>CM067169.1:47786164-48131164 GCA_034093135.1 Erigeron breviscapus
TATTTACTTTGTGGCTTAATGCCAATCAAAAAGTCCTAATAATTTTGTTATTGTCAAATGATTATCAAACGACAAAATTTCTCAATTTTGTCAAACGTCATTCCTAATAATAAACATGTTAAAAAGATTAATATAAACTTAGGGATGTATTTTAACATATATTTAACTTCAGGGTTAAGAGTTTGTGCATGTTTGCTCTTATTGATTTTAGAGGGACTGAAGTTGAAGATAGATAGAAGTTGAAGGAGGTCAGTGGCTATTATGGAGAAGATTGAAGTATAAATACAAGATTATACCCTATTACGGTTCTTATCTCTTATTATATACACACACATATATCCATCTCTTTCTCTCTCATTTTTTTCTTCTTCTGTATTCTTTAAAGATTGATTCATCTTGATCAATATTTCCACTGATCATCTTGATCATATTATTAATTGTAATAATCGAACTTGTAAGTCGGATAATCTAGCCGACTGATTATTTACTAAATAATAATAAACGAATAATAATAATTTGTTGTTTTGATTGATCTACGATTTCGTTCAACACTATAGACGTTATTGTTCCACTCAACTTGATAAAAAACTCTTCATATATTATTTTTTAAATATTTTTTGTCTAATGATTAAATTATTGCCCCCATGATATTTATGGAATAAAAAATCAAAATGTGATGAATTTTTCACAAGTTGTATGTGAGAAAACCACACCTTCATTTTCCCATACTTACAAATAATATAAACCATACAATTTAATACTTATACCCGCCATATTTACTAACATACATACAATACAAATATTTGCACTCATAGGTACAGACAAAGACAACCTAAATACTACTATTACAATAACAATATATCGATGTATAAAGAGCTTAATATTCATTAACAGTTTTTTAACAAAAATTCTTTATCATCATACTTTGCTTTCTGCTTTGCCATCTGAACCATTTCTTCAGTTTCCTTAGATACACCAATCTGTTGTCCTTCAGTGGACTGGAGTTCTTGGCGATTTATTCTCAGAGTAGTATCCAGAGGAATGAAGGTGCTTACATCAGCATCTTTTATTGCCCACTTGTTTGGCAGTGAGCTTTGGCAGACCAGTCAATCTTTTTCTATACTCCAACTCCAAAGCACCAGCATTTTTTCTAATCTTTTTCTGGAGGCTTACCAGCTCCTCCTTTCTTTGCCTGATCAACTCTGGAATGGTAACACCATAAATCAAAGAATCATATACCTGTTCTTCTTCAGCGTAGAACGAGCGTATATGAACATCATTCAATGCATCTAGACACTGATGAACTCTGGGATCATCCTTCATCCTTTTAAAAACTTCAATATTAATGCCTAACCTTCCAGCATTGTAGGAGTCCAGAGTACCCATTGTTGCCATATCCCTATGATGGGCCAGCAGTTCATCTCTTTGATTATTCTTGAAAATTTCAATCATAATGCATTGTTGTTGTAACTTCCTTGAAGTCTCATTATCAACATCTTCAATTTGCTATTCCTCTTCACCAGACACCAGTTTTTCTTTTCCTTTAACAGCCTTTAGTGTAGTTGGAATATCTGGGAAGGATTCAAACTGGGGCTCACTGGCTTCAGTACCAGTAGCCTCTTCTGTCTGCACAACGGCTTCAGTACCGAGTGCTCTCTGGGCTAATCGTGCACTGGCATCAGTACCAGTCACTTGTCTTCTTTGCACAACATTTTCAGTTGCAACAGCCCTAACAATATCTTCTTTCCTCTTTCTGATCAAACCTTCTTGGACACCAGATGATGGAACAGTCGATTTTTCCCCTTTGGAAGGATCTCTAGTCCTGGACTTTAGATTATTACATAAAGCTTCCATCATATGCCTGTCCAGAGAACCATAAGTTCTTCCAGTCTCTGGATTTGTATCAGCCATAATCTTCTTGAGTTCCTGGACTTCCTTTTTCATATTTTCAATTCTTTTGGCAAGTCCTTTGGCAGCTCAACCTCAATCATTTAACTTCTGGCAACATAACATCTTGAATAGATCGAAGGACAGATCCAAAAATCTCTTCAGTGATTTCTTTAAGCATACTGGATCTGAACTCCCTTGTACATTCTTCACTTATTGTTCTTGCAATAACAGTCTGATCAAGAATTGGTCTGCCTTCCAGTGAGGAAACCCTTGTAACCAACTTCTCTATCTCTTCTTTCAGACCTGCCAGTGGTTGAACAATTTGACTATCCACTGCAGTCTGAACAGAATTTACAATCCTTTCTTGAAACCCCTGTACTTCCACCCTGTACTTTACAATCGTTCTTAATACTGGGCCACCAATAAATAGGCTTCAAATCTGCATGCATCTTTGTGGCACCAGGGTGTACAGAATACTTAGTTTTGTGAGCTTCATCCATTACTAACTCACGATTGCCTCCATAGAGAGGAACCCATATTCTACCTTTGTAAGTTCGAAGACCGCGACTATTTTCTTCCATTTCAAGTCTATTTTTCTTCTTTTTCCAATAGACTCCTCTTTCACATTATTCCTTTACGCTTCGATTTGAGCTAATCGGATAGGTTCCAGTAAATTCGACTCAATCTTTGTAATCAGCGCACATAATCTACTTTTCGCATATCCTTTGCGGCTTAAGGCATCAGCAACCACATTAGCTTTGCCTGGGTGATATTTAATTTCACATTCGTAATCCTTTAATAACTCCATCCACCGCCGTTGTCTAACATTCATGTCCTTCTGAGTAAACACGTACTGTAAGCTCTTATGATCCGTATAGGGTACACTTTGTACCATACAGATAATGTCGCCACAATTTCAGAGCAAAAACAACCGCAGCCAGCTCAAGGTCATGAGTAGGATAGTTCCGCTCATGAGGCTTAAGCTGTCGAGAGGCGTAAGCGATAACTTTGTCTCGTTGCATTAATACACACCCTAACCCCGTGATGGATGCGTCACTATAAACCACTAAATCATCTGTTCCTTCGGGTAAAGCTAGAACCGGAGCTTCACACAACTTCTTTTTCAACGTCGTGAAGGCTTTCTCTTGAGCATCGGTCCACACAAACTTCACACCTTTCTTCGTTAATTCAGTCATCGGCTTGGCAATGCGCGAGAAATCCTTAATAAAACGTCGATAATAGCCAGCCAAACCGAGAAAACTCTTAATTTCAGTAGGAGACTTAGGCTGCTCCCACTTCGACACTGCTTCTATCTTCGAAGGATCTACTTTTATACCATCAGAGGAGACGACATGGCCGAGGAAATGAACTTCCTTTAGCCAGAACTCACACTTGGAGAACTTAGCATATAGCTTTTTCTCTCTGAGGACCTGAAGGACAGCTCTCAAATGCTCTCTATGTTCCTCTTCCGTCTTTGAATACACAAGAATGTCGTCGATGAAAACAATAACGAAATGATCCAAGAATGGTCGACAGACACGGTTCATCAAATCCATAAACTTCGCTGGAGCATTTGTCAAACCGAATGGCATGACAAGGAACTCATAATGACCATAACGAGTTCGGAACGCTGTTTTGGCTACACTTTCCTCTTCAACCTTAAGTTGATGATAGCCAGATCGTAAGTCGATCTTCGAAAAATAGGAAGCACCTTGAAGTTGATCGAACAAATCATCAATGCGAGGGAGTGGATATTTATTCTTCACCGTTCTTTTATTCAGCTCGCGATAATCGATACACATGCGCATGGATCCGTCTTTCTTCTTTACGAAAAGGATAGGAGCACCCATGGAGAGGAACTCGGACGAATGAAACCTTTATCTAAAAGTTCCTGAATTTGCGTCATTAACTCCTTCATCTCCGTCGAAGCTAATCGATAGGGAGCTTTGGCTACAGGAGTAGCACCAGGAATGAGATCAATAGAAAATTCAACCTCACGATCAGGAGGAAGACCTGGAAGATCTTCAGGGAAAACATCAGGAAACTCGGAAACAACTTCGACATCAGAGACTATAGGCTTCGCGATACGAGAATCGATGACATAAGCTAGAAAATGTGACTTAGTTTGCCGTATACAACGAAGTGCTTTCATCATCGAGATCACCTTAACATTTCCCGGCTTTTTGTCACCATAAACACAGACACCTTTACCGTCGGGAGTAGCGATACGGACTATCTTTTTCGAACATAGGACGACAGCATCATTCTTAGACATCCAATTCATACCGAGAACAACATCGAAACTAGGAATGGTAGCGGGTAACAGGTTAGCAGTAAACAAACGACCCTCTATTTCTAAAGGACAATCAGAGTAACCTTCCTGAATAATAGACGTTGCACCATTAGCCACTTCTACTTCTATAGGGCACCGTAAAGAACTAGTAGTCATGTCTAACTTAGGAGCAAACAGAGTAGACACAAAAGATTTGTTCGCACCAGAATCAAATAACACATTAGCAGGTTTGGAGTTAACAATAAGGGTAGCAGTAACTACCTGATCATCGTCTTTTGCCTCCTCAGCCGTCATCTGAAAAGCACGGGCTTTGGCCTGGGAAGCTTCTGCCTTCTTTCCCTTATCTTTCTTCATCTGCGGGCAGTCTGCAATACGGTGCTTGGTGTCTCCACATTTATAACATCTAGCCTTGTCAGTGCATTGATCAATGGTATGACCCTGAGTTCCACACCTATTGCACCTGCGGGTCTTTGTAGAACACTGACCAGAATGGATAGATTTGCAGCCTGGGCACCATTTTCCATCCTTGTCTGCCCTTCCCTTGTCAGAGGACGATGAAGATCCCTTAAATTTCTTTCTACAAACGATTTGATCCACCAAACCTCCTCTTATTGCCAGACTTCTTTTCATCCTCTTTCTTTTCAACTTTCTTATCCGCAGCAAAATCATCATCAAGCTTTTTAGATTCTTTGATTGCTTCAGTTAGAGTCTTATGCTGCCTACAAATACCTCGATAACTTGGAGGTAAACCATCGACATAGCAGGCGACTTGATCTGCATCAGTTCTGAATAGATGACCCATAAATTTCATCTTTTCCATAAAGGAACGAGCATAATCATTGACTTTACCAATTTCAGCCGTCAAAGCACGAAACTCTTTTCCATCTTGCGCTGTTCATGAGTCCCGATATACTCCTCAATAAACTTCTGCTTAAAGGTAGCCCATGTGATAGCAGATACCATATCTGGAGTCATCGAAATAGTAATGCTCTTCCACCAATCTCGAGCACCTTCTTTCAACATTCTACTCGCACACAACCCCTTTTTATCCTCTGGACAGTCACAAGCTTCAAAGACCATCTCAGTATCATCAAGCCATTCCATACAGCCTACTGCGTTAAGTGTTCCATTGAATTTCTGAGCTCCGCACTTCTGAAAACTTTCGAACTTGAATCGAGGAGCTTGAACTACATTAGGGGGAGACACATCAACATTAACAGGGGGAACGACTACATTATTAACTGGTAGCTCAGTGTGGTGAGAAGGCACTGAGAAATTGCCATCAGTTCCTTCAGCATTCTCAGCAAGAGCGTTGTTCAGTTGCTCTTGAGTCTGTGCTAACTGGGCTTGGAGAGTCAGCACAAGATTGTACAGTTCAGCTGCATTAGGGATTTGCTCTACCACTGCTTCGTTAACTCTAGGCGGATTGCCGGGAGGTGGAGGCATAGGACCTAATGGCCTTGGCTGATTTACTTGCTGGGGGTTTCCTCGATTTCCATTCGTATTAGCTGCATCAGCAGCAGCATTGGCAGCATTACTAGCACCGGCACCTGGATGGACAGGTGGGGTAATGCTTGCAGTAACTCCATCGCGTCGTACGTTGCCTTGACGAGTGTTAACCATCTTTCCTTCACTGAAAGATAGAGTTGATAAGCGCAAAGATAAGGCTAAAACATACTTCGTATCGTAAACATCTCATAAGCCCTATCACACTCGCACTCGTCCCAACCCATCCTACATCACATGTCATCACTAGCTAAGGCATCCTACGAGTACCTAGCATACATATCCTAAGTTTAAGTCCAAATCCTATGGTCAATAGGCCTTGGTTCACTTAAACTACTTCTCTGATACCAACTTGTAACACCCGTTTCGTAAAAATATGGATTTCCAAAAATTTTCGCCTAACGGCGTTAATAGAGCGGAAACAGTTTATTAAAAACCTCAACCAATGAAAACAGTTGAGAAACATAAGTGGTGTTACTAATAGCATCAAATCCGTAATAAAAGAAATCCATAAGATTGCCCAACATAAAGCAACCATAACATAGTCATTACATAAGTTCCATAAAGGAAATCAATAACATAAGGTCTATGCGAAGCTATTGGGTAAACTAAAGCCAGCTTGATCATCTACCCATCTCTCGCCAAAGCTTCACACGTCATCTCACTGCCTAACCTGAGGGGTGTCAACACATTAAAAGAAACAAGTGTTAGCTATAAAGCTAAGTAAGATAACACCAGGTTTAAGCAAAACATTTCATCCATTTAAATCGTCACTTTAAAGCATTACGTCATTTGATTTAGGCATATATATCACCACATAACGTATCCATATCACATATAAGCATAGAGTCCATGACCCTAAGTGTGCCTAATCAATTTCGTCATTTCATCTCATCTCATTAAGTTGTGACTAGGTCACCGTTAAGTTGTAACCGAAGTTACCGTTAAGGAAAGACAATGTCGATCCATGAGTAGCACGTTATGTTCACGACATTAGGTGGGTCATCAGGCCACCCGAACTACTCGCCACATATGACTTGTTGCAAGGAGTCACCCGAGCAACCATTTTAACGTACCTCCCACATACGGGCACTACGTACTCTCCCACATGCGAGCACGACGTACTCTCCCACATACGAGCACGATTTGTACGTACCTATTACCACATCAGGCACGGGTTATGCATAACACTTAACATCTATTTAGCTCGAGCATTTACCACGTTTAGTTTAGGTTTCCACATTAATCCTAAACTAACCCACATCTATCATCTTTTCACGTTAGGGCCCTTAAAACGTGCACGTGTCATGGCAACCTAAAAAGGTCTAGTGTTCTAGATGAACAAGCCACATATACATGCACATATCAACATTACAACACGTCATTAACCACCGTTCATCATATCATATCACATCATATCATATCTTTAAGCATATCATCATCATTGCATATCATATCATAACCATGTGTACGGGGAAGCATTTTAGGCTTAAACATCGTCATCATTAATCCCCGAGTACCTCCCATATCAACCCAACCACATATGAGTTATACATTACCGTTTTGGAGGTTATAGTTTACAAACCATTTTCGTTGCACCCTCAGCGTGACAAAAGTAGTGTATCTTACCTCGTAGTAGTGTACGCGAGCAAACAGAGAGCTAATAGTGCTTAATAGTAATCCCCGACACCTATCGTACATTAACATATGAAATATAAGTCATTTGGGACCTTAAAACGACTCTCGTATGACCTTAGGACTGACTACGTAAAAGTCCAGATTACACCTTACGAAGTTAGGCCTTAACTTCGTTTACTCTGTTCTTACGAACTTACACCATCAAACGAAGTTAATCTTCGTTTTTCAAAACGAATTTAGCTTAGAGCAAACGAATTTAAGCTTCAAAACAACTTCAAATGAATTTAGCTTCTCCATTATCAAACGAACTTAGACCAAACGAAGATAGGCTTCTTAAAACGAATTTGGCTTTAAAACGAAGTTAAACTTCGTTTTTACAAACGAACTTAGCATTCCAGAAAACGAATTTAGTCATCAGAAAACGAATTTAAACCTATCTTCGTCCAGAATTCAAAAACGACTATGTTCTTCATTTTTTTCCAGAAATCGATCGACTTAGGCTGACCCCAAAACACGTTTTGACATTATGAAACATCCATTGATCATCCAGATCGATTACAAACTTATTTAACACCATTTTGAACCTTAATTAATCAAAACACATAATAAACCCTAATTCTTTCAAAACCCTTTTTAAAATCAGATTTGATTCGTTATAAAACATCTTTAGATCTGAAAATATAGCCAATAAAACATTGATTACCTGTAATTAACAATGGCCGATCGAAATCAAGCCCAAAAGACACCAACAATCTACGTAAAACTTGAAGAGATGCTTTAGAATTTCAAGAAGGATTGAAAGGTTGTTTAGGTTTGTTCTTTGAAGTGATTATGGCTGCTAAAGGAAGGAGATTAGGCTAATCCCAGCCCTAATCCCGTTTTTCAACTTTCACTTTTGTCAAATTTAGTCCCTGGACTTCATATTAGCTTTATTACACCTTTAAACACCTAATGGGATATACATAACACATGGAAGCACTTTCGCACACTACATAGACCTTTTACACATCATTAAGTCTACTTTATTGTCACTCATTAAAGATAATTAAATCTCACATATAGGGCACATAATCATATAAACACACATTTTACCACATAACATATCACGGACTTATAATTTGACCTAACGACGTTAGTCAACAGAAACGATTAAGTTTTGGGATGTTACAATTACCTCCCCCTTAAGAGGATTCCGTCCCCGGAATCACTTCATCATCAAAAAGGTGGGGATAGGTCTCCCGCATTACAGACTCGGTCTCCCAAGTCATACTTTCGCCGTGATTGTGTTTCCACTTAATGAGAACTAGATCGATAGTCTTTCGTCGTAACTTCTTTTGTTTCCTTCCCATTATAGCAACAGGTTCATCAACAATCTGCTTGTTTGGATCAATACTTACGTCCTCGAGTGGAATGACATCCGCTTCATTTGCATAGCATTTACGTAGATAACACACATGAAATGTGTTGTGAATTCCATGAAGTTCTGGAGGTAATTCCAGTTGAAATGCCTGTTCATTAACCTTTTTAATGATCTTAAAAGGTCCAATGAATCTAGGGCTTAGCTTTCCTCGTTTGCCAAATCGTAATACACCTTTCCAAGGCGACACCTTGAGTAAAACCATTTTTTTTTTTTTTTTTTTTTGGGGGATGAGGGGCCGGGGAGGGGGCGGGGGGGGGCGGGGGAGCGGGGGGGGGGGGGCGGGCGACACCTTGAGTAGAACCATTTCACCTTCTTTAAAATCAAACGGCCTCCTTTTCTTATCGGCATATGACTTTTGCCTTTCGCGAGCAACACGCAGGGCTTTCTTTGCAACATTAACTTTATCGGCCGTAATTTGTACTACTTCAGGTCCAGCAAATTGCTTTTCCCCGGGCTCCAACCAACAACTAGGAGTCCGACACTTTCTACCATATAACATCTCATAAGGCGGCATTCCAATGCTCGCGTGATAACTATTGTTATACGCAAACTCAACAAGAGGTAGGTGTTTATCCCACGAGCCACCATAATCCATCACACAAGCTCTGAGCATATCTTCGAGCGTTTGAATAGTCCTTTCACTTTGCCCATCGGTCTGCGGGTGATAGGCTGTGCTCAGACGAACTTGAGTACCAAATTCCCGTTGAAACTCTTCCAAAAGTTGGAAACGAATCGAGCATCACGATCTGACACAATCGATATCGGAACACCATGTTTAGTAACCACTTCTTTAATATACAATGAGCGAAATTCTCCATAGGAGCATTCTCACGAACTGGGAGGAAATGGGCACTCTTCGTTAATTGATCGACAATAACCCATATCATATCGTGACCACGAGGCGTCCTTGGAAGCTTGGTTATAAAATCCATCGTAATACGATCCCATTTCCACTCAGGGATCTCAAGTTGCTGAAACTTCCCGTAAGGCTTTTGATGTTCAGCTTTCACCTTCGCACACGTCAAACATTTCTGTACGTACATCATTACATCGTTCTTAATACTGGGCCACCAATAGATAGGCTTCAAATCTGCATGCATCTTTGTGGCACCAGGGTGTACAGAATACTTAGTTTTGTGAGCTTCATCCATTACTAACTCACGATTGCCTCCATAGAGAGGAACCCATATTCTACCTTTGTAAGTTCGAAGGCCACGACTATTTTCTTCCATTTGGAGTCTGTTCTTCTTCTTTTTCCCAATAGACTCCGCTTTCACATTATCATCCTTTAACGCTTCGATTTGAGCTAATCGAATAGGCTCCAGTAAATTCGACTCAATCTTTGTAATCATCGCACATAATCTACTCTTCGCATATCCTTTGCGGCTTAAGGCATCAGCAACCACATTAGCTTTGCCTGGGTGATATTTAATTTCACAATCGTAATCCTTTAATAACTCCATCCACCGCCGTTGTCTAACATTCATGTCCTTTTGAGTAAACACGTACTGTAAGCTCTTATGATCCGTATAAAGGGTACACTTTGTACCATACAGATAATGTCGCCACAACTTCAGAGCAAAAAAACAACCGCAGCCAGCTCAAGGTCATGAGTAGGATAGTTCCGCTCATGAGGCTTCAGCTGTCGAGAGGCGTAAGCGATAACTTTGTCTCGTTGCATTAGTACACACCCTAACCCCGTGATGGATGCGTCACTATAAACCACTAAATCATCTGTTCCTTCGGGTAAAGCTAGAACCGGAGCTTCACACAACTTCTTTTTCAACGTCGTGAAGGCTTTCTCTTGAGCGTCGGTCCACACAAACTTCACACCTTTCTTCGTTAATTCAGTCATTGGCTTGGCAATGCGTGAGAAATCCTGAATAAAACGTCGATAGTAGCCAGCCAAACCGAGAAAACTCTTAATTTCAGTAGGAGACTTAGGCTGCTCCCACTTCGACACCGCTTCTATCTTCGAAGGATCTACCTTTATACCATCAGAGGAGACGACATGGCCGAGGAAATGAACTTCCTTTAGCCAGAACTCGCACTTGGAGAACTTAGCATATAGCTTTTTCTCTCTGAGGACTTGAAGGACAGCTCTCAAATGCTCTCTATGCTCCTCTTCCGACTTTGAATACACAAGGATGTCGTCGATAAAAACAATAACGAAATGATCCAAAAAAGGTCGACAGACACGGTTCATCAAATCCATAAACTTCGCTGGAGCATTTGTCAAACCGAATGGCATGACAAGGAACTCGTAATGACCATAACGAGTTCGGAACGCTGTTTTGGCTACACTTTCCTCTTCAACCTTCAGTTGATGATAGCCAGATCGTAAGTCAATCTTTGAAAAACAGGAAGCACCTTGAAGTTGATCGAACAAATCATCAATGCGAGGGAGTGGATACTTATTCTTCACCGTTCTTTTATTCAGCTCGCGATAATCAATACACATGCGCATGGATCCGTCTTTCTTCTTTACGAAAAGGATAGGAGCACCCCATGGAGAGGAACTCGGACGAATGAAACCTTTATCTAAAAGTTCCTGAATTTGAGTCATCAGCTCCTTCATCTCTGTCGGAGCTATTCGATTGGGAGCTTCCGCTTTCTTTCCCTCATCTTTCTTCATTTGGGGACAATTGGCAATACGGTGCTTTGTATCTCCACATTTATAACATCTTGCTTTATCAGTGCATTCATCAAAAGTATGACCCTGTGCTCCACACCTATTGCACCTGCGGGTCTTAGCAGAACACTGACCAGAATGAAAAGCCTTGCAGCTAGAACACCATTTTCCATCCTTGTCTGTCTTTCCCTTATTAGAGGACGAAGATCCCTTGAATTTCTTACCAAAACGGTTAGATCCACCGAATCTCCTCTTATTACCAGACTTCTTCTCATCATCTTTCCTTTCCCCTTTCTTATCCGTAGCAAAATCATCATCAAGCTTTTTAGACTCTTTGATAGCTTCAGTTAGAGTCTTATGCTGCCTGCATATACCTCGATAACTCGGAGGCAAACCATCAACATAGCAAGCAACTTGATCTGCATCAGTTCGGAATAAATGACCCACGAACTTCATTTTCTCCATAAAGGAACGAGCATAATCATTGACTTTACCAATTTCAGCCGTCAAAGCACGAAACTCTTTTTCCATCTTGCGCTGTTCATGAGCCCCGATATACTCCTCAATAAACTTCTGCTTGAAGGTAGCCCATGTGATAGCAGATACCATAGCTGGAGTCATCGAAATGGTAATGCTCTTCCACCAATCTCGAGCACCTTCTTTCAACATTCTACTCGCACACAACACCTTTTTATCCTCTGGACAGTCACAAGCTTCAAAGACCATCTCAGTATCATCAAGCCATTCCATACAGCCTACTGCGTTAAGTGTTCCATTGAATTTCTGAGCTCCACACTTCTGGAAACTTTCGAACTTAAATCGAGGAGCTTGAACTACATTAGGAGGAGCCACATCAACATTAACAGGGGGAACGACAACATTATCCACTGGTGGCTCAGTGTGGTGAGATGGCACTGAGTAGTTGCCATCAGTTCCTTCAGCATTCTCAGCAAGAGCGTTGTTCAGTTGCTCTTGAGTCTGTGCTAACTGGGCTTGGAGAGTCAGCACAAGATTGTACAGTTCAGTTGCATTAGGGATTTGCTCCACCACTGCTTCGTTAACTCTAGGCGGATTGCCGGGAGGTGGAGGCATAGGACCTAATGGGCTTGGCTGATTGACTTGCTGGGGGTTTCCTCGATTTCTATTCGCATTGGCTGCAACAGCAGCAGCATTGGCAGCATTACTAGCACCGGCACCTGGATGGACAGGTGGGGTAATGCTTGCAGTAACTCCATCGCGTCGTGAGTTGCCTTGACGAGTGTTAACCATCTTTCCTTCACTGAAAGATAGAGTCGATAAGCGCAAAGATAAGGCTAAAACATACATCGTATCGTAAACATCTCATAAGCCCTATCACACTCGCACTCGTCCCAACCCATCCTACATCACATGTCATCACTAGCTAAGGCATCCTACGAGTACCTAGCATACATATCCTAAGTTTAAGTCCAAATCCTATGGTCAATAGGCCTTGGTTCACTTAAACTACTTCTCTGATACCAACTTGTAACACCCGTTTCGTAAAAATATGGATTTCCAAAAATTTTCGCCTAACGGCGTTAATAGAGCGGAAACAGTTTATTAAAAACCTCAACCAATGAAAACAGTTGAGAAACATAAGTGGTGTTACTAATAGCATCAAATCCGTAATAAAAGAAATCCATAAGATTGCCCAACATAAAGCAACCATAACATAGTCATTACATAAGTTCCATAAAGGAAATCAATAACATAAGGTCTATGCGAAGCTATTGGGTAAACTAAAGCCAGCTTGAACATCTACCCATCTCTCGCCAAAGCTTCACACGTCATCTCACTGCCTAACCTGAGGGGTGTCAACACATTAAAAGAAACAAGTGTTAGCTATAAAGCTAAGTAAGATAACACCAGGTTTAAGCAAAACATTTCATCCATTTAAATCGTCACTTTAAAGCATTACGTCATTTGATTTAGGCATATATATCACCACATAACGTATCCATATCACATATAAGATATCACATCTATCATATCACATCATATCATATCACATCATATCATATCACATCATATCATATCACATCATATCATATCACATCATATCATATCACATCATATCATATCACATCATATCATATCACATCATATCATATCACATCATATCATATCACATCATATCATATCACATCATATCATATCACATCATATCATATCACATCATATCATATCACATCATATCATATCACATCATATCATATCACATCATATCATATCACATCATATCATATCACATCATATCATATCACATCATATCATATCACATCATATCATATCACATCATATCATATCACATCATATCATATCACATCATATCATATCACATCATATCATATCACATCATATCATATCACATCATATCATATCACATCATATCATATCACATCATATCATATCACATCATATCATATCACATCATATCATATCACATCATATCATATCACATCATATCATATCACATCATATCATATCACATCATATCATATCACATCATATCATATCACATCATATCATATCACATCATATCATATCACATCATATCATATCACATCATATCATATCACATCATATCATATCACATCATATCATATCACATCATATCATATCACATCATATCATATCACATCATATCATATCACATCATATCATATCACATCATATCATATCACATCATATCATATCACATCATATCATATCACATCATATCATATCACATCATATCATATCACATCATATCATATCACATCATATCATATCACATCATATCATATCACATCATATCATATCACATCATATCATATCGTTAAACATATCATCATCATTGCATATCATATCATAACCATGTGTACGGGGAAGCATTTTAGGCTTAAACATCGTCATCATTAATCCCCGAGTACCTCCCATATCAACCCAACCACATATGAGTTATACATTACCGTTTTGGAGGTTATAGTTTACAAACCATTTTCGTTGCACCCTCAGCGTGACAAAAGTAGTGTATCTTACCTCGTAGTAGTGTACGCGAGCAAACAGAGAGCTAATAGTGCTTAATAGTAATCCCCGACACCTATCGTACATTAACATATGAAATATAAGTCATTTGGGACCTTAAAACGACTCTCGTATGACCTTAGGACTGACTACGTAAAAGTCCAGATTACACCTTACGAAGTTAGGCCTTAACTTCGTTTACTCTGTTCTTACGAACTTACACCATCAAACGAAGTTAATCTTCGTTTTTCAAAACGAATTTAGTTTAGAGCAAACGAATTTAAGCTTCAAAACAACTTCAAATGAATTTAGCTTCTCCATTATCAAACGAACTTAGACCAAACGAAGATAGGCTTCTTAAAACGAATTTGGCTTTAAAACGAAGTTAAACTTCGTTTTTACAAACGAACTTAGACCAAACGAAGATAGGCTTCTTAAAACGAATTTGGCTTTAAAACGAAGTTAAACTTCGTTTTTACAAACGAACTTAGCATTCCAGAAAACGAATTTAAACCTATCTTCGTCCAGAATTCAAAAACGACTATGTTCTTCATTTTTTCCAGAAATCGATCGACTTAGGCTGACCCCAAAACACGTTTTTGACATTATGAAACATCCATTGATCATCCAGATCGATTACAAACTTATTTAACACCATTTTGAACCTTAATTAATCAAAACACATAATAAACCCTAATTCTTTCAAAACCCTTTTTAAAATCAGATTTGATTCGTTATAAAACATCTTTAGATCTGAAAATATAGCCAATAAAACATTGATTACCTGTAATTAACAATGGCCGATCGAAATCAAGCCCAAAAGACACCAACAATCTACGTAAAACTTGAAGAGATGCTTTAGAATTTCAAGAAGGATTGAAAGGTTGTTTAGGTTTGTTCTTTGAAGTGATTATGGCTGCTAAAGGAAGGAGATTAGGCTAATCCTAGCCCTAATCCCGTTTTTCAACTTTTCACCATTAAAAAAAAAAAAAAAAAAAAAAAAAAAAAAAAAAAAAAAAAAAAAAAAAAAAAAAAAAAAAAAAAAAAAAAAAAAAAAAAAAAAAAAAAAAAAAAAAAAAAAAAAAAAAAAAAAAAAAAAAAAAAAAAAAAAAAAAAAAAAAAAAAAAAAAAAAAAAAAAAAAAAAAAAAAAAAAAAAAAAAAAAAAAAAAAAAAAAAAAAAAAAAAAAAAAAAAAAAAAAAAAAAAAAAAAAAAAAAAAAAAAAAAAAAAAAAAAAAAAAAAAAAAAAAAAAAAAAAAAAAAAAAAAAAAAAAAAAAAAAAAAAAAAAAAAAAAAAAAAAAAAAAAAAAAAAAAAAAAAAAAAAAAAAAAAAAAAAAAAAAAAAAAAAAAAAAAAAAAAAAAAAAAAAAAAAAAAAAAAAAAAAAAAAAAAAAAAAAAAAAAAAAAAAAAAAAAAAAAAAAAAAAAAAAAAAAAAAAAAAAAAAAAAAAAAAAAAAAAAAAAAAAAAAAAAAAAAAAAAAAAAAAAAAAAAAAAAAAAAAAAAAAAAAAAAAAAAAAAAAAAAAAAAAAAAAAAAAAAAAAAAAAAAAAAAAAAAAAAAAAAAAAAAAAAAAAAAAAAAAAAAAAAAAAAAAAAAAAAAAAAAAAAAAAAAAAAAAAAAAAAAAAAAAAAAAAAAAAAAAAAAAAAAAAAAAAAAAAAAAAAAAAAAAAAAAAAAAAAAAAAAAAAAAAAAAAAAAAAAAAAAAAAAAAAAAAAAAAAAAAAAAAAAAAAAAAAAAAAAAAAAAAAAAAAAAAAAAAAAAAAAAAAAAAAAAAAAAAAAAAAAAAAAAAAAAAAAAAAAAAAAAAAAAAAAAAAAAAAAAAAAAAAAAAAAAAAAAAAAAAAAAAAAAAAAAAAAAAAAAAAAAAAAAAAAAAAAAAAAAAAAAAAAAAAAAAAAAAAAAAAAAAAAAAAAAAAAAAAAAAAAAAAAAAAAAAAAAAAAAAAAAAAAAAAAAAAAAAAAAAAAAAAAAAAAAAAAAAAAAAAAAAAAAAAAAAAAAAAAAAAAAAAAAAAAAAAAAAAAAAAAAAAAAAAAAAAAAAAAAAAAAAAAAAAAAAAAAAAAAAAAAAAAAAAAAAAAAAAAAAAAAAAAAAAAAAAAAAAAAAAAAAAAAAAAAAAAAAAAAAAAAAAAAAAAAAAAAAAAAAAAAAAAAAAAAAAAAAAAAAAAAAAAAAAAAAAAAAAAAAAAAAAAAAAAAAAAAAAAAAAAAAAAAAAAAAAAAAAAAAAAAAAAAAAAAAAAAAAAAAAAAAAAAAAAAAAAAAAAAAAAAAAAAAAAAAAAAAAAAAAAAAAAAAAAAAAAAAAAAAAAAAAAAAAAAAAAAAAAAAAAAAAAAAAAAAAAAAAAAAAAAAAAAAAAAAAAAAAAAAAAAAAAAAAAAAAAAAAAAAAAAAAAAAAAAAAAAAAAAAAAAAAAAAAAAAAAAAAAAAAAAAAAAAAAAAAAAAAAAAAAAAAAAAAAAAAAAAAAAAAAAAAAAAAAAAAAAAAAAAAAAAAAAAAAAAAAAAAAAAAAAAAAAAAAAAAAAAAAAAAAAAAAAAAAAAAAAAAAAAAAAAAAAAAAAAAAAAAAAAAAAAAAAAAAAAAAAAAAAAAAAAAAAAAAAAAAAAAAAAAAAAAAAAAAAAAAAAAAAAAAAAAAAAAAAAAAAAAAAAAAAAAAAAAAAAAAAAAAAAAAAAAAAAAAAAAAAAAAAAAAAAAAAAAAAAAAAAAAAAAAAAAAGCAAAGAGCAAAGATCTAAGTACATATATCATGATTGGAAACAAAAAAAAAACATGAACACCACAGGTTTAACTCCAAATATCTTCGTAAGTCATGTCTAACTCCATGTAGACTCCTAGCCCAGAATTCTCCTCTTCCATCTCAAGCTCATCAACCCTAACGCCCAGGTCAAGTTCGAACTGAATGATTTCCTGACAGCGATCCCAGTTGTTAGGTCTCATATTATTTATCTGCCTCAACATGTCTAGATCGGTTGATGCCAACAATACATTACCCCGGTACCATCTCTTTCGATCATTCCCCCACAACACTTGTATATGCAATTTTCTTGTGTGTTTTACCACCCGAAAGGTCGACCAAACAATCTCCTTCGCCAAATCATCCATGTTGATAGTTCCGGGGTCAAATCTTCGTCTGAGCACCCTCATCAGTTCTTTGGATTTGTTACATAGGTTTGGCTTCGAATCCCCTTGCTTGTAAACTTCCCTTAAAAAAACTTCGTCAAGCATCATCACCCTCTTGACTTTCTCGATTAACATCATTATTCTGTCATTTCTCTTGAAGATGAAACGATCCTGCATGCACTCGTGGTCCCATTTATCTAGGCGATTCATGATTTGGTTAGTTTGTATGTGGAATTTGTTGAAACAATTAACCCTAAGAAGATTTCCACCACGTTAATGAAAAACAAAAAAAAACATAACTTTCTTATATAAGATTGGGAGTTTATAATACCCAACGATTTGCATCCCCCAGGAAAACCAAACGATTCATGCTTGGCGTCCAAGGAGATAACACGGTTTCTACACATCCCAGAACTGAATCGTTTGATATTTAGGGTTTCCAAGAATTTTATATAAATATGAAATTATATGCACCAAAATTTTAAGAAAAGCCCTTCCACTCTAACTAATTGACCATTCCCCCCTCGAAAAATAACCCAACTTTAAAAACGGATGGCTCATAGTATAAGCCCTTCCAACACATGTCAGAGCAAATTCTTTCCGTTTTTCATAAAACGCTCCGTTTTATCTACAAAACGGAACTGGCATATACTCATTTGACGTAAAATGGGCAGTTTTTGAATTTAACCAAAAACTTAACGTTTTATGTAAAACGGTACTCAAAACGGGTCATACGCTGCGTTTCATGTAAAACGTGGTAACCAACGGAGCGTTTTACATAAAACGGCCCGTTTTGGTAGTGTTTATATGAATAGTTGACGGTGTATCTATAGTATTACCCTTATTTATATGTCACGACAAATATAATAATCTCTAATAATAATTCAAAATAGCACTAAATATACTACCATAAAAAATGATTATGTATCACCCTTACTTATATGTTACCACGGATATAATCTCTACCATAATTCAAAATAGCGATATACCATGAAAAAATCTTTGTCAAAATAGCACTAGTGTTAATTAATTGGAAGTTTAGTGTAGGTAGTGTGAGTTTTTACATGTCTAAAACTGAGCTCAAAGCTCCTGACGGGCGTTAGACATCCTTCATGTACACGTAGATCTTTGTCACTTTTCTATTTTATTTTATGTTCATTAGTTACTTAATACGAGTAATTATTAACATACCAAAGTTCACAATAAAGAGTTGGAACTTTTGTTATTCATGACTTAACAGCATTAACAATAGATTGTTCATATACTCGAATGCTTTTACGATCATGAAAAGGTCGTTATAAGTTATAGCGAAAAAGTAAGACCAAACCAAAGTACGTGATTTCCCTGAAAGATATTGTGTTGATAAACTTTTTAGGTGATTTCAGAAAAGGAAAAGTAAAGTGGATGAAACTTTATAAAAGTAGGCTTTAATTTCTAGTTTCTACATGGGAAATTTGAGACCGTCTTAATTGAATTTGACCAGTTCAATTCGTGTTCTGGGATGCATGCTTTTGATGCATATATATTCAATCATGAATTAGATAATTAAATAATTAACTAAAGTTTATTCATTAATAAAAGGTCATATAAATCTATTAAAGAATTTCATTGTTAGCTAATTAACAACGAAGATATAGCTCTAAATTTTATCCTACTTTGATGTAGGTAGCGGGATCAAATCCCTCTCAATTGTCATTTAATTACTGACTTCTGGGAACAAATGCTAAAAATTAATATCAACCGTTAAAATTAAAGGTTAGTTAACATTCATCTCGGTGTAACTTTAACAAAATCCAAACCCAAAGGGAGACTTTAGGCTATCCGGAGTGGTATTGTCAGGGGTTGGGCTACTTTCACCACGTCGCGTCATGTGGCATCCTGGGTTGCCTGGAAAAAAAGAGGGAGTGGAGTTGCCTAGAAGGTGGGGTAAGTTAATGGTTGATTTGTTTTTATTTTTAATTTTTTGTGTTTGACTTCAAATTAAAAAAAAGTTACACTTTTGGTACCTAAACTTTAAAAAAGTTATATTTTCATAAAACTAAATAAAAATGCATTAATATTAAAACACTACATTTTTTTAAAAATTAAAAACAAGTTACACTAAAACATAAATAAAAAAAAGTTATACTAAAACAAGTTACACTAATTAAAAACATAAAACGAGCAACACTAAAACATAAATAAAACTACATATATCCATATTTTTGGCGGATATCTTCTTGCGCCTTCATCATGATCGAGCGTTCGGGTTCTCCAAGATGACTGTAGTCGCTAGTCAACACTCGTAACTCGGCAAGCTTAATCGTACTTTCCTTCGCCTTAAGCTTCATCTTACTCAACTCGATCTTCTCCTTACCCATACCAACACGTTCCTTGCTTATGTTCATCAAACCTTGTTAGGTCCAGATTTACTGGACTCGTTCCAGACTTGACGACTGGAGCGACACTGAAGATTTGTTCAGAAATAATGGAAGACCAGTGAGCAAAATATTTGTATAGGAAATCTGGAGTCTTCCAGATTTCAGCTCACTGGACTTCACCCCAGTCCAGATCTATTCTACTGAAGACATTCTCACTGAAGTCAAAGACTGAAGTTAGAATAAAGAAGACTGACAAATGGCGGAGTCCACTGGAAGTCTTACCAGATCTACGACTGGAGCTTTGTCAGTGTTCTAGACCTTACAAGTCTGAACACTGATTACGAGAAATTGACTTTTTGCCTTTACACACTTTTTAAAGAACATTCCACTTGTCTTTACAAGAGTACTTACGTGTGTAAAGGTGGTTGGTTAAAAGGATAATAAGTCATATTGATGTGACTTTATCCTTGTACCTTAACCAATGCATTTAATGACCTTGTCGGTTCATTAAATACATGCAACCATATTTGTACGGCACAAATTCACTGGTGAATTTGTTTGCCTATAAATACAAAGTCATTTCCTTGTTAAAATTACTTTTTTAGCAATTAGGTGAATTTGTCTAAATACTCTCGATCGTAACAGGGATACTTCACAACTTTAAGTATTTCGATCTAAAGAGTTTATTTAGCAAATATAGATCATTTGTAATTCATAGGTTGTTAGGATACTTACATATTTGTATTATCTTGATTCCGCACAACCTTGTATTTTATTTAACATCATAAATAAAATACACTTGAACAAATTACATTGTGTTCCACCTTTACTTTATTGTTTTAAGTCTTGTATTACTTTGTTTATATACTTTCATTTATATTCAAGTAATACTAGTCCAAATCTAGTGCATATTAGACTTGTTGTATTTTACACTATTGGGTTAAACCATCAAGTGAGGGACTTTACAAACCAATTTCACGATAAATGAAAAGTACAGGACACCTAATGATAAAAAAAAGCACAGGGATGAAAATGCGAATCGAGCAAACCACAGGGACGATTTGTGACAATTTCTCTATATATATTAACCTAATCAAACTACGTAAACTATATATATATTAACGAAATATACTAAAGTATATATATATTAACCTAATCAAACTACGTAAACTATATATATATTAACGAAATATATAAAGTATATATATGTATAAACTGAAATATATATATATAAACCTTGACTAGACGGGTCGGCGGAAGACGACGTTTTCGACCTTTTGGCACTTGGTTGACCACGAGTCTCTTTTGCGTTAAAGTCAACAACATAGTGAAACTTGGAACTATACGGAAGTTTCTCCCAAATATCCACAAACCCAAACGCCTTGAGATAAGTTCCACGGTACTCGGCGAGTGCGCTTTTCACAACATCGGCATCATTCGCACCGCTTTGATGGTTATTTGCATTGGTGAGTCGAGTATAGATTTGGTTGAAATGTTGAATTTGTGGACGCATTTTTCTCCATTTAGCACCCACCCCATCGGCATCACGATAACCCGCGGGTTTCTTTTCTAGCTTGAGCAACAAATCCGTAATTCGAGTCCAATATGTCCTTTCCCTTTGAAAAATTTGCTACAAAAAACAAAAAAATGTTAAAAGGGCCGAAACCCAAAAAATAAAAAAACCAAAGTAAAAAAATACAAAAAAAGGCCGAAATTTTATACCTTCACGTGGGTCTTCGGTAACCTCAAGCCAAGCTTTACATAGATTCATTTCCTCGGTCGGTGACCACGGAATAGCCGGTGTTCTCGTTCGTGGTTCATCCGCCGCCTTCTTTTTGTGTGGACGCCCTTTTCGTTGTCTTGAACCGCCCTCTTCGGCTTCAAACTCAACTTCGGGTTGAGTTTCTTGAACGAACTCGACATCGGGAGAACGTGGTGGGGTTGGAGCAAGTTGTTGACGATCAAAGTGTTGTTGTGGCGTATCTTGAACGGACCGAAAACCGTAGTTGTCTTGTGGCACGTTCCAATTACCAAAACCCATTTGTGGCATAGATTGACTAGGTGGTTGAAAGGCGTTTTGTTGATTAACGTTCATTTGTCGAATTAGGTGGATGAAAGCCGCGTTGTTTAGTATGTTTGGATCGTTAAAGTCGATTATGGGACGTTGTTGATTATTTTGGTTGTTGTTGGGATTATTTTGGTTGTTGTTGATTATTTTGGTTGTTGTTGGGATTATTTTGGTTGTTGTTGTGATTCATTTTGGTTTTGTTTTGTGAAGTGAAAGTAGTTTTTTAGTGTAAGAATTGGAGTGAAAGTGGTAAAATTAGGTGAAAATGGTGTGTTTTATATATATGTAAAAGTTAGAAAAAAAAACAAAACTAGCCGTTCAAACATAACGGTTGAAAAAGTTTTGAAAATTGAGCTGATCAAACAATTTTGAAGCGATTTGTGGGAATCGCTGTTTGAGTGTATCGCCGGTGGGGGTGGTGTGCCCGGCGACTAGCCGGCGAAATCCACCAGATCGCCTGGGCTAACCGCCCCACTCCGGATAGCCTAACATGGGTATATATAGTAGTTTTGAAAGTCGATATTCAAGCACAACTTTTTAAATGTTTGTATGGATCTAATAATTTGAATTGTGGAAGGTTGATAGCTTTTTTTTTTTAAGGTGAATTTGGCTGGAAACTTCGTGTCGTGATTTGAAGCTTGTTTAATTTCACATATTTACTCACAAAGCATTAATATTGCAGCCCCAAGTCTACTCTCGAAGTTAAGGGGGCTCGGAGTGGACCATCGGGTTGAGGCGGGTTGGGTACAAACCGACGGCTACACCACTGCCACCATCAAAAGTATAGCCCGGCGGGTTGGTTGAAAGGTTCCGAGCCCGGTGCCCATAAAATCGGAAGGTGGGGACCACAATGAAGAAAGAGCGTTGCGATTGGTTACTCGTTTTTTTTTTTAGTTTTTAATTTTTTTTTTAAACTGTGCTATGTATGTATATATATACATATAGTCTGTACTCTGTGTGTGTGTATATCTTGAAGACAGAAGAAGCGTTGCTGCAGCAACTTTACTTTCTTTCTTTTTTTTTTTTATTAGTATAAATAATAGTATTACAAAACAGACCCTCTAGTATTATATATTTACAGATTTAGTTAGTTTTTTTAATATAATTTGTTTTAAATAATTTGTTTAATTTAATTAATGTAATGGATTTTTAAGTTTAATAATAGTATGTTTAAATTAGAAAAAGTTGTTTAGTTTAATTTTAAAAAGAAAAAGGAAATTTTTTTTGGAGGGTTGAAAATTTATGGAGCGCCAATAAAAATGGTTGGGAGGGTTGGTTGGGAGGGTTGAATGATAAAATTGAGTTGTACGGATTTTATTGGTTGAATTTGGGAGGGTTGATAAAATTGGTTTGCACCACTCCTAGTCCCCTAATAGTTTTGGCTCGAATAAGTTTTGCTTATTAATTATAATAAAAAGCTTACGCAAAACTCTAAAGAATTGGTCATGGTCATATTATTTCTATTACGAGTATGTGTTTAAATTAATAAGAGTAAATTGCATTTTTGGTCCTTGTGTTATCACCCAATTAGCAAGCACAGTCCAAATTCACTTATCGTTACAACCGTAGTCCAACTTTTAGCTTTTGGTTGCACTCTCAGTCCAAAAGTTGATGGTCGTCTATTTTTCAACGTTAGTTTCGTCATGTGAGAGACACGTGATGGGTAGAAAAGTCATTTTAACTCAAACCAAACCATTCTTGCAATTAACTAAAAAATAGGAGTACCATCTCCAGATTTTTCCAACTTTATTTTTTTTCCAGCTTTTTTTCCCCCTATGTTCATCAATCAACTAAAAAACATACCATCTCCAAATATTCACAAACATAAATCCCCATACACACAAAAATCTATTTCTAGAGTTATACATATAATACATACATAAGCCCATATCATTAACATCACAATAACAACAACTATTTTCAGATCTTCCCAATTCTTTCATTCCAATACAAAATCTTTTTAATCCATATACACACACAAATATATATATATATATATATTATTCAGAATATATACATTATTCAGATCTTTTCAACAAATTAAACAAAAATCTATTACTTACCATCTACATCTGTATATATCCCCGTCGTTGATTTTGACTAGCTAGATGTGTATTGTTACTTAACCATTAATCTCGAGAAGCTTTTCTGAAAAATAGGTCGGTTTCAAAAACAAGCAAACCCATTGAAGAATTAGATCTAATCCTTAGATCTGAAAAATGGCATCAAAACCTTAGAAGATTATAGAGTGGTCAGTGGTCTGATGGAGGAATTAATAATAAAGAAAAAAGACCAAGGGTGTATGTATGTATTTTTTGTGGGTTAGTTTTCTAAATCTTTGATTATAAAAAATCTGCAAATCAGTAGGTGTACATATATATATATATATATATATATATTTCATGATGATGACTGAAATGGATGGTGGATTTTACATATATTTGTTTGAGTATTCTTTTTAACGAAATATGGAAATTAGTGAATTTTTGATGAAATTTTTATATATATATGGATATAACGACGAAATAGGAATTTAATGATGAAGATGATGTTTGTTATTAAGATTTGATGTTTGATGATGAATTAGTGTAAATTGCATTTTTGGTCCAGTGGACGATATTGCCCCTCACTTGAACGACATATGACCTAACTAACGTTGAAAAATAGACGACCATCAGCTTTTGGACTGAGAATGCAACCAAAAGCTAGAAGTTGGACCGCAATTGCAAGATAAGTGAATTTGGACTGTGCTTGCTAATTGGGTGATAACACAGGGACCAAAAATGCAATTTACTCAATTAATAAAGTACGACACTGAAGGAACACATTACAAAAATTAAAGCCGCAACTTGCCACTTCTTGTTGCCTATGTTCATTTTAGCATTTAGTGGCCGAGACGCGGGCCAGTGTACACACGTACGTGTGAACTTCGACTTCAAGAATCGTGCGAGTTAAGTTACGTTTACTAAAGCCACTACTCCCTTTAATAAAAAAGAAAGCGACCCACAATAAGGAATTCACAACATTACAGATTTTTATTCACATAAGATTTCTATCTAGTACTGTATTATTATTATCATTATTATTCGTGCTTAAAGGTTGCTAAATACTAATATGGTCAACAATTCAACATGAGTGATTCCTATTATTGTAGCTTAAGGCTTGTATTAATTGGATTAATTTTTTTCTTTTCTTTTTTGGTATATAAGGAGACCAAGTTTACTTACATATCTTTAGCAAAGTAAATAGTGAACCAACCAGGGTGTATGTTTGGATGGTTGTTGACTAACTGACTAAGTAGCATCAAGTTTTTCTTTTTTTTTCTATCGATTAATCTGTTATCCAATTTATTATATATCGTCTTTAAGGTTGATCTTTTAGCTAGGTGGGTCTTTATCTAGCCCTGCTGCAAAGCACCTGTTCAAAGTCCTTGTTCGAATCAATTTTAAAGCACGTCAAAACATATATGGCCGGGTTTGTGTTTGTCTTGTATCGGGTATGTCTAATTTGAGTATATGTATAGTAAGAAGCTATTTTCAGTAGTAAGATAGGTATTCGATGGTGACCATGACGTAGAGAACATACTAGAACTTTAAAAAAGATATACAAGCCACCTTGCGCAATGAGCAACCATGGATTGTCACATGCCGGTGTTCGTTAGTTAATTGAATATTTCATGAAATACAGGGGAAATAACATATTTAATAATTATTATTAATTTAGTTTGATATTTAATTTTAGGTTACCATGGAAAGCAAGAAATGACTGCATATTCAGAAATACAATTTGATTCCATCAATGGCTAGTTGAAGAAATCAAGGAAGTTTCCTACATGTGGATTGTTACAAGGTCAAACTTAGGTTCTTTTGTAGTACTTGTATGGTTTTTTGTTTTTTTTTTTTAAATTTAACTTTTATTCACAAACTGCCTACAACAACAAATCGTGATGAGGCCCCCTTACAAACAACTACTTGAATGTACATCAATCGTCCCACGTAATTGAATGGAACTTGGTTCTATTCCTATACCACAAAAAACCTAAGATCTTGATATCTTGAAAAATCTTCTCGACATTAACCTTCCCATTAGCGAACTTCTTCTCGTTCCGAGCCAGCCATAAACACCAACAAGTGATGAAAATAATACCTTGTAAACCCGCACCCAATCCATCCTAGCATTCGAATGAACATCAAACAGGTCCATGACCGAGAACAAGAAGATAGGTTGAATGTCACACCAAGATGAAACCTTCTGCCAAATCTCATTATATTTTATGTAGTACTTGTATGTATTTGTATTAATTTCTCATTATATACTTCAAGCTTTTTGTATGATTTGCAATATAAGTTTGCTGTTAAAAAACAGTATAACTTTTTACAGCAATAATATTTTGCAATTAATTTTTTAACAGTAAGTTAGCTAATAAATTGTTATAAAAAATTTGTTAGTGTAAAAGAAAATAAAAAAAGAAACAGCTCAGACCTTACCTCTACCTTCCATTGTTTACCTAAATGTTAGAAAAAGGCCTCCAACATTTGCATAGAATTGAACTCATTACTACCGTCTCCAGAGGTCAGGGAGTTTACCACTGATCCAATCATCCTGCTTATTAATAGCAGTTCGTGTCTCCTTCATAAATCATAATTGTGATTTGTATAAATAATAATAATAATAAATAAATAATTAAATAAATAAATTGTATCTTTAAAAAGAAACACGTGATTCCATTTAAGAATAGCAAGATAGAGTTCAATACTCAACTAAAATAATCCACCACTTAGGCACTATGTTTACTGTTTTTATATACAAACCATTCATTTATCTATTTACAAGCATATTGGGGTTATTAACAATTCTGGCTTTAAGTTTTGTTTGATAAACAATTAATCAATTATAGCGGAGTTTTATGGAAACCATGTATTATGTCATTATCATACTGTTTGAAGCATCAATTGTTAGTATTGGGATATAACAAAAGAGCATGGTGGGGGGATAATTTATTTGAGACATGTGAACAACAATTCAAGAAAAGAACAAGAGTTTGATAGGGTATGCAACCATCGTTTCTCAAATTTCAATGAATTATACGTATGTTTAGATAGCACACGACATATGAGTGACAAAACAATTAAAATAGATGCGACTTGTGTGAGACTCCTGTCATGTGAGTATGTGACATGTTTCAAAAACAAGCTTATCAAAGAAATAGGATCATGTCATCTAGTAAAACAAATTAAAAGGAAGTCGGGGAAATAATAGCAGCGCCGATCAAAAAAAAAAAAAAAATCATCTTTGTAAATTTTTATGGAGCTAAAAATTTTTGGTTATTAGAGATAAAATTTAGACCTTGAAAACATTTTTCAAAATTAAAAACAAATTTAATGAGTAAACTTGTAAAAGTTAGAATGGAAGAACTTGAAGGCATGGTGGATGATTTCGATATTAGAGGAGGATCAATCACCAAGTAAAATCATGTCATCAACATATAACAGATGCATAATCAAAAGTAATAACAGACCTTAAAATCATGTCATCAACATATAACAGAAATCTTGGCATTGACTTTGTATTGCACGCTAATGAGACTAATTGATCTATAATCGGCAACAAAGGAGAGGATGATCAGTTTTAGGTAATATTATGAGAAACTTATATTGCTACTTGGGCAAAGTGGTCTTGCGCTCCTAACCCCTATATCTCTTTTTGGTTGATAAATGTATAGAGTTTATGAGAAAGATTCTAGCAAATATGTCCAATGTGTATCAAACAAAAAGGATTTGATGATCAATCATTTTGATATCGTATAACGGCGAGCAAGAATATTATTGTAAAATATAACGACGACGATAATAAAAATTGAAAACTTTGATGCATTGTTCCATTTTGTTATTTTGACTTTTATTGATGTTTATAATTATTGCGGTGGCTGAACGGAGTGACTGATGAAACAAAAAGAAAACTTAGTGAAGTGTCACATACTCGTATTCTTAATTAATTCCAAATTATTAAATTATTAGATTAGATATCAAATATAATAAATCTATAGATAAACGAAATGATAAGTGCACGACGTATATTATTTTATGAGATGAGATTTACAATTGATATTTTTTCTTTGTTATACTAATAAAACAATATCGATGACAAAATAATTGTATAATTAATTAACAAATTGATCAATTACAAATAAATAAAATATGAACATGAAATTAACATGTCAACAAACTCTCTCAATTGTTTTACACTACTAGTTATACTCATATATTCTATTTAAGAAATGTTACTATTTTAAGGCGTGGAAAGCGCGATATAAGAATTTGTTTTCTAGTGTAAATTTAAATGTAACACCACGGCCCATATGCACGTTCTCCTCCTCCCCCCTTATAAATCTCCCCTCTTTACCAAACTCTTTCAAATTTTATTTCACTTCTCCTTTCACATCCAAATATTATTATTATTTCTCTAATTTATTTTCATTTCTAAATTTATTTCTATAATGGAAGAAAACAACGAGCTAGGGTTCTGCCCTAGCTTCAGCTGTTATTCTTCCAACACGGCCGAAACGGCCGCTAGAGTTGGCATTCAGTGTCAACAAGAGAAACTAGAACAAGAGTTTGAATTCTCACCAAACGACGTCGTTTCTGATCACAAAACACAAGTTTTCCCTGTTTTCAACCGTGATCTTTTGACGGAAAAAGAACATGTAGTAGTATGTGATGGTCCAAATATCGATTCGTTACAAAACTTATTTATTTCAGAACGTGATCGCGATCGCGAACTTGAAAAAGAAGAATACGCTTCGTCATCAGAATCAGAAGAAGAAAGTTCTGGAATGTTCTGTGTATGGAGAAACAATAAAACTGATCAAAATGGAGCTGGATCATCGGTATCGCCATTAAGTAAATGTAAAAAAAGTAGTTCAACGGGATCGGGATCGAAACGTTGGAGAATAAAGGACCTCCTGCTTATGCGGAGTAATAGTGAAGGCAAAGAACCTCCAATGATTTTATTTACCGATAATAATAATAGTAATAATAAAGTTGATTTGCGGAAGGAGAAAGGGAATTCCGGAGAAGTCGCCGTGTATTCAGGAGGAAAGACGAAGCCACAGTCGATACATGAATTGTTTTATGTGCAACAGAGAGCTAAACGTCAAGATGGTAAAAGAAAATCGTATTTACCATATAGGCAAGGCTTAATTGGTAGGTTTTTTTAGTCATTAATTAATTCCGCTCTTAAATTAATGTATTATTATCATCTTTGATTCCAATCAAAAAGAAAGTTTTATGTTATTATTTTTTTGGATCATTGGATTTCGAGTATATATATGTTTATCCTGTTTTAGTATAATGGGATTGTGGATGTAAATGTATATAGCTGAATCAAAAAATGTTGAATTTGTACGTAGATGTAACATACGTGTATCAGTGTATGTAAAGGAATAATTAAGGATCAAGTAAATGGGACAGATTTGATTTAATGTTCATTCACGACTTTTGTGAAATTTGTATAAATGATTTTTTGCTAGGTAGAAATTTAACACTCTAAAGTGAGGTGGTTATCATTTTGGACTTTTTACAAAAATGTTTTAATGAATACTATTAATGTAAGGTTAACCCATTTGACTCTTGGGATTTTGGCAATGTGATAGTTTAATTATAAATCCGATTACAATCTTAAAGATCACTAGATAAAAGGTTCTGATATATATTATCGAAATATACCCTAATAACACCATGTATCGAAATAACAATAAAAAAAACCACTTCGGTCCATCTACGAGAAAACGAACATATATGTCTAAACCCAATCATATCGTTTCTTGATGTATTTAGAGATCGAATATCTATATTTATATTTGTGTTTGAATTTAATTTGTAAACTACTCACATTTTAATTGGGAGCTAAACTCGTTCATTCATCCATGCACCCGTACCAACTAACCAAACAAACCTCATGCCTTGGACTACTCCAAATGGTAATCTCGTTAGTTTTACCATGTCAGTATCACGTAAGCATTTTTATATTAACACACTTCTAAGTTCTACCAATAATCAAGGTTGTAAAATTCCCCCGAGTCGGCCGAGTTCCCAAAATAAACTCCTGACTTCCCACCTCGCCGAGTCGAGTCCGAGTCACGAGTTCTCCAACCTTGATAGGGACAAAATGATGATGACGTGTGAATCTATCAACTAATCTAACGTTTAATCTTCAAGTTCGAATTATTATGTTAATGTTTTAAAACAATTATGTTTATATTTGAAGTTTGGAATATATTTTTAAAGTTCTATTACATATAATTTCAAAAATACTTATATTTGTATATAAAATTCCAATCCGAGTTCTCCCGAGTCCGAGTCTCCAAAAACTCCTGACTCCCCCCCCTCGCCGAGTCGAGTCCGAGTCACGAGTTCCCCAACCTTGCTATAATACCTTAACATTTTCTCAGTTTTTTTTTTACATTTTACGTATGATTTAAACACGTACACCATGTTGTCTCTCATCTTACAGGTGGGGACCACCATGCTCGTCTCTTACTTGCCGGTTAACCGATGACGTACGCAACTGATGAGACGCTTTGCTTAGGGGGGAGGGAATACTAGTCGGGTTCGACGAAGCCAATCGACAACACCGCCGCCACCTTTCGGGTACGACTCGGGCAACCAAAATCGGGTAACAATTTGAGCTTTGAAACCGAGAGTTGGGTTGGTAAATTTCGACCGTTTGGCGTGTGGAGGCCCCCCCCCCCCCCCAAAAAAAAAACCGGCTACATGCATTAATTTAAAAAAAAAAAATTACCCCCTTTATTTATATACACAATCTCACATCTTATTTCACACACAACTTAATACTTTTACCATCTTCTTCAATATTTTTACACCACAACTTCCATACATCTTATTTCACACACACTTTCATCCACTATCTTTCCTTCTATACTTCTTAAAATGGCAAACAACACTACAATGAACCTTTGGGATTGTAAAATGGCGATGCAAACCCACAATATAGATTACCATACGGACCCGGGGGAGGAGTATGTATCTCCTCAACCCGACGACGCTGCCGGGTCTCCTGAGCCCTACCGATACATTCATCGCAACGACGGCGACATGTGGACTCGGACTATTCCGAGTGTTAGTTATGTATTTTAGTATTATTGAAATGTTTTTATTATGTGTTTTTTAGTATTTGAAATTTATGTGTTTTACTATTTATTTATGTATTGTGTTTTTATTATGTGTATTTTAGTATTATTTATGTATTGTGTTTTTTTAATGTTAATGGAATTATGTTTTATGTTTATATGGTTTTAATTATATGTATTAAAATTAAATGTAAAAGAAAAAGAAATTGGGTAAGTTTAATGAATTGGGTATGTTATGCCTAGGATTTGGGTAAGAATTGGGTAAATTTGGGTAGTTGTGAGTTGGAAGGTTTTGATTGGAGGATGATTTGGGTAAGAATAATGATTTGGGTAGTACTCCCTCCCCCCTTAGGCGATGAGGAAATGACGAGAATCTTGAGATGAGCTTTACTATCGACCTATCGTTTTGACGTTTTCTTTTATTTTCTTTAACAGAACAAATTACATACAAACGATATGATGTCAGCTAAAACTGTTCATTATCGAATGTAAGGTATACGAGTACACGAATTATATTCATATTAAACTAAATATTGGGATTAGGAAAAGAATGATACAAATTTTGAGACTCATTTAAAGATATTTAGCATGCTTATACAAAATACGACTGTTGCAAAAACAAAATTACTTTTTAAAGTTTTTCTGGAAAGTTGTAGCGTTTATTTATTAGTTGTTCTTTAGTAGTTGGGACTATCAATTTAAATAGAAAAGTGGTTGAGAATATATAATTTGATTCAAATTTCAAACTGCATATATACAAATAAATTTGGTACGATTAAATGTGTGCGTAATGGATTACATAAACTCATAACAATAAAATAAAAATAAAAATACTTATAGTTATTAAAAAAGATAAATAGTACGCAAGACAGCTACAAAATAATGTTAGAACAATATGATTTATAATTTACGCTACGGAGTAATCAAAATACCGTACAGTTTAAACCAAAAGAATAGAATAATAATTACAAGTGATAAAACATAAAAGGAAATACGAGTAAAAGTCTTGTTTGTTTGAGTACTTCAATGGCATTAGGCCATAGGCCAACTGGATACCGGATGCTCATGCGTTTTTCCGGGATCTTCACTACCGTCATTTTAAAATTTTACCATGTTATCTGGATTTGAAAAGTATATCCACATATTTGATGATTTTTCAAAAACATTAAATTTTAATATATAATAAATTTTATAAACGTTGGCTAGCATATACAGCTAGAAGTAATGATAGTTGCCGATCGCCGGTTTTGGGTTATCAAACACACAATATATATAATAATTGTGTATTTTTAATTTATATTTTTTTTTTTTGAAAAGTAATTGTGTATTTTAATTGTTTGTAAAAGTTTTTAGTAATTCACTAAACTTATGTCTATTTCTTACTAAAGGTATCATAATAATATCCATGCTTTTAGAAATTTTAACTACAAAACTTTCCTAAGTATTAGACTAATGACAGGGTTCAGATCCCTCTTAAGATTATATGAATTTTTCTTGAAATAGCGCAACTTGACTATTGCGGTTGGGGATCTGACCGGATCTGAGCTATTTATTATGGGTCAACACAAACGGAGTTTTGGATTTCATAATCTGAAATTTGTATCCGCTAACAGTAGTTATATATAAGTCGAATAAGAAAATTCAAAGAGAGTCTAGGCTCATGAAATGAGAAAGACCTGCACCAATTTTGGTGGTTTACTTGTCACATCTCATGCCTTACATGTCATCTTTTTGATTACTTTGAAACTTGACAATGTAAACTATGTTAAAAAGTGATTTGTTAGTGAGAAGCAAGGCTTCCCTTTGAGGCCCCTCCTAGGGGCGTCTCGCGACACGTGGCAGCCTAGTCATCAAAGGGATTCCCTACTTTTTCTTGGAACAAGACTTTAAAAATAGAAGCCCCTTTATTTTGTCTTTTTATGTTTGACTTATTGTTTGATGTGAGGTAGTGGAGCCAACGGCTCTTTTCTCTCTTCCATTTCACCCCGTCCCATTCTTCACGCCCACCCTCTTTCTCTCTCCAGAACGCCCCTCGGGGCAATGTTCCGGGCGTTCCGGGGCGTTCCGAAACCAAAAAAATGAAAAATGACGCCTTGCTCCGGATAGCCTTAATTAGAGATTATTTTATTGACATGTTTGTAATAAAAGACAATCTATATTAGAAAAATGAATTCGAACACATGTTTATATGGATTATCTATATCTACACTCCTTTATAAAAATTATTCACTCTCCTACAAATAGAAAGTGTTACTCAAATGTTACATACAAAAGTACTAAATTGCCCTTAATAAACACCCACTATGTAAAGAGTTTTTATAAATTACCAAATTTGCCTTAATGAATTAATTTACACCATAAACCCTTATTTTAATAATTAACACTTTAAGCCCTTATCTTTTTAAATATTCCACTATCACCTTTACATCAACCTACACCACTTGACACCGCCACCACCACCAATAATACTGTCACCGACACCACTAGACCGCTGTCCCCGCTACCGCCGCCGCATTGCGCGGGTACCATGCTCGTTATTGTTATAAAAAGAACTCAATCTTATTAAATATTAAGGACCTACTTACATAATTAAGTACACGAAGCAACGACAATAATATTACATTCTAGTATTCTACATCTAACTTCTTTATGTTGTTTATATTTGTAGTTTTGTACTCGTACTACGTAGTTATGGACGTTGCTAGAAGTAAACATATTTTTACTTGGTTTATTTATTTAATGCTAAAAACTGCAGGTAAATATATCCAAATTGCCTAGTTGATCAAACATGGCCACAATTCCACAAACATATTGTACGTAATGCCTGTTGATGGCTTAACTCGGTACCAAGTGATACTAAGAGAGAACTTTTTTCATTCGTATGTTCCATTCTTGTCTAGTTGCCATCCTCCAAGTTAAACTTAAAGCACGCCATGATTGACGACAACAAAACTAGCTAGCGTGCAATATCTATACAGGACGATCTTCACAGCTCATAGCATCATCGGTATATCATGTATTTGCAATGTGCAAGTGGATTAAAGGGCAAAAAAATTTTCACGGGTACACATGTAGTTGCATCATTTGCCGATTGGTGTGAATCAACAATTAGGTCATGTTCATGTATTAGTAAGTAAGAATAAGCTTAAGGATATTCATTATGCGTAGTGCTTACTCAATTGAGGATCATCATAGAAACATTTGTCCTTAATTAATGGTGCTTTTTTTCCTCTTGTTCTGTTATGAATGAGATTATGTTATGTTTTGGCAAATCCTTGTTAATTGATACATGTGTATATGTGTGATAAAGATGCAATATAGACCTCATAGAGCCTGAGTTTGGCCTAGATGTTAAAAGATTGCGTATGTGACTCAAAAAAAAAAAAAAAAAAAAAAACTCCCTCAAATGGATGGGGATCTTTTAAAGTTGCTTTCAATTTTGACCTTTAGATTGAAATCAAGGGTCAAGATTTAAAAAACATCTTTAAATCTTAATCTTTGATTTTAATCCAAGGGTTAAACGATCACCAACTTTAATAATAAAGTTGTATAAACTTTAAAGGATTTCAATCTCCTCAAATATACATGCAAACAATCATATTTGAACGATAGAGAACAATTAAAAATGAGAAAGACATACATATTTATTATCTGATGATCGAGCACTAGTATAATTAGCCTATTTAACTTTAAGCTAGCTACATGAAATACTTGCTTTTCAAAGGAGATGTCCATTCAACATCAAAAGAGGTATGGTGCAAAAACATGAGACTTAATGAGGAAAAGAACCTTTGTATGACTTATTGAATAAGTTTCTATCTGAATAAGTTTTACCTTTAAATAGTCCTTAATCATGTCCAACATATGTATGAATTATGTGTCATTGTGCTCAAATTAAATACCAAAAAACTATAACAAAAGGGTGGATTGGTACCCGGACAAATGGGTGGTGGCGGATGAAGCAGCTGGGCATTATTGTGATTGATTAATATTGATGCATAAAAGAAAACGATGCATGGTTTTCACTTTTTTGGCTTTTCTTGCCTTGAAAATAACTTTTGAGACATTGTGCGACTTTCTTAAGCAACAATCATTATATATTAACTGTGGGACCTTTTACTTTCAATAGTCAAACTTTCTTCAAAAGTTACCCATCAAGAAAACTTTAGGGAAAAGAATCTGTGTATGTATGTTACTTGTCTTCTGATACTATTGTATGGAAGAAACTTTGTTTTGATTCATTGTATGTAAGGTTCCCGGTAAATTGAACGTTTCGTGTAAGTCAGGTACCAATCACTCCAGGGAGAAGGGTGGGGGTTACAAAAGCTGGTTTCAAGTTTCCAACCCATGCATCAAGTGGACTTGGTAAGTATTTCAGTTTATTCTTTCATTAATTGTTTCATTGTATGCTGTATTCTTATTTTTAGTCAATTACAATTGTTGTAGAAACTGGTTACATTAGAAGTGGTTATATGAGAAGAGGTGGCAATAAACTAGGGATCAAAAGGGGTGGAAATTCATTTGCTAAGGCCAGGGGAGGCCATACAGTTGCTTTTGGTAGGACAATGAGTTTGTTAGGAAGTGGATCTGTTGGAGAGAGGATCACATTCTCTGAACCAAGAAAGGCTAATGATGCAGTGAATGTAACACAAGAATCTGTGAATAAAGGAAGAAATTAAGCCTCCAACACCCAAGAAGAATATCCTGCCAGTGAAGCCTAGTGTTCCTAGCCAAAGAATTGCAGCCAAGAAGCTTGGAAGGAAAATCAAAGGACCAGGAGATAGTGAAGACAATGCCATTGTTGTGTTTGAAGAGAATGAGGATAAAACTGCTTGACTTGTGTAACTTTAATGTAGTCTCATGGATTATATCTTTTGATAACTATAATCATGTATGTGGTAGGCAGTTAAGTGCATGACACTTATGTGGTAGGCAGTTAAGTGCATGACACTTTCTCTTTTGTAATATGGTATCTTTTGTAAACTATGAAACTGCACATATGCCACTGACTATGTATGTATGAATGAAGCTGATTAGCAGTTAACTTATGCCACTTTTGTGTGGTAACTTGGTGTTTTTTTTGTACCTTATTTAGTAACTTATCACCACATATTACTGCATATATAGTGATAGAAACAGCTTAAATGGGATGATAAAAAAACATACTTGTCATTACAACAACTTCATTTATACAATACATCCAACAACATACATCATATTACTAAAACAACATACAAAGAAAACCAACTAAATAAAACAAGGGATTTAGTTCACCACCACAATCCCTATCAGAATTGCCAACACTGCCACAAATCCAACAAGAAAATAAAACAATTTCTCCTTGAATTTCAACAATTTCAACTCATTCAATGCTTTCAGAAGTTTCAACTTTTCGTCTTCCTGTTCAGCAGCTTGCATATTACCAGAAACCTTTGATTGAGAATGAAGGTCAAACACAAGATCCTTGTAGTATTGACATAGGAGTTCTTCATCTATGAAGCTAAAAGTAGTACAATATCGACTTTTTACCTAATTAAAAACCAATTTGAATATCAGAAACCCTAATCGAATTTTATCAATGATAAATGGAAACTTACATTAGGGCATCGGACAAATCGTCTGCCAGGATTCTTGGCTGTCCACGAAGTGAAGATTGACATCCTTTCTCCACATCGACAATACATGTAGCGATTTGTAGGGTTTGATGATGAAGAAGAAGAATTCGCCATTGAAGAAGAGAAAGAGATAGAGCGGGAAGAGATAGGAACGGGGCGGGAAAGATGGTGGAAAAGAGGGGAAAAATAAGGGTTTTATAACCTAAAAGACTTTATTATTCGTTTATTAACACGTGGAGGGCCAGCTGGCTTGTTACCGGGAACCAAAAATTTTCAGCCGGTGAGTTACACGAAACGTTCAATTTACCGGGAACCTTACATACAATGAACCAAAACAAAGTTTCTTCCATACAATAGTATCTGAAGACAAGTAACATACATACACGTATTCTTTTCCCAAAACTTTAAACTTCTATTGCAAAACAAAAATTTCTTTTGAGTGCGTGTAAATGTTGTTTTAGTTATTAGTATCAAAACGTTTTCCTTACATTTTTTAAAGAAATCAGAGTCATAAGCAATTTATCATCATTCGTTATAAGCTAGTAAATTTTCATCAACAATTGATGGCTCTTTCTTACTAGTAATTCTTAATTACGAGTCATGAGTTTGTAATTTCATATACGTATAACCAATTAAGGGATCGACTTTAAAACGCAATATGTGTTGTTTGCTGCATTCTCAAGTTTACCATTTCTTCATTTCTAAAATTAATACTAAACAACTGTACTATTTATTTGGTATGATGGGCGGGCTAATACGCTACTAGTACGTGGGCTCGATCCATAGTTTCCAACTGAAGTAAGGTCTATCAACACATGGGCTGGGGACTGGGGTAGTAACTAGTAAGTCGTACGTACCTAATTACATATTTAAAGATTGTTTAGCCATGTGCGTCGGGCGATAGTGACTTAAGGATATGGTAACCTAAAAAAATTTATGCCTCATTTATATACGATTTGTATGTTAAATTATTCGTTCGTATATGTATGAAATTCGATGTCATTAGATTTATTCTTTATCAAGAAGTGACTTATCATATCTTTCATGTTGGTCAAACTACTCTTACGACTTCAAATTACATATACTATATAGTTTTATATGTAACTAGTATTTAATACCCGTACTATGTACGGATTTACTCTAATTGTTATTATATATAATATTTTGTTATATAAAGAAAATTTATAATAGAATTGGTGTTAAAGTTATAAATATTAAACATATTTTGTAATGATTATTGTTTAGTTACAGAAGATTTATAATTTCTTTAAGTAAAAATTAATACCTAACAATAACAGTGGTACACTGAAAGTAATACAAATATAGCTTAATGAAATATAAATATAAAATCTTGCTTGTAGTCATATCCAATTAAACAATGAAAATACTTGGGAAAGGAAAAAAAAAAGAAGTATGTACCTTCAACTCTTCAACCTCTATCAATCGATCCAATTCATTATGTAGCTTGGACTTTGAGTATGTACATATAGTTTATTGTTTCTTGTTAATCGTGACTTGCAAGCTAGGATTTGTATATCAAAGCTTTTAGCGTTTTAACTTGTAATTTTACAAATAGAGTTAATGACATAAATCATCCCTGTGGTTTACCTAAATAGTCACGTATCGTCCTTTATAATCAAAAACCTCAAGGACAGTCCTTTATATGAGGATAAGGATCACGTTTGGTCCTTTGACTGTTTGACCGTCAACTTCTCTCCGTTAAACCCCCACGTGCCTCCCACGTGAGGGGTATTTCAGTCTTTTTCTCCTTTACTGACAGTCTCTTTCTTCTTCCATTATCTCCTTCCACAAACCTAATAATTTAAAAATATACATACAAATATACATATATATACATACACCAAGTTAAAGAAAATCAATTAAAATTTATTGTAAATCTTTTTCAATAAATTCGAAAAGCTAATTAGCATTTTGATATATCCATATATGCTATATTAGTAAAGCAAATAAAATAGATTGCTATCAACAAACACTTTTCTTCCTGTGATGGGTTCCAAGAGCCACGTGACAATTTCATTTTTTTTCTAATAGATCTTTACTCCCCATTCTCGCTTTATACATACATAAACACGCATACAGATACACACAAATATGTATATTATGTCTGCAACTAAAAAAACTAGGGTTTGGTGTTTCAAATGACGACGGTGGTCAACTGTGGCGGTAACCGCGGCCATGTCGGTCAAGTCCAACATACCTGTATATACATACATAAATTAACGATCTCGGTAAACCACCACCTCGTCCATCTCCGGCCGCCGTCTTCTGGCCGCTGCTTCCCCACGAACCTTGGTTTATTGGGTAATCCACACGAACCCTTTTTTTGTGTCGATAACTCTTTTATATCTATATTCCCGGTCAAATTGGTTTCTCTTTTGGTGATATGTTGCTATCATCTTGAAGAATCAACCGAAGTCTACTAGGATATGAATTTCAAAGATGATGATAATACACTTGGCATTCCTTGAAACGTGGCAGATTTGATGTTCGAAAAAATACGCTAGATGGGGTTGTGGTGGTCTGTTTCTTGAAGTGGGTGGCGTCGGTGGTGATAGGGTTGTGGTGGACGGCGGTGGAGATGTAGATATCAGGTAGATCTAATCAACTTCTTTATACTTTAGGGTTTAGATACATACAAACACTTGTATAAAAATGGTTGAGGATGTAAAAGGTAGAAGCAAAAAAGATGAAACCAACTTGCCGGAATAAATGGCACCGGAAAGTTGATATTGGTAATTGGATCTTTGTTTTTGATGTGGAGAACATAAATAAATACATGTAGTTGCATTTATATCTTGTAAGAAATTAGTATTGCCCGTCAATCTTTAGATGTTATTGGATCTATAACTAAATTTTTTCTCTTTTTTATTGTTATTGATATTGAATTTTTGTTCTTTTTAAAAGATTTGAAGAAGATACAATCTTTAAATGCAGATGGGTTTATAGATATAGATAGTTTGGAGGTGATTGGTGGTGATGAAGAAAAAAAATATCAAGTTTGGTCCTTTATACTTTATAAAGTACGAAAGTACCCTCACGTGGGAGGCACATGAGGGTTTTAACGGGATAGAGTTGACGGTCAAACAGTCAAAGGACCAAACGTGATCCTTATCCTCCTATAAAGGACTGTCCTTGAGGTTTTTGATTATAAAGGACGATATGTGACTATTTAGGTAAACCACAGGGACTATTTATGTCATTAACTCTTACAAATATTAAACTTTTATCCCAAATCCCAAATATATATATAGTTCTTCACGAATGATCTGGGTAGTGATCATCTTATGTCATGATCGATATCCTTAATATAATAGAACTCTAACTTAATTTAATAATTTTATTTCACGTATGATAGGATAATATTAGTTAGATAATTATAATAAAAAATGATCGATATTTTCTAAAGTTAAAAGATTATGATAAAACTATTAAATTTAGAGTTTTATTAATTTAAGCCAAATATGACACGTGTCGTTATAATATTGTGTCACATGTCGTTTTAAGAGATATGCAATCCTGTTTTAGTTTATTGGTAGATTGTTATCGATAATATATATTTAAAGGAAGTAAAGAAGAAACTATCGCACATGAAGTTTCATACGACTATTAAAAGTTTTTACAGCTTGCTATTTTTTTTCTTGAAAGATGTGAATTACTCATGAACATTTGAAAATCTCACTTTGTTTTAACGAATTCCTCATTAAAAAGTCCTTTGCAAAATACATCACTAATATACCCCTTAATGAGAAACTCATATCCTCTAGACTCAAACTTGTACCGAAAGGAAAACTCGAAAAACTCAACTTGACCCGAAATTCCCTATGGCAACCTATCTAGCTAGATGAATTGCTTTGCTATTTACCTACAGCTCAATTGTCATGAAAAGGAGCCGTCGTTTAATGCCATATTATTGTCGTTTAATACACTGTTCACGATGGCAATTTTGTAATATTGTCCAACTTTGTAGTTACTTTAATAACTGTTCACAGTGACAGAAACGTAAATAGTGTGAAACTTTTGCCAATAGAAAAAACAAAACGAGTACCGGGGATTCAGGTAGCCATCAAACAAAGAACACCGACGACAGAAAGAGCACTCCGCCAATATTCAAAAACAAACGCCGCTGGCTGTAAATTAAAAAAGGGTCATTCTTTACCTGGGTTGAAAAAATTTATGGCCAGGAAAAAAAGAAGAAAATAAAACCATCCTTCACCGGCATTAAAAAGGTTATCCGATCATATTTGCTCGTGATTAATTGTTTTCTCTTCACGCTTTCGACCGTTGTCACCGCCATTTTTCCCGATCACCACCACCGCTAAAAACTTTCGGCGGAGAAAACAAACACAGTGAACTATCTTATGATTACGTGTTGAACATGTATCTATACTACCTTATAAAGCATTTACTCCCTCTCATTTTCTCAAAAAAAACTTGATCTACCCAAATTACCCCTCTCTTTTATCCATTAGTTTGAATATCATCACCTAATATACCTATAATACCCTATAATCTCAACCACTCATTTTTTTTCTCTCTCCTCCATAAATCATTTTATTCTTCTAATTCATTCAAAATCTTTTATCTCAAAAACCGTACATCGATAAATTATAAAAATTATATGGGTGTTCTTAAAATTTCATGCTCTTTCATTAGAGAGGTCATTCAATATACTTTCGATGAATTTTTAAATCCGAGGGCGGAGCCAGTACGGCTAAGGGCGGAGCCCGTCAGGTAGATTACCCCATCACCGATCACCCCTATGACCTATCACCCCCTATGATCCATCACCTCCTATTACCTATCACACTTTATGACCTATCACCCTCACGATCTCACCGCCGCATTGCGCGGACATTTGGCTAGTACATCACAAAGCATTTGTTTAATTGTTTTGGAAATCAGACACATAGATTCATGAGAAACCGAGATAAATGAACAAAAAAAATATGGGTTGGTCACTGGTGGATTAGAATGTGTGAGAGAGAGATGTATGTAGAGTATTGTAGACTTGAGTAAAACCACCCCATTGTTTCATTTTGACATCTAACCAAATACGTGTATCTTTTTAGAGTACCCATCCTTTGAATATGTTTTCTTTTATTTCTAACAATTACATGGTATTCGATATCAAAATATACTCAACTATACAATATTGATGAAGCCTTGTACATATTATAACTACAAGATATATATCATGAGTCTTACAGGTAATTCAAAGAATAAACTTTCACGACATATCTGTTAAAATAACTAATAAAAACTTAGGGTTGTATTTGAAACTTTTATCTAACTTCAGGGTTAAAAGTTTGTGCAGGTTTGTTATTCAGGATTTTAGAGGGACTGAAGTTGTTAGAAGCTAAAGTGGAAGGAGGTCGGGGTAATTACAAGGAAGACTGGAGTATAAATAGATGCTTATACCCGATTAGGGTTATCTATCAAAATATTTTACACACACATATTTCTGTGTTGTTTTATTCTCTCTCGATATTCTTTGTAATTCTATTTTAGATTGATTTATCTTAATCAATCTTTAGAACTGGTCATCTTGATCATATTATTGTAATAATCGAACTCTGTAAGTCGGTTTATACAGCCGACTGATTATTTACGAATTAATAATAATAAAAATAATAATAATCTTGTTGTTCTTCGATTGATCTTTGAGTTCGTTCTGGTATCAGAGCCAGGTTCCTCTGATCGGTGATTTCTGATTAAGGTTCTTCTGGATTTAGGGCGTATTTCGATTTCGAAACCCTAGATCTAAGAACCCTAATTTTTAGGATTTTTTTATTTACGATCTTGTTGATTCCGCTGCATATTGTTTCTGATCCTTCTTCTTCTTGACTAAGTGAATCAAGAAAGAAGTTAGGGTTTCTTCATATTCAGATCCTGATTGTTCTTCTTGACTAAGTGAATCAAAGAAGAAAATTAGGGTTCCTTATTTTTTCAGCCGAAAGCACTGTATTGTTGATCTTCTATCCCTAATCTCTTTAAATATTTTTTTTAAAATTATTCTAATCTCACAAAATCAACTGTGTTAATACTTGACCGGTCTCCATTGAGAGGCTTGGAATCCTGTCACTGACACTTTTGAGGGATTAGAATTATTTTCTCAAAATTATATATATATTTTTTTTATATATCGTTCTTATTGTGTTTGATTGTTATTGTTATCGTGTGTTTATTGATTGCTTATTAAGTGTTTGGTGATTTACTTGATTATCTGATTAATTGATTGATATTGTTGTGTTTGTGATTAATGGCTCCTGAACCTTCTTCTGGTAGTGATCCTAAACCTACTACTGTTAGTGGTCTTGACCTTGGTGATCCTTTATATCTTCATCCTATTGATACTAGTGGTGCACCTATTCTATCTTTCAAGTTAACTGGAACAGAAAATTATAATGTGTGGTCCTGTGCTATGTTACTTGCATTAGAAACTAAAAATAAGGTAGGTTTTATAGATGGATCATGTGAAAAAAGATGAAGATGATGCTATTTTGGCTAAACAATGGGATAGATGTAATTCTGTGGTATTATCTTGGATCTTAGGTTCTATAAGTCAAGAGTTGTATATGGGACAAATTTTCTCTAAAATTGCTAGTGAAGTTTGGAAAGATTTAAAGGAAACTTATGATAAGGTTGATGGTTCTGTAACTTTTAACTTGCATCATAAAATAAATACTCTGTGTCAAAATGGATCTACATTGTCTGAATATTATCATAAACTGAACACTTTCTGGAAACATATTGATGCTATGGTTAAATTGCCTGTTTGTACTTGTAAAGCTGCTAAGGATTTTAAAGCACATCATGATTTGATTAGGTTAATGCAGTTTCTTATGGGTCTTGATGAAATATATATATGTCTGTTAGGAGTATTATTCTTACAAAGGATCCTTTGCCTTATGTAAAATCTGCTTATGCTCTATTATCTAGAGAAGAATCACATAGGAATTCAAGTTCTATAAATCATGCTAAACCTAATAATGCTGCTTTTGTGTCTAAGTTTGATGATTCAAAGAAAAAGTTTACTAGAAATGCTAATCTTGTATGTGCTAATCCTGCATGTGGTTTAAAAGGTCATACTATTGATAAGTGCTATAAGTTGGTTGGTTATCCAGATTTTTATAAGAAAAAGTCTAATTTTCAGAATCAAAATAGGAGTTATACTAGTAATAATGTGATGAATGATAAAGCTAATTCTTGGTATGATAAGAATAACAGTGTTGTTTCTGAAAATGGATCTAGTTCTTCTTCTGTGACTAATTCTAGTTTACCTTTCACTAATGAACAACTTGCAAAACGTATGAGTTTGTTAAATGAGAATCAGGATTCTAAAGGAAAGACTCAAGCTAATATGGTAGGTGCTATTTTTAATGCCTTCATGTCTTCTACATATTTTAATTCAAATGTTCAGTTTGACACTTTGATTAGTTTAATTAATTGGATCATTGATTCTGGTGCAAACTAACACATGTGTGCTTCTGATAAAAACATGATCAATGTGATTGATGTATCTGCTTTAAATCTTACAGTAAATCAGCCTAATAGTACATCTGTTCAAATTACTAAAATTGAAGATTTAAGAATTACTGATCATATTACATTATTTGATGTTCTTGTTGTACCTGAGTATAATGTAAATCTTTTGTCTGTTCACAAAGCAAATAGAGATAGTAAACTTTTCTTTGGTTTCTCTGAATATGCATGCTATATACAGGATTTGAGAACAATGGGAAGTTTGGGAACTGGTAGAGTTCATGGTGGTCTATATTTGTTAAATCTTGGTAAGGTTTGTGCTAATAATGTTAATATGAATTTTGTGTCTAATTGCAATGTGTCTGCTGATTTGTGGCATTCCAGATTAGGTCATCCTTCTTATAATGTTCTGCATGTGTTAAAATCTAAACTTAAACTTGGTATGATTGATGATTCTCTGCCATGTGATACTTGTCATAGAGCTAAGCAAACTAGACAACATTTTCCTCTAAGTGATCACAAGTCATTAAGTGTAGGTGATTTAATACATCTTGATGTGTGGGGTCCTTATAGGAAGCCTAGTAAAGAATGATACAAGTATTTATTAACTGTTGTAGATGATTTTTCAAGAGCAGTTTGGGTTTACATGTTGAAAAATAAAACTGAAGTGTTTGAAAACATAAATTCTTTTATAAGGATGATTAACACACAATTTGGAAAGAATGTTAAAGTAATTAGGTCAGACAATGGGACTGAGTTTGTTAAATGAGAATCAGGATTCTAAAGGAAAGACTCAAGCTAATATGGTAGGTGCTATTTTTAATGCCTTCATGTCTTCTACATATTTTAATTCAAATGTTCAGTTTGACACTTTGATTAGTTTAATTAATTGGATCATTGATTCTGGTGCAAACTAACACATGTGTGCTTCTGATAAAAACATGATCAATGTGATTGATGTATCTGCTTTAAATCTTACAGTAAATCAGCCTAATGGTACATCTGTTCAAATTACTAAAATTGAAGATTTAAGAATTACTGATCATATTACATTATTTGATGTTCTTGTTGTACCTGAGTATAATGTAAATCTTTTGTCTGTTCACAAAGCAAATAGAGATAGTAAACTTTTCTTTGGTTTCTCTGAATATGCATGCTATATACAGGATTTGAGAACAATGGGAAGTTTGGGAACTGGTAGAGTTCATGGTGGTCTATATTTGTTAAATCTTGGTAAGGTTTGTGCTAATAATGTTAATATGAATTTTGTGTCTAATTGCAATGTGTCTGCTGATTTGTGGCATTCCAGATTAGGTCATCCTTCTTATAATGTTCTGCATGTGTTAAAATCTAAACTTAAACTTGGTATGATTGATGATTCTCTGCCATGTGATACTTGTCATAGAGCTAAGCAAACTAGACAACATTTTCCTCTAAGTGATCACAAGTCATTAAGTGTAGGTGATTTAATACATCTTGATGTGTGGGGTCCTTATAGGAAGCCTAGTAAAGAATGGATACAAGTATTTTTAACTGTTGTAGATGATTTTTCAAGAGCAGTTTGGGTTTACATGTTGAAAAATAAAACTGAAGTGTTTGAAAACATAAATTCTTTTATAAGGATGATTAACACACAATTTGGAAAGAATGTTAAAGTAATTAGGTCAGACAATGGGACTGAGTTTGTTAACTGGAACATGGATAAAATGTTTAAACAGTTTGGTATTATACATCAAACTACTTGTGCTTATACACCCCAACAAAATGGGGTGGCTGAAAGAAAGCATAGGCATTTGTTAAATGTGGCTAGGGCTCTTCTCTTTCAGGGAGGGATTCCTCTATACATGTGGCCTGAATGTGTTTACACTGCTGTTTATTTAATTAATAGGACTCCTTCTTCTGTGTTAAAAGGAAAATCTCCTTATGAACTTGTGTTTGGTTTTGAACCTGCCTTATCTCATCTTAGAAACTTTGGTTGTCTTTGTTATGCAACTGTTTTGAATAATGATAATAAGTTTTCTAAAAGAGCTGAAAAATGTGTTTTACTTGGTTACTCAAATTCAAAGAAAGGATATAAACTTTACAGTTTAGATGATAAAACTATTTTGTTTGCCAGAGATGTAAAGTTTTATGAACAAAATTTTCCTTTTAAAATGAGTACAAGTAGTTATTCTAATGAAGAGTTATGCAATTTTGTTTGCCAGAGATGTAAAGTTTTATGAACAAAATTTTCCTTTTAAAATGAGTACAAGTAGTTATTCTAATGAAGAGTTATGCAATTTTTTTTGACAGAGTTGAGATGATTGTTGAGTCCACTGGACCCAATGATGATAACTTAAACAAAACTGATTGTGATGGTAGAGCCACCATTGACATTGGTAGTACACATGAATCTGCCAATGACAATGGAGGCACAGCAACACATGATGACAACACCAATGTGGTGTGCAAGGTGGGAATAATGATAATTCTGAGGGTGTTCATGTTGTTGATCATGAGATCACAAATGAAAATATTCCAGTGGATACTTCTAATCTTAGGAGGTCTAATAGAAATACAAATCTTCCTAGAAACTTAAATGACTATGTGTTAGATGGTAAAGTAAAGTATGGTATTGATAGAGTTGTGAATTACTCAAATTTGAGTTTTGATGTGTGTAGTTTTTTGTCTAATATTAATAAACATATGGAACCATCTACTTATAATGAGGCTGCCAAAAATCCTAAATGGGTTGAGGCAATGAATCTTGAAATGGAAGCTTTGTATAGGAATAATACCTGGACCTTGACTGATCTCTCTTTAGGAAGGGAACCTATAGGTTGTAAATGGGTATATAAAATAAAGTATAAGTATTCTGGTGAAGTTGAGAGATATAAAACAAGATTGGTTGCTAAATGGTATAATCAAAAGGAAGGAATAGATTATGAAGAAACTTTCTCTCCTGTTGTTAAAATGGTAACTGTTAGGTGTGTTATTAATGTTGCTGTGCAAAATGATTGGACTTTATATCAGTTAGACATTAATAATGCACTTTTATATGGAGATTTGTATGAAGAAGTGTATATGACTTTACCTCCTGGGTATTTCTCTAAAGATGATAAAAGGGTTTGTAAGCTTGTTAAGTATCTTTATGGACTTAAGCAAGCTCCTAGACAATGGAACCATAAGTTAACCAATGCTTTGGTTGAATATGGGTTCATTCAAAGTAAATGTGATTATTCTTTATTTACCAAAACTGGTTCAAAGTTGTTTATTGCTCTGCTGGTTTATGTTGATGATATTGTCATTACTGGAAATGACAATTCTGAAGTTGAGAAGGTCAAAACTTTCTTAAAAACCAAGTTTCTTATTAAAGACTTGGGAAAATTGAAATATTTTTTGGGAATTGAAGTAATTAATACTTCTCAAGGAGTGTGTTTAACCCAAAGGAAATACTGTATGGATCTTTTGTTTGAATATGGTATGCTTGGTTCCAAACCAATGAATACTCCTATGGATATGAATCTCATTATCTCTGATAGAAATGATGAAACTGATCCATTCATTGATAATGTTACTTTATATCAAAAAATTATTGGTAAGCTCATTTATCTGACTATTACTAGGCCAGATATTAGTTATTCTGTTCAATGTTTAAGTCAATATATGCATGCTCCTAAAGCTTCACACTTAAAGCTTGCATTCAGAATTTTAAGGTACTTGAAGAAGAATCCAGGTAAAGGAATACACATTATTAAAGGTCAGTCTTTCTCTTTAACTGCCTTTGTGGATTCAGACTGGGGGAAGTGCATTACCTCCAGGAGATCTGTTACAGGTTTTTGCATTTTTTTGAATGATTCACTTATCTCCTGGAAAAGTAAAAAGCAAAACACAGTGTCCAGGTCCTCTTCTGAGGCAGAATATAGGGCAATGGCCACTGTGACTTGTGAGTTAGTATGGATTCTTAACTTGTTAAGTGATTTGCAAGTAAAGGATTTGTTGCCAGTTACTTTGTTTTGTGACAATAAATCTACTGTTTTGATTGCTAATAATCTTGTTCTTCATGAGAGAACTAAACACATTGAAATTGATATTCATATTGTGAGAGAAAAGGTTACTTCTGGATTACTTAACCTTGTTAAGATTGATACTAATGATCAAACTGCTGATATATTCACTAAAAGTCTTTGTGTAAGGCAACATGATTTTTTGTTAAGTAAAATGAATATGATTGATTTGTTTTCAGCCTAAGTTTATATTAAAGGAGGGTGTTAAAATAACTAATATAAACTTAGGGTTGTATTTGAAACTTTTATCTAACTTCAGGGTTAAGAGTTTGTGCAGGTTTGTTATTCAGGATTCTAGAGGGACTGAAGTTGTTAGAAGCTAAAGTGGAAGGAGGTCGGGGTAATTACAAGGAAGACTGGAGTATAAATAGATGCTTATACCCGATTAGGGTTTTCTAACACAAATATTTTACACACACATATTTCTGTGTTGTTTTATTCTCTCTCGATATTCTTTGTAATTCTATTTTAGATTGATTTATCTTAATCAATCTTTAGAACCGATCATCTTGATCATATTATTGTAATAATCGAACTCTGTAAGTCGGTTTATACAGCCGACTGATTATTTACGAATTAATAATAATAAAAATAATAATAATCTTGTTGTTCTTCGATTGATCTTTGAGTTCGCTCAATATCATTCTGAATAATTAAACTCGTGACCTGAGATAAAATCAGAGATAACTTTAACCAGTTGTTATAGCCTTCATAATGGATTTAAAAAATTAGTATATAATTTATTTGTGGAATTTATTTCATAATATAACATATTCAACTGACTTGAGTTATCCTATGTCTTCTGATTTAATATAACCGATTGAATGTTAAATCAAATTCATTGTCATTGGAAAAGACATTTAAAAAATTAGAGAAGACATTAAAAAGAAAAAAAATGATTCGAGACGGTTTCATTATGATATTAATATTAATAATATTTATTTAAGAAAAATTTTAATTATTTTCATTTTTATAATTATTTTAAGTTATATTAGGTGTTAAATAATACAAAATATTTATATGTCTTGGTTTTAGTTATTAGATTATTTAATGAAACGAAAATTTACACTTTATTAATATTTAATTTACAAAGAAAAATTTTAATTATTTTCATTTTTATAATTATTTTAAGTTATATTAGGTGTTAAATAATACAAAATATTTATATGTCTTGGTTTTAGTTATTAGATTATTTAATGAAACGAAAATTTACACTTTATTAATATTTAATTTACAAAAGCTGTAACAAATTAATATATATTATAAGTGAGTTGTTTTCAATAAAATATATTCAAAATAAATGTAAATTTGTTGTAAACAAAAATCAAACGTAACAAAACCGTAGCGGGGAAATATTCTAGTTCATAGTCATAATACATTATGGTAAAAGCTATTTTTATACTCAATATTTTATTTTATTTTATCACATAAAGTTCCGAAATTAACAAAATTCAAAATTTTACCCTTTTGTTAAAACGATAATCTCAAACTCGAAACATAGTGTATCGAGACGCAAGAAAAAAGAAACAAGTTTTTAGTGGAATCGGGTCCCTCACGGAGTAGTTCACGTGGACTTGACTTTAAAAAAAAAAGTCAAACTAATTGACCGAGGGACTTGTTGATACTCCGTATGTGGCTTGTCTTTCTTCCCGAATTATCCAGCCACCTGCAACACCACGTACTCTACTCTCTCCTGCTCCCATCTCAATAAAAAATATATACAAAAAACTGTATCTATACATTCTCCCATTTTTGATCATTTTTCATATAATTATTATATAGTAAATAACTTCCTTCTGTATATAATCATGTCTCTGCTTCACGTCATTTCCCACCATTTTTCAACTTCCAGAAGCTTCTCATTAGATCACTCATCAATCAAAACTTCATTTTATGGAAAACGTATTTCTTTTAACAATGTCTTCTCGCCGGTGGTTAACGGAACACCAAAAAGACTTGTGGTTTTATCGATGTCGTCGTCGTCGTCGTCAAGGTTTAAGATGAATTTGAATGAATATATGGTGACTTTAGAGAAACCGTTAGGTATTCGTTTCGCTTTGTCTTTAGATGGCAACATTTTAGTTCATTCAATGAAGAAAGGGGTCAGTCAGTTACTCTTTCAATTACTTTCTTACATTTTCACCTAATTTTTATCTTATTCCTTAGTATATATATATGTCGTGTATATAGGTATGTATGTATATATATATATATACTAGAACGGTACCGCGGTGCGGCGGAGTGGTGGTGGTGGTGGCGGCGGGTGGTGGTGGCGGCGGAGTGGTGGTGGCGGCGGCGGAGATGGTGGTGGCGGCGGAGATTGGTGGTGGCGGCGGGTGGTGGTGGCGGCGGCGGAGTGGTGGTGGCGGCGGAGTGGTGGTGGCGGCGGCGGAGATTGGTGGTGGTGGCGGAGATTGGTGGTGGCGGCGGTGACGGCGATGGCGAGTAGTGTAGGTTATTGATGTAATTTGGTTTTGATGAAATGTTGAAACTTAAAATGTTAAACAAAGGCTATTTGTTTTATAAAATAGTATAGATATGTATGATATATATTATGTGATGTGATTGCGTATCCGACTTTCAAATATTGTTATTGTGCGAAAAGTGGAAACTTAGATAGACGACGCCTAATCAAATGTACCATTAGATACATACGATGACTATATTGGAAAGTTGCATATGCACTATACTTCCGTGGGCATATAGGTGAGTTGGTTGAGGGTGCAACTTTAAAGTGGGACCTCCTGAATAATATAAAGGTGTGGTGTTTGATCCTCGTGGTCAACATCCCTGTATAGCTTTTACCGTTCATTTAGCTTGATTTATCTCTTAGACATTGGGACTGGGGTGGTTAGGTGTGGGTGGCCCTAGGTTAGCCGAATGATAACCATTTGACAAAACATGCTATACATTTTTAAGCACTAAACCCTTTTACTAATGTGTAGGGAAATGCCGAGAAATCAAGGATAATTATGGTTGGGGATACTTTGAAGAAAGCGAGTGGATCTTCTGGGGATGGACTTATTGAGATTAAGGACTTCAGTGATGCAGAGTACTACTACTACCACTACTTTTACATATATACCTTTATCTATATCTATAATTAGTATTATATATGTAGCAATTAGGATAATGTTTTAAATTTTGAACATTCTTTTACCTTGTAGGAACAATCGTTATGTAATATTATATAACCATCTCCATCTCCGATATTTTAAGATTCAAAACTAATTGAAGTGACCCAACTCACTGTCTTCTTCACCTAATAAGAATGTATCCAATTCTTACACGGTCACCTTCATCAACAGCTATTACTTAGTAGAAACCTTTGGAAACCGGGAAAAAAGGGAAGAAACACATTGAAAAGTATCCGTTGTTATTGGCTTTGTGCTGGTACAAGGCTCTATATATAGTAGTTACCCGTCTACCTTTTTAAGATTCAAGACTGCCAATGAAAATGAGACAACATCACTATCGCTTTTTGCTAGAGATAAGAATGTGACACATCAACCTCTATCTCTCTGTCTTGCATTACCACTGCTCGAAATGCAAGAAACTGCAAGAACCTACTCACTCCCACTGCATTGTGCGGGTACCATGCTAGTTTTGATATATCGTTTCAGTCGGCTTTACATTCTAACTAATCTTATGTCTACATGCTAGAGAGTTACATGTCCATACCCATGTTACAACTATATGAAATACTATTAGTACAACATTAGGAACAATAATAGCAAGAAGTAAGAATGGTAAGTATAGTTAGTTTTTTTTTTGAAAGGTGAATTTCGCTTGAAACTTCGTGTCGTGATTCGACAGCGAGAGGTCTAGCATAGGTTGTCTTAACCGGGTCCGCGCTCCCTCGAAGTAGAAATGCCTATTTCAAATACCCAATGGGGGGAAAACCCCCTACTAATCCGCCCGAAGGCACGACGATTAATAGGGGTAAACCCTGCCCCCTCAGACTTGAACTTGGGTATACCCAAGCCAAGCCCTCATAGAAGGACTACCTATATCTCAAAGTTGGTGGAATGGAGATTCGAACCTGAGACCTATAGGTCACAAGGGGAACTCCAAACCACTACACCAACTTATCATTGATGATAAGTATAGTTAGTTAAAGAACATATGTCCCTCCCGTATATGGATATGTATGATGGATACCACTATACTATAAAGATTAGGAATAGCAAGGAATCATACATTTTCTTAAAGGACTTATGACAGCATTGTCTTTAACGTCTTGATATATCGGCAAGACTCCTGTACTTTGTTCGGGGGCATATGTCAATGATATACATGAAGAAATAGTTGGTGGTCATAATTATGACTTAATGGATGAATCAGTTGTATGCTTTAAAGATTGGTAGTTTTTTTATCCACTTTTGGTTGTGAATATGGTCCAATGGGCCTAGATATGACAACGTGTCTCTTCAATATCCTATTACATGTGGCTTATTTAACAGATTCGAGATATGCTCCAATTGGGGTAACATATGACATGTGGCTAATCTAACAGATTTAGAAGTGAAACTACTTACAACATAGTAGTTTGATGAAATAGAAATGTTGTAAAAAAAAAGCTCTGCAATCAAAATAAAATTTTGAAGGCCAAGTATAATCATCATTAGAACTTAATTGTTTGTATTGGTTATTGCAGGAAGATGATGTTAGAGAAATCAGGACTTTGTAGTCTTGTTCTTGAAAGACCTTTCTCCCCTTTTCCGATTCAACATCTGCATCACAAAAGTGATCTAGATGTCCAATTTAATAGAGGCCGGGTTCCTATTGCCACCTGGAACAGAACAGCATTGACATCAAGTTTGAGAACATCTTTTGAGGGCAGTGGGAATTCAGGCTTTGTCATGTTCACCCCAAGATTTTCTACTCCGAAAGGGTGGAATCTTCTGATTAACCAAAATGGACAATCTCGTGGCAGAATAAAGAAAAACATTCCTGATGAACCGTTTACTCAACTTGTCACTATTTTCTCTGAAGAACAGTCAGGAGATGATTGGTCACATGGAAGCTTCCCACTTGATGAGTATATTAAAGCATTAGATCGTGCTAAAGGAGAACTTTACTATGACCATTCTCTTGGTATGCGTTATAGCAAGGTGAGATGTCCAGAGTCATTTCCGGTTACATCCGTCTGGGTAGCTTTTTATGATGTAAAATGCTAAATGATATGTACTTGTTATCTTACAGATTACGGATCAAATGTATGTAGGGTCATGTATACAAAACGAAGCTGATATAGAGACGTTAGCTAATGTTTCGGTGAGTGCTATTAAACTATTTATTATAGTTATTCCACATTTTCCCTCCAAATTCTGAGTTGCATCATTATAGAACTCGATTTCTCTACTTTGTAGAAGGTCATAATAAATGCGTCTAACCTAAGGTCTATTAGAGAAAGGGGGAGTGTCATAGAGCATGTACCTTAATAGATCTTGTAATCTTTGTATAATTCGATTCACAGATCTTGCATCTGCCTTAATAACCTACTGATACGAAATGCAAATTTTTGGTTTAGGAAGTCACTGCTATTCTAAATTTCCAAGGTGGGGTTGAAGCAGAAAACTGGGAGATCGATTCAAAATCTATCAACGAGGCATGCCAACAAAATAATATTCTTATGATTAACTATCCAATAAGGTAATTCAATCATCTGGAGACAGAGGTCAAGGGTTCAATCCTCACCCCATGCAAAGGCCGGGGGTCCTTTTCTATCATTTAGATAGAAAGTGGAAGCAGCCTCTCTACCTAGGTAGAGGTATGGCTGTCTACATCTCAATCTCCCCCATACACCGTCGAGGTATTGGGACCCAAAACCCCTAGAAGACGGCATTGGGTGTTACATTTAAAGATTTCATTAGGGACATGTTTGCATTCATTTGTCTTTTCATACTAATCAGCATCCCTGATCTTTGCAGGGAAGGAGACTCATTTGACATGAGGAGCAAACTTCCATTTTGTGTGGGACTTCTTTTACGGTTGCTGAAAAAGAACCATTGCGTTTATGTTACTTGTACCACCGGTTTCGATCGATCTCCTGCCTGTGTAATTGCATACCTCCATTGGATGACCGATACTTCACTTCATGCCGCCTACAACTATGTAGCTAGCTTGCATACATGCCGCCCTGACAGGTTTGAGTTTATATTTGTGCAAGTGACGTGTAGAGCACAAAGTCTAGAAGTAGCTGGCACTAGAACTTTGTTAGACTAATCAAACATAGTAAACGAGTGTGCTTAATTTTGTATAATCTTCTCTCAGTTTGATTTGCAAGTATCCAATATCTATTGCAGACCAGCAATTGCATGGGCAACATGGGATCTCATATCTATGGCAGAAAATGGCAAACATGATGGACCTGCAACCCATTCTGTGACATTTGTGTGGAATGGACATGAGGTTCTAATTGACACTCTCTTTTCAAATTTCAATACAATATAATATTCTTAGACTAGGTGATAATCCTATATGTGCTAATACATCTTGCTTTACAGGGAGAGAATGTAGAGTTAATTGGAGATTTTAGTAATTGGAAAGAACCAATTAAAGCTACTCACAAGGGAGGCCCAAGATATGAAGCCGAAGTTCGGCTTGCACAAGGAAAGTAAGTTATTCAGATTCGAATTTAAGCATAAAACATACAATTTGATATTGAATTTTGATTTTGCTCATACTTCATGCTTTCTAGTTGACCAAATTTTCCAAAACATGCGATTGAGTAGATGTTTGATACCTCCAGGTATTACTACAAGTTTATAGTCAACGGGGATTGGAGGCATTCAACATCCTCACCCACTGAAAGGGATGACCGGGGAAACGTTAATAATATACTCGAGATTGGTGACACTGCAAGTGTGCGCCCTTCTATTCAACAACCAAAAAGGGTACATAAATTTATTTTGCATTCTTAATTTAGAATATCCAAAACAATGGTACCATCCATGTTTATATTCATTGTTTGTTTATTATGATATACATTCTGATACTAATGTAGTTCTTCTTATGCCCATTTTATTTGGTTTTAGGATGCAAATATCGTCAAAGTGATTGAGAGACCATTGACAGAAAATGAAAGATTTATGTTAGCAAAAGCAGCCCGATGTATTGCATTCTCAGTCTGTCCTATAAGGCTGGCTCCCAAATAGTTTCACATCGACCATACCATACAATACAATTGCTTTAATACAATTATTGACCACCATGAACAGACTTCGCTAGTTGAGTTGCCATACGCGAGTCATCATGATATCAGTGTGCCACTTATGGAGAATACTGCACATCATCATAGGTTAGTGCTTGCTTCAGGCTGGATATCTTTCAAGAGAATGGTATATTTGGCATGTGACCTTTTTCCTGATTCATATGATTTACCTTTAGTTGTCGATATTGTTGTCAATTAGTTTAATTACTTTAATATATACCTAGACTTGTTATACATGTATACATGCATAATTTTGGATGTAATCTTAATTTCCTGCAAGTTATGTAAATTGTTTTTGCCATTCCCTTTTCAGGTATTTCTAATTCATTTGACTTCCTTTGGCGATTAATCTCCCCTTCTCTACTAGTACTAAATCAGTTATTTCATCACATCAGTTACATCGACCATACCATACAATACAATTGCTTTAATACAATTATTGACCACCATGAACAGACTTCGCTAGTTGAGTTGCCATACGCGAGTCATCATGATATCAGTGTGCCACTTATGGAGAATACTGCACATCATCATAGGTTAGTGCTTGCTTCAGGCTGGATATCTTTCAAGAGAATGGTATATTTGGCATGTGACCTTTTTCCTGATTCATATGATTTACCTTTAGTTGTCGATATTGTTGTCAATTAGTTTAATTACTTTAATATATACCTAGACTTGTTATACATGTATACATGCATAATTTTGGATGTAATCTTAATTTCCTGCAAGTTATGTAAATTGTTTTTGCCATTCCCTTTTCAGGTATTTCTAATTCATTTGACTTCCTTTGGCGATTAATCTCCCCTTCTCTACTAGTACTAAATCAGTTATTTCATCACATCAGTTACATCAACCATCTTTAACAAATGAACTGTTATGGTATATGTGGGTGTAAGATTATGCATTGTTAAATACGCTAAGTTCTTACAGTCCTGCAGTAATGACAAAACAACATCATTTGATGTACTATCATTATTCGCAAACAATGTGAGAAGTTGCATGAATTAAAGATTGGCGACTGCTTACGAAAACCAAGAAAAAATAATAAAAGAACAAATTGGGTTTTTCTGGTCTCGTGATAACATGTAATGAAATCCCTTGAGGTTTTCCCTTCTCATTGATATTAATTTATAGAATAACAAATTACATTTGACTACCTCGAACTTATGACATATTCTAAACTAATACATATATATTAATATAACGGTCTAATAGTTGCATGTTTCCGGCTACGTCTAAGATTAATAGAACTAGCGCCTCGATATCATCCAGCACAGGATGTATAAAAGGTGTTAAAGAAAAGATACATAAGTTTTATTGTAACTAATCAGATATGAAGTCAATATGACAGCATTGAGATATGACATCATGGTCGCAGAACAGATTTTATTTCCAGTTACACCAACACGAGTCCAATAATAAACCCATACATTTGTTTATAAATACGAATAATTTCACAACCCAACCTCATTCTGTTGGAGTGTGATCATGTTAAATATAAAGGTATGTCCGGAAATAATTTAAGCCTACGGGGTCACACAAAATGACACGGTAACTCTATACTATTAATTATTATATTAAAGTAATATATTAATTAATTTGATCACGAAATGATTAATTTAAATAAATTAAAGAGTTAATTGTATTTAATTAATTAAAAGGAGGTTAAATGTGAAATAAGGAAATTAGAGTTGGGCTCTAATTCCTTATGGAGGGGGCCGAAATTTCTCAAGGTTTTTGGCCTTGAGATGACTTGGTCACCAAGTCTAAAACCCTAAGATTTAACCCTATATATAGAGGGCTTAATCAAGGGTTTTATTTATTCATACACATAAGAAAACCTCTTCTCTTTTCCTCTCGGTCGAACAAATGGGAAACAAAAATCACGGAATCTTTACTTTGATTTTTGGTTTCATTCGCACGTAGAAAACTCATATATATTAATATATGTTCCATCAACATATATTATAATATAACAATAACAATAGATTTGTATGAATTGTGAGTTTTTGTTTGGTTCGACTTTAGAAGGTAATAAACAAAGGGGTTTGTTGTTCGTGATCGGGGTACTAGCATACGGTATAGAGGTGTCTAGTGTGCGATCGTAGAGGGGTTTTACTTTAAACCTTAAATAATAATAATAATCTTATTAATAATATTATTGGAAGCTTTGCGCAAAGGTACACGTTTCGATTATCTCTTTGTTAATTAATTTGATTACATATACGTTTCTTTCCGCTGCGTACTCGTGAATTGTTATAAGTTTATGTGCTCATATTCTAACAGTGGTATCACGAGCCACATATGTGATCTATTAATTACAAAGATCAAAACTTGAAGGGGGTTAAGGGTTGGTTTATTTTAATTAATGATTAAATAATTAAAAGAAGTTTTTTTTCTTATTTTTTTTAATTAAAAAAGATTATTAATTAAATAAATTAGGGTTTTATTTAATTAATTTTGACCTAATTCAATGGTGGATTAAAACCCTCGAGCAAGTTTTGAGATATGTGAATTGACATGATTTATTGCATGTTGTGTATCGTTTTTATTTAAAGTTGTTAAATAAAAGGTATAATCACAAGTGATTCATGCAAGATTACTTGTGATTATTACTATTATATAGAGATATAATTAGCAAAGCATGATAGTCCAATAATTAGGGTTTATTGTGTGACTATATGAATTTTTCGTGTGATTTTCCTGGTTTGCGACAGTTCACTAAAAAATTCATATCTTTTAATATGTAATGAGTTAGAAGTTTTCCTTTGGACAGTAGGTGCTCGACACATAGGGCTACAACTTTGTAGTTCTGGTCGAAAGCTGAATCGGATCACAAATAGGGCTAAACTGGTCGTGAAGCTGATGGAAATTTCCAGTCAGCATGTTTATGTGTTTATGTGTTATTACTTGGTAATTAAGTAGTTTAATGGCTTACGCAATCAAGGTGACTTGATGTATGTGGTCCTCTTCTTCGGAAGGGGGAGCCGGGAATTAAACATATGCATGAACCATAGTGACCATGTTTAGGTGGCCTACCTTAACTTGTTACATGATTAAGTAGTTCGGTAATTAGTAAGTTTATTAATTTTTGCTTGTTTATAAGGAAGTATAAAGGTGATGCAAAAATTGTTTTCTTGGAAAAATATAAACTTGACTAAGAACTATCGAAATAGAGATTTCATTAATAAAATTGGAGTCTTACAACCTTGAGATACACCGGCTCACCCATTTGAACAAACTCTAAGAGAGGTATAAGTCGGAGTGCGCTAGCCTCCTAAAAGGGCGGGTTTTTAATTGCGTTCATCGCAAACCTTTGCCCTTGCGCTTCTTTGTGCGTTCAAATGGAGCTACCGAGCTCTCTTGTGTTGTTAAGACTATACAAATGATTTTATTAAACATTATGTTATGAAGATTATGCATGAGTCTTCATACATAAACTTTTGATTCACATCAAATGCATTACCCATTTAAAGTTAAGTCATTGCCACCCACTTTGATTAGAACACTTGCCAGTGCTTTTCGCTCCTATGTGAGACCATAGGCGAATTGTATCTCTTCAAGGTAGATTACCACTCCGTTGTGAGACCAGCGGTGGACTATCTACATGTTCTTAATTGGGCGACTTAAAACGAGTTAAGAGGTGAGACCTTAACCCGTGGCATAAGATGGGACAAAACATGTTTACAAAACACTTAATACCCCTTTACAGTGTTGTTGTAAGTCCCATAACTCTAGGAGTTGCATGAATGCAATTATCGATTCTCGATTACCTTTTGAATACCGTCATTTCTAGCAGATCAACTGATGAAATGATTGTATGTCAAGTTGGATCCTAGCCTTAGTGAAAAGTAATTGTTAAATGAATTTAACAAGGGTAGATTACATTTCTTAAGGATTAATTATCGAAAATACCGATAATTGAACTTTTGTCTGTTTTGAAAATGGCAACAACAAATCCTTCTCAAAACATACACCAATCGGCTTTCAGGTCGATGCTAGAAAGAGAAAGACTTTCTGGAACCAACTTCAATGACTGGTTTCGTCAGCTGAGAGTTGTTCTAAGAGCTGAAAAGAAACATGATGTCATTGATAAGCAGACATTGTTGTTCCGGGAGCGAATGCTACAACTAGAGAGTTGGCTGCATACAATGCTCAGTATGATAGACACAATGAGGTTGCTTGTTTGATGTTGGGAAGCATGAATGCTGACCTTCAAAAGCATTTTGAGCATTCATTTCCATGTGATATGCTTACTGAACTTAAGTATTTGTACGAAAAGCAAGTCGGAGTGGAGTTGTTCGACCTAGTTGATCAACTTCATGACTTGCGACACGAGCATGGAACATCGGTTAGTCCTCAAGTACTCTAGTTGAAGAGGTACTTTGGGCAATTGGAAAGGTTATACTATGCTTATCATCTGCCTATTACTATTGACATGAACCTAAAAAGGGGATTTTTTAGGAGTTCGTGCGCAATTATAATATGTATAGCATGAGTAAAACCACAGCTAAACTTCATGTCATGTTAATTGAGTATAAGAAAGAGCTTCCAAAGAAATCTGCTACACCCCAAGTTCTAATAATCAAGGGGGGAAAGGTTCAGAAAGCAAAACAACCGTAAGCTAAAGGGCAAGAACTTAGGTAAGAGAAAACAAGGTAGTGTTCAGTCTTAAAACCTTAAAAGACCCTTTCGGCAAAAGGAGCATACGGCTAAAGTATCTAGCTGAGTTTAATGTGAAGAAGAAGCAAGCTGGTTCGGCAAGTGCTTCAAATATCTTCACAATTGAATTATATGTGTTGTTATACAAATAATAATTCAATAGCAAAAGAGTCAAGTTTAACTTGGACTCTACCTATCTTTGACATTGTCATCTTGTTTAAATTTTGTCAAGAAACGCATTTAAAGTCTTCAATGAGAAGAGATCTTACAATCAAATGATGAATCATTTGATAAATGCGTGTCTTTGACAATATCGTTAGCAAGAAACACATTGAAAGACTTCAAAATGAAAAGGTCTTACAATCAAATGATGAATCATTTGACAAATACGTGTTTTGAAATTGCCATTAGAAAGGAAAGCATTAAAATACTTCAATATGAAGGGATTTTACAAATGATGAATCATTTGGCAAATGCATTTTTTAAGTTTTCGGCAAGATGACAAGAATACCTTTTCCGCATAAAACCGGAGAGGGCTAAAGAACTACTTGGATTAATACATTCGGATGTATGTAGCTCATTTAGACATGTGTCAAGGAAAGTTACTAGCTACTTCATCATTTTTATGAATGATTTCATTATGGTTATGTTTACTTGCTTAAACATAAGCATGAAGTTATCGAAATATTCAAAGAATTTAAAAATGAAGTAGGAAATCAACTCGGTAAAACCATCAAGTTTTTTCGTTAGAATCGAGGTGAAAAATACTTAAGCCAAAAAGTTTAAGGATCATCTAAAGCTTGTGGATTTATCCAAGAGCTTACTCCTATATAAGGGTATATGTGAAAGGAGAAATCAACTCGGTAAAACCATCAAGTTTTTTCGTTAGAATCGAGGTGAAAAATACTTAAGCCAAAAAGTTTAAGGATCATCTAAAGCTTGTGGATTTATCCAAGAGCTTACTCCTATATAAGGGTATATGTGAAAGGAGAAATCAAACCTTGTTGAACATGGTGAGAAAAACGATGAACCTTAAGACTCTCCCATTTCATTTTGGGATTATGCTCTTGAGATTGCTGCCTGCATTCTCAATATGGTTCCAACTAAGAAAGTTGACAAAACACCGCATGAATGAGGTGTTAAAGTACATATTTGTAGGATATCCAAAGGAAACAATGGGTTACTACTTCTACTTTCCTACCGGAAACACTGTCAAAGTATTTTTGATTGCTGAGTTCCTTGAAAGGAAACTCATATCTCAAGAAGACAGTGGGAGGATTGTTGAACTTGATGAGGCTCAAGAAGATGTGTCAACTTCTGAAAATACTAGAAATCTTCAACTTAGGGGGGAAAATGTTCAAAGAGATGAATCTCTAGATGAACTTTAAGTTGAAGATGAAGCGATTCCAATTCGTAGGTCCTCAAGGACAATACGTGCCGTGAAAGATTAAATCTTATGGTTGAATCTGAAGAACACGTATTAGGAGATTTGAATGAACCTCCTAATTTCAAAGCAGCATTATCAGATCCGGAATCTGAAAAACGGCTTGAAGCTGAGAATGTGGAAATGAAATCCATGAAAGATAATCAAGTCTGGAGCTTGGTTGATCTTCCACCAAATGTTAGAACCGTTGGGTGTAAATGGATCTTCAAGAAGAAGACCGACATGGATGGAAATATACACACCTATAAAGCTCGTCTTGTGGCGAAAGGTTATACTCAACTTTATGGAGTTGATTATGAGGAAACCTTTTCTCCCGTTGCGGACATTAGAGCTATTAGGATCATCTTAGCCATAGCGGCGCACTATGACTATGAGATATGGCAAATGGATGTCAAAACCGCTTTCTTGAATGGTTTTTTAGACGAGGAAGTCTATATGGTACAACCATAAGGTTTTGTCGATCCAAAACATCCCGACAAAGTATGCAAACTTCAAAGGTCCATTTATGGATTGAAGCAAGCATCAAGGAGTTGGAATAAAAGGTTTGATGAGGAAATCAAGAAGTTTGGTTTTACTCAAAATCCTGATGAGCCATGTGTATATCGCAAAGCTAGTGGGAGTAATGTTACTTTCCTTGTCTTGTATGTCGATGACATATTGATAATAGGAAATCACATTCCAATGTTAAAAGACGTTAAATCTTATCTTGGAAAGTGTTTCGCTATGAAAGACTTGGGTGAAGCGGCATTTATACTTGGAATCAAGATCTATAGAGATAGAAGTAAACGGTTGATTGGATTAAGTCAAAGTGCTTATATAGATAAGATCTTGAGGAAATTCAAGATGGAAAAATTCTAAGCGCGGAAATTTGCCGATGCAAGAAGGACTTAATTTATCTAGCAAGAATGGTGCTTCTACACCTGAAGAGGTGGAGCGTATGAAAAGAATCCCTTATGCTTCGGCGGTGGGATCAATCATGTATGCGGTAAGATGCACTAGACCTGATATTGCGTTCGCGCAAAATATTGTTAGCCGTTATCAGCAGAATCCTGGAGAGGATCATTGGACTGCTGTAAAGAACATTCTTAAGTACATGCGGGCTACTAAAGAATTATTCTTGGAGTATGTTTGAAATCCCAATTCAAAATTCAAAGTGAATAGAAATTGTGATGTTGGATTTCAGGATTGATAAAGATGTTTCAAAATATCAGTCGAGATATGTCTTCATTTTAAATGAAGACACAGTGGAATGCTTTGAGCTAAAAGCAAACCACAGTTGCTATGTATGTGACAGAGTCTGAGTATATTGCCGTCTCAGAGAAGACGACATGAAGGTTGTCTGGATTAGAAAGTTTATTTTTGGATTTTAACATGATAATCCTCAAATAACACACCTATGGATCTGTACTGTGATAATTTGGGAGCAATTGTCATTGCCAATGAACCTGGGGTTCAAAAAGGTGCCAGACATTACCAAAGAAGATATCACTACGTTCGTGAGCAAATCGAATCGCGTGAAATCAAAGTACTCAAAGTTCACACAGATTGTAACTTAGCGGATACTTTTACAAAGGCATTGTCAAAAGGAAAGCTCAATAAGTATGCCGTGGGCATAGGTTATTGCTAGTTATATCATGTAAATCTGTGATTGGTATTTGGATAATGGGATGTTAAACAATTGTTATTTTAATAAATGAATTTTTATACGCGGTATAAGTGGTTTCATTTTATAATGATTGTGTCCTATATTTGCATGTTTAGATCCATGAATATTTGAAAATATTCTAAACGTCCATTGTCGATTAATTATATGGGAATATAATTAAAGTAAGACAATTGTGAGAGATTGGTGAAAATATTTAAGGGAATATTTTGAAGATGGTGGATCGTACCAAACTCACATGATATTCAAAAGATGAATATTGGACTTACCCCACTTAACGAATTTTCATTTTATGGATCGACGTCATTAAATGAAATTCGTGAAATGGTTACTTTATTTATCCTTAGACTTGAGATGCAAGTGAGTTATGCTTGTGTGGATTGCATTTCTAGATATAGTTCTAACTGTCCTGAACAAGGTAGTAATAAAGGGCTATTTTCAGAAATGTTAAGAAACGACATGCCTAGACACTTGTAGTCAAAACAGGATTTGTTCCTTCAATTTGCAACTGAAGTATGATACCATTTGGCGCCCTCATTAATTAATTAAGATGTTTGTATGGCCATACCCAAATGAACTCAAGAGGTGGTCTTGACTAATTTGGTAATCTTGATTAATTGTAGAAATAAGAAACATAATCGTTAATTTATGAAATGACATTGATCCATATTCATAATTAACAAGGGTATCTGAACAAAGGGATATTAAAGACTAAATCATTTCAAATAGGTAATTTAAGAAACTATTCTTAAATATTTCCGGGAGCATTGGCGTGTTGCTAGACGCTAACCAATGTTATTACTTTTATAAATAACATGCTCAAGTGGGAGCTGTTGGAGTGTGATCATGTTAAATATAAATGTATGTCCGGAAATAATTTAAGCCTACGGGGTCACACAAAATGACACGGTAACTCTATACTATTAATTATTATATTAAAGTAATATATAATAATTAATTGATCACGAAATGATTAATTTAAATAAATTAAAGAGTTAATTGTATTTAATTAATTAAAAGGAGGTTAAATGTGAAATAAGAAAATTAGAGTTGGGCTCTAATTCCTTATGGGGGCCGAAATTCTCAAGGGTTTTTGGCCTTGAGATGACTTGGTCACCAAGTCTAAAACCCTAAGATTTAACCCTATATATAGAGGGCTTCCTCTCGGTCGAACAAATGGGAAACAAAAATCACGGAATCTTTACTTTGATTTTTGGTTTCATTCGCACGTAGAAAACTCATATATATTAATATATGTTCCATCAACATATATTATAATATAACAATAACAATAGATTTGTATGAATTGTGAGTTTTTGTTTGGTTCGACTTTAGAAGGTAATAAACAAAGGGGTTTGTTGTTTGTGATCAGGGTACTAGCATACGGTATAGAGGGTGTCTAGTGTGCGATCGTAGAGGGTTTTACTTTAAACCCTAAATAATAATAATAATCTTATTAATAATATTATTGGAAGCTTTGCGCAAAGGTACACGTTTCGATTCTCTCTTTGTTAATTAATTTGATTACATATACGTTTCTTTCTGCTGCGTCCTCATGAATTGTTATAAGTTTATGTGCTCATATTCTAACACATTCAAGGATATATCATGTTTCATCGGGCTTTGGTTCAAGCACCACAGGTATCTTCTGTACATAGTCACCGCGCAGTACCTCAACCGTAACCTGCCAGTTTACCGTCAATTCCTGTAAGCATTTCTATTTTTGTATATGAAAAATCACTAGTACATATTCCCTTCTATTTACTACTTAGATGTAGGAGTTGAATATGAACTTACAGTTTCACCCACTTTGCATTGGTCAAGAATTCTGTATAAATCACTTCCATTAGTAACCTTTTTGCCATTTACAGATGTTATAATATCACCCAATACGAGTCTGCCAAAGTTGTCACGTTTTGTTGATAGCATGCCCTGCAGATTCAATTTATACGGATTACTTGAACTAGCAAATTCTTTTTTTTAAAGGCTAATCACCACACAAATTCACCCACATTTACAAATCATCGACAATGGGACTAAACCCACCGCCTACTGGTTGAAGGGTGAAGGGTCATCTCACATACCATTAGGACTAAGGCCCTTTGGTACCAATTATGCACTCTATTGGTAAGGATATATAATGACTAAATTTACCGCTTTTCCAGCTGGACCATTTGGAGGAGCATCCAAGACTAGCACCCCACTGACTCCTAGTTGTTCTGTCGACTGATCAGGTGCAAAATTGATTCCTAAAATTGGCCTTGTAACTTTCCCAAATCGAACCAACTGGTCAACAATTCCACCCACCTTGCAAAAGTAATCAAAGTAAACGTCTTTAAGGGCCATAGTTGAGAATCTGAGAAAATTGAACTTAGAGTAGCATAACTCACTGTATCGACTGGAATGGAAAAACCAACACCAGATGATGCACCAGATGGAGAGTATATAGCTGTATTTATACCAATAAGGTTTCCCGAGCTATCAAGAAGTGGTCCTCCACTATTACCGGGGTTGATTGCAGCATCTGTCTGAATAACATCTTGAATAGGACGCCCAGTGGCTGCAGAGCTGATTTCTCTCCTTAGCCCACTACAAAAGAATAAAAATAAATTCAAGCTAGAGACCTTATAAACGGATCAAATTCCATCTAAGACCCGTCAGAAAATAAGATAAAGGCTAGCGGCACTAGTACTATACCTAATGACACCAGTTGTAAGTGTGTGATCAAGCCCAAACTGCAAAAAGAGTACCAATTGTCACATTAACTCACCTATGGATTCCAAATTCAGATTCTTCATTACATTAACACACGCAGACATTAACTACTACACTCACAGGGTTTCCAATAGCAAACACTTTTTGCCCAACAAGCAAGTCAGCTGACACGCCAATTGGTATTGGTCTTAGTTTTTCTTGTGGTGCATCAATACGCAGTACTGCGACATCCTTATCTTGGTCAAACCCAACAACTTTTGCATCATATGTGCTCTGATCAGCAAGAGTTACCCTGAATACAAATATAAATGTGTTCAACCTTACCCTATTAGAAAAAAAGTCATGAATTTACTATGTGTATTTCTAACAGACCTCAAATTAGTAACAACATAAATCCTTGAAACATAGACCTTAAAAGACCCTTTTGTCATAAGATTTTGAGTCAAATCTTAAATGATCCATTGAATGAAATGAACGGAAATACGAAAAAGCAACCCACTAACCTTAAATCAGATGCCCCGCGAATAACATGATAGTTAGTAACAACATGACCAATTTTATCCCAAACGAAACCTGATCCAGAACCTTGAGGCACTTCCAATACATCCAGAGTAAATGCATCCTGCCTAAAAACAGATATCCGTAAAAACAGGACAAGTAATTATAGCAAAATATAGACATGTATGCATATATATACTTATATCATATACTTTGAGGCTAAATTAGTGATGTAGACAACAGAAGGAGTGTTATCCTGGAACAGTCTAACAGTAGCTAGCTCATCAGTCTGCAACTTTCTAGGAGTAGCTACAACGAAAGCGGCAGCTGGGTCGACATTGGTGGCGAATATCGATACAGAAAGAGCTACTGAAGTTGAAACCAGTAAGCAGGATTTAAGAAACTTGGTGACAGGGGATCTTTGTGGAACTAGTAATTGGTGAGAACAGATAATATTATAATGAGTTTGTGGTCTGTGAAGAGAGATTGGTTTTGAGATAGAAATTAGTTTTGTGGATGAAGAAGGAAGAGTTTGTGAAGATGGAAAGGTGCTGTAGAATGTGGAAAAGAGTGAGTGATGGGCAGCCATTGATGGATGGTTTGAGTTGGGTTCTAGACACTACTACAAGTCTACAACTACTTCTGGTTTTCTGTTATTATTTGTTATGTACTTCTTTATTTGTAAGGATAGTTATTTTATCTATATATTTATATATATATATATATATAGACAGTGTAATAAGGATTATGAATAGCAAATTTCATTGGTGATCCACAAAATATTAGGGGCGTGTAATGTTTATGTTTCAAGTGAATAGTTGAAGAGTAAAACTTCTAAAAGGAATATGTTAACTTATCATTTTATTTCATACAACTATTTATATTAGATATATGTATGGAAAAACTAGGTAATAGTTGTTTGATTAATAGCAAAAGATTTTTAAATACTGTATATTATATTATAGTATATTGATAATATTATCACTAAAAAGATCATCTTAAAATTAATACTTTGAATAAAATTATCAAAAATATGTTTGTTATTATCGTTATAACTATACCAATCATTAAGGCAATCGATCCCTATTTTCCTTGTAATCATGAAAAACCATCATTTTCCCAAAGTGCTGCTCATCTTTTATAAATGTGTAACCATTGTCACTCCCTCTAAGTATTAACACAATTGGAAAGACAAAATAAACCGTTACAAAACAACTACACTTCCTTTGAGAGCAGCATCTTCTATTCTTCCCTAAAGTAAAAGCTCCTAATTAAGTAGAAGAGGACGATCATAAAATTCTACCCAAGGGTCTGAGTTCCCTGGGGACACCATCAAAGTTGCCGGAATCCACATTGGCCTGCAACATCGGCCTTGACCCAGTTTTCCATTGAATGCCTTCTGCTAAATGCTCCTTGTTTGGTGTTAGCATTACGAAATTTGGATCCGCCCTTTGATAACTGCGGGTACATCTTTCAGTTAGATAACTTGCACAATTTGTAACCATAAACACTGTACCACTGAACACAAACCTTGCTTCTCTAACGTTGTCAATGCAAAGACCAAACCCGTATGATGTCTTTCCAACCGTTCTATCTCTTACAGCTGCCAAAGTCAAAAAGATTATTTATATACTCAAACTAAGGTGGCAAATAAAATAGATCGAGTGAGTTGGATATCGGGTCAAAACATGAACTTTCTTAGTTGTGTTTGATATGGTTAGGGTTGGGTTGAATAAAACAAATGGTATGTATTAGAATTACACTTTGAGCGGCTTTCAATTTTCAACTTCTTCAACCCTTATGACTAACCCGTTACCATTTAAGACTTTTTTTTATCTGACCCGTTTAAGATAAAACATTACCATATCAACCCATTTATAAGCAAGATGATCTGAATTTCCATCTCTACGTTTAAAGTTCTTAAGACTAGTGACTCAAAAGTTACCTGACATGCTAAAAGTGAAAGAAGGTTTCCACCATGACTTGAAAGCTAAACACAATGATGAGCCAAGAGGCCCTGCTTTTGCCTAAAAGAGACATGAAAATAGTCAAATACTTGCAAATGTGACATGGCCAACATGTGGATAGACAAAATGCAAGACTACCTTGAGCATGATGTTCTTATTGGCTTGCCAAGATGCAGCAACCTGAAAGGTCGAATCTTGAATGTTGTTTGATGCCTTTTGATCATCGATTCTATCAAAAGATTTAAAATTTGAGATTGCTTACTCAATTCATAAGCGGAAAGATTTAACATTTCACAACCAAAATCACCTTGTTTGCAATTCGAATCCGAAGTCTATATAATTAGTAATTCCAACTACTTCATTCTCTTCAAGTGGATTTTTCACCTAACAATTGCAATAACTAGATTATATCAGCTTCAACTTACAGATGCGTACACACTCGCATATACAGAACTTACCCGTCTTTGGACAACCACATGCTGATAGAATGAAGCTATGAACTGCAGTATAAGCATTAAGGGGAAAAAAATGAAAAATCAGCATTAGAGTACTTAGTAAAACTATACAGAGAAAAATGGGTAGGCAATAAACATCAGCCAGTGGCAAACCTGGGAATTCTGTGCAAGTTCAAGACTAAAATTGAATGACGGGCTCAATGGGCTGCCAGTTCCAAGTCCATAGCCTATTGCATAATTCCAATTCTTCAGATTCTGATATCTGGCACTTTCCTTTGTTTCAACTTTCAACCCAACAAGAATGTGTCAAGATTTGAACTGTCACTACTTAAGCATGTAATAACTAAAACAGTTATTCGAACGAGAGCTTACATTTAGGATCGTATTGCACTCCAGCAGTTAACCTTCCTATCTTGCTCACCAACCATGCAGATTTGGGAAATTCATCTCCCACTGCAATCAATAGATATAATCATTATTATTAGGGAATCTCCCAAACATTCTGCAGGATCAGAAAGAACTTACTCACATGAATAGGGCATAAGTGTGGCTCCAACTGACAAATTTGATGACCCATATCTTAAACCAATCACCCCATAATCTTCCAAAGATACTCTGCTTGATCAATAAGTTTTGAGACAATATAGTCGAGATCAAGAAGGTTGAAAAGGGTGAATTCCTTAAATTTTCACGACAAAGATTAACAAACCTCTTCTTCTGAAGCACAGGTAATATACCAAATGCTCCGATTCCATATTCTGAATAGTATGCACACGCCCTCATGAGTAAGATCCTGGACATGAAATTATAAACATAATTAAAAGTTGAGCAACCTTATCAGGGAAAAAAAAGGAAAAAGTTGCTATTAACTGTAACACCCAAATTTTCAAGGTATTATTATGTTGCTAAAAGTAATATGCTGAGCGCAGAAATGTCAAAATATCAATACAATGCGCGGTTAGTTTTCTATATAAAATAATTATATTTATATTACATAAAAATAGGGCGTAACACTTACGGATCAGAAGTAGATACACACAGGTCACCAAAGGTGTGAGGATCATCAACATCACTGCGAGAAACATGAGTTTTAGTTCAAAAAAAGAAGTAAAGAGTAATACAGAATGTGGTAACTAACTTTATAACTGAATACCTTTGCCAGCGAAATACTGCATTGCCGATAATTGTCTCCTCGGCTTTTGGGTCAAGAGGACCTGAAATCTAAACCAGAGCTAAGGATATTCAGCATATACAAATAGGTCATATGGATGTCACCTGCAACCAAATATACATATGAAACAATGCAATGGTGATTTGTAGGATACAGTAGCCATTAAATCGACATGAGGATCATCAGTAGGCTTAAGCAATAGTTTAGTAGTAAAATGCCGGCCATCTTCAAAGTGATCATCAAAAAGGCATCTCAAAGCCAGCTTCCTGAACAACACGTTATATGACGACTCTAACATCCTGCATCACAACATCCACATTGGACTCGGTTAATAATCAAGAATCTAATAACCCCAAGAGGTAGCCTTGTGATCAGGAGGATAGCTTTCGGATGAGGACTTCGTAAACATCGTCATGTTTCCCAATATGGGTGAACACTCTTCATAGTGGGCCGCTAAGACCACTCCCAACAACACCCACTTTACTTACTTCATCAGCTTTGCCACATCATTGTCACATCAGCAATCTTAAACTGACACACTCATGCCAACAACACCACTTACATTCCTTCCTTCATCACTTTATATGTTTTTATAATTATCAATTAACAATAATTTAAATAACACACATTTATAATATAAACATATCATATTATTAAAAGATAAAACAGGGAAAAGTGATGAATGAATGTGTAATACTAATTATATTCGTAAAAAAGGTTTAAAATTTTTTCCCCCTAAAAAGCAAATGGTCATATATCCGCTTATAAATTTTTTGTATATTTTCTATTTGGACGCTCGGACCCACTCCCCCATGCACTGCCTCGTCGCGTATCCAGTTATCCGAAACAGACGAGCCAAAGTAACACGGCCGTGCCAATGGTCCTAAAAACCGACGAGGCTTGTCAGTTAAGTGACACGGCCCGTTGGCAGTGGTGTAAGTCACTAAGTCAGTATGGGGCATAAGCTCAACAGTCTTCCACGGTATTGTTTTTGGGACGGGGCACGTGGACAGTTCAAAATTGTGGGCTATCTGGCTATCCGGGAATAATTACAATTTAATAGAGGGGCTTATGTAAAGAGATTGTGCTAATAAATCATGATTAGCTTTATTATTATTTTTTTAGATCAGCCAGTGCTACTGTGCTAGATGTTAATGATTCAAACCCCAACACTGACATCCAAGGTGCCAAGGTGGCCAGTATGCGGGGAGTTGGAACCCGCGCACTCATGTTGCACTCCTGTAAGTGATAACAGTTATGCCCACACACTTATGATAAATGCCCGGAACCATGGGGAATCAAGATTCATTCCCGGGCCTCCAAGCCAACATCCCTCCCCCAGTTCCCCCAAATAGGGCCATGATTAGCTTATGAGCTCAATAAACACCTTCAACAGTGTATAAAAGCTAACCCCAACACTCCATAAAGCTATTTGATTTTAATAATACTGTAATTCTGTAATATAATATATATAAACATATATAAAAGTAGAAAATGATGAGTAGGAGACCTGGTGCGAGCGGCAAGGGGGGGAAAGTCAAAGAGGGGTGGCACGAGCACCACTTGGGGCGGGGGTTCAGTGCTCCAAACCCATGACAATATGTTACCCATCCGTCCGACCTCTAAAAAATCCCAACACCTTTTTGTCTGCTTTTTCTCTTTATTTTTCTACCAATTTACAAGATCTTATTAAGATATAATGATAGTAAGTAACAAGTTTTTTTTTTGACCCGGGCGTTGTCCGGGATCGACGTTGCGTCATGCAAACATATATACATACGTTACCTAAAAGTTTGGACACTTAAAGTTTACTATAAGGGGTAGAAACTTAAAAAATTGGTGGTCAAAACCAAGAGTTTGATGGTAAAAGTTAAAAGCCTTAAAATAAGAGATAGAAAGTAAAAAAAATAAAAAATTTGATGATTAAAGTTAGAACTATAATTAAGTTTGTATACAAAAAGTTGGACTAAAGTTAAAAAATCCAAAAGTTAAGTGATAAAAATAAGTTTGAAGAGTTAAAATAAGAGAAAGGAACTAAAGTGATAAAACCTAAAAGTTAAGTGGTAAAAATAAGAAACTCTAAAAGTATACAATCGTAAAAAAAAAAAAACAAAAAAAAAACAAAATAGGAATAAGATAAAATTATGACATCAGCGGGGTTAATATAGCTAAGTCTTGTATAATTGTTATATATATAAATATAAATATAAATACTGGGGGAGGGAAGCTGGTAGGTTGGATGAGTGTTGCCGGTGGGGGGGTTCAACAGTGACCAAGTTTCATTCAGAGAAACAGAGTACTACTGTATATGAGTGGGTTTACTTTTGTTATTTTCTTTTTTATATGAAAAACGAAAATCTTTCTAATGTTCATCTTAATACGGGGTACTAATTTTCTTCCACATCGTTTCATGATTTTGTATAATGATTTTATTATCAAGAATATTATTTTAAAGGGGAAATGATTTTTTTTTTTTGCAACATTGTTAGGAAAAAATAATCTACTTTGCCCCTGAAATTTATGAAATGTACATATTAAGTCCTCGGTCTGTGAGAGTAGCAGTACCTATGTTAGGTACTACACTCATGTACGTATGCTTTTTATATTTAAATTTGAAAGTTGGTTTGTTTATAATTAGTTGTTATATTTGATTTCGTTTGAAAATGTGAAATAGTTATTGTAAACCATATATTAAAATATAAAAAAAAGATAAGATTTTGATTATTATTTTTTAAAGATGTGAATTACTCGTGAATGTCGGTAAGTCGAGCATACGTTATCTTAATCGGGTTCGTATTGAAAAAACAAGTAGGATAAGATTTTGACCCTTAGATCATGATCAAATTGATGCACGAAGATTTATGAAGTACAAGTATATATATTGATACAAGAAAGTTACAAACAAATCGTTTTATTTATTTTTCTTTAATACTTATTTTTATTTTAATCAAAACCTATACTCCAACATTTCTTATTTCCATTTCCAATATTACATTTATCAAGTTGTAAAAGTTGGCCGAGTATTAAACACTTTTGACTTCTTCTTTCACCGAGTCAATCCCAAAGTCAAAAAGTTCTTTATCCTAGCTTACTTTTTTCACAAGTATTAAAACCTTGTAGTCTTGTACCAATTAATTCTCCAAATGCCAATTCAGCAACAGGATGAAAAAAGAAAACCTCACTTTTTTCCGGCCCAATAAGTAAACACCAACCCTTTTTCTCGATCAAGATTATTAAGTATAAACCCCTTCTCAGTTGCTAATTATGAAAACCCTTTGGAGTAGATATACTGGGTTACCTCTATATATAATACAAAATACAAAAATTTATATATGTCCTAGACTTGCAAAGGAAAATTTTGGATTTCATGTATTTTAATCTCGAGCTTGTTATTGAGAATGTGCAGGCTACTCAAGTATCTATAATAATATAAAGAATAACGAGTCAAGAGACACAATTACAATTGACAAAGATGATTAAATAACACTGAGAAACCCCTCGATTCCATAAGAAATTTGAAGTATAATCAAGATTGACAACCTTTTCTGCTGCCCTTCAAGTTTTTGCTATTCATCATATGATTACAACGGAATTCATTGGCAGCATACACATATATAGTCACACAAATGTGATCACAACCTTTGAAAAATGAATACAACAAAAATGAAGCTCCAACTGTAGTTAATTAGGTAGCCTGCCTAATCAACCCGGTGGCCCGAAGGATATACAGAAAATGAAGCATATCTTCTCAAGAGGGAATTTCATACATGCATTTCGACTTTTTTGATATCATATAAGAGGATTGTTTTTTAAATAAAGAGAGATATAAATGTGTGTGTTTAACCATCAAGTAGGAATTCAAGTGATAACGATTTCTTGCTTCTACGTCGGCCTGCATCTTTTAGTAAAAGGGCTAGTCTTCTTTTCTCATCATCCACATCTGAACTTGCTGTTCCAAGCTTCTCTTCTCTCATTCCGACTACGTATTCAAGTATATCAATTGCATCTTCCCATCTGCATTTACCAAAACAAGTCATCTTACAAGACGCGCATAATTAAAAAAGAAAAAATAGAAAGAGGGACAATGAAATTTACTAGGTACCTTCCCATTGCATCATAAGTGCCTGCAAGATTGCTATAAACACCAAGTGTGTCTGGATGATGAGGACCATATTCCACTTCCAAAACACCTTTTGCTTCTTCAAAAAGATCAGCAGCCTCATCTAACAAGTCGATTTGAACACATGCCAGACCCATTTGGTTCAAAACGTTACCAAATAATGCTGATTTCTTCTCTGCCACCACTCTAAGTTTTGAAACGGCAACCTTGAAATAATCATACGAGTCAGAGTAGTTTCCCATCATGTAATACAAAACACCCATTTGAGCCTCAACTCCTGCAACCGTGCTCAGTTGACCTTGAGCCTTTCCGAATACTTTGAGTGCCTTTTTGAGTAAGTTAATGGCTGCACTAAGTTCATTCATGGACTCATAGATAGCAGCAACTTCAATGAACCCGTTACCAATTTCATCATTCGGGCTTCCTGGCATTGGCTTCTCGTAGATTCTTAGTGCGTTTCCACAATATGATTTAGATTCACGGAACTTTCCCATTTTGTTGTAGAGTTCAGCCAAACGGACGAAAACAGAAGCAACTGACGGATGGTTGTCTCCTTTTGTTGCCTTGAACACATTGAGTGCTTTTTGATAAGCAAAAACTGATTCATCGTAACGGGCCAAAGATAGATAAGCATCACCAATACAAAGATCAATAGCAGCAACATCTGAGTCTTGACCGGCTGCAGACATGGTTATACTGGCTAAAACATAGTGTTCCAGTGCGGCTTCAAATTCACCCTTGGCATCACAAACAAGCCCCATTAGTCTTCTATCTGCTGCTTCTTCAACGGAAGCGGTTGAACCATTTGCTTTGTGTATGTCAAGAGCCATTTGACATAACTTCTTGGCCTCATCGAATTCCAATGCTTGAACATGAGCCTCGGCTACATACCTACAAGTTTCTCCAAATCTTGGATCGTTTACACCCAAAACCTGTCTTTGGATTCCCAAACCTGCTGTATAACATAGTATGGAATTTTCAATATACCCAAGCATCGCGTATGTGTCACCTAACTGCATACATCCAGCAAACTTAGCTAATGAGGTTTTGTGGCCTTCACCCATGCTTGGTATCTCGATAGAACGCTCTAGAAGCGGAATGGCGTCACCATATTGGCCTAAACCACAATACAATGCTGCTACAATATGCAAACACATGACATAGTCCAAACTGGGCTTCTGAAACCGACTGCTTTCAAACGCTTTCATTGCTCTTATACCTAATTCAAGTGCTTTCTTTGGATCTTCACCCGATGCCAACAACTCCCTAGTTTGCTTGAGTAAGTAAGGCCCAAGATAATGTGGATCTTCTTTTCCTTTTGGTGATCCTAATTGGGTAACATTCTTTTCGGCGACTCTAGGACTCCCTAGAGGTAAATTGTTGTCATGGAAAGACTTACTTCTTGTTGTTGGCTTTGGGATCATAGGAGATCTTGGAGAAGATACACTTTTGATACTTAAAGATTGGTTTAATTTCTTAGGAGTAGGTGTTCTTGGAGTAGGGGTTTTAGGAGTGGTGCAACTTGATGTTTCCATTGTATCAATCATTATCAGATTTTTTTTGGTAGTTTTATCTCCTTTAGAATAATCTCCCATTGCAAGAGAGCGTAGCTCAGAGTCGATTTTTGATTCTTGGCTATGTGATTTGTTTCTTTGCATATCAAAGGCATCGCGATACAACTGCTCATAAGTGTCGGCGGCTAGAGGGCTGGTTTGATCTAAATCAAATATATTGTTGTCAAGTTCTTGTGTTGTTAATGGACTTTTTGGTGATGGAGTGATGTAAAGGTTTTTATGGGGCAAGGAAAGGTTTCCGAGTGAGCCCGAATGCAGGCTAGATTTCGACATTTTTATTGCTCAAATGTGAACAACCCAAAAACTATATACAGTTTCTTCTGCATACATACACAAAAAATGACTCCATTAACCAACCTAGCAGTAATATTTAACATGTATATAACCATATTGCATGATTCTAAATGTAGATAAATATTTAAAAGTGATAGATTCAATTTATAAATCTTAAGAAGAACATGCAGCTGTTTAGATACACAATTGTGAATATAAAAACATGGGTCCCAGAAATTATAACCAAATATATATATATATATACACACATGCATTCGATAGTGTTTTTTTTTTAAAAAATTAAAATCGTACACAGCTGCTAATTGATAAAATGAACAAATTTAACAATCCAAAATGTAAAAATATGCAAAATGAACATAACATAACATATATAATTAACAAAATCTTGCGTAACATAACAAAAAAATGTAACGTAACATAACACGATATAACGTTACATGACAAAATCTATCACGTACGTATGTACGTACCTTGATATTCCACCGATATGTATAACAATCCGATCTCTTCCGTATGTATATTCTGCATACAAAAAAGAAAGAAAAAAAACGAGAAAAACGGAATAAAAAACAGAAGAGATGGAGATAATGTGAAGAATGGCACAGAGGAGGGAAGGATGTGTTTTTGATTATAGTTTAATTAGTAAAATAAGTATAATAAAGAAGAAGATGATGAATTTTCCGGCCCCTCCGCAACCGTGTGCAACCACTTCTTTTTTTCTCTCTTTATTTCTTTTTCAATCTCTTATTTATTTTATTTCTTCGGTTATTATTTCCTGGAAAGGAAGGGATTTGTTTTTTATACGTTGGTGTTTCCATTTAACTACAAAACCGTTTTTCTTTGTTTCTAAATTTATATAAATACAAAATTCTTGTAGAGAAATGACCGTTGATATAAATAAACAACTTATTTTCTTTGTTAATAACATCCAAAATGATAGATTAATTTAGAGTAGTGATATTAGTACCACCAAAATTGATAAATTTACCACAGGGTATAAATTATATAGCATACTGTACAAGTGTTTAATGCACAGTTGTGGTAAATTTATCAATTTTCGTGGTACAAATATCACCACCTATTAATTAATTTATAAAACATAACTAATAACTAAGTATAACTTTAATTTTAAATATTTTTGTTTGTGTTACATAATATTTAATGAAAATTTTATGAATGATTTTGTTTTTAGATGCATCTTTTTATCGTGTATTATATAAAACAAATAATATATTTATGGTCATATTTAGAAAATAAAGACTTCAAAAATTAAAAAAAGATGGTTCTAATTATGTTATGTAAATGGGTCAAATTTCTTGTTGGTCCCTCCCCCATGGGTTGGAAGTTTGAACTAGGGACAGTCAGAAAAAAACATGTAAATCACAAAGACCAAAGGTGAGATAAATCCTTAAAATAAGGGATCAAATCCGGAAAAAAATTGTTCTAGGAGCAGAATTTATGAAATTCTATATATCACATGCACCAAAATATGAATTAACAGCACCCAACCCAAGAGGCCAAGAATAATGTTGTCAGCACTTAACAGAACCCAAGCTGAGCTCTTATAATGTTAATTAATCAAAATGTGATGGAAACACGTACAAAAGTTCCCAATGACCAAGTTGGAGTTGATTTATAAGAGCCCCAAATTGCTTCCGGCATAACACAGAATTTAAAAGGCTGCATGGCCCAATTGAAACCCACAAATTCTAAAGTTTGTTGTGGCAATCCATCGGATAATTACTTTCACTGAAAAGATTGAATTTACGTATAACTTGACTAAGGAGATCAAGTTAGTGGCAAGTGGGTTAGCATCTAAAGTTTTATTTTTATGAGATAAGAAAGGAAAGGAGAAGAAAACTTATGTTTTTGTATTCTTGAGTTTTTTTATTAAAAGAAAGGAAAGTGATGGAAAGGAAAAGTAAGGGTTTTAGAGCCAAAAACTTTCTCTCCATATTTGGCATGATTTGGAGGGATAAGTTATAAATTTATCAATATACCCTTCAAACTTATATATGGGTTATAATAACTATGAGGCTATAAATGTAAAATTGCATATTTTTATCCTTTCTTATCCTTCTCTTTTAACTCAAGAATGCATTTAAATCCTTTTATTCACTTTCCTTTCTTTTAAATGATAAAACTCAAGAATGCATTTTATAAATAAAATTTTTATCCTTTCTTCTCCTATCCAATCTTCTCCTCTCTTTTCCTTTAATAAAAACTCGAGAATATAGTGTAAGTTGAATGATGTTTTAGGGGTGTTCGGCGTGGTTAATTTAGAAAGGCCTTCAATGAATCCAGAAAAATTTAGGATCAGTAATCATTATTTAAAACCACTTTTTGAATATATGTTATGTGTTTATTATAAAAAAAAAAGGTGAAGTAATAAGACTGCAGAATAATATATGGTTTTTTAATGATTAGAGATATAAAGATTGATGTAAACTGATCTTGGAAATTATATATTTGGAAACCCGGAACTTGTTATTGACAAAGAAAATACAACGAACCTGTGAGTTACAGTTTCACCACCCACAATTCGAAGAGCAAATTCTGACCCAAATTATTGATACAGACTCACCACAACAATTCAGATCAAAACTCCAAAGATCACCTTCTAAAAGTGCTAATTTTTAGAATAGCAATGGATCAATTTTACCCTCTAATATGAAGAAGATAAAACTAATAGTATTATGCCAAAAGAACTGCTCTTTTCCATTCCTCAAGATACTTTTTCTCTTCTATATTTACATATAGAGATAAGGATACGAATGTAAATGACCTTAACTTATAAAGTTTTTGGGTGGAAAAGCCTTTTTGGAAAAAGTCACTCAATAATGGCTTCTTGATAGCTTCTTAAGCATGAAAAACTAAACCTTTAAACTAGATTAAAGAAAATGGAACTTATAAACACAAATGCTGGGAAAAAAAAACAAATGCTGATAAGTCTTCTAAATAAGCTAGTCATCTATACATATACACACAGGCACAAATACAGAAAAAGAAAAACAAACTTGACCTGGACAGTAATAAGGCCTTTGCTTATAAGGACTCCATCCTCTTCACTGCCACGTCAGAATCACCCCACTCAGGACTCCCCTCAGGACCCTCCCTGCCTATAAGGCAACCTTCTTCAGAACTTGGTCCCACCTCTTTACATTCTCTCTCTCTCTTTCTCTCTCTCTCTTGCATTTTGGTCCCACCTCTCGAGCGTCTTCAAGCTTCTTCCGGGGGACTCTTCATCAAGGACGCACCAAACGGACGCTCCATGCTTATAGCGTCCTCCGTCCTACAAGTCGAAGACGCTCCATGAAGACTATTATAAGCAAAGGCCTAATACTCATCAACTCACCATAAAAACCACTATTTTTCCAGAAAAAATGCAGTATTTTATTCGCAAGTTGTGTCATGTTTTATACACCTCTCTAGCTTTCTCTTAAAATGATTATCCAATAGACAAATATATATACACAATACAAGTAAAAGGTGAACTTAAGTAACATTTTAATTACTCTTCAACATTTATTTAATGCTTTTTGATATTTATAATATTAATTTCCACAAGCTATGGGTAATATAGTTGATCAATAGTCTAAACATACACAAGTATTTTGGTATAATACTAAAATAATAAGATTTACCATTTAACACAATAATTCACTTTCCTTCTGTTATGCTCAACCATTACAGTCTACCTAAGTTGTGGTTGATCCATCCTAGTAGAGTTAGTTCATTTTTGGTCTCTACATACAGAAAATCGACGCGGAATTGTGTGACAATAAAAATGCTCTTAGCCTTTTCAAATGTACGAATTTCACAAGCTACAAAAGCGTGCAATTCAACAAGCTATCACCATCTTTGACCGTTAAAATGACCTTAAATCTTATTCCCATTTCTACACCACATTTTCTGATGTTTTATTTGATATTCGATATTTGAAGACTAACTCTAATAGTTGGAGAATGATACAGAAGATAAAAAAGGACAACTGGACCAGAAGTATCCATGCAAAATATGCTTTCTCTACAACTTTTTTTCTATTGGGTATCTTCAAAGATCGAATCTGGAGCCCCACCCCGGTCAAAAGCTTTTCAGTCTACTCTTACTAAGAATCTCGTCCATCTTGCATACTTTGTTCCATTACGAAATCTATCTAAAAGCATCATATATGTATACCCATCACTCATCCCCGGGTAACTCACTGCAGAATCTTAACCTAGGTATGGTCGAAAATCTTATCTTTAAGTTTCTGCAAAAGCTCAAATTACATATATATTATGTTCGATACTAGTCTCCCATGCAGCATCTTATACCTTCACAAAAAAGGTAATTTACTTATCCACGCAAACACATACCAGATCTATGACCAAATCTATAAGCTAACAATCCAGATAGTAAATCACTTAGTAATGTGACATATGGGTGTACGTATACGTATGGGTAACAAACAGTATAAAGGCCAAGCTTTTATGTGTGTGCATGGTATCTATCCCAAGGCAAGGGTTAGTACCAAGTTGAAAATAACTGATGAGGCAACATAGAATAAAGTAAGAATAAGCATGAGAGGAGTACAAATATTCTTTATGATCTGGAACGGGCCCATGGGATTATCAAGCATGTTTTTGGAATGAAGAACGTATATGCATTCAAGCATTCAAAATTGAGACCTTAATTCGTGCACACTAACAAACAGTTCTTAAGGAATCGGGTCATTTTCAGGTCTCAGATTAGATCCACCATTTTAACTACATTTTCTTTAGTAGGTTGTATTTTGGCTTGCAAGTCAGTATGACACGTAACTATTTTGATCCGTTTTCAAAAGATAAAAACGAATTCACTCATTTTCGAGCTATAAATACCCGGGGCATTCTTCCATTTCCTTCTCAAGCCTTCTCAACATTTCTTCGCCTAATACTACAAGCAAGAACCCTGATTTACTGATATCAAAATTAACAGCATAATGGATTCTTCAGACACTCTAAGGTAACAATCATAAAATAATGCTACCTCTCTCACACATATAGTAGGCCTGCAAGCTTTTTAATCATGCTTATTAATAATAATGTAGCACTAGCATGATCGAAATCATGATGCAGCACTTGCAATGTTGCATCGACATCATGTGTTATCTGTTTGCATTTATATTTAACTATTCAAGTATAGTATTATTAAGATAATTCAGTTACATGTCATTGAGGTACATAGTTTTCACTGGTTGTATCATATGGAACATTTTCTCAACATGATATATTAAAGAACAAATGAACAATACAGCTTATATAAGTTAACTATAACAGCAAAAGGAGATATCTTACCACTCTTTATTTTGGCCAGGAATAAGTGTGCAGCCTGCTATAGGCAGTTCAACAAAAAGGAGCACCTAGTGGAACACATGAGAACATCATATCACTCAGTGCATGAGCCCATGTGTGGAATTTGTGGAAAACGCTGCCGGTCATTTGAATCACTTCGCGAACATCTTATAGGTATTATATGGTGTATACTTGATATAAAATGGTTTTCTTAGCATCATGTACTACATGCATACTAATTTCTTCTTTTACAGGGCCATTGCCAAAGGCAGAATGTGAAAGGTTGTTCAGGGACCGTGGTTGTGACATTTGCCTAAACATCCTTAGCAGCCGCAATGCTCTGAGAGTTCACCGAGATACATGTCAACTTTCATTTGGAACTAACGTAATACATCCCCGCCCTTCAAAACCTATATATTCTCTATATATGTATGTGGTCTTAATCATGAAATATTATTATTTCAGGGTCTATTGCACCGATTTGCTAACTTAGGCATCCAAGATAACCTGAAAATTGATAGTGGGAAAACAAGAGCAGTTGCTCTTGCCTGCAAAATGGTTGGTGGTGGTAGTGATGGTTCATTGGATCTCTGTGCGAAAGTCTGCATCATAGATGAATACGAGAACATATTATTCCGGTCCTATATCAAACCACAACTTCCTATTACACATTACAGGTATCTTTTTTCCATCTTCATGTCCTAAATACTAGAGTGCCCTTAAACAGTTAAGCAAGTATACATAAATTTTTGTTAATGGAATATTCTTTTACTAATAGAGATTCTAAAAATATTTATAGGTATGAGACAACAGGCATTCGACCAGAATACCTCAGGGATGCAATGCCACTTAGGCAAGTGCAAAGGAAGATTCAAGATTTCCTGTGCAATGGAGAACCCATATGGAAGATCCGTCCAAGAGGTGGGAAGGCAAGGATTCTTGTAGGCCATGGGTTGGATCATGATCTAAAGAGCTTGGAATTAGAGTACCCTGCAGTTAAAATAAGGTAAGCACCTTCTTGTAGATTATAACATATAAACGCAAAATGATCATGATCATGGTGCTTATACGGACTCAATTTTGATTACAGGGATACAGCAAACTATCCACCCTTAATGAAGACTAGCAAGCTCAGCAACTCACTTAAGTATCTCACAAGAGCATACCTCGGGTAATCTTTAGTGAACATTATTAATGAATATGTTTTGTTTGTTGGCCTAGATTCAACAGCTAAACACATCCCAGTTAAACTAATGGATATTTGAAACACAGATATGATATTCAAAGTGGCATACAAGACCCTTATGAAGACTGTGTTGCAACAATGAGGCTGTACAGGAGGATGCGATCCCAGGCTCATAGAAATGAGAACTATCCACTTGCTATGGACCCGCAAAATAAGAATAACTTTGCTTCATGGAGACAAAATGAGCTCGAGAGGATGAGTCCTGATGAACTGTTTTCTATCTCAAGGTCCGATTTCTACTGTTGGTGCTTAGATAGCAAAGACTACGCCTAAACAAAGAGAGAAACTAGTATCAAGAATGTAGTGGGTGTATTTGATAGCTATATTGAGCTATTAATCTATAAAATAACTAGATATAAATAGAAATAAAGCATGGAAAATTTCCCATGTTTCTAGTAGATGATGGTAGGGAAATTTGTGTAGTATGAGGCATTGAGCCTATACGAATGAATTATTCATTGATATATCAATTGTCTTTGATTTAACAAGAATAAATACACCTTTTCTTGCTGAAGGACGTTTCGAGATCCACCTAGGTATGTTTCAATCTTTGCTCACTAAAGCTACAACTCCAAGACAATGAAAACAGATCTAATATAAGCTATCTACTAATATAAGTTGTTTATGGTCCTGGTATTTTCCAAAACAATGAATGTCTTCTGTAGCATAGTACAACGATCTAATTCTGGATCTGACATTACAGTTGTAGACATTTATGAGTCACAAAATTGCAAGAAATTACAGAAAACTTAGTAAACTTTTAATCTAAAAATATATAAAAACCTTGCAAATAACATCTAAATCCCAATTTATGGGACACCATTGCTGAAAAATGGTAATTAATTTCAAGAACATGGTTAACAAAAAATTGATGCATTGTTTCTTATGAAGAACTTAAATTGTGTGTTAAGCTGTCACCATTAATAATTAGGATAACTTTCAGTAGCTCAAAAGCCTAGAATATACAAAATCAGGCAATCTTGATAACTCCATGTCCATCATCGACAAGTATTAGAACACACAAAATGAGAAAAAATGTGTAAATAAAACAAGAGCAACATGATTCAATTCACAGTAAGATACGAACCCTAATGAAGAAAAATCCATTATTCATATATATATATATATATATATAGATAGAGAGAGAGAGAGAGAGGGAGAGAGAGAGAGAGAGAGAGAGATGTACCTGAACTGAATAATCATAATTGGATGATGAAGATGGTAAGCATGTGACCAGTCGCTAAGCATATTCCATCTCCAAATTTTACAACAAATGTCTTTCTACACAAGTTCTCAAACTTGAGCTGATTACATTACCATCACTTATGGTTTTTGTTCTTGCTATAAACAAATAAATATCCGAACAATCACAAGATTTTTTCAAGTTATGCATCAGGTGGAACTGTAAAGTACTGATATTAGGAATAGTTTCCATTTCTCTCATTAAACAATTTCTAAAATGTAGCATCTGCAATACATAAGTCAATATTCAAAGTAAAATGTAGTAAACTATATAAGGGATAGGAAGTATCTTTTGTAACAAGTTCAAAAGATTTACTCCCATGTCCAATTCAAGTTACATAGACCTCTAAACAATATGGATTGTAAACCATACCTATAGCAACGAATAGACAAAAATGTTACAACACTAATATAATTTAAAATCTAGAAACAGATCAATAAGGTTATTTGTGCATCACAGTGCTGAAGCATTGGTAAAAAACTCATGTGCCTCATTGTATTGTTCCAAGACTATGTTGTGAAGAGGGTTAATTGGTTCAAGAAGATTAGAATATGGACCAACCACAGAGCGAGCCAATGGTGGAAAATCATCATCTGTAGACCAGCTATACTGAGCAGCGGATAGACCACTAAGACAATAACACGTGTGATAGTGGTCTCTGTTCTTCCCTGGTTTGTCTCTGAACCCTCCCTCCACCTATACCGCCCATAAATATATCAACGATATAATCTAATGGTTAGCAGAATATCGAATTAATCACCAAACCAAATTAATCATTCCATTCACAAAGCCAATGGTTCGTTTTGGATTATCCAACAGAAGAAGAATTTCGGTAACAGACATGCCTAAAAACCAACTGGTATAACCGAACCGTCCAAATAAATTCCAGCAACAGTAACACACGTTATTTATAGTGGTATGCACCAACACAATGTGGCGGAACACAACAATGCATGGCAGTCGTGAATCGTTTTGCTTCGCCACTTATTTAATCTATCTGATTCGAATTATTAGAAAGTGTATGAAATGAATTATAAGATTTAAATTATTGATAACTTGGGGTTGTTCAAAAAATATACAAGTAACAAATTATTAATAATTTGGTGAAATGAATGGTTAAGATTAAAACATAAAAGTAATGGATATATGAAAGACGGGTGACTGGAATTAAAAGTTATTGGGTGCTTGAAAATTGAAAGCCATAATTGATTAAGGAATGGATATTATATTAATTAAAAACTTTTGTAGTGTGGTGGGTTTAATGTATTATAAAAGAGTATAGATTTATCTGATTCAAATTATTAATGAGTGTGTGAAATTTATAAGGTTGAAATTATTAATAATTTGGAATTGTTCGAAAAAAGTTAAAAAAATTACTATAAATGGTGGTTGTAATTAATCAAGGAAAAGTTATAGTATTAAGTAAAAAAAAAATTTGGGGGTGTAGTGGGCTAAAAGTATTATAAAAGAGTATGTTATTCAATGTATACTTATAGTTAAGGAAGCAAAGTGGCAAGTACCCATCGCTTTTTCAAGTCCCCCCGGTCTCCTATTTGCCTTTACTTTTCATGGTTGTCCATCATTTGAATTCGGACATTATTAAACAATAACTAACCAAAACCAAATGCTTAAGCTTCTCAGTTAAATGAAAATCATGGTTATAAGCAGTTTTGGGTCATAACGAAATCATATCACCACATGCTCAGCTTATTACAACCTTTGAAGCCATACAGTTTGACTTTCAACAAATAGTAGCTTTCAATATCATTAGTGATTGTAGAATTTTAAATTGGTTTCATTTACAAAACATTCTATTCTAATATTTTCTGTTGGGTCTCTAAATTTTCCACTAGAGGATTCTATAATTCCATGTCAAGTTTGAAGCTAGGCTTTATTTTCTTTGACCTCCAAGATAGACTGAAAGATAATTTATTTTAATTTTAATTTACCTGTGAGCACAAGAGAACATATTGCTGCAGCGCATGAGTTTGGTAAAGAGGCTCTGCATCTGTATGCCTGTGAATGAACACTTCATCAACATCGTTCTTTTTTCCTGCACATAAACATATGCATACATATATAAAGTTATTAATAGTGTTAGATATAAGCATATACTATATACTGTACATAATATGTTGGCATACCTTCCTCTTCATCATCGGATAATTCAGATGATGTGGAATCTTCATTGCTTCCCACACTATTATGTCGGTCACCAGTGGATGCATGTAATCTTTGTATCAGCATCGCAGCTCCCCCCTGGTCAATGCCTCTCTCATTACTATACTTAGAAAATAAAACATATCTATTGAATGCATGCAGCTAGAACCTATGTCTAAACCTGCCAAAAAGAATAGCAACCATCAACCAACTTATTTGTCCTTCCCTGAAAGCCACCTTCCACTCCTTGTCTGAAAACCAACCAATCCTGGTTCAAAACACACTATCTGATTCACAAACTGCAATAAACTGAATCGATTAAGTTGCATTGTGTGAGAGAATTAAATAAACTTACAGTTAGATTAGCCAGGTCCAAGCGGTTAACCTCATTGATCAAAATCATTGTGGCCAGCCCACAAAAAGTGTACCTGATAATAGATGATTAAGGTGTTATACAGTTATATACTTATATCTGATAAAAAGAAACAAATAATCAACTCTAAATAAATGTAAAACTGAATTAAAAAACTCCTGATCATAGATTATGGTGTTATTGAACACGATTACATACCCTCCATGAGCTTCTGAACCTGGTTCACCAGCAATGCCACCTTCATAGGTCTGACAACTGCATAAATGATGATAAAGAGTATAACTAAAGTAGTTCCATATTATCCGGTGGTTCTATCCAAAACCAGGCATATTTCTGTGTACTTATTAGAAGACCCACTCAGGAAAACGTGGATAGCAATTTGATAACATCTCTCGGTCACTAATTGATATTCCAAGAAACTAATCTAACAAAAATTAAAACCAATTCCTCTTTACGATATGATATCATCTAAAAAAATGAAAAACTAAGTTTTCCAAGACCAACCTTACGATGTAATTTCCCACACCTTGGACAAGTTCTTCATCTAATATATTTAAGATACTCGCAACCTGTCATTGTGTAAGTATCAAGTATTAGTTAAAGAACAGGATAAACATTAAAACAAACTTTCACAGTCACCAGGTCGTTATATAATTGGTTATATAAGAACAGAAGAAAAAAAGTTAGACTTACAGAAATAGCGGTATAACAAGCACGAACATCGACTTCCCCGCCGTCATGCATACTGAATGAAATGAAAAACTTATTAATTAGATACACAAAATCCTTGACTCAAATATGTTCGAAACAACTTGAATCTGTAAATAACCCATGCTAGTCTTATGCCATACCTGAATCCTCCACTTATGTGTTTCATTCTACGCAAAAATGAGTGAATCTTGCTTCTGCAAATAAAAGCAGTTTATATGTAATGCCACAAGATTGTCACAATCAAAAGTCTCCATAAAAAAATATATGAGCGTTTTACTCCATATGTGAAAATTAAAAAGCCTTCTTTTTATATTGTTGATATGTAAACCACGAGACTAATTAAGAAAAAACAAGAGGTGATACTTGAATTGTATAGGAATCGTAAATAAACTGCATGGCAAAGGGGAATTTTTTACCATTTATGTGAAAAGGAGTCTATATGAGTTATACTTATTTTGCCAAAAGGATCAAAAAGGGTAAAATTCAAAATTTAGCTTATAAAAAGGTCACTGTTTTTGAAGTCTCTAAAGCATACTCAACTACTCAAGTGTTTACAACCTCTTAAGTTGGTTTATTAAGAATACAAAGCTGTATTTTATGATTGATTTTCTAATCATTATTAATACATTATTTTTTATGCATATAAAATAAAAAAACGTTGTGGCAAGTCAACACAAACGACTAACGAGACAACGAGTTCTACCTATTTGGACCCATCCTACAACTTTATCTGTTTTGACTTACACACTTTGCCACCTTTGACTAAAAATGGAAGTAAGGAAAAGTACATTCTTGCCATAACTCAACTGATAGTTATGCAGAATAAAGTCAATACCCTTATCAAGAAATCGATGAAAAAGCAGTTATCTTTAAGGTAATAAATTAACTAAAAAAAGAAACATGTATATCACTCAAAAATCTGTAGAAAGCAAAAACCTCATATATAGGACATGATCAAAAGCCAATAAGGGTCCTTAAATATAGGATATAATATTGAGGGAGTAACTAATTTCATCGTAACATAAAACAGCACCTGTTAATTGATGCCAAAGATCTATGACCGCCTAAGGTGATAAGTGAATTAACTGCGGCATAAGTTGTTGCAAGATGTGGCATCTGACAGTAGTAGCAAATGTTAGCAGCACTTTAATGATACTTAACTTCAGAATGTATCTATTACAACATCATGCAGTATGATTATGAAAATGCTACTGTCTCACAAATGTAAATTCGGCAATTGGAAATAAGGTCTGGATCATTATAATAAATTTATAAATAAGCCTCGAATTTTAACCCAATTAACTATCATTATCAAAAAGTCACTTGCCTGCCCAGGTCCACCACCATATCCACCATCTCGGTCCTAGAAGAATTACAAAACAAACCTCGCAGTTAATAACCTATAAACAACTTCAAACCATATGCAACAAAAATACATCTAAAATAACAAAACTCGAGTTGCAAACAGAAGCCAACCTGGCACCGACTTAAAAAGTAGATAGCGTTACATTCCAAACCAAAATCAACAGAGTCTCCCAACAAAGCAATCGAATGAAGAATCCAATAGCAAATCCACGGCCGACTAACAACACGCAACACAGTGAATTTAAGTTTTATATATATATATATATAAGATTCATTGAATCCTACTGTTTATCATCAAATCAAAACACTTAATATAATAGGCATCACTAATAACAGCTAGATCATACTTGGAATCTAAGATGGTATACGACGGACCGAGATGCCGAAGACCGTTGTCAAGGAACTCAATGTGCTTATCACGTTGAAGCTCTAACCTATTTTTCAAGCATTAAACTAAACATAATTACAAAACAATTAATGAGAAATAGATATATACATGTGTATGTATATATTAGGGTTTTGATTACTTACATGACTGATTGGGAATTGGGGGGAATATTATAGAGAAGATGATATATATGGAAAACCTCACTTTCCAGTGCTCGCTGATCTTCTTGTGTTACTGTTAGCTTCAATTCCGACGACGACGATGATGGTTCCATGGGTTCCGGCCGATGTGACTTCCCGTTTATGGTTTTTCTCCGTGGTTTGATTTTCCGCAACCGTAAAGTGAATCTCATTCAGAATTAGAATTAAGTGTATGTTTGGCAGAAAAGCCCGAGCTTTTAAAAAGGGCCCCTCCTACAATGTTAGCCCTGTTTGAATAAGCATATGAGATCAAAAGCCTCAGCCCTGAAAAGCTCCTAAAAGCCCCGAAAGGTCTTTGAAATAAAAGCTTGTGTAAGAAGGGTTGAAATAAAAGCCCCAGCTCCTAGCCCCATTTTCAAGCTCCAGCTCCAAGCCCCTAACTACAGCCCCAGCTCAAAGCTTTTGTGCCAAACATACCCTAAGTGTGTTCTCGAGGCTGTATTGTATTGTTTAGTTTAATTAAGTGTGGAAACTGGAATGGAAAGGAATGGAATCATAAAGTTCATTTTTTAAGTGCGGAAAGGAGAGCAGTGGAGATGATAAAATTTATTCAAAAGTGTGGAAAGGAAATGAGTGGAGAGGATTAGAGAGGAAACTGTAGTTGTTTTTGCTTCAACAATTTTCCTCACATTTTTTAGGTGATTGGGAAGGAAAACTTCTCCTCTCCTCTCCTTTCCTTTCTATTCTTAAGTTAACTAAACAATACAGTGTAAAAGAAAGGGAAAGAGGAGAAAGATATGAATGGAAGAGAAGATTCCTTCCAAATTATCCCAAAAACGGAAGGAAATAACTTTAAACAAAATGTATTAGTCCTTTTAAATCTTTTCCTTTCTTTTCTCTTATTCTCTTAAATAAAAGTCAAGAACGCAACAAATTTTAAAATCTTTTACATTCTTTTCCTTTCTTTCCAAAAAAAAACTCAAAAACACAGGGTAAAAACCCTGGGCTAGACTACTTTTAAGTTTTAACCGTGTTTTTAAACCGCCAAACGAGTGAATGTGAATCTATAATTTTAACTCAAATATATACTGGAAAAATAAAATAAAAATTAATCAATTATTTTCATACTATGGAGAGTAATTTTTCATAATGTGTTACATATCTTTCTAATTATCATTATTATAATTATAAATTAAATGTAATTCTAAAACACTATTTTTGTTTAAAACTTAATAAAATAAAAAGTCATTTAAAAATGCAGTATATAATAACTTATTTTTAACAACAATTTTTAAAAAAGCGTAGTTTATAAAATAATTTCACTATAATTTATATTGCATTATAAATCATTTGTTCCCTTTTTATTTTCTTAAAGAAAAACTTCATCTATTCAAACTATCTCCTTCTCTACTAGAGGAGGAGTTCGCGCTGCGTCACAAACAAGGAGCTGTCGCATAGAGGCATAGGCCACGTCTGTTTTTGACGTCATTGAGTGATGAAATTGGTAGGTATTTAGTGGTGTTTATACTATGTGTAGATATAGGAGATGTATGTTTACATGTATGTATCTGGTATCTATGTATGTAATAATGGGCGGTTTTTTTGAATTTGAAATAAGTAGGTTTCAAAAGAAGCTTTAGATTTGAAAGTTATAGCTTTCAAAAGAAGCTTTACTTTTCCTGACAAACTCACTAATCTATATCTTTACTTTCTATTTATCTTTCATCATACATTTTAAATCCGAAAAAATAAAAATAAATACTTTTCTTTCATGGATAAACAAAACTTGTGCTTTGTTCAGGATTTAACCCCAATATCAGATTTCTGCAAGTTTAAGATTCGTGTATTCAAAGACTGCTGCCAGACGTGGATGCTGGATTTGATCTCCATTGATGAAAGAGTTAGTTTTTCCTTCCAAATATATATTGTATTTTAATATATGTTCATGATTGTCAACACAAATAATTCGCTTTTTTGTGTTGTTTTTTTTCCAGGGAAGTAAAATATCAAGGTTTGTGAAGGATGCATTCATTTGTCATTTTTTGGGAAAATTGCAAGAAGATGGAGTTTACATTATCAAGAAGTGTTATGTGGTTGAAGAAAAAGATAATTATCGTTTTGTTCAAGTGATTCCTGCAACACAATTTCAAGGTCACTCTTAAGTTTCCGTTTTTCTTAACTGTAGTTGTCTCCTAATGTTTTCACACTTTGTTAAATTTTGGTTTTTCTTTGTGTAGATGTAATTGGAAACGTGCTTAAATCTGGAGATTTGGATATCTTCAAAAACAAAACTGGTAAACAAACAAAAATGATTCATATCAATCTGGAGATTTGGATACCAATCTAATACTGCAAAGACGTAACTTTGCACTTGCTTTTGTGTGTATATATAAATATTGATGTTGATTATGCCCTTATTATTAGCTTGTGTGTAAATTAGATTCATATGCTGTTTGTCAAATTCATTAATTTTATGTGTATATGAATATTGATGTACATTATGCGTTATTATTACCTTGGAATGTAAATTAGATTGATAATAGTGAATATTTATAGATTTTTGGTTCATACAGACTTGAAGCCTGAAGACCGGCCTGATATTTTCATTCGCTGCTTATTTTGTTTCCGAACATTTTGTTTAGCAAACTTCTCTCCCGAACCTTTGTTTGTATTACTTTTTCTAGAAACCTAGCTACAATTGAAGTTGTTATTGATGTCTAAACCATGCTGCACAACAGCTACTTTCATTCGCTGCTTATTTTGTTTCCGAACATTTTGTTTAGCAAACTTCTCTCCCAAACCTTTGTTTGTATTACTTTTTCTAGAAACCTAGCTACAATTGAAGTTGTTATTGATGTCTAAACCATGCTGCACAACAGCTACTTTCATTCGCTGCTTATTTTGTTTCCGAACATTTTGTTTAGCAAACTTCTCTCCCAAACCTTTGTTTGTATTACTTTTTCTAGAAACCTAGCTACAATTGAAGTTGTTATTGATGTCTAAACCATGCTGCACAACAGCTACTTTCATTCGCTGCTTATTTTGTTTCCGAACATTTTGTTTAGCAAACTTCTCTCCCAAACCTTTGTTTGTATTACTTTTTCTAGAAACCTAGCTACAATTGAAGTTGTTATTGATGTCTAAACCATGCTGCACAACAGCTACTTTCATTCGCTGCTTATTTTGTTTCCGAACATTTTGTTTAGCAAACTTCTCTCCCAAACCTTTGTTTGTATTACTTTTTCTAGAAACCTAGCTACAATTGAAGTTGTTATTGATGTCTAAACCATGCTGCACAACAGCTACTTTCATTCGCTGCTTATTTTGTTTCCGAACATTTTGTTTAGCAAACTTCTCTCCCAAACCTTTGTTTGTATTACTTTTTCTAGAAACCTAGCTACAATTGAAGTTGTTATTGATGTCTAAACCATGCTGCACAACAGCTACTTTCATTCGCTGCTTATTTTGTTTCCGAACATTTTGTTTAGCAAACTTCTCTCCCGAACCTTTGTTTGTATTACTTTTTCTAGAAACCTAGCTACAATTGAAGTTGTTATTGATGTCTAAACCATGCTGCACAACAGCTACTTTCATTCGCTGCTTATTTTGTTTCCGAACATTTTGTTTAGCAAACTTCTCTCCCGAACCTTTGTTTGTATTACTTTTTCTAGAAACCTAGCTACAATTGAAGTTGTTATTGATGTCTAAACCATGCTGCACAACAGCTACTTTCATTCGCTGCTTATTTTGTTTCCGAACATTTTGTTTAGCAAACTTCTCTCCCGAACCTTTGTTTGTATTACTTTTTCTAGAAACCTAGCTACAATTGAAGTTGTTATTGATGTCTAAACCATGCTGCACAACAGCTACTTTCATTCGCTGCTTATTTTGTTTCCGAACATTTTGTTTAGCAAACTTCTCTCCCGAACCTTTGTTTGTATTACTTTTTCTAGAAACCTAGCTACAATTGAAGTTGTTATTCATGTCTATACACATTATAATTCAGATAATATCGCCATTCTTGTCCAAAAAGTCTCACATTGCAATCACTAATAGTGTGCAACATAATTCTTGAAAAGTATGCATTACTAAACATATCAATTAACCATACAGTCAAAACATAACATACTACCATCAGTATTAAGTTGTTACAGACATGATGATCGTAAAACACCATAACTAATACCCAGTAATAAGTTTAGAAAAGCTAGCACCAAAACTACCACATCACACTTAACCAACAAATCAACTTTCAACAAAGACGAAACACAGCCATTCCACCCACTTTGCACTCACTCTTTTGCAATTCAAATCGTATTGAAGATCCAACACCCAATCCGGTTTCATCCACAAACTGAATCCAGTTACGCTTCATTACCATATGATCCAAGTCATGTGGCCTTCTTTTGTCTTTCAGAATATCAAACTTAACCTCATGTTTCAAATTACGAAAAACCAAAACAGCTCCTTTGAAACTATTCAGATTGTGATTACGAACAAATTTCTTGGGAATGGTCTACAATGAAATGGTAATAATTTCAATTTAGTAGGAAATATAATAACTGTACAACAAATATGTAATGAACCCAAAAATAAACACACTTACGATGTATTTCTTCTTAAGATTGTGCTTTTGAATGACACATTTGAACGAGGGTTTCGATGTCCTATGAAAGTGTAACTCCAATCTACAAGTGTGTTTGATTTCACGATTTTTTTGAAGCTTCTCATCAGAACTTTCACACCCAAATTCTTGAAAGAAAACCTCATAACCTAAAATTTATAATAAACAATATTAATATAAAAGAAAGTACCTAATATTACAACAACTGTAAATATTAAAAAAGTATGCATACCAAGTCCAATTTCTTTCCCATTCAATACTTCAAGTTCAAAAATACCCCGTCCCAAGATTTTCACAATTATTTTGTATCCATCGTCGACATTGTTCTTCTTACAGAATTTACTCCACTCAAGTCCCTCAAAACCAACCGCACGAACACGCTCTTTGTTCTTACTATCAAAATAATGATCATAAATCACACTAATATTACAAGAACTGTAATTCTTCCCATGGACTTCAGCAGTTGAATTTGGTTCATGCAACCAAATTTCATTCAAATCCTTAAGTAGTAAATACGAAAAGTACTGGACAAAATATGAGGAAATAGATTAATCAAACCAAATGTTGTCTATAAACCAAAACGGTGTAAAATAAAAGATTAAATTACCATTTTTTCCATTGTGTCCTCTTTAACTTCTGACAAATACCTTTCTAAAAACAACTCACCCCTCTTATCAATTGAGGTTTGATAAGTATTTTCACAGAAACAAAACACTTCAGCCTCCTCATCAGACAACATTTTGAATAATAACTGGTTGATATTCTTATCAACAAGTATATTTGATTCAACAAACGCATGCCAACGACCAAAAGAAAGTTGAAGTTCACCATTAACACCAGTTATCAAACAACTTGAATATCGACGACCCTCAAAATCAATTACATTCAAAGAGTTACAATCTTCAGGAAGTTTACTTTTAAATATCCTTGGTAGAACCTATTATTATAAATAAATGAAAATAAATATCTCAACAAACATAGTTTCTTTTAATAATTTTTTTTTACCAATTCAATAAGCATAATACCAGAGGATTTAGAAGCTTCTCATCATTTTCAATATTCATCAAGAATTGAAACGGAACCTATAAAAAATAATTATAAGAAATATACAAATAAAATAATGTCAACAAAAACTGTAATAACTAAACAAAAGAAATGGTCCCAAAAAATATACCCTCTTAAATTCAACAAAAAGTTGTAGGCAATACCAAAACAGCAAAAGAAACAAGATGGTCCCAGTGTACTAAAAAATTCAAATAAATGGAGAATTTCCCTTAAAAAAAAACACTAACCCTAAAAAATATTATTAAAATTTTTTTTGTGAAAGCTACTAACCCAAAAAATAACATTTGATATTTCATTGTTATGTAGATTCCCTATACATTATCAATTAACAATATTATAAATAATACTATTCTGAAACCCTAAGTTTAGATACATAGATTTAAATGAAAAAAATATATATTCGTTAATCAAAACAAAGAATAAGAAAATGATTCATTACCTGATCGACAAGAGACATTGTAGATTTCAGAGTTTAACAAGATTGTAAATCTATTATTCCCGTTATTAATAATATCGGAAGATAAATATCAACGAGTGTTAGGTATGAGAGACGCAAAAAGAGATGAGAGAAAAATTAGCTTCATAAAATACTGATATTCTTCCATGATGATATATTTAAAGTCATATAAAAAATAATTGATTAATTAACAATTATGTTTTTCACGTTTGCCTTACATCTTTTTTATGTAGACAACCTTAGATGTGTCACAAAAGAGTATGTGTCAAATAGATAAAATGACCACGTCAGTTTTTTATTTCACTCAATAATGAGATTGGTATGTTTTTTTAGTTGTTTATACTATGTGATTTATTGTATACTTATATTTATTTGTCTACAAAATTGATATGTGCTACTTTTATTGACAAATACTTGGATATCAGATATCAAATACTGCAAAACTGAGTTTGCACTTGCTTTTGTGTGTATATATAAATATTGATGTTGATTATGCCCTACTATTAGCTTGGTGTGTAAATTACATTGGTATGCTGAATGTTTTTATGTGGGGTTTGAAAGGTATAGAGGGAATAAAAAATAACCTCTAAGTTTTTGTATACCCCAAACTACCAACCAACCTCTCATTGAGGTCATCATATACAATGACAACCTTAGATGCGTCACAAAATAGGATTCCAATGATGTAATTTATAAGTTAACAACACCGATATTTGATTCAGTTACATCCAATGATGTTCTACATACCATAATATGAGTTAAAGTATGTTGCTGCAAAACCAAAACAAAATCAGCAATCATACTTGCTAAATGTCCATATTCCTAACTTAGTGTTTACTACTAAATCTCCAAAAGTAACACTAACAGTTAATACATACATGAAATGTTGTTTAGATACTAAAGTTAACACACATCTAAGTGAAGTGTTTGACCATCCACATTATCATCCGGGTTGAATTGAAACCTCACCCTGTCATCTTCCTCAACTCCAGTATGACCCATGAAGTAACACCAATCCATGATCATAATCCTGTCAGTAAGATCTCCTTTGCTCATATCATCTAATTTTGACGTCAAATGAAATGGGAACACCATTTCAGCAAAGTGAAGGACACCTGAATGGTACTGGAACAGCTTATTCTTACTAACAAAGCACTTTGGCAGTGACTACAGAAAACAATAAAATAATATTACTGTAATACATATAATATAGATAAACTATAACTTCTGTAGTATCAGAAGTTCTCCACTTAAAGGAAAAAGTTAAAAATCAAACAAATTAACTATATATAGATGTAGAAGACCTAAATTTGTACCAATTGATTCCTTTGAACATCATCTTGGAGAATTTTCTTAAAGCAGTGTGAGGCATCACTTGAGTGTGCATCATGAGCATACCTACATTTGTGGTACTTGCATTCAGGACGGGGCTCATCATCTGAAGAAGATGTGCAAACACTCATTTCCTTATCATCATTAAACACTACATCAAAAACAAAAAAAATGAGTTACAGTTGTCATGAAAAATAGCTTTTCAAGGATTTAAAATATTATTTTATTCCTAACAAACCTATTACCTTCATTGTGAAGGTCTATAACACCTCCATCAGAACCAAACACCTCTACCTTGAAAGTCAAGTCCCAATTTTTACTGAACTTTAGAATGTTACCTGGACGAACATTATTGTGGGAACAGAAATTCCTCCACCCTATCCCCTCAAAACCATATGCAATCTTTGCATTCCGACCATCCAATTCATAATAGTGATAACTAACCATTACTTTCCCATTTTGCTTCTTACCAAAAACAGTAGCGGTATATTGCCAGTCATGATCCCTATTTTTATTCAAGTTAAACAAGAACGATGGTGAAAGCACCTGCAAACAAAAACATATAATCAAAAATTTCCCTTAGTAATATAATCAGCAGACATGTCTCACAAAAATTAAGAAAAACAGTCATTCCCTGAATGTCATACCACTTGATGAAATGTATAATCACTTGCACGGATTAACTGACTTTTAACGGGAGAATCATCAGGCTGCGTCATTCTACGATATTCCAGACCACCAGTACAGTAAACTTGAACACTAAACGTATAGTTCTCTTTCCAAGTAAAACACAAAGTACCAAATTCTTTGTATGGATCAGACTTCACAAACTTATTCCAAGAATTACCAGAAAGCACGCAAGTCCCATCCTCCAAACGTGTAGCATAAACAATATGTCTATTCCCCCTACTATCAATCAATTCCATACGAAACTCATCTTCTTTTGGAAACACATTTCCAACAATGTTTGGTATAACCTAAAAAACATAATAAAACCCCCATATTTTCAAATAAACCATACATATATAAGAATCAGAAAATCATATTCCAAATGTATATTTCTTTAAACAACTAACCAGTTGCTTTAGTAACTCCTTAGTATCTCCACATTTCACAAGAAATTGAAATTCAAACTCCAACTATTGATGAGAGTCAAATAAATCCAAAACATTAGCATAATCCCACTTATTAAAAAATATTTATTAAAACAATTACTTATATAAAACCCTAAAGTAAATGAGTAGCTTAAAAATGGAATTCCAAACCCTAAAAGAAAACATGGTCCCAGAATAGTACCCCGTACACACCTATTTGATAGAAATACTACACCTTAATCAGGAACAAAATATTGTGTCAACGAAATCAAACAAATAAAAAAAAATAAAATCCAAATATAAACCATACTTTATTCAGTAAAAACAAAAAAAAGGATATACTATATGAGCAGACAATCGAATAATCCCTAACTAAATAAACATGGTCCCCTGTCCCCTAAAAGTGAATTCACTACAAACATTAATTCCAAACCCTAAAAGAAAACATGGTCCCAGAATAGTACCCCGTACACACCTATTTGATAGAAATACTACACCTTAATCAGGAACAAAATATTGTGTCAACGAAATCAAACAAATAAAAAAAAATAAACTAACCTCTGCAGCCATACTCACTGTTCTTCGTTCGGAAAATGGAAACACCTCTGTGTTAGGTGTAGATGTTGATAAGTTCGGAAGGCGTATGATTATTTGTGTGGTGATAGAGATTAGTACTTAAAAAGAGTACCTTAAGTGGATTAAATATACACTTTAAAAGAATACATAATTTACAATTCTAACACCTATAATTTTAAGACTTAATAGTAAATGCTACAAATTTTATTTTTTTAATATGGAATTACTTTAATTTCAAATAAGTCCTGAATTATCATACTACAAAGGTTTAATTTTTTTTCTTCAATGTTACTCGTAATATTTACATGATATACTTATTAATTTGGTTTAATTTGGTTCATATATGTTTATACCATTTACACATTTTTTTCAACACTTTTAAAATTAATTCAAATGTTTTTAAGGTTAATGAAGTTTGAAAGTATTTTCGTCATGTATTGAATCCAATGTATCGATTTATATAGTATATGTAAAATGTCTTTCCCTATCCCCATCATAAATATAACTGCCCATTTACATCTTAATCCGAAATGGTGTGTCTCTTCCTTAATCTATTTTCTTTTCATATTCATTGTTTTGATGGACTATTAAATTTAATTACAAACTAAAAAAACCGGTTCAAATACCATCACATAAGATACTTAATTTTTATTAATTTAACACGTTTGCATTGTTTTCATAAATATCAATTTAACGTACGTTTCTAAAACACCATATCTATATTTCTATTCTTTTTTGTTAATTTTAAGTTTAATACAACTACATACGTAACTAATGAAAACCAAAATTAACAGTGGGCTAAATACGTTGGGCTAAAATCTCTGTTGTGCTAAATATACTGGCCCATACTGGCTAAAATCTATGTTGGCCTACAAATACCCACAGATAATATACTGGCCCATATAACGAACTTTAATAGTGGGCTAAATACGTTGGGCTAAAATCTCTGTTGTGCTAAATATACTGGCCCATACTGGCTAAAATCTATGTTGGCCTACAAATACCCACAGATAATATACTGGCCCATACTGGCTAAAATCTATGTTGGCCTACAAATACCCACAGATAATATACTGGCCCATATAACGAACTTTAATAGTGGGCTAAATACGTTGGGCTAAAATATATGTTAAATGGATTATTGCTTTCTTAGTGAATTACAAATATTATTTTTGTATATCTGTAAATTTTATATACCAAAATCAGAAATATAATTCTAATAATTCATATATTTTACAGATATAAATTCAATGTATTTTGCAAATAATTATTAGTGTAAACACATAGTATAAAGTATAAACACTACAAAATACCTACTAATTTCTTCATCAATTTACCTCATAATGCTATGTGGACACCTACTATTATACATATGTTCTTAACGTTAACTTTTAATGAAAACTAAAAAACAACTTTACATGTATACTATATACTTACCGAAACTAATACAAATTTTCGCAATGTTATTTTTATTGAATCCGTGTTTAACACGGGATTAAAATCTAGTTTATGAATAAAATCCTTATCAATAATAGGTTGGAATGGTAGGGAAAGAAGCCATGTCTCATCTATCTAAACCAACTGTATTGGGGTCACGTCAAACGGAAAGAAGACAACATAGCCACCATCATCGAAATGGACTTTGAAGTTGGTCTTTTTTATTCACTAATTTAAGTATCTATACTTAATTTACGTAAATTACCCTTAGTGAAATTATTTACAACATACATCACTTAACACTTAAAATAACTACACTACGCTTTTACATCAATTACTTTTACATTAATAACCACACCGTTACCTTCACCACTGTCAACGCAGCTACTACAACTACATCGCGCGGACATATAACTAGTTAATTTAAATGTATACACAAAATTTATGTTAGATAATCATAACTCTATTTTTTTTTAATCTATATTAATATATGAATATAAATGCTTTATCACAAAACATGATTTTGTAGATCAAGTTTTTTATAATATACTTTGTCTTTGTCTCACTTTTTTATATCATCTTAAATAATCATAAGAAAAACATAAAAATATTAAAAACATTAAATATCATTAAAATAAAAGTTATATAATATGTTTATCTCGCTGCATCATACCACCATCCTATTATTTTTTATAATAGGTGTGTATCGAATATCACAATAAAGGGTCTAAATTATGTTGTCAAAACCGAGTCTACGCTAGAAAGCCTCATCATTTAATACCTAAGAGGAGAAAAAACCCCTAATAGTCTGCCCTAGGCATGTGCACGGGTCAAAACCTGATCCGACCCGTTACCCTATCAAGCGGGTCGGTTTCGGACGAGTTTGGGTCTGGGTAGGGTTGCGGGTTTTTGGGTCATATGTTCATCACTATGTAACACCCCAAACTTTAATAGTGTTTTTTATTATAGTTTTACCTTTAAAACAACTTTCCAGTATTTAAAATTAAGAAATTGGGTTGTTTTAGTTAAAACTTTAGTGGCTAGCCGGTATTTTACCTACTTAAATCTAAAAAGGGTGTGGCATGGGGGGAGAGTGCCAGACAACACTTGTTTGATGAATCACCTATTTCACTTCCATCATCTTTAACTTATTCTTTCTTCACAAATATCCTTCTTTGCATGTGTTCTTGCTTACATCCAAAATCAAAGAAAAACTCTAATAAATCAATAATAATAACAATAACCTCCATGTTGCTAGAAACTAAATTTGGGGATTTTAGTGTGTGTGGGTGTGTGAATTTCGAAACATACAAGGAAGAAGAAGAAAAATTGTGACTTCCAACTAAGTTAGTTATTGAAGGTATGAATGATTCTTGTTAATTTTACTATTTTAGAATTAGGGTTCTTAGAAACCCAATTTGGGGTTTTTTATTAAAAGGGTTATCTTGATTGTTTTAAGTTAGGGTTCTTAAGGTTAATAAAATTTGAGAGTTTTTATATAAAATGAACTATTTTGATGTAATTCAAGTTAGGGTTCATGGAAATTAATCAAATTGGGAAGTTTATAGTGGGATGGTGATTTGGTTATTGTTTCTTCAAATTTATACTTGTAATTGTGTATTTATTGAGTTGAATGAAGGTTTTGATAAAAGTGTTGTTGTTAACCTTCATGTTTAAGATAAGAAATGATGAATTTTTAGTAATAGGATGGCATGACCATATTGTGGTAGACATGAAAATGAGCCAACAAAATAACAATGTAAGTTTTGGGTTGGGAATTTGAATAATAATAATGTTTGCAACTTATGGCTAGATGGCCTTGGGGTTGAGGTGATTTGTGGTTAGTTGACATTATATGCATATTGTGATTATTGCTAGGTTGAAAGCAATAGTATGTGTTCTTGTGGTCGCCATGGACTTGGTTGTTCGTCACTTTTACATATGATTATTCACATGTTGGGTCAATTACACGATGGTGGTAGAATCTATATGTCGTATTTAGATGATGGGAAAAAAACCATACGGGGTATGGTATAGTGATTTGAATGTGAATGAAATGTTTAGTTGGTTGTTTGGATGTATAGAAATATATATATTTTGCGTAATTGTGTAGATGTAACACCCCGAGCTAGGCTCGAAATATTACTAAAAAGATATAGCGTATGCATGGGATTATCGTAGAACATGAACTATATGAATAAAAAGGGATTCGGTGAATCCAACATCAACAAACAAGTACATAATGCATAATGCAAAATAAGGGGCAAATGAATCCTGGATCCATGTAAGTCCAAGCTATGTCCCAATTCGAGTTTTAGATGATCATCACTTTAAACAATGATTGCAATTCATGTACAAGGTTTTAAGAGTCGAGAGAGGAACAGTTGGAAAGCTGGGCTCGATCCAAGGAAGGAGGAAGAAAAGCTATGTCCCATTTCGAGTTTTAGATGATCATCACTTTAAACAATGATTGCAATTCATGTACAAGGTTTTAAGAGTCGAGAGAGGAACAGTTGGAAAGCTGGGCTCGATCCAAGGAAGGAGGAAGAAAAGCTATGTCCCATTTCGAGTTTTAGATGATCATCACTTTAAACAATGATTGCAATTCATGTACAAGGTTTTAAGAGTCGAGAGAGGAACAGTTGGAAAGCTGGGCTCGATCCAAGGAAGGAGGAAGAAAAGCTATGTCCCATTTCGAGTTTTAGATGATCATCACTTTAAACAATGATTGCAATTCATGTACAAGGTTTTAAGAGTCGAGAGAGGAACAGTTGGAAAGCTGGGCTCGATCCAAGGAAGGAGGAAGAAAAGCTATGTCCCATTTCGAGTTTTAGATGATCATCACTTTAAACAATGATTGCAATTCATGTACAAGGTTTTAAGAGTCGAGAGAGGAACAGTTGGAAAGCTGGGCTCGATCCAAGGAAGGAGGAAGAAAAGCTATGTCCCATTTCGAGTTTTAGATGATCATCACTTTAAACAATGATTGCAATTCATGTACAAGGTTTTAAGAGTCGAGAGAGGAACAGTTGGAAAGCTGGGCTCGATCCAAGGAAGGAGGAAGAAAAGCTATGTCCCATTTCGAGTTTTAGATGATCATCACTTTAAACAATGATTGCAATTCATGTACAAGGTTTTAAGAGTCGAGAGAGGAACAGTTGGAAAGCTGGGCTCGATCCAAGGAAGGAGGAAGAAAAGCTATGTCCCATTTCGAGTTTTAGATGATCATCACTTTAAACAATGATTGCAATTCATGTACAAGGTTTTAAGAGTCGAGAGAGGAACAGTTGGAAAGCTGGGCTCGATCCAAGGAAGGAGGAAGAAAAGCTATGTCCCATTTCGAGTTTTAGATGATCATCACTTTAAACAATGATTGCAATTCATGTACAAGGTTTTAAGAGTCGAGAGAGGAACAGTTGGAAAGCTGGGCTCGATCCAAGGAAGGAGGAAGAAAAGCTATGTCCCATTTCGAGTTTTAGATGATCATCACTTTAAACAATGATTGCAATTCATGTACAAGGTTTTAAGAGTCGAGAGAGGAACAGTTGGAAAGCTGGGCTCGATCCAAGGAAGGAGGAAGAAAAGCTATGTCCCATTTCGAGTTTTAGATGATCATCACTTTAAACAATGATTGCAATTCATGTACAAGGTTTTAAGAGTCGAGAGAGGAACAGTTGGAAAGCTGGGCTCGATCCAAGGAAGGAGGAAGAAAAGCTATGTCCCATTTCGAGTTTTAGATGATCATCACTTTAAACAATGATTGCAATTCATGTACAAGGTTTTAAGAGTCGAGAGAGGAACAGTTGGAAAGCTGGGCTCGATCCAAGGAAGGAGGAAGAAAAGCTATGTCCCATTTCGAGTTTTAGATGATCATCACTTTAAACAATGATTGCAATTCATGTACAAGGTTTTAAGAGTCGAGAGAGGAACAGTTGGAAAGCTGGGCTCGATCCAAGGAAGGAGGAAGAAAAGCTATGTCCCATTTCGAGTTTTAGATGATCATCACTTTAAACAATGATTGCAATTCATGTACAAGGTTTTAAGAGTCGAGAGAGGAACAGTTGGAAAGCTGGGCTCGATCCAAGGAAGGAGGAAGAAAAGCTATGTCCCATTTCGAGTTTTAGATGATCATCACTTTAAACAATGATTGCAATTCATGTACAAGGTTTTAAGAGTCGAGAGAGGAACAGTTGGAAAGCTGGGCTCGATCCAAGGAAGGAGGAAGAAAAGCTATGTCCCATTTCGAGTTTTAGATGATCATCACTTTAAACAATGATTGCAATTCATGTACAAGGTTTTAAGAGTCGAGAGAGGAACAGTTGGAAAGCTGGGCTCGATCCAAGGAAGGAGGAAGAAAAGCTATGTCCCATTTCGAGTTTTAGATGATCATCACTTTAAACAATGATTGCAATTCATGTACAAGGTTTTAAGAGTCGAGAGAGGAACAGTTGGAAAGCTGGGCTCGATCCAAGGAAGGAGGAAGAAAAGCTATGTCCCATTTCGAGTTTTAGATGATCATCACTTTAAACAATGATTGCAATTCATGTACAAGGTTTTAAGAGTCGAGAGAGGAACAGTTGGAAAGCTGGGCTCGATCCAAGGAAGGAGGAAGAAAAGCTATGTCCCATTTCGAGTTTTAGATGATCATCACTTTAAACAATGATTGCAATTCATGTACAAGGTTTTAAGAGTCGAGAGAGGAACAGTTGGAAAGCTGGGCTCGATCCAAGGAAGGAGGAAGAAAAGCTATGTCCCATTTCGAGTTTTAGATGATCATCACTTTAAACAATGATTGCAATTCATGTACAAGGTTTTAAGAGTCGAGAGAGGAACAGTTGGAAAGCTGGGCTCGATCCAAGGAAGGAGGAAGAAAAGCTATGTCCCATTTCGAGTTTTAGATGATCATCACTTTAAACAATGATTGCAATTCATGTACAAGGTTTTAAGAGTCGAGAGAGGAACAGTTGGAAAGCTGGGCTCGATCCAAGGAAGGAGGAAGAAAAGCTATGTCCCATTTCGAGTTTTAGATGATCATCACTTTAAACAATGATTGCAATTCATGTACAAGGTTTTAAGAGTCGAGAGAGGAACAGTTGGAAAGCTGGGCTCGATCCAAGGAAGGAGGAAGAAAAGCTATGTCCCATTTCGAGTTTTAGATGATCATCACTTTAAACAATGATTGCAATTCATGTACAAGGTTTTAAGAGTCGAGAGAGGAACAGTTGGAAAGCTGGGCTCGATCCAAGGAAGGAGGAAGAAAAGCTATGTCCCATTTCGAGTTTTAGATGATCATCACTTTAAACAATGATTGCAATTCATGTACAAGGTTTTAAGAGTCGAGAGAGGAACATTTGGAAAGCTGGGCTCGATCCAAGGAAGGAGGAAGAAAAGCTATGTCCCATTCGAGTTTTAGATGACCATCACTTTAAACAATGATTGCAATTCATGTACAAGGTTTTAAGAGTCGAGAGAGGAACAGTTGGAAAGCTGGGCTCGATCCAAGGAAGGAGGAAGAAAAGCTATGTCCCATTTCGAGTTTTAGATGATCATCACTTTAAACAATGATTGCAATTCATGTACAAGGTTTTAAGAGTCGAGAGAGGAACAGTTGGAAAGCTGGGCTCGATCCAAGGAAGGAGGAAGAAAAGCTATGTCCCATTTCGAGTTTTAGATGATCATCACTTTAAACAATGATTGCAATTCATGTACAAGGTTTTAAGAGTCGAGAGAGGAACATTTGGAAAGCTGGGCTCGATCCAAGGAAGGAGGAAGAAAAGCTGATACACAGCTCCACCGTCTGGGACGGTCCCTGCCACCGTCTTGGACGGTGGCTTAAAAATGGTTTACGGTGGAAAACGGTAGCTAGACGGTGGCTTGCTCTGTTTTACGGTGGAAAGACTCAAACTCTAAAAACCAACAATCCAGACCACCGTCTGGGACGGTGGTCCCTGGCGTGTGGGACGGTGGAACTAATCTGGGCGCACCAGCAGCAGCTCAAGGACCAAAAACGCGACCCATTCACATTTTAACCAAATTCTTGGACTCCAAATCGACTAGGGACGGCTCAAGACTCATTTTGAAACTTAAACAATCATATTTAGACATGAAGAAACATAACCCACCAACAAATTTTGATCCATAACACCTTACAAGCACCAATTCGACTATGAATCATTAACAAAGTTCAAAACCCTAATTTTTGACCTAAAATCGGTTTTGACTCAAATTTTGGTCCAAGAATACTCATATAGTCCAGAAACATGTTTAAAGTCATAAAATGATGAGTTTAAGAAAGATTTCACTTACCGAAATTCCTCCGAGAGGTGAAACCCGAATTGAGCTAAACCAAGAGAAATCTTGCACTTTGAAACTAAAGTTTTTGATATGTTGTAAGTAAGATGATGATGATGATTTTTCTTGCTTTAATTCGAGACAAACAACCTAAATTATGAAGAAATCTAGAGAGAGAGAGAGGTATGTGTTTGTGTGTGTTCTTGGGAGAGAATAGAGAGAAAAAGAGAAGATAGAAATGAAATGGGTGGATGGGGTGGTGGAAGAATATGGAGAGGTAAGGTTGGGTAAAGTAGGTGGGTCATGGGTGTGGGTAAGATCCACGGGTTGACCCGTTATCATTCAACTAGTTAATTAATCGCTAACTCGAATCATCAAGTATCCCGTCGCCGAGTAAGTGGTCAATCGACCCGTTTAAGCGTATCGTAATTTGTTATGCCTCAAATGAACTCAATTAGGTCGTTAATTAAATTTGTTAGTTAAATCACACGAAAAGTCAAACGGTCAAAAGTCACGGATGTTACAGTAGAGTTTCAAGATTTGAGACCCATGGTATGGTGATGGGTATATAGATAAGATGATATAAGACCATATGGGATATGGCAACGTGATTTGAATGTTGGATGGTATGTTTTATTTGGTTGATTGATTACATGGTTTCACATAGTTTGTGTTGTTATGAAGGTGTTTATGGACAAGATGATTGTGTGGTAATATAGGTTCTATATCACAACCTTATGTATTGTTTTCAATATTTGCATATTTGTATATAAACGTACTCACTAAGCGTAAGCTTATTCTTTTAGTTGTTCATCTTTTTATAGGTCTTGAAAGTGGGAATAAGCGATTGATTAGTAGCGCTTGAAGTGAAGTTGTGCATTTTGAAAGTAATTAGCCATTTTGCGGAGAAATGTTGAGTGTTGGTAGAAACCTAGTTGGGCTCTCAAACCTAGTGGCTCTTGGTACATATGAAGTGTTTTTGGTAAAGTTTTGTTATGTATATTTCTGCAAAAAGTTGGTTTAGAGTCATGGTCTTTGGTATCTTGAAGTATTGAAAAACCCTAGTTGATGTCAACTTGGGTAATATGACCCGTTTGGTCGTTTTAATGCAAATTCGAATGGTTAATGTTTTGGATATGTCCGTATAGTTGTAATATATGATTTTACTCATTTTGGTGTTTTGATTTAAAGATTTGAACTATGGAATTGATTTATATTGAATCTGGGTCAAAATGAAAAAGTGTGGATGGGACCGTAAATTTACGACCCTTTGTATTTTCGAGTTGCTTTTGATCAGTGAAGAAATGTAAAGTCTCTCACACGATGGTTTAACCCACGAGTGTAAAATAACAAGACAAGTATGAACTAGAATCGGACTAGTATTACTTCAATATAAATATGCAAGAATATAAACAAAGTAATAAATGACTTAAGCAATATTTAAACAAGTAAATAAATGGCGGAACACATATGTAGTTTTCAAGTGTATTTTCTTTATTGATGTATAAACAAAATACAAGATCGTTGCGGAACCTAGATATTACACGTATGTAATTATCTAAACAATCTGTAACAACTGTCAAAAATCCGGGTAAATTTAAAATTTAATTAACTTATTATTTCTGTAATATTCTAAAAAGAGCAAATTAAATATATAGATTCTGTTATAAAATATATGTTGATATATATATATATATATATTTAACGTGCGTGAAATTATTATATTTATTATTATACAGAGATATATTTATAAATTATATATTATATATATATATATTATATGTATATTTACAAATTTATATATTATATTATGTATATTTAAGTTATATACTTATATGTATATTTTCAAAGTTATATACTTATATGTATATTTACAAAGTTATATATTATTATGTATATTTTGTTATATACTTATATGTATATTTTCAAAGTTATATACTTATATGTATATTTACAAAGTTATATATTATATTATATTTTGTTATATACTTATATGTATATTTTCAAAGTTATATACTTATATGTATATTTACAAAGTTATATATTATATTATATTTTAAGTTATATACTTATATGTATATTTTCAAAGTTATATACTTATATGTATATTTACAAAGTTATATATTATATTATATTTTAAAGTTATATACTTTATTTATTTTAAATTATATACTTATATGTATATTTTCAAAGTTATATACTTATATGTATATTTACAAATTATATACTTATATGTATATTTTCAAAGTTATATACTTATATGTATATTTACAAAGTTATATATATATATTATATTTTATGTAACTCCACTTTATTTATTTTCAAATTATATACTTATATGTATATTTTACAAATTATATATTATATGTATATCTTTGAATTAATACTTATATGTATATTTTCAAAGTTATATACTTATATGTATATTTACAAATTATATATTATATGTATATTTTAAAGTTATATACTTATATGTATATTTTAAAATTATATACTTATATGTATATTTTCAAATTATATACTTATATGTATATTTTACAAAGTTATATACTTATATGTATATTTTTTATATACTTATATGTATATTTTCAAAGTTATATACTTATATGTATATTTTACAAATTATATACTTATATTATATTTTAAATTATATACTTATATGTATATTTTCAAATTATATACTTATATGTATATTTTACAAATTATATATTATATTATATTTTCAAAGTTATATACTTATATGTATATTTTACAAAATTATATACTTATATGTATATTTTCAAATTATATACTTATATGTATATTTTACAAAGTTATATACTATATATTATATTTTTTATATACTTATATGTATATTTTCAAAGTTATATACTTATATGTATATTTTACAAATTATATATATATATTATATTTTAATTATATACTTATATTATATTTTCAAAGTTATATACTTATATGTATATTTTACAAATTATATATTATATGTATATTTTCAAAGTTATATACTTATATTATATTTTAATTATATACTTATATGTATATTTTCAAAGTTATATACTTATATGTATATTTTACAAATTATATATTATATTATATTTTAAGTTATATACTTATATGTATATTTTACAAATTATATATATATATGTATATTTTAATTATATACTTATATTATATTTTCAAAGTTATATACTTATATGTATATTTTACAAAGTTATATATTATATGTATATTTTCAAAGTTATATACTTATATGTATATTTTACAAATTATATACTTATATGTATATTTTCAAATTATATACTTATATGTATATTTTCAAAGTTATATACTTATATGTATATTTTAATTATATACTTATATTATATTTTAAAGTTATATACTTATATGTATATTTTACAAATTATATACTTATATGTATATTTTCAAAGTTATATACTTATATGTATATTTTACAAATTATATACTTATATTAAAACTACTTGTTATACTTATATGTATATTTTCAAAGTTATATACTTATATGTATATTTACAAAATTATATATATATATATTATATATATTTTGTAACTCCACTTTATTTATTTTACCTTCGGGGTAAAATACAAACTCTTTACTGTTATGATGAACACAAGTATTCCAGAAATGTATATATGGTTGATTCTAAGTTGCTCTGTTCACTCAAAGTCCTCACTATCATGAACGATTAATTATGGAAACATAAACGTGGGTATATTGAATAGTACTATTGGGGTAGGCACCCCCATTCGTGTTGGTCATACCAACTGTATACGAATGCATTATATTTGGAAAGCTTAGGGTACCTTGAACAAGGTACCTACTCTGGAGGCAAATAAACACACACTTGTCTAGTTTCGGTTCATGAGCTTAGAACTTGATGTATACAGTATCTACTCTTATATTCTATTTGATCCATTGTGTGATCAAATAGTTACTTTAAATCTTGTGGTTCATACTCTATATTTTAATTAAAAACATATGATACTCTTTGCTGATATTGTATCATAACTACTTGACATTGCGGTAAGGCAATGGTCACACTGAACTCTGGCATTTTGTGAAACTATATTTTCTATATGAAAAACTTATGGAACTCACCAACTTTATGTTGACGTATTTTAGCATGTATTCTCAGGTAACTAGACGATAATTTATACATGGGACATTTTCCGCTGCATACAACATACTGGACCATGGCCTACCCTCAGACTCTAGTAAAGACAAGTCAATTTGCTAAAGTCTCTGTCTACTGTTTAATATTGTTTAATATTAAATAAATGTTTTCAAGAATAATATCTTTCATAAATTGTAATATAAATTTGTGAACAATGCTTTTATATAAATGTATTTTAAAACGACAACGTTTTGTGTCGTTCAGTATATCTTGTGTTGTGAATCCATGTAAGTCATACCCCGTTTAGGGCGGGTGTGACACAATCTTTGAATTACAAGTGATCTATACTTGCTAAATAAACTCCTTTGATCGATATACTTAGAGTTGTGAAGTATAACTGTTTAGATCGAGAGTATTTAAGCAAGTTCACCAATTTGCTAAAAAGTGATTTTCTCAAAGAAATGACTTTGTATTTATAGGCAACAAAATTCACCAGTGAATTTTGTGCCGTACAAATATGGTTGCATGCATTTAATGATCCGACAAGAACATTAAATGCATTGGATAAGGTATAAGGATAAAGTCACATCAAATGACTTTGTATCCTTTTAACCAACCACCTTTACACACGTATAAACTTTGGTAAAGAACAAGTGGAATGTTCTTTGGAAAGTGTGTAAAGGCAAAAGTCAATTACTCGATATCAGTGTTCAGACTTGTAAGGTCTAGAACACTGACAATCATCCAGTGTACAGATCTGGTAAGACTTCCAGTGGACTCCGCCATTTGTCAGTCTTCTTTCTTCAGACTTCAGTCTTTGACTTCAGTCAGAATGTCTTCAGTAGAGTTGATCTGGACTGGGGTGAAGTCCAGTGAGATAATCTGGAGAATACTCCAGATTCCTATACAAGTATTTGCTCACTGGTCTTCCATTATTTCTGGACAAATCTTCAGAGGGATTCCAGATTCCAAGTCTGGAGTAGGTCCAGTAATATACCATTTCTGGACAGATCTTCAGTGAGGCTCCAGTAGTCGAGTCTGGAGCGAGTCCAGTAAATCTGGACCTAACAAGAAAAAAATCCAAGAGCGAATTACAGTTGGTTTTTACGGCTAGTTATATTTTAAGCCATAATTTTACGGCTGGGTTTTTACGGTCAGTTGTAATTAAGTCGTAAATTTACAGCTCTCAGCCATAAACTTACGGCCAGAACAAAACAAAAAAAATTCTATCTTTTGGTCCAGTCAAGTCTGGTCGTTTCACACTAGTCCGCCTAAAGACACGACAACATATTAACGAAAAGGGAACCGATTTATACACCACCAAATATGGTGTTTTACATTGTTGTACTGAGTGTTTTACATTGTAGTATTGTACAACATTGTAAAACACGTTTGGTAGTGCATTGCCAAAATTTAGTGGTGTACATATCACCTCTCTAACGAAAAACCTGGCACTTTAAGACTTGAATTTGGATATCCTCAAATCCAAACTCTTATGAGAAGTCTTTCTTACCAATAAGCTATTAACTCAAAATCCACCATGTTATTAGTTATTAAAAATTAAAAGCACACTAAAATGATACATTTAGCCCAAGGATCTGTATGTTGACTAACTACATTATTGAGTCAACCCACATAGATAAGATGCCAATTTGAACTTTGTAGCTTGAGTATATCTAACTTTATCTAAAAACAGATAATATATAAATCAACGTAAATAATATGAACTAGAAAATTGACCCCTTCGCCGCGGGGTAAATTACACGTGTTTGGTACAGAAAGTAATTACATTATTACCAACGTGAGATTAATGCATTTGGTAATGGCTTTAACTTTTTAAATTCGAGATCTTAGGTGCAATCATATTTGGTGTATAATATCATAGAAATTTTGTTTAAAAAGAGTGATTAGGACTAAAAAAAGGGTTATACAAAAATTGAGTTAAGATATTTGTTTTTTTTTTTTGAACAAGAGTGGTGATTGGACTCAGCGGCATTGCCTCTTCATTGTCCGGTAGAGATCGACCACGTCACCAACACAGTCAATCCGAGGGCATGATTGACGGTGGAAGTCCGACTACCATTTTGTGCAACATCAAATAACGTGAGCATAAAATTTGACATATAAGTTGCAACAAACAAAGGTTATGCGGATAAGATAAAGGAAGTTATGCAAGTTCCAGACAATATATCTTAAAAAAATATCATACAATAAAATTGATTATTAGAAGAAAACTAAAGTAAAAAAAATCACAAAAATATTTAATATATCTTTGCACTTTATGAATTTAAATATTTGTTTTTACACTTTCATGAATCTATTTTATGTAAATTAAAAAAATGCTAATTCCAATAATGAAAGAAGTGAGATGATGACCAAGCCCAAAAATGCAACGCGTGTTTTTAGATAAGATCCTCTGAAGTTGATCCAACTTCATAGGTGAAGTTGGATCAACTTTAACCATTGGATTAAATCCAATGGTCAAGATTTAAACATCAAAATTAGATCTTGACCATTGGATTTAATCCAATGGTTAAAGTTGATCCAACTTCACCTATGAAGTTGGATCAACTTCAGAGGATTCTAATCCAATTTTTCTATTATTGAAAGATCACACCTCTTTTAACATTCTCTTTATAAAATCTCATCTTACTTTTTCTCTCACAAAAAGAAAAAGAAAACAATCTCACTTTTTTTTTTATCTCTACGTTTCTGAAGCTCATCATCTCTATCAGTGTTTTACTCTCCAGGAAGCCTTCATAAACAGTTCATATGAAGCTTTTTGACATATATTATGAGCTTCAATTCCATCAATATTTTTTTAAACCTTTTTTTATGCTTTTTACCCCTTTAAACTGTAAATCCAGATCTTTGATGCTACAATTCAATACTCATAATATACAAACACTATTGTTGCATACTATCACATGCCGATACCACCACCGTCCGCACTGCCCAACACCATCGCCGACCAACACCGACGATGCCGGCCGCTGCAACATATACCCTCTTTTGTCAGTCTGTAGTTCAATGATTTGATTTATGATATGTGTGGTTTTTTCAAACATGTGGGTTTATTTTAGTGCATAATACAATGTATTTTAGTGAGTAATGTTATAGATATAAATGATGCCTTTGAAAGGTAACATGTATTCTTTCCTTGCTTAACCTTGGCGGTAAACGTCAGAATGTTGATCGGAGCTAGGTTTGATGTGAAAATAAAGGACTTTCCGGTCTTTGTATTTTAGCTATGAATAATTTGTGTGAATGTTACTTATCATGTGTTACACAATTTGTGGCAAAAAGATGAAACTTAAATGTTGATGGAAAAGTCTAAAAGTAAGGAAGAAAGTTTTTGGCTAAACTAAGAAGAAATAAAACTTGTGTCTAAAACTGAAAAATAAAATATTGTAAATAAAGCTGCAGTAAATTTTGTGGTCAAAATTAAAAACTTAAAAGTTTGGTGATTAAGATAAGAGAAAACAAAAGTCCACTAGTTAAAGGAACTTAAATTGTTATATATAATAATAATTTCGCTTTGGATAATTTGTGAATACAAATACTAATTTTGCTTCAAACACAAAATCAAAAACTATGTTGCAAAACTAACACAAAAAAATTTAAAGACTACATGCTTCACATATATGGAGGACTCGACTATGTAAGCTATATACAAGATCGAAAAGAACTTTCCAAGCGCCAAATTCTCATTTTCTTTCCATTGGTCATATTTTATAAACATAAAATAAAAATATAGTTTTTCAAATATTGCATGTGATTATGTTACCATGAGTCAGCCAGGATTTTTAGTCTGGGGTCGCCGAATAGGTTTCATGATACTAATAAGCGTAAAAATTATACTACAAAATTAAATTATACCAGTCTGGGGTTGCCAATTACCTTTAAACTAAATAAATACATAAAAATAGTACCAGAAATATAGAGTTTTACGGAAACTGTGGGTTGCCATGGCCACCCGTGACCACCACATATCTCCGCCACTGCCATGAGTTAAAGAGTTTATGGTTCATTGACTCCCAGCCCAGAAAGACCATATGACCCTTGCTACGAGTAACATTGTTAGTTAGCGAGTTTTCCAACTTACTAAGGTAGACCCAACCCACATAGCATGACAATTGCATGGGTCAAACAAGCTGATCGGTTGACATGTTAGTTTCAGATCACATGTGTAAGTTTCTGGTCAATTACGTCTAATGTTAAACTGTTACTATCTATAGCCTGATAATTATAACTTTAAAAAATAAGTTAAATGACAAATAATAAACATGCTTGTTATATGAATTGGAAAAACAGGTTAAACATAACATAAGTCCATGGTGTTGGGTTCCCTTGGTGACATTTATGTCCCAAGTTCGAATCTCCCACAGCAACTTTGAGTTATATAGGAGGTCCCTCTATGAGGGCTTGGTCTGAGTATACCCAGATTCAAGTCTGAGGGGGCAGAGTTTACCTCTATTAATTGTCGTGCCTTCGGGCGGATTAATAGGGGGTTTTCCTCCCATTGGGTTGAGGACTGGTGTATGAGGTGCTCTAGCGTGGACCCGGTTAAAACAACATAGTCTAGACCCCCAAAGTTAAAATTCACCGTTCTAAAAAAAAAAAAGTTCATCTTCATAATTCTATCAAAAATATGAGATACATTTCCACCTTATATAATTTTTTTTAAAAAACAAGTATAATTATCCTTTTAGTAACTTCATCACACTTGATAAATAAATAAATAAAATTAAAAAAAATACAATAAATGAATTACACTTATTATTTAGCCAATGAAAGTCATTTAAATTGACCAGAAGTATCAATTTTATCTCTTATGCGGGGTTCAAGTCTTACCAGTGGCGGAGCCAGGATTTTGAGTCTGGGGTTGCCAAACCATTTTCATAATACTAACAAGCTTATTTGAAGGCATGAGATTTTAAATGGATATTTTGTGGGGTTGCCAATTACCTTAAAACTCAATAAATACATAGAAATAGTACTAGAAATCTCGAGTTTTATAGATATTGTGGGGTTGCCATGGCCACCCTTGGCCACCACATAGCTCCGCCACTGAGTCTTACCAAATGCAAAATTGGTCGTTATTAATTCTCAAGTGGTTAAGTGAAGATTGGGTGTGTTTTGGTAGATTTTTATTTTTTATGGTGAGCATTGCTTCGAATTTATGAAAGACCTGCACCTGTTAAAAGAAATTACACTTCTTATCTAATCGATGTATTGAAAACTTATTAAGCTTACTTTTCATAAACAAAATACTCCGTATATCATTTTTCATTTTAAAAAACCTGTGGATAATGTACTGACCTCGTCGATATCGTAATACTCCGTATAATAAATTTCAAACATGAAATTAAAAAAAGGACAATTAAAGTTAACACGTGGGTGGCATGCACTCCCTATTTAAGGTGGGGAATACTCACACTACTCAGATACGTCTTCTAGTTTGTATCTTTTTCATCATCTCATCCCAAAATTGATTACACCGATTTCGAATTTTTTATATATATATGGCGATGTCTATGGTGATCAAGCGTGCCGCCGCCGCCGCAAGTCGTGCCATTTCTTCTAGTAATTCCACCAGTTTGATTGTCACCAGAGACCTTCATGTAAGCTATTGAATTCCAGTAATTATTTTCATTTGTAAATTTTTACTGCTATATTTATTATATTAGTCCATTATTGATTATGATCGATGGTTTAATTTAACAGAATTACTTATAATTGATTTTTTGCCGATTGATCTGCTGTGAGAATTTTGATACTACTGTTTAGGGTTTTGTTTTAGATCATTAAATATTTGACTTTTCAACTGTGTGTTTGGTGATTTTGATTTTAATTTTTTCCCCCTTTTCACTTTTTGACGGTATTTGGAAATGTATTGAATTTTAGTCCAAAGTCTATTGTATTTATCCAATCTAGAACGGGCTTGTAAGAATGACACGTGTCATCTTATATAGATGACACACACGTCAGCAAAAGTGCCATCAGATGCATAAGATAGCAGTATTTGAAAGTTTGATATGCACCATAAAGTTAGCATTATAATTTATAAGTCATTAAGTTGGATAGACTTTGTAACAAAGTTATATATATATATAGTGAAAGTAGGGGTGAGTACGGTTCGGTTTGGGTCGGTTTTTGACTAAAACCGAAAACCGAACCGCTATAATTCGGTTTTTGAAATCTAAAACCATTGGTTTTCGGTTTTTTCGGTTTCGGTTTTTTCGGTTTTAATCGGTTTTTAACCACTTGTGGGTTTGAGCCAACTTGAGCTAAAAAAGTTTAAGTTTATACCCTATGATTATGATACAACATCGATAACTTATCCAAACAATATCGGTAACAAAAACAATACAACAATGACGATAAATCCATTAAAATAAGTTGAACAAACTTTAAATATTTATTTCAAATAACCTTCGTATATAACTATTTATATATTTCACGTGTTGTTTCAATATGCAATTGATCGAACTGAAAAGATCTTGTTGTGTAGTTTCACATAAAACATATAATTAATATTGTTTTGTATACTAACAAAATCAAATATATTAACATATCTAATGAGAATGAGTATAAAATGATATAAATACAAAATAATATAAACAATATATATTTTTGGTTCGGTTCGGTTTTTATGGTTCGGTTTTTCATATGAAACCAAAACCGAACCATAACATTCGGTTTTTAGAAAATCAAAACCGAAAACCATTGGTTTTTTCGGTTTTCGGTTTTTTCGGTTCGGATTTTTCGGTTTTTATGGTTTTTTCGGTTTTCGGTTCGGTTTTTGCTCACCCCTAGTGAAAGGATCAAGTGAGAACCAACATATATGGTGAGAACCGTGAGAACCACTAAAAATCCATCTCTAAGGGCTTTGCCCTTAGAGTTAAGGGCTACGCCCGTACCGTATACAACCGCTACCATCTCTTGGATCGCCGCCCATCAAATCCATACCATTCCCATATGCGTCCGGTGACAACCCATTTAGAACGGATGAGGGCAACGCCCGTACCGTATCCATACGTTTCCTTAACACGTAACTATATGATTTTTTATTTTTTATTTTTTTGGAATGGGTTTTTGTTAAAAGAAAATAAAAAACAAAAAAAGTTTCAAAAAATGAAAAATAAAAATTAAAAAAATAAAAAACCACACAAAAAATGAGAAAGAGGGAGGAAAACTAGTGGTTCTCACGGTTCTCTCCATATATGTTGTTCTCACGTTAACCCTACCCTATATATATATCATCCCTCCGTCCCACTAGAAGTGTCATGTTTTTAATTTTCAAAGTCCAACATTTGGAGATTAGACTTCCTAACTAGTAGTTTTGTAAATATATATATATATGTATATGAACATCTAATTTCGTGCCTAAGAAATTCTACGATGGTGAAAAGCATTAGTCTTGTACTTCTGTCTTTTAGTACTGTATGATAGGACGCCATTTCGATTAAACACCCAATAAGAGTTTGACGTGTCTTGTTTACTTTTTAAGATGATTGGGATCCGACTATGCGTTCATCTTCTAGATTTAAGTTTTACTCATTATGACTGTAAGTTTGTAACTAACATTAGTCCCAGTGATAATAATTTTATGTAATCATGAGCCATAATTTTAATTTGTAACATCCCATCACCCAAGTTTGCAAAAAATATTACTTCAGTTATTGAAAGGCATTTGAATCTTCTTTTGCGGTTCACTTATTGGTTGGTTTTGTTTATTGTGGATGGGAGCAGGCTTCTCCTGGGCCAAAGAAGATTGTTGGTGTTTTCTACAAGGCACATGAATATGCTGAAATGAACCCTAATTTTGTCGGTTGTGTAGAAAATGCGTTGGGCATTCGAAAATGGTTAGAATCACAAGGCCATGAGTACATTGTCACTGATGACAAAGAGGGACCAGATTGCGGTAAGTCCCCAACCTGACTAGTTGACTGCATAATAAATTACTCTACATTTCATTAAAATTTAGTGTGGGTTCAATTTTTGTTGTCATGTTTTATTGCAGAGCTAGAAAAGCATATTCCTGATGCACATGTAATTATCACAACCCCTTTTCATCCGGGCTATATTACCGCTGAAAGGATTAAAAAAGCAAAGAACCTGCAACTGTTGCTTACAGCTGGGATTGGATCTGATCATGTTGATCTCAATGCGGCTGCTGCTGCTGGATTAACTGTTGCAGAAGTTACTGGAAGCAATGTTGTTTCAGTTGCAGAAGATGAACTTATGCGAATCCTCATTCTTGTTCGTAATTTCTTGCCTGGATACCATCAGGTTATTAACGGGGACTGGAATGTTGCGGGCATTGCTTACAGAGCTTATGATCTTGAAGGGAAAACTGTAGGAACAGTTGGTTGTGGACGAATCGGTAGACTTTTACTTCAAAGATTGAAGCCTTTTGGCTGCAATCTTCTTTATCATGATCGTATCAAGATGGATTCAGAATTGGAGAATCAAATTGGTGCCCACTATGAGGAGGATCTTGATAAGATGCTTCCCAAATGTGACATCGTTGTCATCAATACGCCTTTAACAGATAAAACCAGGTTTGTATATTCTGCCCAAGTTGAGCTTAAAATGAATAATCTATACACTATCACGTCTATCATTACCAAAACAACCAACACAATATTGTATATCTTTCAGAGGAATGTTTGACAAAGAAAAGATTGGTAAAATGAAGAAAGGGGTTCTCATTGTTAACAATGCTCGAGGAGCTATAATGGATACACAAGCTGTTGTTGATGGCTGTTCTAGTGGACACATTGGAGGCAAGTTATAACACTAATTCAAGGTTCATTAGTTTAGTTAATATGTAATTTCATCGAAGTAAACTGTTGGTTGTTTTCGGGTATGTTTCAGGCTATAGTGGAGATGTTTGGTATCCCCAACCAGCACCAAAGGATCATCCATGGAGGTATATGCCAAATCAAGCTATGACCCCTCACATTTCTGGCACCACCATTGATGCACAGGTTAGTACAATTTATTATTGTATGACGGTGGGTGAACATTATTACTACTTGTGCTGAATCCATATGTTATGAATGGAATCCGTGCAGTTGCGATATGCAGCTGGAGTGAAGGAAATGCTGGAGAATTATTTCAAGGGAGAAGACTTCCAACCTCAGCATTACATTGTGAAGGAGGGTGAACTAGCAAGCCAGTACCGGTAATCTGTGGTAGCTTCGCCAACAGCTGGACTTTCAGTCTTTTTGACTTCTGTGTGAGTGTTTATGAATAAGTTGTGTCAAGCTATGGTTAAAGAAGCTGCAGTTTTATCACCTTGTAATATTAAGGTGTATTAGTTATGATAAACTGAATGGCAATGAATTTTTCAATATATCTCTGGTCGATCTTTTGGTTAATGTTCGTTATTGTTATATTTTATGCTTGTGGAATCTGATACGTGTTGAGAATGTAACCTGCAAGAGAAACAAGTTGAAAATTAGACTCCTGAAAAAGTTTTCAGTCATCAAAAGAACTTGGTTGAGATCTTGGCAAGGGTTTTGAGTTTCAACTCTCTGGGCGGCCGTATAATCTCGACCAATTGGATTAATGGTTTAAGAACTCAAGTTCAAGGTTAATACTTTGCTTGCTTCATTGACCAGTGATTCATCCCTTTTTTGTGGTTCATTTACAATGTATGTAAAGGAAAAAAGAATGCAAATACACGAGGTTCAGCAATAAAAAACTTAAAGTTGAAATCTTTAAACCAAACAGCCTTTAAAATTGCATTATACCCCAAATTTGATTCCAGACCACATCCAAACGTTAGTTCGAGGCGGGACCCTGAAAATTAAATTCCATTCCCGGTTGACAAAAACTGAAAGAACATAATTAAAAATAGTGTTATATACAGTATTTACCCAGCCAAACCAGCGTTTACTGGTCGTCGACGACTTGTGATTTGTGAAAGTTTCCACTACCTGCCGGCGTAGGTCGGCTAATTAACTATCACTTTCTTTTCACCACTTCCCATTTCCCCACACAAAATACATATAAACCTTTGAGTTAATGATATAAATCGTCCCTGTGATTTACCTAAATAGTCACCTTTCGTCCTTTAAAATCAAAAACCTCAAAGACAATCCTTTATAGGAGGATAAGGTTCATGTTTGGTCCTTTGACTATTTGACCGTCATCTTCTCTCCGTTAAACCCCTCACGTGCCTCCCACGTGAGGGGTATTCTAGTCATTTCCACTCTAAAGAACGATACGTGACTATTTAGGTAAACCACATGGACGATTTATGTCATTAACTCTTTACAAAAACCTGATATTTTTCATCTTTTTGTTTCACTTACTTAAAGCCTAGATATTCTAAAATTAAATACATTTATACACATACATAAACACAATAATACATATATCTCTATTTGAAGATCAATCTATCCAATTTCATTCATCCATTCAAATGAAATGGTTGCCATTAATCAAAGGCAGAGAACACAACAAAAAAAGAATGAATGAAGATGGGGATACCACCACTTTCCTGCCAACCACCGCTGGGCTTTTTCAGGCCATCAGACCGTCGAATCTTTCAGGCCATCTGCTATATATATCTAAATGGTGACGACGGAGATGGGGAGGCCGTCGTTATGGTGATCGGATTTTATAGATATAGGTATAAATCTGGATATAAATATCGATCGGAGGTGGGGTGCGGTGGTCGGATTAGATATATATGGATCAAGATATAAATGGTGACAATAGATTTTATAGATTTAGATACAGGCCGGCGGTGTGGTGCCCGACGGATATGCGAGCACAACAACATGTGGGTCTCCGTTTGCGGCTGCCAGATGTGGTGTGGAGGGTCGAGTGGGGGGTGACGTTGGTGGTGGTGATGAATGGGTCTGACGGAGTTGGTGATGAGCAGGGCTGAAGGCGGCGGTGAATTGTGAGGTGCCGACGGTTTTTGGTGGTGTGGTGATTAGCGGTGGCGGTAGTGTGGGTCTTATATGGCATGTGGTTTTCTGATGGGGTGATGGAGGTGTGGGGTAGGTGTTGTTGATGTTGATGTCCGGCGTGTGGTTTTCCGGTGAGGTAGCCGGAAACTCCAAAAACAGTTTCAGAAAAAGGTACAAACTGTAACTTAGAGAGAGAGAGAATGATAGAGAGAGAGGGTGACATAATGAGATATATGAAAAATTTAGAGATATATGTATAGATTTATACTTAGAAAGAGATAGATGCAGATGTATAGATATATCCATGTATATGTATAAGAAGATGTGTTATAAAGGTTTAAAGGGATCATGGAAAAGAAGATGATGATTTTTTTTTTTATTATTAAAAGAATTAATTACACCTTTTGGTTTTGTAAAGAGTTAATGACATAAATCGTCCCTGTGGTTTACCTAAATAGTCACGTATCGTCCTTTAGAGTGGAAATGACTAGAACACCCCTCACGTGGGAGGCACGTGAGGGGTTTAACGGAGAGAAGTTGACGGTCAAATAGTCAAAGGACCAAACGTGAACCTTATCCTCCTATAAAGGACTGTCCTTGAGGTTTTTGATTTTAAAGGACGAAAGGTGACTATTTAGGTAAACCACATGGACGATTTATGTCATTAACTCTAAAAAAATTTTTCATGTGTGTAGTGCTATATTATATATGTATATATATATATATATATATTATTTTTACTATCTGTATTCGTTTCATTCATTGAGGGATGGGGGCATGTTATGTGTGTCTGTTTTTATATACATACAATAATAATAATTATAATAATGGTTTCCTTCCAAAATATATACATCACTCAACACTTATTTATTCTTTCTATCTTTCTTTCACCTTCTGTTGTGACTACAAGTGTCTACTGATTTCAGTTACTGTATTAATTTTCATTTTTTGGATCTGCATTCAAGGTTGTTCAACTTTCTTCTGGTGCCATTTTGGTAATCTCAACTTCATACTTTACTATTATATTTTGTTTTTTTTAACATATAACTACTTATATATGCTTTTGTTTGGAAATTACTGCTACTTTGGTTATAATTCTGAGAATAGTTTCTGATCCCATCATAGATTTTATCATCTTTATAATTACTGATTTTTGTGATTCAAATTAATGTTTACTCATTTGTAGTCGAATACGTTGCTAGTAAGTTTAGTGTAATTGAGGGATTTGAGCTGAACTAAGAAATGAGTTAGAACATGTGGAGTGCACACTCGCACAAACCCCGGCCTAAATTGGTTTACGGGCCATGCCCCCTGCAGGGTCCTAGGGCTAATGTTATCAATGATCGCTGACTCACGTTATCAGTGATTCATTTATGCTGATCTGCAACCATGTTGATCGACGGACACACTCATTAGGGACTCGTGTTGAGCTGTGGCTCTAGAGTCTAGCCTATAAGTGACTTTCAGAGGATTTTAGTTGTTTATTATATATGAAGTACACGAACACGAACTTATAGACTCTCTTGAGACCCTGCAACCTCTCGATTTTGTGTCAAAATCAACAACATAGACTCTTAAGGGTTCGAATTATTACTTTTGGAAAGTGATTACATTATTCATAGGAGATGTCCAGTCATTGCAGTTTTACTCTTGTTCATCCAAATTCACTAACATGCTTTAGTTGTTTGATCTATTGAGTGTTAACTGTTGTTGAGTTTATTTCAGCTATATGATGGTGCCGGGGAATGTTATCTTGTTGCCTAAATCTGAGAGCTCAAGTAAAGACGTGTTCTGTAAACCCTATTTCGAGCATCTCAATGAAAATGTTGGAAAAAAGACCACGGATTCATTTCTTCAATTGCCTTCGGGTGGAAATGAGGTAGTGAATTGTAACATGGAGGTGGCGGTTGCTGAAGTAGAATACATTGAATCTGAAAAATTGAATGATATGGAAGATATTGACAAGAGCCTAAAGGTTTGATTATTGTTACAAAAAGATTTATTGAAATACATGATTCTGTATCTATGCTTAGCTTTCGAGTATACATTTAATATATACCTGAAGTATTTCTTCTCTCTTTAGATGCTCGTATCTGGTTTAGAGTCCAAAGATTGGGTTTTGCTGTGTGAAACACTTAACAATGTAAGGCGTTTCTCGATATACCACAAGGAAGCATTGCAAAATATACTGTAAGTGCTTACAGCTTATAGCTAACCTTTTGTTTCACCAATGTCATAAGCTCATGCATTGTTACAAGATTCATTACTTTAAACATTTAAATGAACAGAGACAAGGTGATTCCCCTCATAGTGAGATCCTTAAAAAATCCGAGAAGCGCTGTTTGTAAAACCAGCATTATGACTTCTGCAGACATTTTCAAAGCATTTGGTGACCAAGTTATTGATTTACTGGACCCTCTGGTAATTTATTTTTGCTTTCTTTCTGGACTGGCAACATTGTTCTTTGTTTAGGTATTTTGAGTTTGAATCTTGATTCCGTTGGTTTTGGCTTCAGCTTGTACAACTTTTTCTCAAGTCCTCGCAAGACAAACGGTTTGTATGCGAGGCTGCTGAGAAGGCACTAGTGGCTTTGACAACTTGGGTTTCAGCCCTTTTATTGTTACCTAAATTACTACCCCATCTTAAAAACCGCAACCCTCGGATCAGGGCAAAAGCGTCAATGTGCTTTTCTCGCAGTGTGCCACGACTGGTGAGATTTTGCCTTATGTTTTCATCTCGTTACAAAAAGAAGAAACAAAAAGCACTTTGGGTTGTGCTACCTTGATGTTCCCAGTAATAACATCATCTTTTCTTTTGTAAACTTGAAAAGGGTATGGAGGAAATGAAAACATATGGGATGGACAAACTGATCCAAATAGCTGCATCCCAGCTTAGTGACCAGCTACCTGAATCCCGAGAAGCTGCTCGTGCGCTCCTGTTGGAGCTGCAGACCGCATATAATAAATCTCCTGTTGGGGCTCCACAAGCAGATGGGCCGTCTGAGGAACCACAGATGTACTCTTGGGAACAGTTTTGTGAGTCAAATCTGTCAAAGCTAAGTGCTCAAGCCGTCCTTCGAGTGACTAGTGTTGCCCATGAGGGTCTTGTTGCAGGTTCGTGAGGTGACATGTAGGATGATTTGCGTCACCAGAAAGGTATGTTGAGATGTATATTTTCAAAATTTTCACATATATATGAGCATTCAAGGTTCATTATAGCTAAATCACAGCATTTACAGTTTTGTTTGATATTTGGTTACTAGTGTCTTTTGATTTCTTAGGTGCATTGTTGGAATTATCAGTTTGTCATCTATCACTAGTGTACATTGTTCAGTAATATTTGTACTTATTCAATATAGCAAGGAAAGAAACCGAATATATATACTAGAGATCTGTCTGAATAAATATTCTAGCTGAAAACACATTATTAAGTTTAGGAAAAACTCTCTTCTTGAAAGCTTCCCAGCTCTCTTATGGAGGTAGAGTCACTCTTATCAAGTCGGTTCTTGATAGTCTTGGTATCTACTACTTCTCAACCTTCAAAGCTCCTAAGAAGGTCATTGATTTTCTTGCAAGTATTCATTGTAACTTCTTTAGGGGTGGCTCTCTTGACGATTGAAAAATAGCTCGAGTCCCATGGAAAAAGATTTGTGCCCCTAAAGGGTCTTGGTATTGGTTCTCTTAATCAGCAACAAAGCTTTTAAGGGAGTCGGGGGTCTTTCGCTCAGTAGTGCAGTTATATCCTTTCTCACCAAGTGTTATTTATAGATCCCGTGACTTCCCCCTCGATTATTTTTCTTAATGTTATTTTTGGGTCCCACGACTTTCGGCCAGCCTTTCTGTTACCTCAAGCTTCGCCACTGCTCTTAATCCTTTTAACCTTGCTTTGCTCTTTAAATGGCGATTGAGATTTATCAACAAATCTAACTCAGTACCTTGGGATTGAGATTTATCAACAAATCTAACTCAGTAAGTTGGTGCTTTATAATTAAGTCTATTCACGGACCGCTTGGTGGACTTGATCTCACCAATTACAACATTAATTAGTTTGATATTTTTTTTACTTGAAGTAGGATTACCAAACTCGACTTGAAGTAGGATTACCAAACTCGACTCTCTCTTCTCTTACTTGAAGTAGGATTACCAAACTCGACTCTAATCTCACCAATTACAACATTAATTAGTTTGATAGTTTTTTTACTTGGAAACTTGGATTTGGAAACCCTATCCCTTTTTGGCTGCATGACTGGGTTGACGTAACAAAAGAGAATTGGGCCGTAGGAAATTATTTTTGATGACGTGGTCTTAACTTGATTAACGTGTGAAGGTGTGATACACTTTGTCTCCGGTCAATTACTATAACTTATTATATCTCACATTTTCCTTGAAAACGATATCAATCAATATTTAATTTAACACTAAACTACACGCCATTCTTATAAAAAATATATAAGGAGTAAAGTAAACTATAAAGTAGCTATGGACATTCAGAATCTTTTTTTTAGTGCAGAATATTATATTCTTATAAAATAGAAAATGAACCCGAACCCTATTGGAATACCTTAAAGTAAAAAACTTTAACCAATACGCCATCAACCTTATTGATATTAATAATATTAACTATATTACTGTATTTATCAACATTTCTCAATCGCTAAAAGCTAAAAGTATATTATCGTTACGTGATTCTCTAAATTAAGTTTAACTAGATTTTATTATCTAGCACATTTAGTTTGGTTTTGTAGTCCACCTACTTGAAGCTCCTTTCTGATTATTCTTGTTCTGTGACATCACTTTCCTTTCCCAATTGAATTGAGTTTATAAAAATATAATTTCACCATTTTCCGAAAATAATACACACATTATTCATAGATTGATATTTATATATTTGCTTGTTCGATAATTAGTGCACGGTCATACTCATGCAGTCATACATCAACTGTTTCAATTCGACCACCTATATCTTAATTGACAACTTTTAGCTCATCAATGAGCTCATTCAATGTCCGCCATGACGAACCACCGTGTTCCACCGCTTTCAAGGCGTCAACACTAAGCATTTTCACCTTCTTCCTCATCTCCTTTCCTTTCTCACCATCCATCAACTCTTTTATCTTCTTTTCCAATCCTTCCCATTTCACAAGACCCTTCATACTTCCATCACATGTCTCCACCCTCACCCCAATCTTTAGCTCCTCCACCACAAACTTTGCATTCAATGGTTGTTCTGCCGACAATGGCCATGCAAGAATCGGCACGGCCGCGCATATACTTTCTAACACTGAGTTCCATCCACAATGACTCACAAACCCCTTCACTATCTCATGCTCTAATATTTCTCTTTGGTTCACCCATTCTCGAACCACTATCCCCTTTCCCTTGACTCTCTCCTCGAAACCATCATCAAAATCAAGTCCGGGCTTAGTCTCGGGCCCATTTTTGGTTTTTCTCATTACCCATAAAAAGTTTACTCTGGATCTTTCAAGCCCGAGTTTAATCTCTTTGATTTGTTCTAGAGATATCTCGGCTTGTGATCCAAATGCCAGATATAAAACTGGACTTCCATGCAGAAGTTTTTCGTCCAGCCAGACCATCCATGATGGTCTTTGGCTGGATATACTTTCCGTCTTTCCAAGACAAAAAGGGCCCACAGACCATGATTTTGGTTTGAATTTAGAGTTCCAATAACGAGAGTAAACAGGCTCTAGCTCCAAGAAGCTATTGGTAATCAAACCATAGCTTTTTGAAGTTGCGAGCACTGTTTCAACCAACCACTTGCCGAAAGGGCTATTGTCCTCATGACTGATTAAAGTACCCTCAAGCTCAATAGCACTAAAAGTGATCCACGGGAATTCTGTCACGCTGACTTGAACAGTGTCATATTTCCCGTGGAAGATATGTGCGTTCTGACTGACTACTCGAGATATGGTTATAGCAAAGTTGCTCATTCCATAGTAAACGAGACGCGGGATGTTGAATTTATTTGCTGAATTTAACGTCCAGCCAAAGAAACCGTCAGTTACCATAAAGGTGACTGGCGGTTTCAGTGACTGGACGGACTTTTCAAAGTCGGGTTGCATGAGTTTTGTAGAAGAAGTGAAAGGATAGAATAGGGACAATGATGGGAGTTTGTCTATACTCTCTACACCGGGAGGGACATCGGGTATATTCTTTGGAAATGGAAGAGAAATTATGGTTGTTGGCGTGTCGGATAGAGAAGTGGTGACGTAAGGGTGGTTGGCCGGGGTGGTGAAGAGCGTGACGATGGCATTGCGGTGGTGGAGAAGGCGCGCTAGTTGGAAGATTGGAATCATGTGGCCTTTTGCCATGAACGGAAATAAGACAACGTGAAGAGAAGGCGGAGCTTTAGAGGCCATGGCTCTAGAAGCAAAACAAAAAATTAAGTAAAATGACAACTGTTACACAATTCACTTGTCAGTTGGCACACTAAACAAACATGCAATCATCATCAATTATATAAGTAGACGAAAGTTCGAGGAAATTGTTCACAAAATATCTAATGTTTTGTTGAATAATTTATATGGCAGATTGGCAATGCATGCATCAAGTTGTACATGCTTGCGTTATTATTGTACTAGCTAATCAACCCGGTTAACTGATAGACGCTTTGCAAATAAACCGAATGATACCCGGGTAGTTTTAAAATATGTTGTCATATTAAAATGTATAATAACAACGTTAAATAAGTTGAAAAGTTGTGATAAATTATTATGTAAAAAACGAAACTAAACGGAAACAAAAGTTGTGTAGTTGTGGACACACGTTAAAACACATTCGGTTGGCAAAAAAAAAAAAAAACGTTATCTGAAAAAAAACACCATAGTTTTCGGCCTATTATAACGAAAAAATAAGGTGATTAAAATCTTACATAATAATGTGGACATTTAATAAAAATCTATATTAATGATACATATTTAAAAAAGGATATTTTGAATTTTAAATAAAAAGGTATGATGATGTCATAATTAAATTAAAAGGATGTGTAATAATACAATTTTTAAAAAATCCTATGTCATCACAATCTTTCTTTATTAATATAATAGATATATTGAAATTATAATTAGTAGTCTTCCGTCATACTTTTAGTGTCTTAGTTTCGAATTTTAAATTTTTTTTTTTACAATCACATAAATATTTTTGTATGTATTTATAATAGTTAATGAAACTTATATCATTGAAAAGTAGATTAGAAACCCAATTCTTTCATATATGTTATATCACGTGTTATATAATACAACTAAAAATAATTACGATCACGGTTAAAAAAAACTTTTTAAAAATGAGACGAAGAGAGTATTAAACGATAATTCATAATACTAAACTATGATTAACAAAAAAAAAGTTCTAAATATAAATCTATTTTTAATATTTGTTGTTTAATGAATAAATCTTTGGGCCCCTATGAATTTTATGGGTTAAAAAATTAGTATGTGATTTGTCCGACATCTAAACTTAGGTGTGGAACCCCTTATATACTAATTTTTAATATTTGTTGTTTAATGAATAAATCTTTGGGCCCCTATGAATTTTATGGGTTATAAAATTAGTATGTGAGTGTTCCACATCTAAACTTAGGTGTGGAACCCCTTATATACTAATTTTTAATATTTGTTGTTTAATGAATAAATCTTTGGGCCCCTATGAATTTTATGGGTTATAAAATTAGTATGTGAGTGTTCCAGATCTAAACTTAGATACCTAACAGCCTTATATAACCATCCCATATATAATAACAAAAAGTATAAGTGTACTTATTAATATATATAAGTATTTTTTGTTTTGTTATGCATTTAATTTCTATCCTTGAGTAATTCTATTATTTGTTTTAGTATCCGTATAATACACGAATTGATTATAATTAATATTACCGATCTATACTACCTTATAAACCGTTTATTTTCTCCAAATTTTTTAAAAGAAAACTTGATAAACCTAAACTACCATTCTCTCTTATTTATTAACTAGCATATCAAACCCGAATGATACCCGGGTAAAGATACATATTTAGAGTTAACTTATTCAGTTTTGTAATATTGATTGAAAAACATAAACTTTAAGAATATGCATATAAATATTTATTAATTAATATGGTACTGATGAGCGTTCATTTTGTGATAAATTCCCCCATCAAAAGGCCATATTTCAATGTCTAAAATGAGTTAATATTCCGGAACTATTGGTACTTAATGGATTCAATATATACGCAGGTTCACGGAAGATGCGAGTGAGGGTAAATGGCATCAAGCAACTCAACATGGAGGCCTATGAAGTTACAAGACACAGGGAGGTGATTCGGGAGTCGAACGAAGCAAATCGGAGAGCAGCAGGAGCTGCCAGCGCCGCTGGCACCCATCAGCAGCAAGACCCAGCGCCGCTGGAGCCCATCTCCAGCGCCGCTGGAGCCCATCTCCAGCGCCGCTGGGTGACCCAGATCAGCAACCGACTTTCGCCTCTATTTAAGTCGAAGAAACCCTCAAAACCCGAAAAGAGAGTCGATTCAGCAGCCCTAGCCGCCACCTACAAACCCTAGGTCGACTTTGCAGATTCTAAGGAGGTTTTGGAGCTTCTAACACCTTCCGATCTTCATCTTCTACCTAGATCTATTTCTTTTATTTACTTTCAGTTGGTAAACAATGTCTTTTATCTTTTCAGACTTTGTTATTCCTTTAATAATGGTAGGCTAATAGGCTGAATACTTGTTTGGATCGATGTGATCATGTAGACGTTTATCTAATTTACTTTATTTGTTAGATCTGTTGGAGTGTATTTTACTGTTTATCGTAGATCCATGTTTTACTAGTTCTTCATATAATTATCGGTTCTATATCTGCATGTATTGATTTAATTCTGATGATCGGTCTATAATCATACATTAGGATTAATACATAAAGATGGAAAACACTAGTCGGTCTATAACTAGATGTAAAAGGTGATTCACTTATAACTGAGGGATCCAAAACCAAAGTAATTAGGACAAATTGAACATGAAGCTTAACAATGTCAGACGCGATCCAGTGACATGGAAACGTGCACTGTGGTCACCGGAGGGAATTAATATCTGGTCATGGCTTAAGAGCCAGGTATACTAAAAGATGAATTAGTAACATAAACTTAGGTGATTAAAGCTTAAACAATGAATCTAACGATGATTTGTTTAAAGAATAGTGTGAGTCTAGGGACAACACTAGTTACTTAGGCAAAGTGAATCTAACGAGAATCTGAGCCGTGATTAAGCTTCCAACAGTCTAGCAAGTAGGTAGAATGATATCTGGTCGTATCATGAGATCTGAGATGCCAAACAAGTATTTTAATTTTATTACTGTTATTTGCTTTTTCAAATCTTTTTCAGACTAAGCCTCTCGCTGAATAAGCGGTTGCGGCTTCTATTTACTTTTCAGTTTTTATTAGTTTAATAGGAAAATGTGACAACTCCCAACCGCTAGAATTACACATATTATTAGATTAGGTAGTGCAAGCGTCCCTGCGAACGATCCTGTGCTTATCACTTACTATACTACATCTGATCGGGTCCCCTGCCCGTAATCGTGTGGTTAGTTTGAGATAATTACTTGTACAACATTTTTATAAATTTAAACACTAAACAAAAACCACCATCAAGTGTTTTGGCGCCGTTTCCGGGGACGGACGCATTCTTAGTTTAGTAGTGTAGTTCGAACCTTTCTTGTGTTTCGGCACGAGAAAGTTACTTTTCAGTTTTTAGGTTAAGTCATTTTAGGGTTTAGTAATTAGGTCTAGTTTAGGTTAGTTAAGTAGTATTTTTATTTTCTTTAAAATTTTCAAAAATCCAAAAATATTTTTATTTTATCGTTTTTAATTATTAAGCTTAGATTGTTTAAGTTTAAGCTTGTTTTATTTTGTTCTTGAAGTTACTAATAGTTTTTGTGTTTGTGTTTGTTTTTGTTTTTGTTTTCTTTTATTTCATTTTCGTCTAGTGTGTCGCAGTAAGGAATAGGTATGATGCATTGGAGTCAATTCGAGCAACCCGATTCGGGGAGGAAGAAAGACGTCAAGAAAGTAAAAAGCAAAAACGAGGGCTGTAATGGAGCCCCCAACACCGCTGGAAGGGCACCAGCGCCGCTGGTAAGTCCTGCTCAGCCAACAAGTCTCCCGTTTCACGCTTCAACAACTTGTGGGCAGTTCGATAACAGTCGGGAAAGATTCCTGAAGCATAATGTAGAGTGTTTTGAGCAGCTATGGTTTGAGAATTGGGAGAATGCATGGCTTCGTATGAAGGAAATCGTGAACTTAGTCAAGGATGAAGACTTGAAACCGTCAGACTACATCCCGTGGTTTTATCATGGATTACGAGATGAAGAAAGGGCAAGGTTATGTTATGAAGCTGCAAGCGACTTATTCTTGAACCAAACCAAAGAAGCTTTCGCGTTTCTCGAGAGGAAGGTGCATCAAGAGGAGCACGAGTACAAAGAGAAGCATGATTTTATAAGTGAGCTCAAATCGCAAGGAATATTCAAAGGGAATGCGGAAAGCATTTTGGGAGAGAAACCCGAGGAGAAAAAGTATGATTTGAGGAATGCCGAGCAGAGGGTGACCAAGGAAGAACCGAAGAGTGAAGAAGAAAATGAATCAAGGACCATCAGGGAGCACCAGTGCCGCTTGTGGGACAGCCCAGCGCCGCTGGCAGCTCCTGGAGGTTTCGAACAACAACTTTTCAGACAAGATTCTAAGAACTCGGACCAATTTCGCGTACCTATCGGATTTAGGAGATGGTTTGAAAGAGACTTACAAGCCGAATATGAGTATGAAGTGAAATGCAATCGAAGTCAAAGAAGAAGAGAAGAGCAACGAAAGAGATTACATGGACGAAGAATTATACTTTGACTTTGAGACTACCGACCCGGTCTTGGACATGCAAAACTTTAAACAAGAAGAGTATGAAGAAGTAGAAGAGGCATGGAGGCGTATGAAACAGATCGTGAGGAGAGTAAGGAAGAAAACATATTGCCACGATTTAGAATACACAGATTTCTTCTATTATGGTATGGAAGATTACGCCCGTCGAGCCATTGATAAAGCCGCTTATGGATGCTTTCATAACCAACCAGCCGAGTTTAGAATAAAAATCTTAGATGATGCATTTTATGAAGCCGAATTTGAAGAAATAGAAGAAGAAGAGGAAGATTGTAACAAAGAATGGGAGAAGACACAAATATTGGTCAAAGAAGTCAAGAAAGGAGAAGTAGTACCCTATTGTTTGAGGATGCATCATCAAATTGCATTAAAGGATATGCTAAGAAAATTCAAGCAAGGGAATGGAGAGATGGTGAAAGTAGCATGGAAAAGAATAAAAGCCCTCCATGAGCATTGTGTAATCCATGAGTTTGACCGCACTAGCTTATTGAAAAAGTTTGCCGACGGATTGAGAAGAGAAAGCTCGGAAATGATCAGAAGAATTTTAGGAAAGGGACTTATGGAAGCTGGAGTTTACATAGCTTACGAGTTCCTTGAAAACGAAGTGTATGGACGAGTAGAGAGCAAAATGGAGGCGGAAAAAAGAGACAAGAAAGTACGGAAGAAGGAATTCTTGGAAGAATTGAAGGAATTCCATATTGATCAAAGACGCAAAGAGAAAGCTGCCCAAGAGAAGGAAGAAGATGAATCGTGCAAAATTGGAAAATCGGCTGCTGCTACGGAGCCACCAGCGCCGCTGCCTGCACATACCAACGCCGCTGGAAGAGCCCAGCGCTGAGGTCCAGCGCCGCTGGAACCCCCTGCAGCCCCGAAATTCGCGAAAACAAATCCGTTACCACCCGAACCAGCCCTGGCAATCATATACCTCTCGATGTGGAAGCAAATGAAGCACGAATGAACTCAGAAAACTTGGAGGAGAGAAGAGGACCGCACGTGAAAGAAGCCATAAGTCACTTCGAACGTTACCCAACGGGAACCGGCCCCGGCCGACCCCGTATTCTTCCTCAACCTAGTTCCTAGGCCGAGTCCGGCTGAAGACTCGTTAAACTTAGCGCTTCTTGGGAGGCAACCCAAGCAGTATTTTTATTTTTATTTTTATTTTTATCTTTTTAGGGATATGTGACTAATTGCAATTAAGTGAATTGTTTTGAATATTATCATTTGTGACCTGTTTTGTATGAGATAAATCTTTAGAATTGTAACATCCCAAACATTTTATGTCGACCATTGACCATGTCGTTAGTCAACGTTTGCTTTCCGTTGGAATTATACGTCTTAATAATAAATATGTTTATGCGATAATGACTACGGTCGTTATATATGATTAATGTGTCTACGTGTTAATTATTAATTTCATTAAATGTGTTCAAGTAATGAAAATATTGAAGAATGATGATTAATAAGGTCGCAAAGTGTTTTCGATAGGAGTTAAGGGTCGTTAAGTATTTATGTATGCGTTTAACGAGCAATTAGGTCACGAAATGAGCTATAAGAAAGTGCAAGGGCTTAAGGGGCCAAATTTGAAAGTTGGTACAACAGGGATTTAGGTTAGGATCGTGAGTATTAGCCTCACAATCAGATTTTAATCTCAAAACAGCCCCTCCCCTCTCTCAAAGCTATTATCTCCAAGATTTATTCGTTTCGTGATGTTTCGAGCAAGATTTGATTAAGATCTTTCATCCTTATAATCATCAACAGGTAATATAGGTGATAATCCTTTGATTTCTGATCTTGTGAGTCTTATATGTGAATCCGATCCAGGCCATGGGGTTTGGGTTGGGTTATAATGCAAAACGGTTACCGATTTCATGTTATTCGGGTGATCAATTAAGTGATTTATGTTTGTAATGGATCAAGGAATCAATTGATGGTTTGAAGTCATCAATTGTGTCTTAAAAGAGGTCAATTTGATGTCTCCAGGTCGGGGTTAGGGTTTGAGATCGAATGGGAATCGTTTAAGAGCAGTTCAAAATCAGGTTTGCTGATCGGAGCCCGATATGCGGTGCATGGAATTTCCATGCGGTGCATATTTTGGGTTTTTGAAATATGCGGTGCATAAAAAGTCCATGCGGTACATATTTTCCCAGATTTGTACTTAAGTCTTGTTTAGCTTATAGATCGATCTTATACTCGTTCTAGGTTGTCGGGAGCACTTAGCAAGCACTGTAAGATGTACGTAACTCATTTTTGAGCGGTACCGAGGTAAGATACAATACTTTGACACGCTGAGGGTTCAACAAAAACATGGCTTTCATATAATAACTTCCCAAATGATATCTTGATTGCTTATGGGTATTCGGGGTTACACGGGAGGTGATATGGGCTATGTAAATGACTATTGAGGCCTGAAATGCAGTCCCTACGATATGAAATGTAATGATATGCTATGAAATGTTATGCAATGATATGAGATGTAATGATATGCTATGAAATGCTATGTAATGTCTTGAGATGAATTGAAATGTGATATATGTTGATGATAAATGAAATGTGCATGATTGTATGGCTTGTTCATCTAGTTCACTAGACTTGTTAAGTTGCCATGACACGTGCACGTTTAAGGGCCCAAACGTTAATATGATATGTGATAATGTTTAGGTAATGTGGACACCTAAACTATATGTGAAGTAAATCGAGCTCGTAAATGATGTGAAAGTGTTAAGCTTAACCCGTACTTGCCCTTTCCCGTTGGGTGCGTATATGTGGTTGCTTGGGTGGCTCCTTGCAACATAATTAAGTGGTAGAGTATCTCCGGGTGGCCTGATTACCCACCAATGTCTTTGAACATACGGACTACTCCTGGATTGGCTTGCCATTCCTTAACGACATTGATGTACTGCCGTAAGGTTTGTCCATCTAGTCGGGTGTGACTTATGTCACACTTAATGAGATGTATATGTTATATGATGTGTGTGACTTATGTCACAATTGCAAAGATGTTATATGATATGCGTGACTTATGTCACACTTGTAAAGATGATATGTGAAAAAGATATGAAAGATGACTAGGCACATCTAGGGTGATTCAACCTATTATGATGATGATTGATGTGATGATATGTTATGGATGATGTGATGATATGTTATGGATGATGTGATGCATTGATGTGATATGTGCCTTAACGATTTAATATGACTTTTATATAATGTTTAAATGGAAAAATGTTTTATTAATAATGTGTTATCTTACTTAGCTAATTTGTTAGCTAACACTTGCTCTTTTAAAATGTGTTGTGCCCTCAGGTCCAACATTAGTGAGCAGGTAGATGTGAGAAGATGTGAGGCATGGGTAGATGATCTTGAAGCTGGCTGTAGTTTACCCATAGTGGCTGCTCGCCTTAGACATTGATTTATGTTTAGATATTTATGATTTGTATTTACTATAATGTCGGTTGTTTAATGTTGGGCAACCGATGGATTTCCATTTAGACTTGTTTTGATGATATGGCTAGTAACACCATTTAATGAATGAACCAAACAGTTTTTGCTGGTTTGGACTTTTAAAGTTTAATTCCGCTTTCTTTGACGCCGTTAGGCGAAAGTTTTTGGAAATCCATATTTTTAAACGACGGGTGTTACAAGTTGGTATCAGAGCAATAGTTTAAGTGAACCAAGGACTATAGGTATGCCATAGGAATTGGACTTAAACCGATAAGGAACAACTTAGGCTTAAGTAGGTATGCTTAGCCTTTGAGATGAAATGCCTAATGACGGGTTGGGATGAGTGAGAGTGTAGGATTAAGGCTATATGATGATTGTTTATTGATATGTGAATATGTTTTAGCCTTTATTCTTCCGTTTCTCGTTTCTCCGTCGCTAATTATTCTATTGCTACGATAGACGATTCTCGAGGTGATCTTCTATTTCTCTAATTGAATTTGATAAACTTGTGCTTTATATTACGTGAGAAGTTGTTGAGATGGACAAAATATGGAGGATTAGGTGAAATGGTATTCTAACAATGTCGAACCCACGAGGTTAGTGACAAGGACCACAATGGAAAATATATATGTTGTATGCTTGATAAAGGTCGTGTGAATGGATTTGGTGAAGAGAAGACGATACACAAATGTGGTAACGAACATGCAAGTGAAAGGATACAATTACAATTATGGTCCGGAACATAATTGCAAGCGTATCACGACGCGAGCGTGTTTGTACGCCCATGCTAGAAAGTAACGAAGTGGTAAGATCTCTATGAAGTGTTGTATTGTGTTGTGGAGCCCACGGGATTAAAGGACATGGATTTAAAGTTTGACGAGTAGAGTTGATGCTGGATACTTGAAGGGTTATAAGTAGGTGACGCATAGAAGGGTTACCAGGCACACGTTTGGAAGGATACAGTTACAATTCCGGTCGCGAACGTAATTGTAAATGTATCACGACATGTGTGTGTTTGTGAGACTGTGTATGTGTTGATCTGAATGAAGTGAAGATGAGAAGGATGGAATCACTGAATGGTGTCGTATTTAACCACGCGAAGAATAGACATGTATAAATGGATTAAAGTCATCAAAAGCATTGTCAAAGGGTTAATATTATGTCTTCAGGTCGAATTAATGGTTGGAGTTCGTATGGGAGTCGAATAAGGGATTAAAAGTTGGGTTGTTGGTCGAACTGGGTGATATGCGGCGCATGAGTCTTTCATGCGGCGCATATCTGCCAATTTTGAAAATTGATTTCAGATGGGAGCCCGATATGCGGCGCATAGATATTCTATGCGGCGCATATTCTGTGTGCTCAGAATGTTGGATATTTTTTGTGACGAATTTGCATGAAATATGCGGCGCATACTTATTTCATGCGGCGCATTTGTGCCCAAATGTGGAATATGCGGCGCATGTACCATCCATGCGGCGCATATTTTGGTCTGTTTTGGATTTACGACTCGTTTAATCGTGATTTCGCTACGGGACGGTATATGACGATTGGGACGAGTATCTACAGGTGGAGATTCTTCCTTATATTGCACGAATGTAAAGGTAATGTTGAGATCCTATAATTGTAATTCCTTAAAGTATAAGAAGTAAAAGTATTCAAGAGCATTTGGTTCCGAATTGATCATGTTTCTCGCCTGGGTGATTACCCATGTAAGACAAACATTATATTTCTAAAGTCGAGGCTACACGTAGTTTTGAGATGTTCTAATAAAGTTCCCGGTTTTGTTTCGATCGTGAGGTCGAACCTTCATTTGATGTGTGACTAGTGCTACTTCCATGCAAGCGCACCCTCCGTTTTGTTCTCACTTATAGGAAGAAGTTAATGTTTTCGATTATGGGATGTATTTCTTTCTATAAGATAGATTTACGGTTTTTGCTACCATTTGTTGATGATGAAAGTCCTGCTAATGTTATTTCTACCCTCATTATGACCCTATTGAGTTTCTCGAAGTACCTGCATGCTAACGAATGGTCCTTACCATGTCATGAACTTAAGGGATAAAGTTTAAAGTTTTCTCTAGGTGATGTAAGCATGGAGTTCCGTTAAATATTGTGTTTGATCTTCATAAATAGGGTAACTCTAGAAGATATATAATAGGTGCTTGTGTATTGCTTTTTGATGACGTCCATGGTACTTTCTTGAGGGTTATTGAACATATGCTTTGATGATGAAACCAATGTGACTTCATTGGAAGATGGGAGCATTGGTGCTAAGAAAGTGATTGTAGATGAGTCGTTTAAGATTCTTGGCTTAAGTAAATAAGCTTCGTGTGAAGCAAATTGACCCTGTGTTTGCGAAATGGAGGCGTACTCTTGGCGAAAGTTTGACTAGGAAAACTGAGTCCGTGATGTGGGAGAACTATCCTCACCTATTCAATGCTGAAGTGATTCCGAGGACGGAATCCTCTTAAGGGGGAGGTAATTGTAACATCCCAAACATTTTATGTCGACCATTGACCATGTCGTTAGTCAACGTTTGCTTTCCGTTGGAATTATACGTCTTAATAATAAATATGTTTATGCGATAATGACTACGGTCGTTATATATGATTAATGTGTCTACGTGTTAATTATTAATTTCATTAAATGTGTTCAAGTAATGAAAATATTGAAGAATGATGATTAATAAGGTCGCAAAGTGTTTTCGATAGGAGTTAAGGGTCGTTAAGTATTTATGTATGCGTTTAACGAGCAATTAGGTCACGAAATGAGCTATAAGAAAGTGCAAGGGCTTAAGGGGCCAAATTTGAAAGTTGGTACAACAGGGATTTAGGTTAGGATCGTGAGTATTAGCCTCACAATCAGATTTTAATCTCAAAACAGCCCCTCCCCTCTCTCAAAGCTATTATCTCCAAGATCTATTCGTTTCGTGATGTTTCGAGCAAGATTTGATTAAGATCTTTCATCCTTATAATCATCAACAGGTAATATAGGTGATAATCCTTTAATTTCTGATCTTGTGAGTCTTATATGTGAATCCGATCCAGGCCATGGGGTTTGGGTTGGGTTATAATGCAAAACGGTTACCGATTTCATGTTATTCGGGTGATCAATTAAGTGATTTATGTTTGTAATGGATCAAGGAATCAATTGATGGTTTGAAGTCATCAATTGTGTCTTAAAAGAGGTCAATTTGATGTCTCCAGGTCGGGGTTAGGGTTTGAGATCGAATGGGAATCGTTTAAGAGCAGTTCAAAATCAGGTTTGCTGATCGGAGCCCGATATGCGGTGCATGGAATTTCCATGCGGTGCATATTTTGGGTTTTTGAAATATGCGGTGCATAAAAAGTCCATGCGGTACATATTTGCCCAGATTTGTACTTAAGTCTTGTTTAGCTTATAGATCGATCTTATACTCGTTCTAGGTTGTCGGGAGCACTTAGCCAGCACTGTAAGATGTACGTAACTCATTATTGAGAGGTACCGAGGTAAGATACACTACTTTGACACGCTGAGAGTTCAACAAAAACATGGTTTTCATATAATAACTTCCCAAATGATATCTTGATTGCTTATGGGTATTCGGGGTTACACGGGAGGTGATATGGGCTATGTAAATGACTATTGAGGACTGAAATGCAGTCCCTACGATATGAAATGTAATGATATGCTATGAAATGTTATGCAATGATATGAGATGTAATGATATGCTATGAAATGTTATGCAATGATATGAGATGTAATGATATGCTATGAAATGTTATGCAATGATATGAGATGTAATGATATGCTATGAAATGTTATGCAATGATATGAGATGTAATGATATGCTATGAAATGTTATGCAATGATATGAGATGTAATGATATGCTATGAAATGTTATGCAATGATATGAGATGTAATGATATGCTATGAAATGCTATGTAATGTCTTGAGATGATTTGAAATGTGATATATGTTGATGATAAATGAAATGTGCATGATTGTATGGCTTGTTCATCTAGTTCACTAGACTTGTTAAGTTGCCATGACACGTGCACGTTTAAGGGCCCAAACGTTAATATGATATGTGATAATGTTTAGGTAATGTGGACACCTAAACTATATGTGAAGTAAATCGAGCTCGTAAATGATGTGAAAGTGTTAAGCTTAACCCGTACTTGCCCTTGTGTCACACCCACCCTAAACGGGGTATGACTTACATGGATTCACAACACAAGATATACTGAACGACACAAAACGTTGTCGTTTTAAAATACATTTATATAAAAGCATTGTTCACAAATTTATATTACAATTTATGAAAGATATTATTCTTGAAAACATTTATTTAATATTAAACAATATTAAACAGTAGACAGAGACTTTAGCAAATTGACTTGTCTTTACTAGAGTCTGAGGGTAGGCCATGGTCCAGTATGTTGTATGCAGCGGAAATATGTCCCATGTATAGAGTATCGTCTAGTTACCTGAGAATACATGCTAAAATACGTCAACATAAAGTTGGTGAGTTCCATTAGTTTTTCATATAGAAAATATAGTTTCACAAAATGCCAGAGTTCAGTGTGACCATTGCCTTACCTCAATGTCAAATAGTTATGATACAATATCAGCAAAGAGTATCATATGTTTTTAATTAAAATATAGAGTATGAACCACAAGATTTAAAGTAACTATTTGATCACACAATGGATCAAATAGAATATAAGAGTAGATACTGTATACATCAAGTTCTAAGCTCATGAACCGAAACTAGACAAGTGTGTGTTTATTTGCCTCCAGAGTAGGTACCTTGTTCAGGGTACCCTAAGCTTTCCAAATATAATGCATTCGTATACAGTTGGTATGACTAACACGAATGGGGGTGCCTACCCCAATAGTACTATTCAATATACCCACGTTTATGTTTCCATAATTAATCGTTCATGATAGTGAAGACTTTGAGTGAACAGAGCAACTTAGAATCAACCATATATACATTTCTGGAATACTTGTGTTCATCATAACAGTAAAGAGTTTTTATTTTACCCCGAAGGTAAAATAAATAAAGTGGAGTTACAAAATATATATAATATATATATATAATTTTGTAAATATACATATAAGTATATAACTTTGAAAATATACATATAAGTATAACAAGTAGTTTTATTGCATGTATCTCAGTCCCCAAATAAATGTATAAATAATTGAAAAGGGGAGTATGAAGACTCACCTTAGTGTTGTAGAAGAAAGATCACTTAGACGTACTTAATCTTGTGTGATTATCAGAGAGAAATTTAGAAGTGAATATATGATGGTGTGAGTTTTATGGTTAAACGAAGGTGGCTATTTATAGAAGGGGAAAACGTTAATCATAACGCGTTCGATATATTACGCGTAAACGTTTTAAATATTATAATATTATTATATTATATTATTATTATATTATATTATTATTATATTATAAAGTTAATCATGAATAAGGGGTATGTATATATATAGTGTTATTTTTGTCCATGCATTTAGTAAATTAGACCCGTGATTCATGATTTATAAGTTTTAAATATAAAGTAGATAAAAGTGTGTTTCCCACTACCTCTTGGACGTTTCTAATGATAGATTTCTTTTATACTAGTAGTATATATTTATACATTGTTTTAATCCTAAATTATGCATACGGGCTCCTATTGAGAAAATTCAAGTTTCTATAAGATCAGAAAATTAAGATCTACAACTTTCATTTTAATAATATTTACTCAACTAACCCCTGTGAGCGGGTTTTGGACGTTTATATTATAAGAATAAAGTATGAAAGCGATGTTTACTATTCAGCACTATTCACTTTTGAATTTATTCGGAAATCAGATTCAACGTTGAGTTTAAATTATTTGACGTGGGTCCCACCTTTATATTATTTTATTTTATTACCTTTTTACAATTTACTTTCTACCTTTACTATTTAAAATTTACTTTTTACCTTTACTATTTAAAATTTACTTTTTACCTTTACTATTTAAAATTTACTTTTTACCTTTACTATTCAAAATTTACTTTTTATCTTTAATATTTACCGTTACTATTCACGGTACTATTCACGTTCACTATTCACGGTCACTATTCACGATCACTATTCATAAATACAGTTATTGATAGTATAAGTATGAAAAGGTATTTACAAGCAGCTCTCAAATAACTATTTGAGTTCTTGGCAATAATTATCCATAATTTATTAAAAAATTTGTTCAGTTTATTATGCCATAAAATGTTTGTTCATATTGTTTGATGTACAGAAATTTTTAATTAGCACACATAATAGTAAATTAGTCAACCTGAAATTTTGGCGGTTGTCACATTCTCCCCAGTTATTTAAATTTCGTCCCGAAATTTAGCGCGTGTGGTCGGAATGTAGGGCTTTTTCGAACAAATGAGGATACTTTTGTTTCATTTGATCCTCACGTTCCCAGGTAAACTCAGGACCTCGCTTTGAATTCCATCGAACTTTGACAATAGGAATTCGACTCTGTTTCAACTGCTTGGCGTCTCTATCCATAATCTCTACTGGTTCTTCAACAAAGTGCAGCTTGTCATCCATTTGAAGTTCTTCTAGTGGAATAATTTGTGTTTCGTCAGACAAACACTTTTTCAAGTTTGAGACGTGAAACACATCGTGTATACGGCTAAGTTCTTGTGGCAGTCTAAGCCTATAAGCTACTGGACCAATTCTTTCTAGTATTTCGAAAGGTCCAATAAACCTAGGATTTAGCTTACCTCGTTTTCCAAATCGAATGGCTCCTTTCCAAGGAGATACTTTCAGCATAACCTTGTCTCCTACTTGAAATTCCAAAGGCTTTCTTCTTACATCAGCATAGTTCTTTTGACGATCTCGTGCTGCCTTTAATCGGTTTTGTATCTGTACGATCTTCTCAGTAGTCTCATGAATGAGCTCGGGACCTGTAATCGGACTGTTTTTCTTTACTGGAATTTTGTCACCTAATTCAACCCAACAGATGGGTGAACGACATTTTCTCCCATACAGTGCCTCAAATGGTGCAGCCTTGATGCTAGTGTGGTAACTGTTGTTGTATGAGAACTCACACAAAGGCAAGTGTTTTTCCCAACCATTCCCAAAATCAACTATGCAAGCGCGCAACATGTCTTCAAGCGTTTGAATGGTCCTTTCACTTTGACCATCGGTCTGCGGGTGGTATGCAGTGCTCATATCTAACCGTGTACCTAAAGCTTTCTGTAGTGTCTGCCAAAACCTGGAAGTAAAATGACTATCCCTATCAGAAATAATCGAAATAGGTATTACATGTCGTGATACTACTTCCTTTATGTACAATCTAGTCAGCTTGCTCGTTTTATCAGTCTCTTTTATGGGCAAGAAATGTGCAGACTTAGTGAGTCGGTCTACAATTACCCATATCGTATCACAACCATTAGCAGTCTTCGGTAACTTTGTGATAAAGTCCATAACTATACATTCCCACTTCCACTGTGGAATCTCTGGTTGTTGTAGCAATCCAGATGGCTTTTGATGCTCTGCCTTCACCTTTGAGCATGTTAGACATTTGCTAACATAGGTGGCTATGTCAGCTTTCATGTTAGGCCACCAGTATAATTCTTTTAGTCCATGATACATCTTATCTGATCCAGGATGTATCGAATATCTTGACTTGTGTGATTCGTTCATCACCAAGTTTCTTAAATCTCCATAGCTTGGTAGCCAAATCCGGTTAGAAAAATATCGGGTTCCATCGGGTCTAACTTCAAATTGCTCTTCCATCCCCCTCAAAGCTTCTTCTTTGAGATTGTCTTTCTTTAATGCTTCCAGTTGAGCTTCACGAATTTGGGAAGTAAGATGAGTATGAATGGTCATACTTAAAGCTCGTACTCGAAGTGGCTTTACCCTTTCTTTACGACTCAAAGCATCTGCTACAATGTTTGCTTTGCCCGGATGATAACGAATTTCACAATCGTAATCACTGAGCAATTCTACCCATCTACGTTGCCTCATGTTCAAATCTTTTTGGTCAAAAATATGTTGGAGACTCTTATGGTCGGTGAATATAGTACACTTTGTACCATATAAATAGTGTCTCCAGATCTTTAGAGCGAATATTACAGCTCCTAGTTCCAGATCATGAGTCGTGTAGTTCTTCTCGTGCACCTTAAGTTGACGCGAGGCATAGGCTATCACCTTATCTTTCTGCATCAACACACATCCCAATCCTTGATGAGATGCGTCGCAATATACTACAAAATTATCCGTTCCTTCGGGTAGTGACAAAATCGGAGCACTACAGAGCTTCTCCTTCAGCAGTTGAAATGCTTTTTCTTGTTTATCTTCCCAGGCAAACTTCTTGTCTTTTTGAGTCAACGACGTTAAAGGTTGGGCTATCTTAGAAAAGTTCTCGATGAATCTTCTATAATAGCCAGCAAGACCTAAAATTGTCGTATTTCTGTTGGTGTTTTCGGTGCTTCCCAGTTCTTAATAGCCACGATCTTGGCAGGATCTACATGAATTCCTTGACTATCAATGACATGGCCTAAGAATTGTACTGTACGAATCCAGAATTCGCATTTTGAAAACTTTGCGTACAATTCTTCCTTCTTGAGTAGTTTCAAAATTTTCTTCAGATGTACCTCGTGCTCTTCCTTGGTTTTGGAATAGATTAGAATGTCATCTATGAATACGATAACAAACTTATCCGTTCCTTCGGGTAGTGACAAAATCGGAGCACTACAGAGCTTCTCCTTCAGCAGTTGAAATGCTTTTTCTTGTTTATCTTCCCAGGCAAACTTCTTGTCTTTTTGAGTCAACGACGTTAAAGGTTGGGCTATCTTAGAAAAGTTCTCGATGAATCTTCTATAATAGCCAGCAAGACCTAAAAATTGTCGTATTTCTGTTGGTGTTTTCGGTGCTTCCCAAGTTTCTTAAATCTCCATAGCTTGGTAGCCAAATCCGGTTAGAAAAATATCGGGTTCCATCGGGTCTAACTTCAAATTGCTCTTCCATCCCCCTCAAAGCTTCTTCTTTGAGATTGTCTTTCTTTAATGCTTCCAGTTGAGCTTCACGAATTTGGGAAGTAAGATGAGTATGAATGGTCATACTTAAAGCTCGTACTCGAAGTGGCTTTACCCTTTCTTTACGACTCAAAGCATCTGCTACAATGTTTGCTTTGCCCGGATGATAACGAATTTCACAATCGTAATCACTGAGCAATTCTACCCATCTACGTTGCCTCATGTTCAAATCTTTTTGGTCAAAAATATGTTGGAGACTCTTATGGTCGGTGAATATAGTACACTTTGTACCATATAAATAGTGTCTCCAGATCTTTAGAGCGAATATTACAGCTCCTAGTTCCAGATCATGAGTCGTGTAGTTCTTCTCGTGCACCTTAAGTTGACGCGAGGCATAGGCTATCACCTTATCTTTCTGCATCAACACACATCCCAATCCTTGATGAGATGCGTCGCAATATACTACAAAATTATCCGTTCCTTCGGGTAGTGACAAAATCGGAGCACTACAGAGCTTCTCCTTCAGCAGTTGAAATGCTTTTTCTTGTTTATCTTCCCAGGCAAACTTCTTGTCTTTTTGAGTCAACGACGTTAAAGGTTGGGCTATCTTAGAAAAGTTCTCGATGAATCTTCTATAATAGCCAGCAAGACCTAAAATTGTCGTATTTCTGTTGGTGTTTTCGGTGCTTCCCAGTTCTTAATAGCCACGATCTTGGCAGGATCTACATGAATTCCTTGACTATCAATGACATGGCCTAAGAATTGTACTGTACGAATCCAGAATTCGCATTTTGAAAACTTTGCGTACAATTCTTCCTTCTTGAGTAGTTTCAAAATTTTCTTCAGATGTACCTCGTGCTCTTCCTTGGTTTTGGAATAGATTAGAATGTCATCTATGAATACGATAACAAACTTATCTAAATATGGTTTGCACACACGGTTCATGAGGTCCATGAAAACTGCGGGTGCATTCGTCAAACCAAATGGCATCACTTCAAACTCGTAATGGCCATAGCGGGTTCTAAACGCCGTCTTGGGAATGTCTTCTTCTGAAACTCTAAGCTGATGGTAACCGGATCTAAGATCGATTTTTGAGTAGCAACTCGACCCTTGTAATTGATCAAACAGGTCATCGATCCTAGGAAGTGGGTACCGGTTTTTAACCGTCAACTTATTCAACTTCCTATAGTCTATACACATGCGAAAAGATCCATCTTTCTTCTTGACAAACAAGACTGGAGCTCCCCAAGGTGAGGAACTCGGTCGAATGAATCCTTTCTCTAAAAGTTCTTGCAATTGACTTGCAAGTTCTTTCATTTCGGAAGGAGCTAATCGATATGGTGCTCGTGCCACTAGTGCAGCACCAGGTACTAAGTCTATTTTGAATTCCACCTGCCGGATTGGTGGAAGACCAGGCAAGTCTTCAGGAAAGACTTCTGGAAAATCTCGTACGATGGGTATGTCTTCAAGCCGTTTCTCCGGAGTCTTTTTCTCCGATATATGGGCTAGGATTGCCTGGTATCCCTTTCTGAGATACTTCTAAGTCTTCATGCAAGATATAATGTTACATCGTACTCCATTCTTATCGCCTTGGATAATCAACTTCTCACCGTTTGCAATTGGAATTCGAACAACTTTTTCGTGACAGACTATTTCTGCTTGGTTTTTAGACAACCAGTCCATACCAATGATAATATCAAAGCTTCCTATTTCGAATGGTATTAGATCTATAGAAAATAATTCTTTTGCTAATTCTAAGGTACAACCTTGGATTATGCTTTCGACTTCGATCATTTTACCATTTGCTAATTCTACAGAATACTTAGCATCTAATGGGGTAGGTATAATTGAAAGCAGGTGAATAATTTTATTTGACACAAAACTTCTATCGGCACCAGGATCAAATAAAGCAGAGACACAATGATTATTCAGATGAAACATACCCGTGACGATGTTTGGGTCTTGGCGGGCTTCTCCCGCATTGATCATGAATGCCCTTCCTCGAGCATTGTTGTTGTTGTTGTTGTTGTTGTTGTTGTTGTGGTTGTTGCTGCTGTTGTTGTTTCGATTGTTATTGTTGTGATTGTTGTTGTTGTTGTTGTTTCGATTGTTGTTGTTGTGGTTGTTATTGTTGTTGTTTCTCAGCTTTGGACATTTATTCCTGAAATGTCCTTCTTCACCACACTCATAACATCTTATTTTTGTTCCATTGTTGACAGTTGAATTAGGGATTCTACAGTTCTTGGCCAGATGACCAATTTTCTTGCAATTATTGCATTGTACTGTGCAAGGACCGGTGTGATGTAAAGTACACCTATTGCAATATGGCCTGGTTCCTATATAACCATTATTTGATGATGGTCCTGAGGTCTGAGCAGGTCTCTTTGTCTGTTGATCCCCTTGACTCTTCCCAAAGTTATCTTCCCATCTCCTTTTCTTATTGAACCCTTTTTGATCACCAGACTTTCCTTCTGTATTTGCACGAAGTTTTGCTTTGTCAGCCAAACTGTTTGCCAACCGAACCGCATGTTCGATGTCAGTGGTTTCGGTAGCAGTGATCAAATCCTGAATCTTTGGTGGAAGTCCAGAAATGTACTGCTCAATCTTCTTATAATCGGGTGTAACCATGGTTGGGCAAAGAAGTGCCAACTCATGAAAACGGTTGGTGTATTCAGATACTTCGTATCCCTTCGTCTTCAAATTATGAAATTCTACCTCCATTTTCTGAATTTCGCTCCTCGGGCATACTTGGCTTTCATACGTTCCTTCAAATCTTCCCATGACATTACATAAGCTGCATCAATTCCTACTGTAGTGGCATACTCATTCCACCAGGTAAGAGCTTGATCTTGTAGTGTGTAGGTAGCATATTTTACTCGGCTATCTTCAGCGCAGTTACTAACACGAAATATGGACTCTAGTTTCTCGAACCATCGGATGAGTGCAATTGCTCCTTCGGTACCATTGTATATAATGGGTTTACATTGTTGAAATTCTCTGTAAGTACAACCTCTAGGTGTACCATTATTGTCATGATTATTGTGTCCGTTGGCGGCTTGAGTTGCAAAAGCTACTGCTATACTTTCTGCTACAATTCTAGCAATATCTGTTGCGTTCATTTCTGGTACTTCTTTTGACGTCCGGATCCTTAAATATAAATAAAGAAATTGATGAGATACTACCACATCATACCATAACCACAATTCAATAGTTATGACTAAAAGAAGTGTAAATCAAGATAAAATAGTAGATTTATTGGATAACAAACTTTGAGATATAAACATCTCAAGAATCCATTATTTTATCTAAAATTACATTTCCCGACATATACGCCGTAAATAGTAAGTAACTAGACAATATCTACTGTGACAGAGTAGATGGGGTTATAGTAGTGGCTCTCGATATAGCCTCAAACATAGCTTCAAATCTTGTTATCTTCTCCCGTAGTTCCAACACGGTGTCTTCAAGACCATGTATCCTGAAGTGAGCTTCCTCCATCTCATCTTCCAGTGCACTATCATATTATCTTGATTTTCCACCTTCCTCCGCAGTATGTTTGTTCTTTCCCTCAACTCCGTAATACATTTTTCTGCTCGGACTATGCGTAGGACCAATGTAGGGACAGTGTCATGCAAAGGTTCCATAGTTAATGTAGGAATATTGGTTGGACCTTCAGCTCTTCTGAACTGGTCAGAGTTAAGGAGTCCTTCTTCAAATCTCCATTCCGTCAGGAATCTTGGTATAACATTAATAGATCTCCGCAGCCGCTGAGCGGGTGGTTCAGGATGAGTAAGTCGAGCACGTCGTGACTGAGGGTGGTTAAACATCGGATATCTAGGCATTCGGATCCTTCGTATTAAAGATCGAGGTGAGCTTGAAGGACCTTCCCCAGATGGATTTGAAAAAGTAAAAGTAGGCGTAGTACTAGTAAAAGCATTAGTGGTGACAGTAGTGTTTGGTCCAGGGACAAGTGCGTTATCAGCTTCTTCTCCAACGTGATCGGTCTCCTCCATTGGCTGATTTACTACCTGACGAGGAGAGTCGGAGGGTTCAAGTACAGGTGGAGGTGATCGAGACGTAATCTCTTCCTCACGATCGGATAAGTATTCCACTACGAATCCCGACATTACTCTGTTGCTATATATATATATATATATAATATACATTAAATTATATATTCTAAACATATATAATCAAGTAGAGATTATTCATAAAATTATGTGTGTTGTTCTATATGGGGTTATAGTCTAGGTCCATCAATTTGCTACCTAGTTCACTATAACTTGGGCTCTGATACCAATCTGTCACACCCGCCCTAAACGGGGTATGACTTACATGGATTCACAACACAAGATATACTGAACGACACAAAACGTGGTCGTTTTAAAATACATTTATATAAAAACATTGTTCACAAATTTATATTACAATTTATGAAAGATATTATTCTTGAAAACATTTATTTAATATTAAACAATATTAAACAGTAGACAGAGACTTTAGCAAATTGACTTGTCTTTACTAGAGTCTGAGGGTAGGCCATGGTCCAGTATGTTGTATGCAGCGGAAAAATGTCCCATGTATAGAGTATCGTCTAGTTACCTGAGAATACATGCTAAAATACGTCAACATAAAGTTGGTGAGTTCCATAAGTTTTTCATATAGAAAATATAGTTTCACAAAATGCCAGAGTTCAGTGTGACCATTGCCTTACCGCAATGTCAAATAGTTATGATACAATATCAGCAAAGAGTATCATATGTTTTTAATTAAAATATAGAGTATGAACCACAAGATTTAAAGTAACTATTTGATCACACAATGGATCAAATAAAATATAAGAGTAGATACTGTATACATCAAGTTCTAAGCTCATGAACCGAAACTAGACAAGTGTGTGTTTATTTGCCTCCGAAGTAGGTACCTTGTTCAGGGTACCCTAAGCTTTCCAAATATAATGCATTCGTATACAGTTGGTATGACCAACACGAATGGGGGTGCCTACCCCAATAGTACTATTCAATATACCCACGTTTATGTTTCCATAATTAATCGTTCATGATAGTGAGGACTTTGAGTGAACAGAGCAACTTAGAATCAACCATATATACATTTCTAGAATACTTGTGTTCATCATAACAGTAAAGAGTTTGTATTTTACCCCGAAGGTAAAATAAATAAAGTGGAGTTACAAAATATATATAATATATATATAACTTTGTAAATATACATATAAGTATATAACTTTGAAAATATACATATAAGTATATAACTTTGGAAATATACATATAAGTATAACAAGTAGTTTTATTGCATGTATCTCAGTCCCCAAATAAATGTATAAATAATTGAAAAGGGGAGTATGAAGACTCACCTTAGTGTTGTAGAAGAAAGATCACTTAGACGTACTTAATCTTGTGTGATTATCAGAGAGAAATTTAGAAGTGAATATATGATGGTGTGAGTTTTATGGTTAAACGAAGGTGGCTATTTATAGAAGGGGAAAACGCGTTAATCATAACGCGTTCGATATATTACGCGTAAACGTTTTAAATATTATAATATTATTATATTATATTATTATTATATTATATTATTATTATATTATATTATTATTATATTATAAAGTTAATCATGAATAAGGGGTATGTATATATATAGTGTTATTTTTGTCCATGCATTTAGTAAATTAGACCCGTGATTCATGATTTATAAGTTTTAAATATAAAGTAGATAAAAGTGTGTTTCCCACTACTTCTTGGACGTTTCTAATGATAGATTTTCTTTATACTAGTAGTATATATTTATACCTTGTTTTAATCCTAGATTATCCATACGGGCTCCTATTGAGAAAATTCAAGTTTCTATAAGATCAGAAAATTAATATCTACCACTTTCATTTTAATAATTTTTACTCAACTAACTCCTGTGAGTGAGTTTTGGACGTTTATCTTATAAGAATAAAGTATGAAAGCGACGTTTACTTTATACTATTTCATATTTGAAAAACTTTCGAAATAATATTTGACGTGGGTCCCGCTATTTTATTTTATTTTTTTAAAAATCTATTGAAATCAGTGAATCTTTTGACGTAGGTCCCGCGTGGGTCCCGTCGTTTTATTATTTTATTTTATTACCCTTTTTACAATTTACTTTCTACCCTTACTATTTACAATTTACTTTTACCCTTACTATTTACAATTTACTTTTACCCTTACTATTTAGAATTTACTTTTTACCCTTACTATTTAGAATTTACTTTTTACCTTTACTATTTAGAATTTACTTTTTACTTTTACTCTTTACCGTTACTATTCATGGTACTATTCACGTTCACTATTCACGATCACTATTCACGATCACTATTCATAAATACAGTTATTGATAGTATAAGTATGAAAAAGTATTTACAAGCAGCTCTCAAATAACTATTTGAGTTCTTGGCAATAATTATCCATAATTTATTAAAAATATTTGTTCAGTTTATTATGCCATAAAATGTTTGTTCATATTGTTTGATCAATCAAAAATTTAAATAGTACACGTAATAGTAATTTAATCAACCTGAAATTTTGGCGGTTGTCACACCTTGCCCGGTGGGTGCGTATATGTGGTTGCTTGGGTGGCTCCTTGCAACATAATTAAGTGGTAGAGTATCTCCGGGTGGCCTGATTACCCACCAATGTCTTTGAACATACGGACTACTCCTGGATTGACTTGCTATTCCTTAACGACATTGATGTACTGCCGTAAGGTTTGTCCATCTAGTCGGGTGTGACTTATGTCACACTTAATGAGATGTATATGTTATATGATGTGTGTGACTTATGTCACAATTGCAAAGATGTTATATGATATGCGTGACTTATGTCACACTTGTAAAGATGATATGTGAAAAAGATATGAAAGATGACTAGGCACATCTAGGGTGATTCAACCTATTATGATGATGATTGATGTGATGATATGTTATGGATGATGTGATGCATTGATGTGATATGTGCCTTAACGATTTAATATGACTTTTATATAATGTTTAAATGGAAAAATGTTTTATTAATAATGTGTTATCTTACTTAGCTAATTCGTTAGCTAACACTTGCTCTTTTAAAATGTGTTGTGCCCTCAGGTCCAACATTAGTGAGCAGGTAGATGTGAGAAGATGTGAGGCATGGGTAGATGATCTTGAAGCTGGTTGTAGTTAACCCATAGTGGTTGTTCGCCTTAGACATTGATTTATGTTTAGATATTTATGATTTGTATTTACTATAATGTCGGTTGTTTAATGTTGGGCAACCGATGGATTTCCATTTAGACTTGTTTTGATGATATGGCTAGTAACACCATTTAATGAATGAACCAAACAGTTTTTGCTGGTTTGGACTTTTAAAGTTTAATTACGCTTTCTTTGACGCCGTTAGGCGAAAGTTTTTAGAAATCCATATTTTTAAACGACGGGTGTTACAAGAATCACAGATGCAAACTTTCAATGGATCAAGGAAACAAGTAACTTATTGCAATCGTATTTCGTTTTTATTTTATTTTATATTTTAGCTTGTTATTCCCATTTTTATATTTTGATTGAAGTGTGCAGGAGTATCTCGTTTTGAAATCTGAAGGATAAGCTATGCAATTGGCCAAAATCTAAGTGTGGGGGAATGCCGACATCTAGCCGTGGAGGAAAGTCAGACGTCGAAGCAAGTACAGGAGGCACCAGCGCCGCTACTGGACATCCAGCGCCGCTGGGACTGCATCTGGGCAGCCCAGCGCCGCTCACTTGGAGACCAGCGCCGCTGGACCTGCACCTGTGCACTGTGGTCACCGGAGGGAATTAATATCTGGTCATGGCTTAAGAGCCGGGTATACTAAAAGATGAATTAGTAACACAAACTTAGGTGATTAAAGCTTAAACAATGAATCTAACGAGAATTTGTTTAAAGAGTAGTGTGAGTCTAGGGACAACACTAGTTACTTAGGCAAAGTGAATCTAACGAGAATTTGAGCCGTGATTAAGTTTCCAACAGTCTAGCAAGTAGGTAGAATGATATCTGGTCATATCATGAGATCTGAGATGCCAAACAAGTATTTTAATTTTATTACTGTTATTTGCTTTTTCAAATCTTTTTCAGACTAAGCCTCTTGCTGAATAAGCGGTTGCGGCTTCTATTTACTTTTCAGTTTTTATTAGTTTAATAGGAAATCGTGACAACCCCCAACCGCTAGAATTACACATATTATTAGATTAGGTAGTGCAAGCGTCCATGCGAACGATCCTGTGCTTATCACTTACTATACTACATCTGATCGGGTCCCCTGCCCGTAATCGTGTGGTTAGTTTGAGATAATTACTTGTACAACATTTTTATAAATTTAAACACTAAACAAAAACCACCATCAGGTACTTAAAAAGATAACAAATTAAGTAACATAGTGTAATATTATACAGTGATGCCATAAATAATTAAGTTGAGAAGGAAATAACTTTTAAAAGAGATTTTAAAGTTGCCATGTAAGATTTTTTGATAAAATGATGATGTAATCACAATTTTGTTTTATTTAATATAGAGATTAAATATTTTACTATATATACCTATAATACCTTTAGTAAATTATTTACAATATACATCCTTCAACCATTAGAAAAAAAATATACCACTCCTTTTACATCAATTACTTTTACATTAATAATCATACCGCCGCCACCGCTGCTGCTACCGCCACCACCACCACCCATCTCTGCCACCATCATCCGTCACCACCATCGCTATCACAGCCACCACCACCCGTCGCCACCGTCATACCACCGCATCACACAGACATTTGTCTTGTTATCTTAATACTATATTTATCTACCAACTAACCTACCTAAACGTGGTTTTTACACGAATTATGTTTCACAATCAGGTCTTTAGATTAGGTGATACAATTACCAATATTAAAAGTAATATTAGATATTAGGATATATAACATTGAAGAGACGAAACACATGTGATGACAGATGTCCAATTATTATTTTAATTAAATATTATTGTAACGTATATATTGCCTATTTGCACGTTGTGTCGATGTATGGGTATGAATATTAGTATTTCGATAAATTTGATTTCAATTCTATTTTAATTATATTGATAAATATGTTATTCATCATGCATAACTAGCTACAAAAGCGACTTTAGTTTTTTTTAAAATAGGGTAATGGAGGGAACCCTAGCCCCGGTATCACAATTGGATACCCATCGACTCATTTTTTTTATTATTATTATAAATATCTATATTAAAAACCTAGTATATATTAAAACAGTAGTTAACCGGACGATTCTAGAACATCTTCAATTTAAAACTAGCTTATAACATTGCCACATAGGATAAATCTTATGTGGCATCTCCATATTTTTTTCACAATATTTATTTATTTATGAAATAAAAAATATTAAATATATTGGTACATAATAAAATAAAATTTTGAAATATATATATATATATATATCCTATATTTTATTATATAGAAAGTTATTATATTACCTATCGAATATATATAGCCAATTATTTCTTAATTAAATATAAAAATCATATATGCGGCATGTATGATTGACACTTGGCTATCACCTCAATGCCACATCTAAAGTATAGTGCAACTTTTAACTTAAAATTAAAAAAATAGCTTCTTGTGAGATTCGAACCCGTGTTCCGTCCAGTGGCAGATCTAGAAACTGAGATTGTAGGGGGCAAATTTTTTTCCTTAAAATAGATACCACGATGTATTCAAAATACCCACTATCCGAGGAACCAAACGATTATGAACATGATTTTGGTCATATCTGTTTTTTTACTTCACAAACAATTCACGAACAAATAGTCAAACATAGAAAATTAATGCATGTTCATGTTCGTTTTTTTATGTTCACAAATGAATACAAACAAATGTAATCAAGCATAAACAAATAACAAACTAGATCTATACCCGGTCGTTGACCGGATTCGGAACAATATATATTTATATATAGTGAAGAGTACACAAAACATATTGTAAACATAAAATAAATAACAAAAATGCAAACATCCAACTTTTATTAGTAACGCGTAACATAAAATATTAGAGTATAAGAAATTACGATATTAAAACAGCCAAACTTAGTTCCATTGATAATAAAAAGACTTAAAAAAATTAAACCATCAACAATATGAAATCAAAAAGTAACAAACTTTATTAATTAACATGAAAAGATGAAATATTAGTCTTCATCGGTAAGGCGAAATAGACTCTTCCTTTTGAGCTTCTACGGGATATCATCGTCATCTGAAAGCGAATCCAAATCAAAATCATCCTACAAAAAAATGAGATAGTAAAGAATTAGATACATTTTACGTAATAATAAGCAAGTTTATAACATATTAGATGTATGTGATGCTTTTGAATACATACTTGATCTTTCATCCTAGGGATGTCTATGTGATGCTTTTGAATACATACTTGATCTTTCATCCTAGGGGCGTCATTTTTTTACCAACATTGCATCATCCTACAAAAAAAATAGATACAAAAAGAGAGTTACAAATCTTTATTTTTTACTATAAGTATTATATTATATAATGTTACCTTTTCATTGCCTGAATCCTTAACCTTGATGATTTCATGCAATTCCATTAGTTTGAGGTTTGCCTCACGCTTTCTCTTTCTTCTCAATGAACCCTCGCTTTCTTGTTTAGAATCATCATTAGTCAAAAAGTTGGTTCCTCGTTCAAGATGTGTTCATTAAAATCAAATGCATCTTCATTTTTCTTGTCATTCTTGAAGTCATCGATATCTTCAAAGTCCTATAAAAAAACATGAATAACATCTTTTAAATTATATAACACAGTAAATAATACGTAGATATGAATGTAAAAACACATTACATTCTTCACTTTGTTGGTTGAAAAATTCTTCATCTTTTGGTTCAAAAATATGTTGCATTCGAATGAAAAGAAAATATGGTGCTTTTTATAGTGCAAAATAATATATATTATAATGAGAATTAATTACATAATTATCATTAATTACACTTTTTTTATTAGATAGCCTACTGACAATTATTATGTTTATTGATTTGTATAATAGATAAACATTAGCATAATATGATGTATGGCTGTGTTTATACGCGTTTTACAATTAATGTTCGAAACCCAAAATATACTTTCCATATATTAGTAAAATTTGAATTTGACTTTTATGTTTAGGGGTCAATCACGTGGACTAAGCAGGAATGTGTATGCATATGTAGTAAAAGTTGTATATAACTTGACCAAGTTTCTATATATATAAAACTATGACTTTGACTTTTTATTTCAATGGTTTAGATTAGTTTTCTTTATATTTTCAATGGTCAAGATCCACCCTCAAAATGATTTTTTTCTCTTGGCTATGGTAGCCATATATATATATATATATATATATATATATATATATGTATATAACTTGACCAAGTTTCTATATATATAAAACTATGACTTTGACTTTTTATTTCAATGGTTTAGATTAGTTTTCTTTATATTTTCAATGGTCAAGATCCACCCTCAAAATGATTTTTTTCTCTTGGCTATGGTAGCCATATATATATATAATTAATTATATATATAAAACTATGACTTTGACTTTTTATTTCAATGGTTAGATTAGTTTTTCTTTATATTTTCAATGGTCAAGATCTACCTTCAAAATTATTTTTTTCTCTTGGCTATGGTAGCCATATATATATATATATATATATAATATAAATAAATAAATAATTAACTTATATATATAACATGAACTTTACGATGTATTACAAATTACTCTAAACTTTTAGCAAAAGTTATAAATAGTTTAGAAAGAAAGTTTAAATACCAAATATAAAAGCATGAATATAAATTGTTAATAAATATTGTCGAACATTTAACGAAGCAAACGGGAGCTATACCATCGCTTATAGTAGAAAAAAAAAGAAAGAAGAAACATACAAAAATTATAAAATATAAATACACAGAGAAACAATAGCACACTAGATGTTGTTATACAAAAACAAAGACATTAAACATCGAAGTGAGATGGTATTAGAATACTGATGATATACCATATACGGAGCTTTACCTCCGTATAAAGAAACGGATACGAAAGACCCTTCGTAAACAACGAAGGTACTAATACATTGTACCAAGCAGACGTATCCGTAGCTGAAGCTACGATGTACACCTCCGTAATTCCGGAGCTCCCAAAGATAATAACAAACGGATACACATAAATCCTTTCCATGTTTATCCGATCTCCCGAAAAGGGAACGAAATCAAACACTCCTATAAACTAGGACATGGTCTAAGAGTCCTAGATATATCTTCCATACTTAGAAGATATCACGAAGGGAGGAAGGGATTTACCCTAAATTCCTATCTTACTCTCCAAGGCTTTACCCTCTATATAAATTGAGGAGGTGCCATACGACACATCATCATATTTGAACACATGGAAACCCTAATCATTGACACATTCGACCTCCGAATCCTTAACTCTCACAAATAAACCCTAAGCCTTACGGATCGGTGAATGGTTAACAATCATAGGCGTAAAGCGGTCTACGGCCCTCTGACCGGAAGGGAATCGCCAACAGAACACCAAAACCCCTCTCACACCTTCGATTGTGCCATAGTGCGATTATTTGATCAAACAAATTGGCGCCATCCGTGGGACCCTAGTTTCAAATTCGAACTCAGCTACGATCAAAAAAGCATTATGTCAAACCCTAATCCCCTTCCGGAACAACTCGGTTCAGGCACCGTCTATGACCAAGAAAAAGATAACGGCGACACTCTCCCAGTCAGGGGCCCCAGCTCCCCAGACGAACAAGGGACCGGAGTGGGCTACCAATCGCCAGACAACCAGGCAGCAGGTCGATCGGCCTGCCAGATAATGGCACTAAGCAAAGCAATAGATGGCGACCCTGACATAAGGGGGAGTGACGTTGAAGGAGATACAACTTCAGAATCGGAAGAAGATGTTGTGCCGCACCTTGGGTGCACCGCACAGGGTGACCCACTACCGGTGGTACAGGAATCCAGGGAAGAAAGCAGGAATCAAATTCAAGGTGAAGGAGGTAATCCCACTGCAATAGACATGACCGACCGAATGCCCACTGGAATAGATCTGAGCAAGAAGAAAGAAGCAGAAAACAAAGAACATGATCCCATAACAGCAAAAAGCCCAATGCTAGTATACCCGGTTTACCAGGGGACTCCGGTAGGGATAACCGGAGCAGATGTCATGCAACCAACATGTAACACCCGTCGTTTAAAAATATGGGTTTTCAAAACTTTTCACCTAACGGTGTTAAATTGCGGAAGTAAAGACTGTAAAAGTCAAAACCGATAAAAACATTTCGGTTTCTGCATTTATTTGGTGTTACATGCCATATCAAACAATAGTTCAAATGAAAACCCAACGGTTGCCCAACATAAAACAACCGTTCACATGTCACAACATAAATTCGACATTAAGTACGAAATGTAAATAAATGTCTAAGCAAAGAATCGTCTATGGATAACTAAGGCTCCTTCAATGAATCTACCCAAGCTCACACATCCTTCATCTAATTCCATCAAGCTAAACCTGAGGGAACAACCACATTAAAGAAGCAAGTGTTAGCTATAAGAATAGCTAAGTAAGATAACACTTAATTAAAAGCATTTGTCCAATTAAAACAATCTTCATTATTAGACAAGTTTTATTAGGCACAACACACATCACACGTTCACACATATAGATTGGGTCCCTGCATTCCCAAACATTCACACACATATAGTCTAGGTAACACACATTCCTAGACATTCACACACTTTAACTTCATTACGTTTGGATCCTTAAACGTGCAAGTGACATAGTAACCTAGCAAGTCTAGTGAACTAGGCGTACAAGTCAAGCATGCATATCACACATCAACTTCATTTCTATATATCATGCATATCAAGATACTTCATTAAACTACATCAACTGCATAGCTACATACTACATTAAGCAATACTACATTACACTACAATAGGGACTGCATCTCAGGTCTCATGGTCAACTGCATAACCCATAATACCTCCCAAGTAACCCATATGCCCACTGCAATAGACATGACCGACCGAATGCCCACTGGAATAGATCTGAGCAAGAAGAAAGAAGCAGAAAACAAAGAACATGATCCCATAACAGCAAAAAGCCCAATGCTAGTATACCCGGTTTACCAGGGGACTCCGGTAGGGATAACCGGAGCAGACGTCATGCAACCAACATGTAACACCCGTCGTTTAAAAATATGGGTTTTCAAAACTTTTCACCTAACGGTGTTAAATTGCGGAAGTAAAGACTGTAAAAGTCAAAACCGATAAAAACATTTCGGTTTCTGCATTTATTTGGTGTTACATGCCATATCAAACAATAGTTCAAATGAAAACCCAACGGTTGCCCAACATAAAACAACCGTTCACATGTCACAACATAAATTCGACATTAAGTACGAAATGTAAATAAATGTCTAAGCAAAGAATCGTCTATGGATAACTAAGGCTCCTTCAATGAATCTACCCAAGCTCACACATCCTTCATCTAATTCCATCAAGCTAAACCTGAGGGAACAACCACATTAAAGAAGCAAGTGTTAGCTATAAGAATAGCTAAGTAAGATAACACTTAATTAAAAGCATTTGTCCAATTAAAACAATCTTCATTATTAGACAAGTTTTATTAGGCACAACACACATCACACGTTCACACATATAGATTGGGTCCCTGCATTCCCAAACATTCACACACATATAGTCTAGGTAACACACATTCCTAGACATTCACACACTTTAACTTCATTACGTTTGGATCCTTAAACGTGCAAGTGACATAGTAACCTAGCAAGTCTAGTGAACTAGGCGTACAAGTCAAGCATGCATATCACACATCAACTTCATTTCTATATATCATGCATATCAAGATACTTCATTAAACTACATCAACTGCATAGCTACATACTACATTACACTACAATAGGGACTGCATCTCAGGTCTCATGGTCAACTGCATAACCCATAATACCTCCCAAGTAACCCATATGCCCACATGCAATATAAAGATACCGAATGGAAGTGTTTACGATTTGAAACCAGCTTTTAGTTGATCCCCCAGCGTGTCAAAGTAGTGTATCTTACCTGGTAGTAGTTTACGCGCGCAAACAAATAGCTAATAGTGCTTATCAGTAATCCCCGACACCTATCGTACATTAACATATGAAATATAAGTCATTTGGGACTCAAACGAACTTAACAAACCTCACGAACTTAGTCTGGAAAATCCTTCTTACGAACTTAGCTACAGTTCTTACGAAGATAGTTTGTTCTTACGAAGATAGTTTGTTCTTACGAAGATAGTTTGTTCTTACGAAGATAGTTTGTTCTTACGAAGATAGTTTGTTCTTACGAAGATAGTTTGTTCTTACGAAGATAGTTTGTTCTTACGAAGATAGTGACTGCGTACGAAAATAGAAGCCTTACGAAGGTTATCTTCGTTCGAAGTGCAGAAACGTGTTTTTCGACCTTTTTCCAGAAAATGACCCCAAAACTCTTTAAGTACCGATCGAATTGACACAAAAACATTAATCTTTGATCATCAAAACATATCTTATCAATCCAAATCGTTAAAACATCGTTTACAATCGTTTTAGGCCAAATACTTGATTAAAACACATAAATTAACCAAGAACACAATGAAACCCTAATTCCTTTACAAACCCCTTTTCAATCAGATTTGATTCAACACACACGACTCATGATCTGAAAATACGATCAATGAATTGATTATTACCTGCAAATGACAAATAGAATGCAAATACTCTTGACAATGACCACCAATTCACACACAAAACGACTTTTCGGCTTGAGATTTGATGAGAGAAGACTATGGAATGACTTAGGATCAGTTAGGGCTTGTTTAGAAGAAGTGAGATATGCAAATAACCTCCTAATGACAGCCTCTAAGCTACTAATCCCGTTTTTGACTTTCCACACATGTCAAAACTAGTCCCTAGGCTTCCTAATCCTTCATTATTGGTCACAAACTTCTTTATTGCCCATATACAACATTAACCCTTCATTAAATGTCACTACATAGACATAATTTCTTCATATTTCACACATTTATACTACATTAACATTTAGGTTTTCAAACCTCACACATAACACACATTAACTACGTATATGCATATATTCACACTAGACTTAACGACACACATGAGGTTGACTTAACAGCGTTAGTCAAATCTTAAAGAAAAGTTTGGGATGTTACAATTACCTCCCCCTTAAGAGGATTCCGTCCCCGGAATCTCATCATTAAGGAACAACTCGGGATAATTCTCCTTCATTACTGCTTCAGTTTCCCAAGTCAAGCTTTCTCCATGATTATGCTTCCACTTTATCAAGACAAGATCTATCACTTTCCTGCGTAACTTCTTTTGCTTCCTTCCAAGTATTGCCACCGGTTCTTCAACCATTTTCTTCATTGGGTCAATGCTCACATCTTGAATTGGAATCACACTTGACTCCTCGGCTAGACACTTCCTTAGGTAGGATACATGAAAGGTGTTGTGAATTCCATCCAATTCTGGAGGTAATTCCAACTGATATGCTACATCCTTAATGCGTTTCAAGATTTTAAAAGGTCCAATAAATATTGGACTCAACTTGCCCTTCTTTCCAAATCGGATTACTCCTTTCCATGGTGACACTTTCAGCATCACTAAGTCACCTACATTAAACTCCATTGGTCTCCTTTTCTTATCTGCATAAGTTTTCTGCCTTTCTCTGGCCACACGTAAAGCTTCTTTAGCTACATTAACTTTCTCAGCGGAGATTTCAATAATTTCGGGACCGGTTAACTGCTTTTCACCGGGCTCCATCCAACAACTTGGAGTCCTACATCTCCTTCCATATAACATTTCAAATGGTGGCATTCCAATACTTGCATGGTGACTATTATTATAAGCAATTTCAATCAACTTCAAGTGTTCATCCCATGCTCCACCATAGTCTAGTACACACGTTCTCAACATATCCTCTAAGGTTTGGATGGTTCTCTCACTTTGCCCATCGGTTTGAGGATGATAGGCGGTACTCAAGTTCACTCTAGTACCCAATTCTCGTTGAAGACCCTTCCAAAATTTAGACACAAATCTAGTGTCCCTATCCGAGACAATAGACAATGGAACTCCATGTTTCGAGACAACTTCATCTATATACATCTTTGCCATCTTCTTTAAAGGCACATCTTGTCGGGTAGCTAGAAAATGAGCACTCTTCGTCAATCTATCTACAATCACCCAAATCATATCATTCCCTTTCGGCGTTTTCGGTAGCTTCGTTACAAAGTCCATCGTGATATGATCCCATTTCCACTCAGGAACGTCTAATTGATGCAACAAACCATACGGCTTTTTATGGTCCGTTTTCACACGTGCACATGTCAAACACTTTGCTACAAAATGAGCTACTTCACCTTTAATATCCAGCCACCAATAAATCAGCTTCAAATCTGCATACATTTTGGTGACACCGGGATGCATCGAATACCTACTTCTATGGACCTCTTCGAAGGATCTACTTTAATACCTTCTGATGAAATAACATGACCAAGAAACTGCACTTCTCGGAGCCAAAACTCACATTTAGAAAACTTTGCGTACAACTTCTTCTCCCTCAACACCTCCAAAACTGCTTTCAAATGCTCACGGTGTTCATCCTCTGACTTAGAATAGATCAAAATATCGTCAATAAACACAATAACAAAATGATCTAGAAAGGGGCGGCATACCCGATTCATTAAGTCCATAAATCTTGGACTCAACTTGCCCTTCTTTCCAAATCGGATTACTCCTTTCCATGGTGACACTTTCAGCATCACTAAGTCACCTACATTAAACTCCATTGGTCTCCTTTTCTTATCTGCATAAGTTTTCTGCCTTTCTCTGGCCACACGTAAAGCTTCTTTAGCTACATTAACTTTCTCAGCGGAGATTTCAATAATTTCGGGACCGGTTAACTGCTTTTCACCGGGCTCCATCCAACAACTTGGAGTCCTACATCTCCTTCCATATAACATTTCAAATGGTGGCATTCCAATACTTGCATGGTGACTATTATTATAAGCAATTTCAATCAACTTCAAGTGTTCATCCCATGCTCCACCATAGTCTAGTACACACGTTCTCAACATATCCTCTAAGGTTTGGATGGTTCTCTCACTTTGCCCATCGGTTTGAGGATGATAGGCGGTACTCAAGTTCACTCTAGTACCCAATTCTCGTTGAAGACCCTTCCAAAATTTAGACACAAATCTAGTGTCCCTATCCGAGACAATAGACAATGGAACTCCATGTTTCGAGACAACTTCATCTATATACATCTTTGCCATCTTCTTTAAAGGCACATCTTGTCGGGTAGCTAGAAAATGAGCACTCTTCGTCAATCTATCTACAATCACCCAAATCATATCATTCCCTTTCGGCGTTTTCGGTAGCTTCGTTACAAAGTCCATCGTGATATGATCCCATTTCCACTCAGGAACGTCTAATTGATGCAACAAACCATACGGCTTTTTATGGTCCGTTTTCACACGTGCACATGTCAAACACTTTGCTACAAAATGAGCTACTTCACCTTTAATATCCAGCCACCAATAAATCAGCTTCAAATCTGCATACATTTTGGTGACACCGGGATGCATCGAATACCTACTTCTATGGACCTCTTCAAGGATCAACTCCCGGTTACCACCAAGCAGTGGCACCCAAATACGACCCTTGTATGTTTTAAACCCACGGCTATTAGTCTCCATCACAAGTCGTTTCTTCTTCCAATACTCTCTTTATCAATATTATCCTTCATTAATGCCATCTCTTGTGCTTCTTTAATTCGATCTAATAGACCCGACTTGGCTTGAACTTGCATGCTCGTCAACTTACAAGAAGAGCTTTGCACTTTCCTACTTAGTGCATCCGCCACTACATTGGCTTTACCCGGATGGTATTTGATTTCACAATCATAGTCTTTAAGTAAATCCATCCACCTTCTTTGTCTCACATTCATCTCCTTTTGAGTAAACATATATTGTAAACTCTTATGGTCGGTGAAAAGTGTGCATTTAGTACCATATAAGTAATGTCTCCATAATTTCAATGCAAACACAACCGCCGCTAGCTCAAGATCATGGGTAGGGTAATTCTTCTCATGAGGCTTCAACTGACGTGAAGCATAGGCAATCACTTTGTCTCTCTGCATTAAGACACAACCCAAACCCGTAATAGAAGCATTGCTATATACCACTAAATCATCAGTACCTTCAGGCAAGGCAAGGATAGGAGCTTCACACAACTTCTTTTTCAACGTTTGGAATGCATTTTCCTGCTTTTCAGTCCACTCGTACTTCACACCCTTCTTTGTCTCACATTCATCTCCTTTTGAGTAAACATATATTGTAAACTCTTATGGTCGGTGAAAAGTGTGCATTTAGTACCATATAAGTAATGTCTCCATAATTTCAATGCAAACACAACCGCCGCTAGCTCAAGATCATGGGTAGGGTAATTCTTCTCATGAGGCTTCAACTGACGTGAAGCATAGGCAATCACTTTGTCTCTCTGCATTAAGACACAACCCAAACTCGTAATAGAAGCATTGCTATATACCACTAAATCATCAGTACCTTCAGGCAAGGCAAGGATAGGAGCTTCACACAACTTCTTTTTCAACGTTTGGAATGCATTTTCCTGCTTTTCAGTCCACTCGTACTTCACACCCTTCTTTGTTAATTCCGTCATAGGCTTGGCTATTCGGAAAAAATCCTGAATAAACCTTCTATAATACCCAGCCAAACCAAGAAAACTCTTAATCTCGGTAGGAGTCTTTGGCTGCTCCCACTTTGAAACAGCTTCAATCTTTGAAGGATCTACTTTAATACCTTCTGATGAAATAACATGACCAAGAAACTGCACTTCTCGGAGCCAAAACTCACATTTAGAAAACTTTGCGTACAACTTCTTCTCCCTCAACACCTCCAAAACTGCTTTCAAATGCTCACGGTGTTCATCCTCTGACTTAGAATAGATCAAAATATCGTCAATAAACACAATAACAAAATGATCTAGAAAGGGGCGGCATACCCGATTCGTTAAGTCCATAAACGCGGCTGGAGCATTGGTCAACCCAAATGGCATGACCAAGAACTCATAATGACCATATCTAGTCCGGAAAGCTGTCTTTGCTACATCTTCCTTCTTTACCTTCAACTGATGATAACCGGACCGCAAATCAATCTTTGAAAAATACGAAGCACCATGTAGTTGATCAAAAAGATCATCAATTCTCGGGAGAGGATACTTGTTCTTGACCGTTCGTTTGTTCAACTCACGATAGTCAATACACATGCGCATCGATCCATCCTTCTTCTTAACAAAGAGAACCGGAGCTCCCCAAGGCGAGGAACTAGGTTGTATGAACCCCTTGTCAAGTAACTCCTGAAGTTGCGTCATTAATTCCTTCATTTCTGTAGGAGCTAATCGGTAAGGTGCTTTAGCAACGGGTGTAGCACTGGGAATAAGATTTATCTGAAAAGTAACTTCACGATCGGGAGGAATACCGGGTAGATCATCGGGAAACACATCGGGGAAATTGGATACTACATCAACACTAGCGATTGGAGACTTCTCTTTTCTTGCATCAATGACATAAGCCAAGAAATGGCTCTTGTTTTTCCTTATACATTTAATAGCTTTCATCATACTAATAATCTTTATTCCTCCTCTCTTCTTGTCTCCATACACCGTTATCACTTTACCCTCGGATATAGGCAATCGAATTATCTTTTGGGAACAGAAAATACTAGCTTCATTTCTAGCCAACCAATCCATACCAATCACTACATCAAAACCACCTAAGGTAGTAGGCAATAGTTGGACTGGAAAAGAACGACCTTCAATCTCAATGTCACAATCGTCATAACCCACACGTATATTATTAACCGTACCATTAGCAATTTCTACCTCTAATGAACAATCTAAGGGAGTAGTGACTCTTTCTAGCTTAGGAGCAAATAATGTGGACACAAACGACCTATTTGCACCTGAATCAAATAAAACAGAGGCAGGCTTTGAGTTAACAAGGAAAGTACCACATACCACTTCATCGTTGTTCCTTGCGTCATCAACCGTCATTTGAAGAGCTCTCACTTTTGTTGCTGTCGTGGCGGTCTTCCTTCCAACATTCTTCATCTGTGGACAATCGGCAATGAGATGACCCGTTTCTTGGCACTTGTAGCAACGAGTCTTGTCCCTACATTCAGTGGCAAGATGTCCCGACTTCCCACACTTATGGCACCTTCTTGTCTTGTCGGTACAATGCCCTTCATGAATTGTCTTGCAAAATGTACACCATGAACCATTCTTCTTTTTATCCTTGTCACCACTCGAACTACCACTTCCACGGAACTTCTTATTATTATTGTTATTGGAAGACCAATTTGACCTTCTTTTAAACCCCGACTTCTTATCATCACTCTTCTCAACCTTCTTGTCCGAAGCGAAATCATCGTCAAGCTTCTTAGACTCCTTGATAGCTTCAGTCAGAGTCTTGTGCTACCTGCAGATACCTCGATAACTCGGAGGCAAACCATCAACATAGCAAGCAACCTGATCTGCATCAGTACGGAATATATGACCCACGAACTTCATCTTCTCCATGAAGGAACGAGCATACTCGTTGACCTTCCGACTTCAGCCGTCAAGGCACGAAACTCCTTTTCCATCTTACGCTGCTCATGAACCCCAATATATTCCTCAATGAATTTCTGCTTAAAGTTAGCCCACGAGATAGTAGATACCATAGCTGGAGTCATCGAAATAGTAATGCTCTTCCACCAATCCCGAGCACCTTCTTTCAACATTCGACTAGCGCACAACACCTTCTTATCCTCGGACAGTCACAGGCTTCAAAGACCATCTCCGTATCATTGAGCCATTCCATGCAACCCACTGCATTAAGGGTTCCATCAAACTTCTGACCTCCACACTTCTGAAAACTTTCAAACTTAAACCGAGGGGCTTGAACGACATTAGGAGTAACCACAACGGCATTTGCAGGGGGAACAACAACATCATCGACCGGTGGCTCAGAGTGGTGAGAAGGCACTGAATAGTTGCCATCAGTTCCTTCAGCATTTTCAGTAAGAGCGTTGTTCAATTGCTCCTGTGTCTGGGCCAATTGGGTCTGGAGAGTCCGTACGAGATTGTACAACTCAGCCGTGTTAGGGATTTGTTCCACCACTTCCTCATTAACCCTAGGTGGATTGCCGGGAGGTGGAGGCATGGGACCCAATGAGCCTTGCTGATTGACCTGGCGGGGATTTCCTCGATTTCTATTTGCATTGGCTGCAACAGCAGCAGCAGCATTGGCAGCATCTGCAGCGCCTGCACCCGGATGGACAGGTGGGGTAATGCTAGCAGTAGCTCCATCACGTCGGAAGTTGCGGTTGCGAGTGTTAACCATTTTCCTTTAATAAAAAGGTAGAGTCGATAAGCGCAAATTAAAGCAAAATGCTTGTTAAGATATGGCTAAAACATATCATCGTAACGTAAACATCTCATAAGCCCTATCACACTCGCACTCGTCCCAACCCATCCTATATCATCTTTCATTAAAACTAAGGCATCCTACAAATACCTAGCATGCATATCTTAAGTTTAAGTCCAAATCCTATGGTTAATAGGCCTTGGTTCACTTAAACCACTTCTCTGATACCAACTTGTAACACCCGTCGTTTAAAAATATGGGTTTTCAAAACTTTTCACCTAACGGTGTTAAATTGCGGAAGTAAAGACTGTAAAAGTCAAAACCGATAAAAACATTTCGGTTTCTGCATTTATTTGGTGTTACATGCCATATCAAACAATAGTTCAAATGAAAACCCAACGGTTGCCCAACATAAAACAACCGTTCACATGTCACAACATAAATTCGACATTAAGTACGAAATGTAAATAAATGTCTAAGCAAAGAATCGTCTATGGATAACTAAGGCTCCTTCAATGAATCTACCCAAGCTCACACATCCTTCATCTAATTCCATCAAGCTAAACCTGAGGGAACAACCACATTAAAGAAGCAAGTGTTAGCTATAAGAATAGCTAAGTAAGATAACACTTAATTAAAAGCATTTGTCTAATTAAAACAATCTTCATTATTAGACAAGTTTTATTAGGCACAACACACATCACACGTTCACACATATACTACATTTCGACTTCATATTAATTAGGATAATCATCCTAAATGTGCCTATCCTGCATTAGTTCACACATTGTCACACGTATCTTTGTTAACTGCATATAAGTGTGCCCTGCATCACACCCGACTGGATGATCAGTCAAAAGACTACTCATCTTACGTCGTTAAGGAGTGGCAAGCCAATCCAAGAGTAATCCGTATGTGGAGGTTGGTCAAACCTCTCGTATTACTCGCCCTGCGTTATAAAGACCATGTTGCGAGGAGCCACCCAAGCAACAACTGCATCAACGCACTCATCCGGCTGAGACAAGTACGGGTTAAGCTTAACACTTTCCCTGCATTAGTTTTATGAGCTCAATTTCACACATATAGATTGGGTCCCTGCATTCCCAAACATTCACACACATATAGTCTAGGTAACACACATTCCTAGACATTCACACACTTTAACTTCATTACGTTTGGATCCTTAAACGTGCAAGTGACATAGTAACCTAGCAAGTCTAGTGAACTAGGCGTACAAGTCAAGCATGCATATCACACATCAACTTCATTTCTATATATCATGCATATCAAGATACTTCATTAAACTACATCAACTGCATAGCTACATACTACATTAAGCAATACTACATTACACTACAATAGGGACTGCATCTCAGGTCTCATGGTCAACTGCATAACCCATAATACCTCCCAAGTAACCCATATACCCACATGCAATATAAAGATACCGAATGGAAGTGTTTACGATTTGAAACCAGCTTTTAGTTGATCTCCCAGCGTGTCAAAGTAGTGTATCTTACCTGGTAGTAGTGTACGCGCGCAAACAAATAGCTAATAGTGCTTATCAGTAATCCCCGACACCTATCGTACATTAACATATGAAATATAAGTCATTTGGGACTCAAACGAACTTAACAAACCTCACGAACTTAGTCTGGAAAATCCTTCTTACGAACTTAGCTACAGTTCTTACGAAGATAGTTTGTTCTTACGAAGATAGTTTGTTCTTACGAAGATAGTGACTGCGTACGAAAATAGAAGCCTTACGAAGGTTATCTTCGTTCGAAGTGCAGAAACGTGTTTTTCGACCTTTTTCCAGAAAATGACCCCAAAACTCTTTAAGTACCGATCGAATTGACACAAAAACATTAATCTTTGATCATCAAAACATATCTTATCAATCCAAATCGTTAAAACATCGTTTACAATCGTTTTAGGCCAAATACTTGATTAAAACACATAAATTAACCAAGAACACAATGAAACCCTAATTCCTTTACAAACCCCTTTTCAATCAGATTTGATTCAACACACATAGACATAATTTCTTCATATTTCACACATTTATACTACATTAACATTTAGGTTTTCAAACCTCACACATAACACACATTAACTACGTATATGCATATATTCACACTAGACTTAACGACACACATGAGGTTGACTTAACAGCGTTAGTCAAATCTTAAAGAAAAGTTTGGGATGTTACACAACATCCGGACTAGGGATGTACCAGTCAGCGAGTGCATATCCATCGTACTACTACGGAGGATACTTTTACCCGTACGGAGGACCGCAGACCCAGCACATGGGGACGCCGCTTTTTGGTGGAAGTTACCCAGGGCACATGCAGGCATCATGGTACTACCCATACGGTATTGTGACCCCGCAGTATCTTAAGGCAAGCCCGATAACTGGAATCGAAAAAGACAAAGTTGAACAAGAGGGACCAGAGCCTAAATACAAGGGGTCATGCCTACAATTCGCAAAAGATTTACGCCAACATGTACCTCCAGTGAAGATGCTAGAGATCCAAGAGGTACCTTGGTACGACGACACCTACGACGTCGATGAGTTCCCCAGGAAGGTCGACGAAGCAGCTAAGGTAGAAGGATGGAGCGGTCCAGCAATCTGTCATGTCATCCTCTACCTCTTACACGGAAAGACAAGGGGGTGGCTCGAAAGCCTACCCGAAGAGAGTATACATGGTGACAAAGACTTCAAATCCAAATTAAAGGAAGAATTTGGCTCTCACCTGTTGGCACATGACATAAAACAGGAGGAGGGCGAAGAGACAGAAGATTTTTTGAAACGATACGGAGACAACACTCGGAACCTAGTACGCATATCAGAGGAAGAAAGGATATCCGGAGCCATACATGGCCTCCGGTCAAAAGAGTTGATACGGCACTTATGCCTCGGTAAGCCAAAAAGCTATCTGGAATTGATGGAGAAATTCCACGAGTGGAGGAGTGCCGAAGAAATAGCAGAAAAAGCTATGGCCAAATGGAAAACCATGATAAAGAAGAACGGGAAGCAAACCAAGACAATCGAGGATGTAGCAGTTGATGAGTTCTCTCCTACATGCAGTAGGACGAATAAATACAAGAGAACAATTGGCAATCTCCGGAAAACGCCATCAGAAATCATGTCATTAGGAGAAGTAGCAAAAACATTCGTCAGACCACTGCCGTTATCCGGAAGAGGGACCAGAAACCTAGACAAATTCTGTTGTTTCCACAACGGATATGGGCATAGTACGGATTACTGCAGAGGGTTGCTAAGGCAGATAGACAACGCAGCAAGAGAAAACAAGCTAGCACACCTAGTGAAAAGGAGCAGACCAAGCTTCGACGAAGCAGAACCGGAAGAACACCGGAGGAGGATACTATCAAACACCTTGATCCGAAAAGGAACACAACACTATCACTTCGGTGAGTTGGATGACAAGGCATCGATAGACCCAGTGCTAATAAAAGTGAACATAGGCAGCGTGTGCCTGAAGAATACGCAGGTAGACACAGGAAGCGGACGAGACATAATCTATGAGAAAAGTTTCCTCCGATTGCCTAAAAAACTGCGGGAAACAATCACGCCACTAGATACGGAAGTAGTAGGATTCGCCAGTGAACGCATCCGCCCATTGGGGAAATATGGCTGGACGCCACTATCGGAGGGTTCCCCTGGTGAAGAACCACACGGATCCTGGCAATCGTGATAAAAGCAAACTCGCCTTATGATATGCTTTTGGGCAGAGAAGGAATGAGGAAATTCCATATGATAGCATCTACAATACATGGTTGCGTACAGTACAAATCTCACGGGGGGATGCAAACAATACTCTCCTCATTTACTGAGGATATAAAGGAAAAGAGCTCCGTACCGTGGTACAAACGCAACAGAAGAATAATTCAAAAAGGACCCAGAGGACAGCTGGAAATTGCGGACGAAGGATCCTTCGCAGAAGAAAGGCCAGACAATCCCGGACCAGCAGGGGATGCAGAAATTCATACACCAAAGACTCTGGCAGGCATTAAGACCGGTTGGAGCACAATTTGCCCCCGGGATAAGCCAAATTAACGGAGCAAATAGGGCAGCACAAAAGTAGCAGCTAGGAACAATACAAAATATTGTAACTTCCTCCTGCCATGTACTTATAAGCTCCCAAAAAATTATATAAAACGATCGTAATAATTTTCTAAATGCGCATAAAAAATTATTTTTTGAATTGTCAAGGGGACGCCCATAAGACTTTTCAACACAATCATGAGGTAATAACCCATGAATAAAATGCATAAGTCACTCTTTCCTTATGATTGTAGTGCATAAGCATAAATGCATAAGACACTCTTTTAAGAATGTATAAGCATAACAAAAACAAAAGATATCACTTTTCCACTAAAGAATGCAGAATGATAAAGCTCTGAAGAATAGCGAAGCAATGACGGCACGAACAGAGACAAGGAGCAAATAATCTTAACCCCTTCTCTGATACCATATGATACGTCCCACGGTGTATCAATATACCAAAGTATATTGTACACAGAACAGTTGTAGAGGGGGTGAATACAACTTTCCTTAATCTTTACAAACTTTTAACACAAAAGGTTTTAAGATTCAGTTTACGAATATTAAGCAAGTAAGTAAAGAGCAGAATCATTAAAACAGTAAAGCAGTAAAGAAATAAAAACATTCTTGAACACAGATTATGGTTTTCAAATGTAATCCTTTATTAAGAAATAATCTATACAAAGAATTACAGAGTTGTTGCGGAATAAAGATAGCCTATAGATATCTAAACAACCCTATGAAATGACAAACAATAATCAATAAGTTTCAGCTCAAGAGAATCAGCCCAAGCTGATCTCGTACAGACTAAGCTGTGTATAAGAGCAGAGAAACTTGTGTGAAGAATGATTCTCAAGAAATGCCACACATATGCAATCCATGAATGAGGCTTTTATAGGCGAAAGCGCTCCTTCATTAGGTGTCCATTGCAGCTACGTGTTCTTCATTCAGTGGATGATAAAGGAATAATCAATCGTGCCTTTCATGGTACTTGTGGTCCCCCACGTACTGACGCACATTCTTCATCTACCAATAGGAGTATGGACACACATATGTAAAACCAACCACCAACCTGGATCCTAGGATTCTTCCTAGTCACGTCATTTGTCTTTATCTTCAATCCAGGTTGTTATCTTCACTTGATTGTCAGACACAGATTGGGTCGTTTGTCAAGGCACCAATCTGCCTAAGTGTATCCAAGCTGACTGCTAATCCCAAGCTGTCTTCCACTAACAGCTTGGTCTTCTATCTTCAATCCTCCTCTTCGACTTGGACTGAATGCTAATACATTGTTGATGCAGCTTGAATAACACTTGCTTCTATAAGATATTATATTTACAAAGTATGAAGCGTGATCTGGGTCAGAGACAGATCGTAAGCTGTTTCAGCTTAGTCTGACCCAGATCAGTTTACAAGAACCAAAAGATTACAAAGTGTTTATAGGTCAGATTTGTCATCATTAAATTTACAATTAACATTGGGACTCAACAATCTCCCCCTATTTGATGATGACAAAACCCAACAACACTTTTGACTATCAGCTTACAAAGAATCAAAGTAAAATGAAACTAACAGATTGTGACCCTTTGAATCTTTTGGGTTCTTTTTGAACTGAAATGAAGTTTTAACAAAGAAACTAGATTTGCACAACTGCCTTTGCATATATAGAGAACAAAACAAAGATATTACATGATATAACACTATTCTCCAAGCATTTCTATAGCTTCTTGCTTAACTTCAAATGATGGGGCAACTCTCACATCTAACTGCCTATCTAACCCCTCATCAATAAGGAACTGCTTATACCCATTACCTTCTTCACTAAAATTTCTGCAGAATCTGTATAAGGTGAAAAGGTGCAAAGCTGGTACCTGTTTTAGTTCAGCAGTCCTTTGGAAAACCAAATTCCCTCTTGCATCCATAAAATACATCCCATGTTCAGGTTCAGTGATGAACATCCCACATCTTGCGTTTTCAACACCAGCAGGTAGAGACAGATTGAGATTATCCAGAATCTTGTCAATAGCACCAGAAGATAATTGTGCAAGTAACTCTGAAGGAGACAAGTTTTTGAGAAAAACAGAATGATCACCTCCAGGAGCATCAATCCTTTCAAACCTTCTTCTTTTCTTCTTGAGTGGCTCAATTGACTCTTCAACACCAGCAGGTAGAGACAGATTGAGATTATCCAGAATCTTGTCAATAGCACCAGAAGATAATTGTGCAAGTAACTCTGAAGGAGACAAGTTTTTGAGAAAAACAGAATGATCACCTCCAGGAGCATCAATCCTTTCAAACCTTCTTCTTTTCTTCTTGTGTGGCTCAATTGACTCATCTTCATCATCCATATCATATGCTTTTGGTCTTGGAAGGCCAGTGATATCAATCTTGTATTTTACAATTGCAGCCAACTTCTTCTCAATGGCTTCCAAGACTGTCTCTTTGTGAATTCCAGAAATACCAGTTATCATGTCATGTAACTCTACCCACTCAGTGTATCCTAGATCAAGCAGATTGTCAAGATCATGGGTTTCCCAGCTTGTTTCATAATCTTTCCTTGTAAACCTTATGCTGGGAATGTTCTTTCCTTTTCTCCTTTTGAGTAGAACCTGAAGGATTGGCTCTGGATGCCTTCTATAGTTGATCTTTTCTGTTATTTTTCTTTTCTCCAGAGCCTCTAACCAATCATGGGCTTCACCACTATTCTTCACATCTTTAACCTTCTGTGATGGTTTAGAGTGAACCACCACCTTCTTCTTTTCTTTTCCTTTGGCCACAACTTTCTTTTTGGAACCAATGGCTGCAAGATTTTCTTCATCTTCCTTATTTAATTGTTCTTGAACAGCCTTGGCAATTTCAGGATCAGACTCAGTTGCAGCCATTCTTTCTCTTTGTAATCTGTCCTCCTTAATCATCTTGTATGTCACCTCAACTGTTACCCCAAGCTGTGGAGCTTTTTCAGTTGCAAGCTCCCAATCCTTTTCTTTCTCAGTTAAGATCTTCACACCACTTGACCCAACTTCTGTTGTCCTTTTCTTGATCATGAACTGGGACAAAGTGGCTGTGTCTTCACTAGATGAAGATTCATCAATTTGATCTTTGGGAGCTGGGTCAGCTTGCACAGGAACAACCTGGGAGGACTTTCTTTTCTTTTGAGTTCTCTTAACTTTTTCAACACCAACATCCTTCCTTATATCTCCCATTTCAGCATCAACAGTCTCCCCCTTAGTTGTATCACTCTCCTTTTCAGCCTCTTCATTTGTTTTTCCAACATTTTCACCACCAAACTCAGATTCTGGTCTTTTTATCTCCTCTACTCTTTCCTTCTCACCTTCCACCTTAGAACCATGCACAACCATTCTTCTATGATTGACTGCCTCCTCAGCTCTAGCCTTATTCCGTCTCTCTTTCAGTCTTTCAAAGTATTCTTCAATTTCCTTGTCAACCTGAGCTTGTTGTCTTTCTCTTTCTAGCTCCATTTCAGCTTCACTCATAGCACTCCTCTTTCTCTTAGTAGCATTCTTCTCCCCCTTTTTGTTATCATCAGCAGGGAAAGAGCTCACTGGAGTGACAAAGAGGCCTTTGAGATCCTGGTTGATCAAGTCAATCTTGACATTAGTGAGACAACAGGCTCTTCTTAGCTCAACATAATCCTCATGGAGGAGTTCAATCTTGGATTTGACACCCTTAGAAGCTTCAATCAGATCATTCTTGAAATCTGCTTGTGACTTATTTGCAGATCGAAGTTCTAATGTGACTTCCCTTGTAAACTTGGTTGCAACATTCTCAATCTGACCCAGAGTACTCTTGTTTCTTTCATTTTCTTCATTGACTGCCTTTGTAAGACTATCAAGAGACTCTGTCAGCTTGCTCTGGTTCTGCTGCATCAAATCAACTGCTTTTAACACATTTTCTTTCAATGCAGTCTGATCTTGACTCAGCTTATCCACCTTCTTATCCGTCAATTCCTGATCCTTTTGGATCTTTTCCAAGCATTTGGTCAGCTGTAAGCTCTCAACCTTATAGGTTGATTTGAACTCAGTGAGCTGACCCACCACATCTGAAAATGAGATAGTGGCAGCTTGGGAAGAAGTTGCAGTTGGCTTAAAAGCCACTGACTCTGGAAAGAGCAGCCTGCAATCCTTAATATCAGGGTCATTGGGCTCATTTAGAAGGGGGTGGAGGTTTAAGGAGTTTTGGAAAATTTGCTCATGAGAGTGAGTCTCATGAGTAGATCTGTCAGAATTGATGATGAGTTGGTCAGCTGTAAGCTCTCAACCTTATAGGTTGATTTGAACTCAGTGAGCTGACCCACCACATCTGAAAATGAGATAGTGGCAGCTTGGGAAGAAGTTGCAGTTGGCTTAAAAGCCACTGACTCTGGAAAGAGCAGCCTGCAATCCTTAATATCAGGGTCATTGGGCTCATTTAGAAGGGGGTGGAGGTTTAAGGAGTTTTGGAAAATTTGCTCATGAGAGTGAGTCTCATGAGTAGATCTGTCAGAATTGATGATGAGTTGGTCAGCCTGAGAAAGATTAACGTTTGGTTCAGGCTGAGGGCCAGTGGGAATGTGTTGATCTTGATTTTGATCAACTCCTCCACTAGCATCTTCCATCAGAGCATCCCTTGAGGATGGATGGGCAGACTCATCATCGAATGAAGAATCACTTCCGGAGATAGTGATCATATTCTCATTGACATCGTGAGGACCATCAATGGTTCCCTTTGCTGCACAAGGGGCTGACACAACTGCCTTAAAGACAGCCATGTAACCTACAGAATCCCTCTGTCCAAGGACAGATGCAGACACAGACTCTGCAGGTGTAATGTTTTGTGTAATTGATTGCCCTTCAACAGAGGTGTGTTGTTGCACCAAAGTATCCTTAGGGAGAATTGAGGCCTGTACCCCTCCTTGTGACATAGAGAATAAGTCTGATCAGCTTGGGGAGGAGAAGCAGTGTCACCAATGCGTTCGATACTTCTCTCCTTTGGCTGACCATCCTCAGAATCGATGTGCATAGACTCTGACTCATTTTGGATCTGGGCTAGATCCTCTGTTATCCCTTTAATGATATCATCAACCTTTTGGGAGGCTGATGATGACGATTTCGGTGCAGACACAGTGTGACCTTGGGAGGAGGTCTTTCTTTCAATACCTTCACCCTGTTTGGAGGGATGGGTAGCAGTAGGTGTTCCCTTTAACTCGTCTACACTCTTTGGGAGAGTGCAGATGGGCGTGGCGATTTCGGCTTGTCAGCTTTGGTGGCAAGGACAGCTTTGGAACGTTCCTTAGCTTCCACTGCACCTTGGGGGATCTCAAGATTTGATGTTGCATTATCAACCCCATAAGCTGGCACAGATTTCCTTTTTGATCTTTTCTTTTTAGCACTGTGAGGTACTAAGTCCTCAACAATGGGTCTTTTAGAGGCGGATTTTGAAGGAGTGGATGAGGGTGTGGCTAGGGTGGCTGATGTTTTGGCCAACCCTTCACCCTCTTTTGAAGGAGTAGAATATTGAATAGATTGAGAAGAGTTTGAGGGTTCAGAAGCATGTGTACCTGGGTCCCCCTGATTAGCAGATTGAGTGTCAGACTCAGATCGCGTCGAATAAGGGACAGCTTCCCCAAGTGCTTCTTGTTCCCTTTTTCTTTGCCTGCAAAAATCAAGATAGATCTGCATTGCTCGGGTCAGACCCTGCACAGATACCTTGGGACTATTTAAGATGTTGTTATTGATAGACTTGCATTCCACAGTCTGACTAGTTGCCATACTGTAATCATTGTCAAGTATTGCTTCAATGATAAGAGCAAGAATCCTACCATAAGGTATGGTAAGACTCTTCTTATGAACACGATCAACTAAGTCCTTAAAAATTAAGCCAGCAAAATCTATTCTGGTCATAGTGACCATTGCATGAAAAATCTGCAATTCTAGAACATTAGGTTGATCAAAGTTGTCTGCCTTTACTTGTAAAGTTTTAGAAATTGTGCTCAGTAGATAGTTCCAAATGCCAGTTAAATATTTCATTTTGACCACTGAAGCCAATGGACCAGTATATCCAATTTCTTGTAAAATATTTTTGGCTTCAGTATGAGACACAACATTTTCATATTCATCTTCAGGCATATAAGACAGCTCAAATGCAGACCTAATCCTCTCATAAGAAATATATACCTTTTTCTTACCATTGAGGATTGTGCCATAGATTGCAGCATCTCCTTTCTTATTCTTCCCACAAAACAGCTCGCCCAAAATTCACAAAGTAGATCTTGAAACACCCAGTCTGGCTTCTCAATCATCACTTTGCCAAAAGGATGATACCATAAGAAAGCCACGATCTCATCGTATCCTTTTGCCCATGAAGGAGGATGAATATTGGCATGAACCAGACTGCCAATCTTGATTTTACTAGTATCAAGATCAGTCGGGACCACTACTACATTACTTTCCACCACATAAGGTGAAAGCTTATTGGCGCTTATTGGAGTTGGGTATTGACTTTCAGGTTCAGAAGAAGAACTAGATAGAGAATCATTAGAATGAATAGAAACAGATGATGATGCCATTTTGAAAACAAATTTTTAGAAGAAAATAAATTTAATAAAACAGTAATCAGATTTGAGAGAAAAATTGATTTGAGAAAATAAGAACAAGTGATTTGGGATTTAGGTTAAATGAATGTTATATACAAAACTCAAAATATCCCGTTTGAAAAAGTTGGAGAGAGAAAGATTTTGATTGGAGGATCAACAAGTAGTGGTGGTACTTTTTCAGTAACCGGTTGAAACCGCTACACGTGTCACACTTCAATAGGATCAACAAGTAGTGGTGGTACTTTTTCAGTAACCGGTTGAAACCGCTACACGTGTCACACTTCAATAGGATCAACAAGTATACTAAATAAAATAATGAAAGTAATAAAACGCACTGAGATATTTAATAACAAAAGTAACCACGAAGCTGGGTCAGACTCAGCTTACCCTCTTTCACTTGGAAGAACACCAAGTCTGAAAGGGTAGTCTGGGTCTGACACAGCTTACCCTCTTTACTTGGAAGAACACCAAGTCTGAAAGGGTAGTCTGGGTCAGACTCAGCTTACCCTCTTTCACTTGGAAGAACACCAAGTCTGAAAGGGTAGTCTGGGTCTGACACAGCTTACCCTCAAAATTTAGTATAACTCTAAGGGGTCAGATTTGCTATTACTTAGCTCACTGCATTTTACAAATTAAGCATACCTAGCTTACTTATGAGATAGTTGAACCTTGATTCATCCAATGGCTTTGTGAACAAGTCAGCAAGCTGATTATCTGTTGGAATGAAGTGGAGTTCAACATCTTCTTTCATTACATGATCCCTGATGAAATGATATCTTATATCAATGTGCTTGATCCTTGAATGAAGTACAGGATTGTTTGAAATTGCTATGGCACTGGTACTGTCACAAAAGATTGGAGTTTTTGATGCAGTGACACTATAGTCTTGAAGCTGATATTGCATCCAAAGAATTTGAGAGCAACATGATTTGAGAAAATAAGAACAAGTGATTTGGGATTTAGGTTAAATGAATGTTATATACAAAACTCAAAATATCCCGTTTGAAAAAGTTGGAGAGAGAAAGATTTTGATTGGAGGATCAACAAGTACACTAAATAAAATAATGAAAGTAATAAAACGCACTGAGATATTTAATAACAAAAATAACCACGAAGCTGGGTCAGACTCAGCTTACCCTCTTTCACTTGGAAGAACACCAAGTCTGAAAGGGTAGTCTGGGTCTGACACAGCTTACCCTCAAAATTTAGTATAACTCTAAGGGGTCAGATTTGCTATTACTTAGCTCACTGCATTTTACAAATTAAGCATACCTAGCTTACTTATGAGATAGTTGAACCTTGATTCATCCAATGGCTTTGTGAACAAGTCAGCAAGCTGATTATCTGTTGGAATGAAGTGGAGTTCAACATCTTCTTTCATTACATGATCCCTGATGAAATGATATCTTATATCAATGTGCTTGATCCTTGAATGAAGTACAGGATTGTTTGAAATTGCTATGGCACTGGTACTGTCACAAAAGATTGGAGTTTTTGATGCAGTGACACTATAGTCTTGAAGCTGATATTGCATCCAAAGAATTTGAGAGCAACAACTTCCTGCAGCAACATATTCAGCTTCTGCAGTGGAAATAGAAACTGAATGCTGCTTCTTGCTGGACCAGCTTACAAGTCTATTGCCAAGCAATTGACAAGCTCCTGAAGTACTTTTTCTGTCAATCTTACAGCCTGCAAAGTCAGAATCTGAATAGCCAATTAGATCAAATCCTGAGTATTTGGGATACCAAAGACCCAGATTGGGACTACCTTTAAGGTATCTAAAGATTCTTTTCACAGCCTTAAGATGAGATTCCTTAGGACTAGCTTGATATCTTGCACAAAGACATGTAGCAAACATAATATCTGGTCTACTAGCAGTCAAGTAAAGTAATGATCCTATCATACCCCTATAAGCTGTGATGTCAACAGATTTGCCGTTTTTATCTTCATCCAGCTTATCACCAGTTCCCATAGGAGTTTTCATAGGTGAGCAATCACTGAAACCAAACTTGTTTAAGAGATCTTTAACATATTTTCCTTGGTTTATGAAAATTCCATTTTTAGTATGTTTAACTTGTAAACCCAGAAAATAGTTTAGTTCTCCCATCATGCTCATTTCATACTTTTTAGACATTAAATCAGAAAACTTTTTGCAAAGTCTTTCACTGCTAGACCCAAATATTATATCATCTACATAGATTTGTACAAGCAGGATATCACCATTATACTTTCTCACAAACAAAGTCTTGTCAACATTACCACTTTTGAAGTTATTAGCCAATAAGAATTTAGACAGAGTATCATACCATGCCCTTGGAGCTTGCTTCAACCCATAGAGAGCCTTGTCAAGCTTGAACACATGGTCAGGAAACTTTGTATTTTCAAAACCTGGAGGTTGTTCAACATAGACTTCTTCTTCCAATTTTCCATTTAGAAATGCACTCTTCACATCCATTTGGTAGACTTTGAAACCCTTGTGTGCAGAGAAGGCTAAGAACATTCTGATTGCCTCTAATCTTGTCACTGGTGCAAAAGTCTCATCATAATCAATTCCATCCTCTTGTCTGTAACCAAGAGCTACCAATCTTGCTTTATTTTTGGTCACAACTCCCTTTTCATCCATTTTGTTTCTGTAGACCCACTTGGTTCCAATCACAGTCTTGTGATGAGGTCTTGGAACAAGTTCCCAAACCTTGTTTCTTTCAAACTGTGTTAACTCATCTTGCATTGCATTTACCCAAGAGGGATCTGCCAGAGCTTCATCAACCTCAGTTGGTTCCACCTTGCTTACAAAATTGACAAACATGCAGAAGTTGTCTGTTGCCTTCCTTCTTGTTTTAACACCAGAGAGTGGATCACCAATGATTTGGTTAATTGGATGACTCTTTGTCCATCTGGTAACTGGGACAATGGACTGATTCAGATTAGATGGTTCAGCATGATCATCTTGAGGAGGAGGCTGATCATCTTGGACAGGAATGGTGGAATCTGAACCAGTTGGAGAGTCATTTAATGGATTCTGAACAATTTCTTCAGTAGGAGTAGGATCAGCTTGTGCATTTTCAAAGATTGGAACACTTTCTTCTTCTTCTAAAAGTTGCTCCCCCTGAGTTTGGGCATTACCAGCTCCAACTGGAGGATTAGTTGGAGGCTCATTCTCAGGTACAGCCAGTTCTTCAAAATTGAAGTCTTCATCTTCAGGAAGAGAGCAATCTGGCTTAGAACAACCTTCATCAATGCTTACATTAACAGAGTTCTCAATTGTTTTAGTTCTCTTGTTGTAAACTCTGTAGGCCTTCATCATTGTTGCATATCCAAGTAGGATACCTTCATCTGATTTTTCATCAAACTTTCCAAGATGGTCTTTCTGATTCAGAATGTAACAAGGACTCCCAAACATTCTTAGGAAACCAATTTCAGGTTTTCTCCCCCTAAGAAGTTCATATGCAGTCTTCTGGTGTCTTTTCACAATGAGGGATCTGTTCTGGGTAAAGCAAGCTGTGTGAACTGCTTCAGCCCAGAAATGAGACTTGACATTGTTTTGAGCCATCATGGATCTGGCAGCTTCAATAAGAGTTCTGTTTCTTCTTTCTGCAACACCATTTTGTTGAGGAGTTCTGGCAGCTGAGTAGACTTGTGAAATCCCTTTTTCACTGCAAAAGGAATTAAGAGTGATATTTTTGAATTCAGTACCATTGTCACTCCTTAATTGCCTAACAGGTCTTTTGTAGAGAATTTCAGCTTGCTTGATGAAATGAATAATGCTGTCAGCAGCTTCACTCTTGTGCTTTAGAAAGAAAACCCAGGTGTATCTTGAATACTCATCAACAATTACCAAGGAGTACCTCATTCCAGTGAATGAAGGAGTACTGATTGGTCCAAATAAGTCCATATGAAGCAGATCCAAACAATTATCAATGGTTGAGCATGTTTTAGACTTAAAAGTAGCTTTATGTTGCTTGCCTTTCTCACAAGCACCACACAGCTTATCCTTCTCATAATTGATCACTGGAAGACCAGACACCAACTCTTTCTTACACAGCTTGTTGATGTCTTTGAAATTCATATGAGACAGCCTTTTATGCCACAACCAATTCAGCTCATCTTGAGACTTTGACATGAAACAGACTTCTCTAGTGACAGTTGGATTTCTCATGTCAAAAGAATACAAAGACTCATCCCTCTTTGCAATAAGCACCACATTGCCTTCTAAATCAAGAACAATACCCTTATCAGACCTGAATCTCACTTCATAACCAGCATCACACAACTGACTCACACTGATCAGATTGTGCTTCAAACCATTAACATATGAGACCCTTCTGAAAGTAAGGGGACCATTTGAAAGTATACCAAAACCTTCAGTCTTTCCTTGAGAGTCATCTCCAAAAGTAACATTAGGACCAACGCGAATCCTAAAGCTACATAGCAGGGACTTACATCCGGTCATATGCTTGGAACATCCACTGTCCAAGTGCCAGGTGTTATCGTCATGACTGCCTTGCAATTATGATAAGGGATTAGTTCTTTTTGGGAACCCATCCAAAGATGGGTTCACCAGAACTGACCTTCTGGTATGACTCAGATTGGGTAACAGAACTTAGACTCTTATCACATTTTGAAACCCATTGTTGCTTGGTCTGTCCTTTACCAGATTCAAAGTTCTTTCTAGCAACATTTAGAGTTTCCTTTTGAACAAAACCTTTGCCTATTCCAGCTTTCTTACATTCAGTTCTCCATTTTCTTTGATCAACAGTTTTTGGATCAGATACATTCTTAAGAAAATTTGTTTCCATTGACACCTTATCAGTTTTGGACTCAACATATTTTAAAATCAACTTGTCAGAGTCAGACTTGGTGTTACTTGAAACAGACTCAGATTTTGTTTGTGACTCATTTCCTAGAGAACCAGACTTCTTACTCTTTAATAGCTTTATTTTCTCTTTAGGAACACTATGATCTCTAACCTTTATTTTATTTTTCTTTAAACTACTCTTGTTTGTTTTAGTTTTTGAATCTGATACAGATTGGGTAATGGTCAGCTTGGACAAGTCAAGACTTTCTTCAGGTTTTAACTCAACAACCTGATCAGCTTCAAACACAGCTTCAGCAATGGTCTGACCAATGATTTTAGGATCTTTAAACCCAATACCCGATTTCTGAACCAACTTAATTGGTTTAGAATTCATTCCATTTGTTTGGACTTTGGGTGGTGAAGGAGGCTGATAACAAGGCTCCATAGCACATACTTCAGCAATGGTTATGGCCCTATCATAATCACCATCAAAAATGGCTTGGATCTGATGAGGTATTTGTACATTTACACACTTAGCAACTCTTTTTGAACTTATACACCATGTTTCAGTAATCTGTTTAACCTTTAAAAACTTTTCTTCTACAGTTTTAGCTTCTTTAATCAAAATGGAGTTTAATTGCTTTTGAGCTTTAACTTCAGATTCTAGTTTTTCAATGGTGTGACTCTTAGAGCTGTTATCAAGTTTCAAAATATGTATTTCCTTTTTGAGTTATTGATTAAAGTGTTTTTGTAGCAGAACCTCATCACCAAGTTTATTCAGTCTGGACAGTTTCTCATTATCAGACATATTGGAAAAAGAAGTTACCTCAGGTGGAGCAGTCTGACTGGTAGATGACTGGTGAGCTGACTCAGATTGCTGTTGTATTTTCACCAGATCTTCAGTAAATCTTTGAGTAGCTTCTTTAGCCATGAAACACTTGGCATCTTTATACAACTCATCATCAAATGATGTGGCACTTTCAGCCCAGTCTTTGGCTACCAGACTCTTTTCATTTTTGTTCACCTTCTCAGTCAGCTCAATTACTTGTGCTTTCAAGGCTTTGTACTTAGTCTTGAGCTTTGAGTATTTTTCACCTCTTCCACCTTTGGCTGGCACAGCTTGAGCAGTTTCTTTAGATCTGCAATCTCCAGCCATATGTCCAGTCTTGCCACACTTGTAACAAGTGACCTTGGACATGTCAAATGGCTTCTTGGTCTTGTCAGCTTGGCCACCTCTTCCTTTTCCTTTAAACTTATTAAAGGATCTCTTTCTGATCCTTTCAGCCAACATAGCAACTTCATTTGCTAGTTCATCACCATCAGATTCATCACATTCAGATTCAGCACAAACAGAGTTAGGATTAGACATCACAGGAATATCATCATTAACACAAGGAATGATCTCATTACTAATTGAACTAGGGTGTTCAGTCATAGAAGCAACAAGTGCAGCAGCAGGCTGACTATAAGAATCACCCATAGCAATTAACTTTTCAGCCTCTGAACATTCTTGGTTATGAAGCAAACCAAAAAGTCCAGGGAGATCAAGATCATGATAAACAGAACTTAGTTTAACAGGAGAAATATAGTTGTTCTATTTAGGTGGTAATGAATCAAGAAATTTACTCTTTAAAACCTCATTTTTCTTATTAATTCCAACAGCAGCTAAATCATTTACCAAAGCATTAAAGCGGGTATGAGTGTCAGTCAAGGATTCATTTCTCAAAGAGAAAAATCTCTCATACCTCCTGGTCAATGTAGTAATTGTGGATTCCATGGAGGTAGAGCAACCCTCAAACATGACAGTCAATGTACCCCACATTTTCTTAGTTGTTGAACACATTTTAATAGAATGGTAAAGGTCTTTGGGCACAGCTTGGACAATGAAATTTCTAGCCTTCACATCCAAGTTTGCCAACCTCCTATCCTCATCCCCCAAATCTGCCTTGTCCTTAACAATAGATTTGACTGTGGCAGGAATGGTTGGTTGACCTTCCCTGACCACAGCTTCTACTACAATGGTTTGTGTAGGAACATAAGGACCATCCGCAAGGATGTCAGACATATTGTTATCGATGGATTCAAGGAACAAAGACATTCTACCTTTCCACCCACTGAAATCATCTTTATCAAACATGGGTGGTCGGGTTGAAGAACCATTATCAATATATGATGACATAATACCTTACTATAAAAGAAATAATGCAAAGATCAAGTCAAGTTAATTCTTAACCCCTTCTCTGATACCAATTGATACGTCCCACGGTGTATCAATATACCAAAGTATATTGTACACAGAACAGTTGTAGAGGGGGGTGAATACAACTTTCCTTAATCTTTACAAACTTTTAACACAAAAGGTTTTAAGATTCAGTTTACGAATATTAAGCAAGTAAGTAAAGAGCAGGAATCATTAAAACAGTAAAGCAGTAAAGAAATAAAAACATTCTTGAACACAGATTGTGGTTTTCAAATGTAATCCTTTATTAAGAAATATCTATACAAAGAATTACAGGGTTGTTGCGGAATAAAGATAGCCTATAGATATCTAAACAACCCTATGAAATGACAAACAACAATCAATAAGTTTCAGCTCAAGAGAATCAGCCCAAGCTGATCTCGTACAGACTAAGCTATGTATAAGAGCAGAGAAACTTGTGTAAAGAATGATTCTCAGGAAATGCCACACATATGCAATCCATGAATGAGGCTTTTATAGGCGAAAGCGCTCCTTCATTAGGTGTCCGTTGCAGCTACGTGTTCTTCATTCAGTGGATGATAAAGGAATAATCAATCTTGCCTTTCATGGTACTTGTGGTCCCCCACGTACTGAAGCACATTCTTCATCTACCAATAGGAGTATGGACACGCATATGTAAAACCAGCCACCAACCTGGATCCTAGGATTCTTCCTAGTCACGTCATTTGTCTTTATCTTCAATCCAGGTTGTTATCTTCACTTGATTGTCAGACACAGATTGGGTCATTTGTCAAGGCACCAATCTGCCTAAGTGTTTCTAAGCTGACTGCTAATCCCAAGCTGTCTTCCACTAACAGATTGGTCTTCTATCTTCAATCCTCCTCTTCGACTTGGACTGAATGCTAATACATTGTTGATGCAGCTTGAATAACACTTGCTTCCATAAGATATTATATTTACAAAGCATGAAGCGTGATCTGGGTCAGAGACAGATCGTAAGCTGTGTCAGCTTAGTCTGACCCAGATCAGTTTACAAGAACCAAAAGATTACTAAGTGTTTATAGGTCAGATTTGTCATTATTAAATTTACAATTAACATTGGGACTCAACAGCATACATATCAGATTTATGCAGACACAAACAACAGAGTCAGGAAACAACACATACCTTGGCCAGCATTAGAAACTGGAATAGTAGCAGCAGCAACTTCCTCTCTTACTGAAGAAGAATCAAGGATAATGATAGAAGAACCTACAGCCATAGGGTCCGTTGAACCGGATGGACCACCCATTACCCTCTGCCTCTTCGGAGGAGGCCCAGAAACATCAACACCAGCAAAAAGGGGACCTTCCCCATCATCAGAAGGAGACAAAGGCCTTCTACCAACAACCATGCCTCGAGGATTCATGGTCACAGCCTCTCTAAGCGTTAACTCTGCAAACACAACATAAGGACGTCAGAAAAAATATATAAAAAATCAAAGAGAAAAAGCAATAGAGAATGGTACCTTCACAGCACCATATCAAAACCGGCTGATCAGGAGAACCCTCCCACGACATCGTAATGCCACAAAGATACAGATCACAGAGGGATAAGTGACCAACTCGAATGGAGACCTATGCACCTGACGGACCAATGCATTATCAAGAGTAACCCAGTCATGCACATTGTCCTCAAAAGACATCCCCGACACCAACCTACTCGTATCCAACAAACCCCTAAACATCGGATGAATGTATTCCTCACTAAAAAACAAAAAACCTGGCCTCCAGTTCAACATATCAGAATCACCTATATCAAAGAATAACCTACCAGGCCTCTCTTCCACCATAACCCAACCATCACGAATACCGAACTTGAAAAAATATCGAAAAACACTTATCCTGGGCTCTATCTCATATGCACGACAAACAACGATAAATGACATTATCATGGTAATCGCTAAGGGGTGCACCACTGATAAATACAGATTGTGGTAATCGAGTAACCCTAATAACCAAGGGGACAAAGGAAACCTAAGATTGCCACCGGAGAAAGGAGCGGTATACATACCTATAAATCCAGTAGGCGCATCAAGAATTGATTCCGACGGTCCCGGAACCCTAATTTCAGGATCACTAGGGCGGCAGAAGCACTGGCGAAACCATGCGACATCATCCTCAGTCATCTCTGAATACGTGGTACTAATAACACGAAAATGATTGCGATCCATAGTATGGAAAAGATTGAATGGAGGGGAGTGGATGTATTTGATATTAGAGCAAAGAGGGGAGAGCGAAAGAAAAAAGAAGAAGAAAAGAAAATCTCCGGAGCCGTCACAAATTAAATAGGAGACAAAATGGATGGTTTGAAAAACCGGCGCATAACCTACACAAACCGTCGATTGGTTTTCTTCTCGGGATAAGCGCACTCGAATTAACTCTGATGGGATATATACGTGGCATGGTAAAATGACAATTTTACCCTTATAAAGAGCACCGGAGAAGATACGGAGCATCCAAAAGCTTTTTCGAGCTCCGGTTATAAAGGTACGCTATTATTTCTTTTCTTTTTGGATTAATTTTGAAGTCTAATGCGATACTCTATAGATAGACTCTCCCATCAGACTGGGGGGCTTGATGATATATCATATACGGAGCTTTACCTCCGTATAAAGAAACGGATACGAAAGACCCTTCGTAAACAGCGAAGGTACTAATACATTGTACCAAACAGACGTATCCGTAGCTGAAGACGATGTTTGATTTTTAGAGAAATTGAAGTGTGATTGGTCAATTGAGTTTAGATCAGTTGCCTTTTAGTATATATTAAGATAAGATTATGATGATGATATATTATGATGATTGTAATATTTTTTTTGTTTGTACTATTGCCATCATTTTTCATGGAAATGGAATTATATTTTTGTATCTCTATTGTTTGATTTAAATCTCAAATTGCCGTTTGATAAAAAAATAAAATAAAAATTGTACATGTAATGCTGGTAATTTATCTATTAAGATTAATTCATGATTGTTTGACTTTCCAACCTATTGTATTTCACAAAATTTTCATTCCGTAATTTTGACGATTAAGAGTAACCTTTACATATTGAGATATAGTAAAATATTGATTCTTAGATATTTTTCTTAATCTTATTACTGTATTTCATTTTCATTTATATTATAATTATGATATATTATGATGATTGTAATATTTTTTTTGTTTGTACTATTGCCATCATTTTTCATGGAAATGGAATTATATTTTTGTATCTCTATTGTTTGATTTAAATCTCAAATTGCCGTTTGATAAAAAAATAAAATAAAAATTGTACATGTAATGCTGGTAATTTATCTATTAAGATTAATTCATGATTGTTTGACTTTCCAACCTATTGTATTTCACAAAATTTTCATTCCGTAATTTTGACGATTAAGAGTAACCTTTACATATTGAGATATAGTAAAATATTGATTCTTAGATATTTTTCTTAATCTTATTACTGTATTTCATTATATTATTATTATTATATTATAAATATATGATATGATGATTTTAACATTTGTTATAATTATAACTAGATTTTAGACCCGTGTCAAATACACGGGGTTTATAAAATTATCAATATAAGAAATAGTATATGTTTAACAAAATTACTTATAGGTTAAAATGTGAAACTATACTTTAAAAAATTGAAGTATTCAAATGTAAATATTGAATGCTAAATCAAATGGTTTAAAAAAATCATATATCATACTTCATCTTTTGCAATACTTCTTTGTAAAGACATTCATTGATTAAAGTGTGTGTAGACAATTGTTAGGAAAGGAGATTCATGATTATTTGGTTGGAGTGTTTGTGTAGGATTGATTAAAGTGTTTGTGTGTTTAATATTATAAACCAAATTAACAGATATGTTGGAGTTGGTTGGTATAATTTATATAAATTATTTTATCTATAGTTTATCCAAATTAAATAGGAGGTGGCCGTGTATTATAATTATCTATATATGGCTGTGTATTATAATTATCTATAGATATGGTGTATGATTTATAGTTTATCCAAATTAAATAGAAGTTGGTCGAATAGCTTATCCAAACTAAATGGATGTTGGTCGATTTATTAAGCTTAATTTAATCACATGTTGAAAATCTTAATTTAGATAAATTAAGAGTTGTGATTGATCAATTGAGTTTAGATCAGTTGCCTTTTAGTATATATTAAGATAAGATTATGATGATGATCAGATGATGATGATTGTAATCTATTGGAGGTTATGGTGTGATAGTTGTAGTCCATATTGTACACAAAACAATAATAGAAGTAAAAGCACTACTACATAACTGATTTTTTGGAACGCACACTTGGAACGGTTGTAAAAAAAAACGTTCTAATTTAAAATGCAAATGTTGTTTGGAACGGTTAATCTTAAAACCGTTTTAAGTTCCTAATAAAGCGTCAAAAAAACGTTCTAAATTTTTAACTTTGGAACGGTTGTTGTTGTACCGTTCCGTAAGGGTTCCAAATTCTATTATATTTGTAACGGTTTCTTATACCACCGTTCTAAACATTGTTTTCAAATATCCTATCTTATCTCTTATTTGAATATGAATATGCTTTATCTTATTAATGATGGATGAATACGTATTTGAGAAGGAGATCCACTAGGCCACTTATATATATACTTTTTTAATTAACATGATACTTTATCTCAAAATACCTCATTATTATCATCCGAAAATTGCATATCATTGAATATAAATTTTATCTACGTACTGCTAAATTTTTATATCTTGAATTTATACCCAATTTATAATCTAGCTTTCGGATCTAGCTTTGGAATTCTTCATAAAAAGATACTGATTTTTACTAAACTTTTTAATTATTTAAGTTATAGCAATTTATTATTAACATATGTTAGTAGCTATATATAACTATTATTAGGTGTTGATATAAGTTATAGCAAATTAGTATTAACATAAGTTAGTAGCTAATGTGATTGTTTGTGTATATGTATATTAGTCCTATTACCCGTACGAAGTACGGATTCTTCCTGTATGTACATACTACATTGTGAATAGTATTTCTTTTCTTAGAAAAATTGAAATTAAAACAAAATAAAAAAGAACATGAATCTTTAGCGATATTAATTGAAAATAATATCGGTTAATATGTGTGGTTTTAACCATTTATATTAATTTCATTAAAATATAATTGAAATAAAAATGAAAATCAATCATTAATGGTTAAAATATATTAAAAATATGATTATATGCTATTCGACATACTATATATTAATAAATTGTTATATGATGTAATGATATTAAAAATAATTATCAATTTAATTTTATATTAAAATAGTCGTAAATTTGATGAAGACTTAAAATAAATAAATCCAAGTATAATATGAACATCGGAACTCGTTTTACTTTTGTACGAAGTTAAGAATTTAAATAACTAACAATATTTTTAATTAATATATATGGTAAGTAAGTAGACATATATAATTAAAACTATTTGATAATCATTATAAGAAAATAATGGATTAGGATTAGGATATAGACTAAAAGAGATATGTGTCGTTTAAATATTGTGACATGTGTCAATCATAGAACGCTATAATCCTGTTTTAGTTTATTCGTAGATATTTATATATACTAGTTTTAATGTTCGCATTTTGTACGGTTTGACATAGTGTAACTTATTTTTTTTCATATATATTATTGACAAGATCTTAGTCATTATTATGAATATATCTTTGATTTGTTATAAGAAAAACGACATTGCTTCTTTTTTTTCTCTTTCATAAATATATTAACTGTTGGTTATAAATTTATTATATTGTTATAAATTTTCAGATGGATCGACAATGGATGTACCAAAAAGTAAAAAGAATACATGCAGGAGGGCCATTTTTTTTAACATCCTGATCAATTTCATCAGGAATCTTTTTATACCTTGATGCACCACAATTAACACATTCATGGAGACCTTCATACTGGTCTCTATACAACATGCAATCATTTGTACATGCATGTATTCTTTGAACTTTTAATCCCATTGGGGTCATTAGTTTTTTTGCTTGATATGTAGTAATAGGTAACGTATTATCGTCGGGAAACATTGGCTTCAAAACTTCTAAAAGGCCCGTAAAGCTTTTGTCACTCCATCCATAGTTAGCTTTTAATCTATATAACTCCAATACAACGGCAAGTTTTGAGTACTTACAACCGGCATACAAATCAGTTTCTCCCTCAACAAACAACTCTTGTAATTTTTCTTGATAAGAATCAGCAACATTAGCCTCCAAATCATGGTACATCCTTTTTAAATTTCCAGGGTTGTAGTTAATGTTTGAATCATTGTTTTCACTGGCATAAGGTATAGATGCCGATGTGCTACCATCAACTAGTGATTCCCCGTGCTCTGACCAAATATGATATTTACGAACAAACCCATTTTTAGTCGGATGAAACTCAATTTTGCTGATATCCTTAAACTGAACAAAGTTTGCACATTTAGAACAAGGACAAAAAATCTCGTTTTTTCCTTTAGCTACTCGATCTTTTTCAGCAGCTACAAGAAAACTTTGCAGGCCTTTCATAAACTCCTCAAAATTAACATCTTTTTGGTACATCCATTGTCGATCCATCTGAAAATTTATAACAATATAATAAATTTATAACCAACAGTTAATATATTTATGAAAGAGAAAAAAAAGAAGCAATGTCGTTTTTCTTATAACAAATCAAAGATATATTCACAATAATGACTAAGATCTTGTCAATAATATATATGAAAAAAAATAAGTTACACTATGTCAAACCGTACAAAATGCGAACATTAAAACTAGTATATATAAATATCTACGAATAAACTAAAACAGGATTATAGCGTTCTATGATCGACACATGTCACAATATTTAAACGACACATATCTCTTTTAGTCTATATCCTAATCCTAATCCATTATTTTCTTATAATGATTATCAAATAGTTTTAATTATATATGTCTACTTACTTACCATATATATTAATTAAAAATATTGTTAGTTATTTAAATTCTTAACTTCGTACAAAAGTAAAACGAGTTCCGATGTTCATATTATACTTGGATTTATTTATTTTAAGTCTTCATCAAATTTACGACTATTTTAATATAAAATTAAATTGATAATTATTTTTAATATCATTACATCATATAACAATTTATTAATATATAGTATGTCGAATAGCATATAATCATATTTTTAATATATTTTAACCATTAATGATTGATTTTCATTTTTATTTCAATTATATTTTAATGAAATTAATATAAATGGTTAAAACCACACATATTAACCGATATTATTTTCAATTAATATCGCTAAAGATTCATGTTCTTTTTTATTTTGTTTTAATTTCAATTTTTCTAAGAAAAGAAATACTATTCACAATGTAGTATGTACATACAGGAAGAATCCGTACTTCGTACGGGTATTAGGACTAGTATATATATACACAAACAATCACATTAGCTACTAACTTATGTTAATACTAATTTGCTATAACTTATATCAACACCTAATAATAGTTATATATAGCTACTAACATATGTTAATAATAAATTGCTATAACTTAAATAATTAAAAAGTTTAGTAAAAATCAGTACCTTTTTATGAAGAATTCCAAAGCTAGATCCGAAAGCTAGATTATAAATTGGGTATAAATTCAAGATATAAAAATTTAGCAGTACGTAGATAAAATTTATATTCAATGATATGCAATTTTCGGATGATAATAATGAGGTATTTTGAGATAAAGTATCATGTTAATTAAAAAAGTATATATATAAGTGGCCCAGTGGATCTCCTTCTCAAATACGTATTCATCCATCATTAATAAGATAAAGCATATTCATATTCAAATAAGAGATAAGATAGGATATTTGAAAACAATGTTTAGAACGGTGGTATAAGAAACCGTTACAAATATAATAGAATTTGGAACCCTTACGGAACGGTACAACAACAACCGTTCCAAAGTTAGAAATTTAGAACGTTTTTTGGACGCTTTATTAGGAACCGTTCCAAATATTATACCTTTAGAACGGTTTTAAGATTAACCGTTCCAAACAACATTTGCATTTTAAATTAGAACGGTTTTTTTTACAACCGTTCCAAGTGTGCGTTCCAAAAAATCAGTTTTGTAGTAGTGTATTCACAATGCAAAGTATATATCGGTCAAGTTTGAAAAGATTCCTCCTGTGGACCACCACAAACTAGAAATAGAGTGTATGTGTGTGTTTGACCCATGATAACTCAACCACAAAACAAGAAATCAACAAGATTTCGGTCGGTGAAATGAATAACCGAGTCCACTTCACCGGTACACTTCACCGAGCTTACTTAAGGCTTTAACCTTGTTTCACTTGCCACATCATTTCATTTCACCATTCTATCACCTAGGCCTTACAAATGGTCTTATAATATGTATCAGACGTCATCGAATGTCTGACCAGAATGAGAGACATTATACCGTTTAAGAACAGTGTGGAGACCACCAGGATGGCCTGTTACCTTAAGGACTTGAGTGAGTTATTATTCAAAATATACCTCAAAATTTATATATGTATATTATTAGATTTACAATTTTATACTCTTATGCTTAACTTCAAAGTTATGAAATGTCTCTTGCATTTTCTTTAGTTCAATGCAACTCAGATTTACGTTGTTTGAGAAGTTTAGTGAAACATGACTAATGAGGTTTCAAAACAGGATCCCAACCGACCTATTGTTGTGATCCTTCAGTTTGACAAGATTAGTACCTACGGAAGTAAGATACCATTTAAATATACCACAATCATATCAAGTTTTCACATTTTGCATAACCTTAAAAGGTGACATTAATTCATTCCTCTTTTGTGTTTATACCTTGAAAAGTGACATTAATTCATTACTTATTCCATACACATCGTTTGTATTGTAAGCATCTCATAAAGAAACAGTGAGAAATACGATAATACGTGTATCGCACGGGTATCACATAGTTAGCATATAATTTTCATATGTGTTCATTTAAGATGTTTAGTAGAACTTTTTATGTGCAAGGTATTCTTAAGTGGAGGAAAGTTCTTCACAGAACTTTCATTAGTTTCAAATTAATTGAAAACATGATGTGTTTCCTTCAATAGAGGGAGATGTGCTAGTAGTATAACCGCTAGAAAATGATTAATGTGCTTAAATTATAGGCTTAAAAGTATGTCTAATAAGGAGAGATTGACACATGGCAAATTCACTGATAAAGATTATGAAAGAGAAGATTGTGGAATCCATGTGTCAAAACTTGAATGCATTAGCCATATTTTTAGACACATTGTTAGGCAAATTTATCATTATCCATAACGGCTAATACCAACCAAAGTTTGTCAAGAATAACAAACTCATGATAAATAGTTCACAGTTTTTTGTTGGATCTACTTTTATTACATGTAGTTTTTGTTTCGCCATCTCATATTTTTTATAGTTCTTTTAGTTTTTATTTTCAATAGATTGTTTTATTTATTTGTTTGAGTGATATCTAATATTCGATGCTGCTAATCAAGCGAATATAATGGATAAACGTTTATAGTCATAGATGTTTACTTGGATCGATGTCTTCTCATGTAGTCATGTTGTTTTGACTATCTATTCGGTTTATTCAACTGGGCCAACAATTTTGGGCATGGTCTTACGTTATTTTTGGGCCAGTTTTCACGTTTTAGAAAATTTGGGAGAGAGAGAGCCTATAAACTTATCATGACCAAATGATCATATACGTATAACGTATCATGTATTTTTTTTTTTACTCGTATTTATGTACGTACCATAAACATGTATAATTGATTTGTATAATCGGCAGGGCCGGCCCAATAGTAATAATGGGTTAGGCATAAGCCTAAGGCCCACCAACTATTGAGGCCCCCAAAATAATGAAATATACGTTAGTCTTACCTATAGGAGTATACTGATTCATTTTTTATGGGTTAATATTTTGTTATAAAGGTTTCTTCCATCTAAGTATGTAACAAAACACCACCTCAATTTTTGTGAAGTGTGAACCATTTCAATCGTCATCACTTTTCTTTAAACTCTAAGCTCCATTAATCTCCTAGAAGTTTGCTCTACGTGACTATGTACGGTTTATAATCACATGACATTGGAATATATATAATTATATTAATTATCCCTCATCTTCAATTTACTATCTCTTGCTTTCTCTAATCTCTTGCTATACTTTTGCTTTCTGTAATCTCTTAATTAGCTCTCTCATTTGTTTACTTTAGTTTCGTATGTTAATTAACTAGGCCTCCAAATTTGATCTCGCTTAAGGCCCCCAAAAAGCTTGAGTCGGCACTGATAATCGGTTATATTGTAAATTGTAATAAGTAATCAAAGTTGATGGTATTTATGCCATCTCTCTATCATAATGCATCATATCATCCTAATGATTTTAATAAAAGTAAAATGGTTTAAAATTTTGTTGACCACATAGGTTTCAAATTATCAAAATCAGGTATGCTTAACAATAAACAAAATAGCTAACAAATTCCAATTGAATCATTGATTTTTACCAAAGAATATACACTATATATTATATATTATCTTAATATTAAGAAATAAAAAGATACTCCCATACCAAAATTAATAACTTATAATATTATATGTGAATATCACGCAAAACAAATAATTGTCCTATAATGATCGGTTCACAAGACAAGTATATAGGTTATAAAAGACAGAAAAGTTTTTCCTACACTAACATTAACATTGAAAGCGAAAGTAGGTCCTAGCTAGGTGGGCGTGACGACATATATCAACATCAATATCGACTACATTTTCCAGATGTCGTATTTGTGATCTTTCTTACTATTCTCCTATTCTAGAAGCTCAAATAAAACCAAAAATAAATATGTTATACCTTTTACTTTGTAAACGCCATGACAACGCCAACTCACTTAATGTTAAATCTACTTTAGTTTCCTAGAAGTATCAAAACTAAATTTCTATTCATAGAGCTTTTATTTTATTTTATTAAAATTATCTTTATGAGACACATTATATTTTAGCAACGATAAGAGGCGGAGCCAGGATTTTTGGTTGACGGAGGGCTGACGACGATTAATGTACAATTTCGAAGTTAGATTTGTGATTGCGAGGCACCGGCATCTTTTGTTCTAAACTTGTATACCAAGCTATTTTCAGATATCTACCAATAAACTAAAACAGAATTGAGATGTTCTTAAAACGACATGTGACGTAATCCTTAACGACACGTGTCCTTTTAATTTATTTATTTTATTAAATTAGCTTTTTTAATTGTATATAAATTCAATTTTCTTATTAGACTTAGAATTAAACTCTAACTCTTGGCTTATATATACAAAACACATTATAACCTTATTCGATTGATCGTTTTCTCATTAATAAAATTATCTCTTTTTCTTTTCTCAATTGTTCAACTCCTATTACTTATATTAAGTTATTAACATGAAGATTTCAAAATTTTGAGTTTACGACCCGGAATCACAAGGCTATTTGCCGTCATCCACTGTGCTTATAAATTCCGATTTTGATGTGATTGTAAAATATAAGGTAAATCTAAAACTCTAACTAACATATATTATATTTATCATTACTATTTATTATAATTTAGCTTCCATCATCGGTTTACTTTAACCACAATTTATTTCATACTCACGAATCATGTACGAGGCATATTCGAATTTCTTTATGATACAATTTATATAGCTACCGTACATCGTACGGGTATTAGAACTAGTATCTATATATATATAAATATATAATAGTATAAATTAATTATTTAAACTAATAATAGTTAATTAACTCTACATAAAAATGAAATGTTTTATAAATAAAATAAAAAAGGTAATTGGATGGGAACCCCCTGATCCCATGTACCATTTGGTACCCACTAATCCTCCAGCCAGGCTAGTGTCCAGGTTCATCTCAACCACTTAATAATCCTCTGATTATCCTAAGTTTGCCTTTGGCAAGACTCGAACCCAGGTTCTACCTGGAAAGTGGCGGCAGTATTAGTTCCTCAGTTTTTATGACTCGCTAATAGATAAACCATTGCATTCATAAAATATTTTTAAATGAACAAAAGTAATCTTCAATGGGCTAATAATCAACTCGTAATAGTGTAACACCACAAACTTACTTTTCTCTCTAAAAGAAAGCAGACAAACAAAAGTTACTCTGACTTATGAAACTCTCTCTGTCATCACCACCTTCTTTATGAGACACATTATATTTTAGCAACGAGCCAACGATTTAGGAGAAAACCTAATACACTCAATCGACATCTTGATTGAAGACACATACTCAATGGTAAATTTGAACATGCCACCACATCATGATATAATTTTGAAAGTGATTAAGGGCTTTCTAAACATTATTATCGAAGAGACCATTTTGAACATAACAAACAACTTTAATTTGTTTAGTTTACGTTTAAATGTATACGTACAGCCAAACTTATGAGACAAATGAGTAATTAATGGATTTGATATTTCTCTAACATCTAGAAAAGCTACTTTATCGAGACACCTATGTATTAAAGAAGATGAAAAGTATGATATAGTAATCACTTAGGGTGGGCGGAGTACGCCGGTGACCAAACCGGTACCGGTCAGTCACCGAGCGTAACACCATTCCACCCCACCGGTATCTAATAGGCGGGGAGCGAGGTGGGGAGAGCGGTGCCCGGGTTGCTCACCACCTTCTATTCTTTTTCTTTTTTTTTCTTGTTTTTTATCTTTATTTGAGTGGAGAGGTGGGGAGGGGTAGTAAAGTATTCCATGCAAGTATGAAAAAGGCGGGAAGAAGTAGAAAAGGTGGAAGGGGTGGGGAGCTGAGGTACTCCCCCCACACTTATAGCTTTCAAGATGAAAATTGTTTTGACCTTTTGAAAATAATATAAGCTCGGGTGGTTGAATTATTGAAAAACTCAACCATTTCAATTAAGGTGTATGGGGGGATTTAAGTGGTTTTTCCTTGAATGTCTACCCAACTTATTATCCTAGTCGACGTGGTCGTCTGAAAAAGTCTTTATCTTTAAATGGTGGGAACATGTACTACTATTTGACCCTTAAAAAAATAAGTATTTTGATATATGATCTCAATCTTTGGGTTGTGATCATTTGAAAATTAAAATTTATGTGAAAACTAGAAAATTATCAAAAACACACTGTGATCTGAACTTAACACAATGTGTCTTCTAAAAACGCATTGTGTTAAGTTTCAAATCACAGTGTGCTTGACCAGTTTTCTGATTTTCACACACTATCAAAAACACATTGTGATTTAACAAAATGTGTTTTTAGAAGACACATTATGTTAGGTTCAGATCACAGTGTGTTTTGACCAGTTAGTTTTCAAATAAACATTTATCCTCAACCTTTAATTTAATTTAGTTATAATTTAGGAATTTTAATATATAGCTTATATGCAAAGACTATTCATCCTAAATATCCTTTTTATCGATTAAGCCATTACTTTTATGTAGATGATATGTTCGCAAATGCACACGATAAAAATAAACTATTACACATTTCTCTATATAACTAAGAGAGGATAATTTTTTGATTAGTTAACAATTATGAGAGAATGTCATGTAGGATTTTTCATTATGTGTCATACTTACATTAATTTCCTAATTTTAAGCATTCCTTTAAAAATTATTCTTTATCCTAATCATCATTAATTAATAATAAAAAAATTAAAAAGTAAAAAAAAAAATCGTTCCATGTATATGGTGGATATATATCTCATAATCTCTTAAATCTCATTATATTTATTTATATATTATATTTGATTTTATATATAAATATTTGATTTTTATATAAATATTTGATTTTATATATAAGAATTTGATTTTATATATAAATATTTGATTTTAAATAAATATTTGATTTTATATATAAATATTTGATTTTTATATAACATATTCCTTGATATAAATATAAAAATAATAATAAATATTTGATTTTATATATTTTTGTATATGATGAGTTATTTGATTTTAAATAAGAAAAATCATAAAATATTTTTTTTAACTTATTATTTATTTAGATAGAAAATATTGATTTCATGTAATCAAATTTAAGGGTTAAGTTTGAAACTTAGAATTAAAATACAAAGTCAACATTTATAATTCCATGGTATATATTTTAACATGTACAGAAAAATATTAAAACTATTTGATTTGGTGAAATTTGAAATTAACTTGCTTAAATTTAACTTAGCCTTAAATTATATGTTATAGATACGTATATTATAGTTTCAGTTGATATATGCATAACATAAAGTCAAAATTTACAAATTAAATTTTATAGATAAATTTTACTCTTTTGAAACCTTTTCTAAATTTATATATATTTTTTTTATTATCATACATTAATATATTTAAATATACAAAGTTTTATGTTGTTTAAAATATAAAGTAGAAAAACTAATGTTGTGTTTGATTAATTTTAAAGTCAATGTGAATCATCATTTTGATCTAAACGTTGTAATTAAATTTTGAAATTCATCTAACGATCATTGTTATTCTAATAAATAATTTAAGACTCTCTTATATATAAATGATGTCATCTTTCACTTAAGTTTGAGTTAAGTCGATTTTAAGCTCTTCATATTATGGATTGTATGAACTATTTTATTCAAACCCTCTCTTCAATTATCATTCGAAATTTGTGTGAAAAGTTTATTATGATTTACTAAAACAATTTCAACTTTAAGTTTTAAAATATTTTTTAAGAGCTTATTCTACAATTTTTAAGTTTTTTTATTTTTAATAGATTATAATTTCTTAGCCCGAACCCCAAAACAATTTTCACTGTGATTCCTAGCCATAATCGCTTATTCCTTTTGATTTCTTACTAAGCCATGGTTTGTTTGTTTCCTTCAACTTTTTTTGGTATATTTGTCTTTTTGTATTATTTTTTAATAAATTGCAGCACATAATTTATGTGAATTTATATACAAATAAATTCTCTTTATTAGTTATAATTTTGAAAAACTTTACCATTTAAACAATAAATGTATAGAGATAAAATAAAATACAAATGATAGTAATAGATTGAAAAGAAATAATGCATGATAATGATAATTATAGATTAAAAAGTATTAGCGCATGAATATACATTAAAAAATAGCAATTATTACTTTTTCCTTTAAGTTTTAATTTATATTTTGTCTAAACTACAAAGTAGAATGACTAATGTTGTGTTTGACCAATTATAAAGTCAATTTACACCATTAATCTCTTATCTTCTAGAATATCTTCACTACCCATTTAGATCAATTACATTTACATCAACTACATTTACATCAACCTACACCACTCGACACCGCCACCATCACCAATAGTTGCGACATCACCACCTGTCGCTGACACCACCAGACCGCCGTCACAATCATCACCGCTGCATTGCGCATGCACCGTGCTTTAAAAATGGAAACTCATCTAATGGTCATTGTTTCCCCGTTGTACGAGTATAATTTAAGACTCTCTTATATATAGATGATGACATCTTTCACTTAAGTTTGAATTAAGTCGATTTTAAGCCTTTCATATCTATGAATTATTTTATTCAAACCCTCTCTTATTAACTATCATTCAAAATTTTATGATTTTTTAGTACTTTTTTTATATTATTTTAGTATAAATTGCAGCACATAGTTTATTTGAATTTATATTAAAAGAAGTATTTTATTGATTATTAATTTGAAAAACTTTACCGTTTGAACAATATATGTATAAAGATAAAATATAATAAAATAAAATACAAATGATAGTAATAGATTGAAAAGAAATAATGCATGATAATGATAATTATAGATTAAAAAGAATTAGCGCATGAATATACATTAAAAAATAGCAATTATTACTTTTTCCTTTAAGTTTTAATTTATATTTTGTCTAAACTACAAAGTAGAATGACTAATGTTGTGTTTGACCAATTATAAAGTCAATTTACACCATTAATCTCTTATCTTCTAGAATATCTTCACTACCCATTTAGATCAATTACATTTACATCAACTACATTTACATCAACCTACACCACTCGACACCGCCACCATCACCAATAGTTGCGACATCACCACCTGTCGCTGACACCACCAGACCGCCGTCACAATCATCACCGCTGCATTGCGCATGCACCGTGCTTTAAAAATGGAAACTCATCTAATGGTCATTGTTTCCCCGTTGTACGAGTATAATTTAAGACTCTCTTATATATAGATGATGACATCTTTCACTTAAGTTTGAATTAAGTCGATTTTAAGCCTTTCATATCTATGAATTATTTTATTCAAACCCTCTCTTATTAACTATCATTCAAAATTTTATGATTTTTTAGTACTTTTTTTATATTATTTTAGTATAAATTGCAGCACATAGTTTATTTGAATTTATATTAAAAGAAGTATTTTATTGATTATTAATTTGAAAAACTTTACCGTTTGAACAATATATGTATAAAGATAAAATATAATAAAATAAAATAAAATACAAATAATAATAATAGATTTAAAAGAAATAATGCATGATAATGATAATTATAGATTAAAAAGAATTAGCGCATGAATATACATTAAAAAATAGCAATTATTACTTTTTCCTTTAAGTTTTAATTTATATTTTGTCTAAACTACAAAGTAGAATGACTAATGTTGTGTTTGACCAATTATAAAGTCAATTTACACCATTAATCTCTTATCTTCTAGAATATCTTCACTACCCATTTAGATCAATTACATTTACATCAACTACATTTACATCAACCTACACCACTCGACACCGCCACCATCACCAATAGTTGCGACATCACCACCTGTCGCTGACACCACCAGACCGCCGTCACAATCATCACCGCTGCATTGCGCATGCACCGTGCTTTAAAAATGGAAACTCATCTAATGGTCATTGTTTCCCCGTTGTACGAGTATAATTTAAGACTCTCTTATATATAGATGATGACATCTTTCACTTAAGTTTGAATTAAGTCGATTTTAAGCCTTTCATATCTATGAATTATTTTATTCAAACCCTCTCTTATTAACTATCATTCAAAATTTTATGATTTTTTAGTACTTTTTTTATATTATTTTAGTATAAATTGCAGCACATAGTTTATTTGAATTTATATTAAAAGAAGTATTTTATTGATTATTAATTTGAAAAACTTTACCGTTTGAACAATATATGTATAAAGATAAAATATAATAAAATAAAATACAAATGATAATAATAGATTGAAAAGAAATAATGCATGATAATGATAATAATATGTTGAAAAGTATTAGTTTTTTTTCTTCGTGAATATACATTAAAAATAGTTATTATTATTAGTTTATCTACTTTAAAGTTTGAATAACATATTTCTAAATTGAATTACAAGTAGGATTTTTGCTTATTTGTACGTCCATTGTTAGTTAAATAGCTCTTATTTAAATTTATATTAAATGTTATTTTTATGTATACTCATCTCATTAAATCATACATGACATTTTTAGTTGTCAATCTTTTTAGCATAATCCTTAGAAAATATTTGTTAGGTCGGTAAAACTGTCCATGTAGCTAAAGTAAAGCCAAATTATTTATCATTTCTTTCTATATAACTTATGTGACATTCATTTTCTTTTGCAAGTAAGATTTATACTATGTAGCGTTTTATTGTTAAAACAAATTCTTTTAAGTGGCTATATGTGTAATATAAAATTCGAAAATATTTAATAATCATGTTTGTATAATATTTTCTAATAAATTTATTACATTATAGTTTTTAATGGTCTATAAGTATTAAAAATAACATATATTATCTACTAATTATAATATTTCTTAATTATTATAATGTTACCGTCCAACAGACGAATTTAATCTATTATAATTTAACAATGGTTTCTCGATTGGCTTACGTACGAAAGGAGCGAATGAATCTCCATCCCCATTATAATATTTTAGTAATACAATATTAATATCTTATTTTGTTTATTAATTAATTTTGTAAAACTTGAATAAGATACCAATACGTATATGCTTTCCTTTTAAATTCTAAATATATTATTTTTATTTTAAAGAAAAATAACGTAGATATATATTCTTATTATTATTATTATACATTAATATATTTAATACATAAGGTTATATTTTGTCTAAATATAAAGTAGAAGGACTAATGTTGTGTTTACTTAATAATAAATTTGGTAATGATACAATTATTTTGACCTAATGGTTGTAACTAAAAGTTTGAACTTATCTAACGGTCTTTTTTCTCCATAAAAGAATTTAGGACCTTCTTATATATATAATGTAGATGTAGATGTAGATAATACATTTTATATAAAGTTATTACTATTTTAATTAGTAATTATACATTTGTATACATTGTCGTTAATGTACCAATATATTGTTATCTTATACTTCAAATTTGGTAGATACATTTTTTATTTGTCAATATAATGAGAGTCGTCTATTTATAAAATGTTATTATAAGTGTCTTACCATGCAACACATGAGTTTAATCTAGTGTATGTATAAATGTGTAAACATCAAAAATAAAACTAAAACTAATTAAAGAACAATTAATGTTAAACACATGAACCATTCACATGTGTATTACACATATTGACATATATATACCGGCAAGGCATATTCACATGCGCATATTGTAACATCCGTGAATCTAGACCCATTGACTTTTTGTGTAATTTGACTAACAAACTTGTTGAATGAAATAATTGGGCCCATTTGTGATTATATGACTATGTGGTATGTTGGTCGGGTCGTTAATATGTTTATTCGATGTTTAATAGTGTAACGATTGTAACTTGGCTTGAAAAGAGAAACGGGTCGGCCCGTGGGTAGTCTATGACCCACCAGCCCCAAGACCCATTTCTTCCCCCCTTATCCCTTCTCCCCCTCTCATTTTCATTTTGACCTAATTTGGGTTCTAGCTCAAGGAGAAGTTTGTGTAAGTCTAATTCAACTCTTTTACTTCCATTTATGCTTGTTCTTATGTTTCTAGTCGTTTTGATGTGATCCCAAGTCTTGTAAATGGTAAAAAAAATGGAAATTAGGGTTAGGGTTAGGGTTTGAAGGATTATGAGTGATTATGGTTAGGGTTAGGGTTAGGGTTAGGGTTAGGGTTAGGGTTAGGGTTAGGGTTAGGGTTAGGGTTAGGGTTAGGGTTAGGGTTAGGGTTAGGGTTAGGGTTAGGGTTAGGGTTAGGGTTAGGGTTAGGGTTAGGGTTAGGGTTAGGGTTAGGGTTAGGGTTAGGGTTAGGGTTAGGGTTAGGGTTAGGGTTAGGGTTAGGGTTAGGGTTAGGGTTAGGGTTAGGGTTAGGGTTAGGGTTAGGGTTAGTCTTGTAAATGGTAAAAATGGAAATTTGGGTTAGGGTTAGGGTTAGGGTTTGAAGGATTATGAGTGATTATGATGTTTTGGTCGAATTTGGGGGTTTTGGTTCGTGTTTCCTGCATAAGCTGCTGGTGCAGACTGCAGGGGGTGGCCACTGCGGCGCAGTGGATAGGTTCTGTAAAATTTTGCGCGTCAACTTTCAAACGTTAATAACTTTTGATCCGTAACTCCAAACAAGTCTTATGACCTATCGTTGGAATCATAAGAGAGTCTAGTTTCTAGTAGTAACACTCTTTTGTATGAATCTCTTCTCATTTCTAAAAAAGGTCGAGTCGAATGCGTCTAGTTCCTACTCGTTAAAGTTGTAAAGGTGTTTAGGGTTGTGACTTGACTTAATTGTGCTAAACCAACTTGTTTATGATTGTAGAGTTGACATTACGATATTATGATGTATAATTATAGGTTGTGGACGTGTGGATCCTAATACTCGTTTGTAAACTTACTAGCTTCTTTGCCGGACAAGGTGAGTTTCGTAGCTCCCTACTCAATAGAGATTCGGGCTGAAAAGTGTACATATACGTGTTGTTTGTTTGGTTGGTTGACTTGATTGCCTGTCTAGTTAATTTCGGATTGACTGTAGTTTGGTAGACAGTTTTGATTGATCGTGTGATGGTTTACGAAGGTGTTTGTGTTATTGTAACTCTTTAGGATAGAAGTACATACATGGAGGTCGGCTTTACTTTCAAAGGGTTTTAGATGTGGTGGGAAGGCTGCGGACGACCCTATACATAAGCATCTAGAACTTGATGAAAGTAAAATCCTCCGAAGTATATGTACGCGTTGTTTAGAGTAAATGATGGACTTTGGGATTTCATTTGAGATAGACATGAATGCCTTGATATACTTGACTTATACGGTACACACTCAAGCACACTTTTATTGCTGCGTTGATGACATTATTGACACACATTTGATATACGTTTTGGTCTTACATACGTACGATACATTATTTGATATTAATATTTCGCGTGCTCAATTATTATACGCAATTACTTTACCCTTATAATCTTGTGATGATTTGATATTGTGATTAGGATAGTTGTACATACATGGAAGACGATGATACCTTTAATGAGTTGTAGATGTGGTGGGAAGGCTGCGGGTGACCCTATATATAAGCATCTATGATTCCTTAAATGTAAAGTCGTATGAAATGTATGTGCATCGTAGATGATTGATTTGTGATATGATGGTTTTGTGATTGAGATTGATGAGACGGTTCATTACGTTTGATTGACTTAGTTAAGTTGTGAAGTATATTATTACTGTTAGGATAGACGTGCATACACGGAAGTCGGTTATGCCTTCCAAGGGTTTTAGATGTGGTGGGAAGGCTGCGGGTGACCCTATATATAAGCATCTGGGACTCGAAGAATGTAGAATCCTCCTAAGTGTATGTACGTATAGTTTAATTTGGGTTAATGATCGATGGTTGATAGTTGTTGAATTTGTGGTTTATATATATATACGCGGTTTACACGCAAGCATTCTATATGTATATACGCGGTTTACACGCAAGCATTCTATATGTATATACGCGGTTTACACGCAAGCATTCTATATATATATACGCGGTTTACACGCAAGCATTCTATATGTATATACGCGGTTTACACGCAAGCATTCTATATGTATATACGCGGTTTACACGCAAGCATTCTATATATATATACGCGGTTTACACGCAAGCATTCTATATATATATACGCGGTTTACACGCAAGCATTCTATATGTATATACGCGGTTTACACGCAAGCATTCTATATGTATATACGCGGTTTACACGCAAGCATTCTATATGTATATACGCGGTTTACACGCAAGCATTCTATATATATATACGCGGTTTACACGCAAGCATTCTATATGTATATACGCGGTTTACACGCAAGCATTCTATATGTATATACGCGGTTTACACGCAAGCATTCTATATGTATATACGCGGTTTACACGCAAGCATTCTATATGTATATACGCGGTTTACACGCAAGCATTCTATATGTATATACGCGGTTTACACGCAAGCATTCTATATGTATATACGCGGTTTACACGCAAGCATTCTATATGTATATACGCGGTTTACACGCAAGCATTCTATATGTATATACGCGGTTTACACGCAAGCATTCTATATGTATATACGCGGTTTACACGCAAGCATTCTATATGTATATACGCGGTTTACACGCAAGCATTCTATATGTATATACGCGGTTTACACGCAAGCATTCTATATGTATATACGCGGTTTACACGCAAGCATTCTATATGTATATACGCGGTTTACACGCAAGCATTCTATATATATATACGCGGTTTACACGCAAGCATTCTATATGTATATACGCGGTTTACACGCAAGCATTCTATATGTATATACGCGGTTTACACGCAAGCATTCTATATGTATATACGCGGTTTACACGCAAGCATTCTATATGTATATACGCGGTTTACACGCAAGCATTCTATATGTATATACGCGGTTTACACGCAAGCATTCTATATGTATATACGCGGTTTACACGCAAGCATTCTATATGTATATACGCGGTTTACACGCAAGCATTCTATATGTATATACGCGGTTTACACGCAAGCATTCTATATGTATATACGCGGTTTACACGCAAGCATTCTATATGTATATACGCGGTTTACACGCAAGCATTCTATATGTATATACGCGGTTTACACGCAAGCATTCTATATGTATATACGCGGTTTACACGCAAGCATTCTATATGTATATACGCGGTTTACACGCAAGCATTCTATAAATATATACGCGATTTACACGCATGCATACTCTGTTTACGCGTCTACACGCTAGCACACCCCATTTGATGCATTTGTAACATGGTTGATACGAACTTGACATACATTATGGATATGCATACATGCGATACACGATTTGGTTATTGTCATCTTTTGCGCATATTCATTTCATGCTTGCTGGTCTTGTGAAATCTTATTGTGGATGTTATTGTGTTTTCATAGAGGCTCACTGTAAGTCATGTTTCGCCTCTACTCGTAGATTGTGATTATGGACGGTGGTTCATTGTGGACCATTACTGCGAACTCACCAACCTTGTGTTGACTATGCTTAGTACACTTTTCAGGTAACCAAGTTATTCCAGGGCGTGGAGTTGATTGTTTGCTTGCTGTTGAACCCGGACTTGGACTTATATGGATCAAGGATCCATCTGCCTTCTTTTGCATTGTACTTAGAACCGTTAGCCATCTTTTGTTGTTCTTTTGTAAACTTTGATGGTTACCTACTCCTTATGTATTTTGATACTTGTTATTCGTATTGTATGGATTCACTGAATCCTTTATTTGCATTTAGTTCATGTTCTACATTAATCCCACCTTGTGCTATATGATTTCCGTGATATTCTGAGCCTTGGCTTGGGGTGTTACAGAATGGTGGCCCATGCAGGTCGTAGAGAATTAGGCGGTTTGACCTAGACTACGGCTTAAGTTAAAACTCTTCATATAGCATGCATGGTTAGGAAATTTGTGTGCAACGTGAATTCTGTGAACCCTAGAAAGTGTATATTGTGAGTTCGTAGTTAAGACCACTTATGTGATGGCTTGAATTCAACGTGATGAATGTGGAATGGGTACAATGTAGTTAATGTGTGCATTGATTGAAATGGATTGTCATTGTTATGGATTGTTGCTACTGATTGATGTTTGTTGGATGCTTTAGAGCAAAATGAAGTTATGTTATTAACTTAGTATAATATTGTGGCAACCCTAAAAGAACCCGATCAACTCTTTTATGGTCGCCCAACATTATAACAAGTTAATGACATCATGGATTGCGCATGCATGGCTTAGTGTATAATAGGGAACCGATATGCTTAATGGAAGTTGATTGGGTGGAGGTTAGCCGTTGGTACACCCTGTATACATACCTGGTCAATAACTAGAGAGCATATCGAATTCAGATTATACTTAACCCATTTGTGTTAATTGTTTGATTTTATGATGTATTGAGCATGATTACTTGAATTAATAATGAACGATCGTAAGGAAATTGACATGATAATATGCTAAGTAACAATCTCATAGGATTCTAGCACTCTTGCCTTAGCTTAATGATATGAAATGAGTATATGGTATCGGTATGAGAGCATTGACTACTTGTGTGACTAACATGTGAGCATTTGAGACTAACTCTCGGGTCAACGTGTCACTTGTTGTATAGAAATGGTGAGACCAAGGAGAGTCGGAACGAACTATAGGGCTGAAGAGGAAGAACCTCAACCGGAAGCTCAACCGGAAGTACAAAGAGGTAGGGGCCGTGGTAGGGGCCGTGGTAGAGGTCGTGGTAGGGGCCGTGGTAGGGGCCGTGGTAGGGGCCGTGGTAGAGGTCGTGGTAGGGGCCAAGGAAGGGGTCGTGGTGAAGCTCCTGAGCCAAACATGGCTGAGGTGATCGCTCAAACGATCGCCAATATCATGCCAACCATTATTGCTCAAGTCACGGCAAGTCTTGGGCAAAACAATGGGCCTCAAAACAATGAAGCCCCAGGAAATATGAATAATGAAAATGTTCAACCTCAGGCCGTGGAAAACGAAGAAGAGGAACCAGTGAGAATTGATAACCGCGTGCCCATGTATAATCAATACGGGGGATGCCGACAGGGATGTATATTTAAGGACTTCAAAAGCTGTGGGGCACCGGAGTTTAATGGAAGAGGTGGTCCCACGGAGTGTATAAGGTGGTTTGAGGAGATCGAGGCAGTGATTGAAAGAAGTCATTGCACGTATGACGACCGGATTTCTTATGCATCCGGCATGTTTAAAAATGACGCCTTGAGTTGGTGGAACCAGGAGATAACTTTGGGGCGGACTTATAACTTGGAATGGATCGATTTCAAGAACAAAGTAAAGGCAAAGTTTTGTCCTCCCTATGAACTACAAAACTTGACCATTGAGTTTGCTAATCTCAATATGGAGGGAGCCGATTATAAGAGCTATGTTAGACGATTTCAAGAGTTGTCTACCCTCATTCCTCACTTGGTGGATTCTGAGGCTCGGGCCATCGAGAAGTTTGTACTGGGCTTAAATCCTCAAGTCCGATCCTATGTGAATTCTAACATGCCTACTTCTTTAGCCGATGCTGTCAACCGGGCCGGTAGTGTGACTGAAGACTTGTTGAGGAGCGGTGTTTTGAGTAACTCCCCAGCAAACAAGAGGAAAGAAGTGGGAGAGTCAAGTGGGGTGAATAAAATGGGAAGGCTTGATCCCAAGAATGCTAACCGGGGAAGACTGATGGCGGCAGTTGAGCCGGCGAGGAGGCCTTATGTGGGACCTCATCCTTTTTGTAACAAGTGTAACAAGCATCATCCCACTAACACCCAATGTGGGGCTTGCCTCAATTGTAATCGACTTGGACATTTGGCAAGAGATTGTAGAGCTCCGAGAACGGGTCCAATGAATGTGACTCCTATTCGAGCCGTCCCTCCTCAAGGTAATCAACAAAGAGGCGAGTGTTTTGGATGTGGTAGTCGTACTCACTACCGTAACAATTGTCCGCAATGGGTCGGACAACAAGTTGAAGTGGCGGTCCATCCGAATCAACTCCAAATTACCGGGCCGAACCAAAACCGTGGCCAACAAGGTCAACAAGTTCAACCTCGAGGCCGAGCTTTTGCGGGAAATGGCATTGGGGGCCAAAATGATCCAAACGTTGGTTAAGGTACATTCTTCTTAACAGTCGTTATGTTATGACACTATTCGATATTGGAACAGACTATGATCTCGTTTATCCTAACGTTACTCCTTTGAATTTCGCTCGTTCGTGTGTTTTGGAATTATATGTTTAAAAATTTTGGATGTTTAGCGACTCCCTAACCAAATTTGGTCAAATACCCCGTGTGTACATCTTGACTCTAGGCGACGACAAACCCTTCACGTACTTTGTGCTCTATGATAATAAGGTTCTTGGCGATGAAGTGAGTACAATCTGAATACCAACGGTTAATACGGTTCTTATTTGTGTAGTAGGGTTTGCTAGTGTAAAAATATCTAACGGTAGGGTTTTTAGGGTTTCATGCAAATTGTCAAACTCAAGCGTCCTTAGAGCTACCGTCTCAAGAAATCTGAAAACTAACGTCGCCTAGTTAATCTTGAGTCTCCCGAAGCTTTTCCGAGTGACTTAACGGACTTGTCCCATCTCGATAACTTAAACTTCGTATATGCTTAACCTTCCTAACGTCGCACGCATAGCCAAAACCCTCATAGACTTGCCACGATCGGGATACGAATTTAGACACATGACTTGAAGATCGTTCGTCCTTGCTAATCACTGTAAAAGCCTGTAACTCGTGTTGTAAGGTAGCACGTGTCGTTTCGAAATATATGATAACTTGAGGGGTGTGAATAAGCTCATGGTGAAAGACCAGGAGATAAATTTGAAGGAAAACAAATTGTGATGGACTTCATTATGAAGTCGCCGAAGACAAGAAATGGGTTGTTGGGTGGTTGAGACCTCTAGAGTTGAGACCTAAGTACCCACATCTGTCTAACGATTGGTGATTTGCTGAATTTCGGGACGAAATTCTTTTGACGGGGGAATAATGTAACATCCGTGAATCTAGACCCATTGACTTTTTGTGTAATTTGACTAACAAACTTGTTGAATGAAATAATTGGGCCCATTTGTGATTATATGACTATGTGGTATGTTGGTTGGGTCGTTAATATGTTTATTCGATGTTTAATAGTGTAACGATTGTAACTTGGCTTGAAAAGAGAAACGGGTCGGCCCGTGGGTAGTCTATGACCCACCAGCCCCAAGACCCATTTCTCCCCCCCTTATCCCTTTCTCCCCCTCTCATTTTCATTTCTATCTATCTATCTATCTCTTTCTCTCTTTCTCTCAAAAGCAAAGCAAGACCATTTCATTCTTCTTCTCTCTACCATCTACTTAGTGTTGGAAAGATTATAACGCTAGAATCATCGTCATCTATACAACATTATCGTCATATCAAAGAATCAAAGGTGGAAGTCTTGCATTTTAGCCATTTTGACCTAATTTGGGTTCTAGCTCAAGGAGAAGTTTGTGTAAGTCTAATTCAACTCTTTTACTTCCATTTATGCTTGTTCTTATGTTTCTAGTCGTTTTGATGTGATCCCAAGTCTTGTAAATGGTAAAAAAAATGGAAATTAGGGTTAGGGTTAGGGTTTGAAGGATTATGAGTGATTATGATGTTTTGGTCGAATTTGTGGGTTGGGTTATGTGTATTAATGGTTAATGATGTTTGGTTATACTTCAAAATGGGCTAAAAGTCCTTACAAGTCGTTTTGGAATGGTTTGGGTCGAATTTGGGGGTTTTGGTTCGTGTTTCCTGCATAAACTGCTGGTGCAGACTGCAGGGGGTGGCCACTGCGGCGCAGTGAACTCAACTCTTGCTCACTGCGGCGCAGTGCCTTGTTTCTGGTCCTGGTTCATTTTAGCCACTGCGGCGCAGTGAGCATGGTTCTGGCTCACTGCGGCGCAGTGGATAGATTCTGTAAAATTTTGCGCGTCAACTTTCAAACGTTAATAACTTTTGATCCGTAACTCCAAACAAGTCTTATGACCTATCGTTGGAATCGTAAGAGAGTCTAGTTTCTAGTAGTAACACTCTTTTGTATGAATCTCTTCTCATTTCTAAAAAGGTCGAGTCGAATGCGTCTAGTTCCTACTCGTTAAAGTTGTAAAGGTGTTTAGGGTTGTGACTTGACTTAATTGTGCTAAACCAACTTCTTTATGTATATACGCGGTTTACACGCAAGCATTCTATATGTATATACGCGGTTTACACGCAAGCATTCTATATGTATATACGCGGTTTACACGCAAGCATTCTATATGTATATACGCGGTTTACACGCAAGCATTCTATATGTATATACGCGGTTTACACGCAAGCATTCTATATGTATATACGCGGTTTACACGCAAGCATTCTATATGTATATACGCGGTTTACACGCAAGCATTCTATATGTATATACGCGGTTTACACGCAAGCATTCTATATGTATATACGCGGTTTACACGCAAGCATTCTATATGTATATACGCGGTTTACACGCAAGCATTCTATATGTATATACGCGGTTTACACGCAAGCATTCTATATGTATATACGCGGTTTACACGCAAGCATTCTATATGTATATACGCGGTTTACACGCAAGCATTCTATATGTATATACGCGGTTTACACGCAAGCATTCTATATGTATATACGCGGTTTACACGCAAGCATTCTATATGTATATACGCGGTTTACACGCAAGCATTCTATATGTATATACGCGGTTTACACGCAAGCATTCTATATGTATATACGCGGTTTACACGCAAGCATTCTATATGTATATACGCGGTTTACACGCAAGCATTCTATATGTATATACGCGGTTTACACGCAAGCATTCTATATGTATATACGCGGTTTACACGCAAGCATTCTATATGTATATACGCGGTTTACACGCAAGCATTCTATATGTATATACGCGGTTTACACGCAAGCATTCTATATGTATATACGCGGTTTACACGCAAGCATTCTATATGTATATACGCGGTTTACACGCAAGCATTCTATATGTATATACGCGGTTTACACGCAAGCATTCTATATGTATATACGCGGTTTACACGCAAGCATTCTATATGTATATACGCGGTTTACACGCAAGCATTCTATATGTATATACGCGGTTTACACGCAAGCATTCTATATGTATATACGCGGTTTACACGCAAGCATTCTATATGTATATACGCGGTTTACACGCAAGCATTCTATATGTATATACGCGGTTTACACGCAAGCATTCTATATGTATATACGCGGTTTACACGCAAGCATTCTATATGTATATACGCGGTTTACACGCAAGCATTCTATATGTATATACGCGGTTTACACGCAAGCATTCTATATGTATATACGCGGTTTACACGCAAGCATTCTATATGTATATACGCGGTTTACACGCAAGCATTCTATATGTATATACGCGGTTTACACGCAAGCATTCTATATGTATATACGCGGTTTACACGCAAGCATTCTATATGTATATACGCGGTTTACACGCAAGCATTCTATATGTATATACGCGGTTTACACGCAAGCATTCTATATGTATATACGCGGTTTACACGCAAGCATTCTATATGTATATACGCGGTTTACACGCAAGCATTCTATATGTATATACGCGGTTTACACGCAAGCATTCTATATGTATATACGCGGTTTACACGCAAGCATTCTATATGTATATACGCGGTTTACACGCAAGCATTCTATATGTATATACGCGGTTTACACGCAAGCATTCTATATGTATATACGCGGTTTACACGCAAGCATTCTATATGTATATACGCGGTTTACACGCAAGCATTCTATATGTATATACGCGGTTTACACGCAAGCATTCTATATGTATATACGCGGTTTACACGCAAGCATTCTATATGTATATACGCGGTTTACACGCAAGCATTCTATATGTATATACGCGGTTTACACGCAAGCATTCTATATGTATATACGCGGTTTACACGCAAGCATTCTATATGTATATACGCGGTTTACACGCAAGCATTCTATATGTATATACGCGGTTTACACGCAAGCATTCTATATGTATATACGCGGTTTACACGCAAGCATTCTATATGTATATACGCGGTTTACACGCAAGCATTCTATATGTATATACGCGGTTTACACGCAAGCATTCTATATGTATATACGCGGTTTACACGCAAGCATTCTATATGTATATACGCGGTTTACACGCAAGCATTCTATATGTATATACGCGGTTTACACGCAAGCATTCTATATGTATATACGCGGTTTACACGCAAGCATTCTATATGTATATACGCGGTTTACACGCAAGCATTCTATATGTATATACGCGGTTTACACGCAAGCATTCTATATGTATATACGCGGTTTACACGCAAGCATTCTATATGTATATACGCGGTTTACACGCAAGCATTCTATATGTATATACGCGGTTTACACGCAAGCATTCTATATGTATATACGCGGTTTACACGCAAGCATTCTATATGTATATACGCGGTTTACACGCAAGCATTCTATATGTATATACGCGGTTTACACGCAAGCATTCTATATGTATATACGCGGTTTACACGCAAGCATTCTATATGTATATACGCGGTTTACACGCAAGCATTCTATATGTATATACGCGGTTTACACGCAAGCATTCTATATGTATATACGCGGTTTACACGCAAGCATTCTATATGTATATACGCGGTTTACACGCAAGCATTCTATATGTATATACGCGGTTTACACGCAAGCATTCTATATGTATATACGCGGTTTACACGCAAGCATTCTATATGTATATACGCGGTTTACACGCAAGCATTCTATATGTATATACGCGGTTTACACGCAAGCATTCTATATGTATATACGCGGTTTACACGCAAGCATTCTATATGTATATACGCGGTTTACACGCAAGCATTCTATATGTATATACGCGGTTTACACGCAAGCATTCTATATGTATATACGCGGTTTACACGCAAGCATTCTATATGTATATACGCGGTTTACACGCAAGCATTCTATATGTATATACGCGGTTTACACGCAAGCATTCTATATGTATATACGCGGTTTACACGCAAGCATTCTATATGTATATACGCGGTTTACACGCAAGCATTCTATATGTATATACGCGGTTTACACGCAAGCATTCTATATGTATATACGCGGTTTACACGCAAGCATTCTATATGTATATACGCGGTTTACACGCAAGCATTCTATATGTATATACGCGGTTTACACGCAAGCATTCTATATGTATATACGCGGTTTACACGCAAGCATTCTATATGTATATACGCGGTTTACACGCAAGCATTCTATATGTATATACGCGGTTTACACGCAAGCATTCTATATGTATATACGCGGTTTACACGCAAGCATTCTATATGTATATACGCGGTTTACACGCAAGCATTCTATATGTATATACGCGGTTTACACGCAAGCATTCTATATATATATACGCGGTTTACACGCAAGCATTCTATATGTATATACGCGGTTTACACGCAAGCATTCTATATGTATATACGCGGTTTACACGCAAGCATTCTATATGTATATACGCGGTTTACACGCAAGCATTCTATATGTATATACGCGGTTTACACGCAAGCATTCTATATGTATATACGCGGTTTACACGCAAGCATTCTATATGTATATACGCGGTTTACACGCAAGCATTCTATATGTATATACGCGGTTTACACGCAAGCATTCTATATGTATATACGCGGTTTACACGCAAGCATTCTATATGTATATACGCGGTTTACACGCAAGCATTCTATATGTATATACGCGGTTTACACGCAAGCATTCTATATGTATATACGCGGTTTACACGCAAGCATTCTATATGTATATACGCGGTTTACACGCAAGCATTCTATATGTATATACGCGGTTTACACGCAAGCATTCTATATGTATATACGCGGTTTACACGCAAGCATTCTATATGTATATACGCGGTTTACACGCAAGCATTCTATATGTATATACGCGGTTTACACGCAAGCATTCTATATGTATATACGCGGTTTACACGCAAGCATTCTATATGTATATACGCGGTTTACACGCAAGCATTCTATATGTATATACGCGGTTTACACGCAAGCATTCTATATGTATATACGCGGTTTACACGCAAGCATTCTATATGTATATACGCGGTTTACACGCAAGCATTCTATATGTATATACGCGGTTTACACGCAAGCATTCTATATGTATATACGCGGTTTACACGCAAGCATTCTATATGTATATACGCGGTTTACACGCAAGCATTCTATATGTATATACGCGGTTTACACGCAAGCATTCTATATATATATACGCGGTTTACACGCAAGCATTCTATATATATATACGCGGTTTACACGCAAGCATTCTATATGTATATACGCGGTTTACACGCAAGCATTCTATATATATATACGCGGTTTACACGCAAGCATTCTATATGTATATACGCGGTTTACACGCAAGCATTCTATATATATATACGCGGTTTACACGCAAGCATTCTATATATATATATATACGCGGTTTACACGCAAGCATTCTATAAATATATACGCGATTTACACGCATGCATACTCTGTTTACGCGTCTACACGCTAGCACACCCCATTTGATGCATTTGTAACATGGTTGATACGAACTTGACATACATTATGGATATGCATACATGCGATACACGATTTGGTTATTGTCATCTTTTGCGCATATTCATTTCATGCTTGCTGGTCTTGTGAAATCTTATTGTGGATGTTATTGTGTTTTCATAGAGGCTCACTGTAAGTCATGTTTCGCCTCTACTCGTAGATTGTGATTATGGACGGTGGTTCATTGTGGACCATTACTGCGAACTCACCAACCTTGTGTTGACTATGCTTAGTACACTTTTCAGGTAACCAAGTTATTCCAGGGCGTGGAGTTGATTGTTTGCTTGCTGTTGAACCCGGACTTGGACTTATATGGATCAAGGATCCATCTGCCTTCTTTTGCATTGTACTTAGAACCGTTAGCCATCTTTTGTTGTTCTTTTGTAAACTTTGATGGTTACCTACTCCTTATGTATTTTGATACTTGTTATTCGTATTGTATGGATTCACTGAATCCTTTATTTGCATTTAGTTCATGTTCTACATTAATCCCACCTTGTGCTATATGATTTCCGTGATATTCTGAGCCTTGGCTTGGGGTGTTACAGAATGGTGGCCCATGCGTGGTCGTAGAGAATTAGGCGGTTTGACCTAGACTACGGCTTAAGTTAAAACTCTTCATATAGCATGCATGGTTAGGAAATTTGTGTGCAACGTGAATTCTGTGAACCCTAGAAAGTGTATATTGTGAGTTCGTAGTTAAGACCACTTATGTGATGGCTTGAATTCAACGTGATGAATGTGGAATGGGTACAATGTAGTTAATGTGTGCATTGATTGAAATGGATTGTCATTGTTATGGATTGTTGCTACTGATTGATGTTTGTTGGATGCTTTAGAGCAAAATGAAGTTATGTTATTAACTTAGTATAATATTGTGGCAACCCTAAAAGAACCCGATCAACTCTTTTATGGTCGCCCAACATTATAACAAGTTAATGACATCATGGATTGCGCATGCATGGCTTAGTGTATAATAGGGAACCGATATGCTTAATGGAAGTTGATTGGGTGGAGGGTTAGCCGTTGGTACACCCTGTATACATACCTGGTCAATAACTAGAGAGCATATCGAATTCAGATTATACTTAACCCATTTGTGTTAATTGTTTGATTTTATGATGTATTGAGCATGATTACTTGAATTAATAATGAACGATCGTAAGGAAATTGACATGATAATATGCTAAGTAACAATCTCATAGGATTCTAGCACTCTTGCCTTAGCTTAATGATATGAAATGAGTATATGGTATCGGTATGAGAGCATTGACTACTTGTGTGACTAACATGTGAGCATTTGAGACTAACTCTCGGGTCAACGTGTCACTTGTTGTATAGAAATGGTGAGACCAAGGAGAGTCGGAACGAACTATAGGGCTGAAGAGGAAGAACCTCAACCGGAAGCTCAACCGGAAGTACAAAGAGGTAGGGGCCGTGGTAGGGGGCCGTGGTAGAGGTCGTGGTAGGGGCCAAGGAAGGGGTCGTGGTGAAGCTCCTGAGCCAAACATGGCTGAGGTGATCGCTCAAACGATCGCCAATATCATGCCAACCATTATTGCTCAAGTCACGGCAAGTCTTGGGCAAAACAATGGGCCTCAAAACAATGAAGCCCCAGGAAATATGAATAATGAAAATGTTCAACCTCAGGCCGTGGAAAACGAAGAAGAGGAACCAGTGAGAATTGATAACCGCGTGCCCATGTATAATCAATACGGGGGATGCCGACAGGGATGTATATTTAAGGACTTCAAAAGCTGTGGGGCACCGGAGTTTAATGGAAGAGGTGGTCCCACGGAGTGTATAAGGTGGTTTGAGGAGATCGAGGCAGTGATTGAAAGAAGTCATTGCACGTATGACGACCGGATTTCTTATGCATCCGGCATGTTTAAAAATGACGCCTTGAGTTGGTGGAACCAGGAGATAACTTTGGGGCGGACTTATAACTTGGAATGGATCGATTTCAAGAACAAAGTAAAGGCAAAGTTTTGTCCTCCCTATGAACTACAAAACTTGACCATTGAGTTTGCTAATCTCAATATGGAGGGAGCCGATTATAAGAGCTATGTTAGACGATTTCAAGAGTTGTCTACCCTCATTCCTCACTTGGTGGATTCTGAGGCTCGGGCCATCGAGAAGTTTGTACTGGGCTTAAATCCTCAAGTCCGATCCTATGTGAATTCTAACATGCCTACTTCTTTAGCCGATGCTGTCAACCGGGCCGGTAGTGTGACTGAAGACTTGTTGAGGAGCGGTGTTTTGAGTAACTCCCCAGCAAACAAGAGGAAAGAAGTGGGAGAGTCAAGTGGGGTGAATAAAATGGGAAGGCTTGATCCCAAGAATGCTAACCGGGGAAGACTGATGGCGGCAGTTGAGCCGGCGAGGAGGCCTTATGTGGGACCTCATCCTTTTTGTAACAAGTGTAACAAGCATCATCCCACTAACACCCAATGTGGGGCTTGCCTCAATTGTAATCGACTTGGATATTTAGCAAGAGATTGTAGAGCTCCGAGAACGGGTCCAATGAATGTGACTCCTATTCGAGCCGTCCCTCCTCAAGGTAATCAACAAAGAGGCGAGTGTTTTGGATGTGGTAGTCGTACTCACTACCGTAACAATTGTCCGCAATGGGTCGGACAACAAGTTGAAGTGGCGGTCCATCCGAATCAACTCCAAATTACCGGGCCGAACCAAAACCGTGGCCAACAAGGTCAACAAGTTCAACCTCGAGGCCGAGCTTTTGCGGGAAGAGGTCGTGGTAGGGGCCGTGGTAGAGGTCGTGGTAGGGGCCGTGGTAGGGTCGTGGTAGGGGCCGTGGTAGAGGTCGTGGTAGGGGCCGTGGTAGAGGTCGTGGTAGGGGCCGTGGTAGAGGTCGTGGTAGGGGCCGTGGTAGAGGTCGTGGTAGGGCATGGTAGGGTCGTGGTGGGGCCGTGGTAGAGGTCGTGGTAGGGGCCGTGGTAGAGGTCGTGGTAGGGGCCGTGGTAGAGGTCGTGGTAGGGGCCGTGGTAGAGGTCGTGGTAGGGGCCGTGGTAGAGGTCGTGGTAGGGGCCGTGGTAGAGGTCGTGGTGGGCCGTGGTAGAGGTCGTGGTAGGGGCCGTGGTAGAGGTCGTGGTAGGGGCCGTGGTAGAGGTCGTGGTAGGGCCGTGGTAGAGGCCGTGGTAGGGGCCGTGGTAGAGGTCGTGGTAGGGGCCAAGGAAGGGGTCGTGGTGAAGCTCCTGAGCCAAACATGGCTGAGGTGATCGCTCAAACGATCGCCAATATCATGCCAACCATTATTGCTCAAGTCACGGCAAGTCTTGGGCAAAACAATGGGCCTCAAAACAATGAAGCCCCAGGAAATATGAATAATGAAAATGTTCAACCTCAGGCCGTGGAAAACGAAGAAGAGGAACCAGTGAGAATTGATAACCGCGTGCCCATGTATAATCAATACGGGGGATGCCGACAGGGATGTATATTTAAGGACTTCAAAAGCTGTGGGGCACCGGAGTTTAATGGAAGAGGTGGTCCCACGGAGTGTATAAGGTGGTTTGAGGAGATCGAGGCAGTGATTGAAAGAAGTCATTGCACGTATGACGACCGGATTTCTTATGCATCCGGCATGTTTAAAAATGACGCCTTGAGTTGGTGGAACCAGGAGATAACTTTGGGGCGGACTTATAACTTGGAATGGATCGATTTCAAGAACAAAGTAAAGGCAAAGTTTTGTCCTCCCTATGAACTACAAAACTTGACCATTGAGTTTGCTAATCTCAATATGGAGGGAGCCGATTATAAGAGCTATGTTAGACGATTTCAAGAGTTGTCTACCCTCATTCCTCACTTGGTGGATTCTGAGGCTCGGGCCATCGAGAAGTTTGTACTGGGCTTAAATCCTCAAGTCCGATCCTATGTGAATTCTAACATGCCTACTTCTTTAGCCGATGCTGTCAACCGGGCCGGTAGTGTGACTGAAGACTTGTTGAGGAGCGGTGTTTTGAGTAACTCCCCAGCAAACAAGAGGAAAGAAGTGGGAGAGTCAAGTGGGGTGAATAAAATGGGAAGGCTTGATCCCAAGAATGCTAACCGGGGAAGACTGATGGCGGCAGTTGAGCCGGCGAGGAGGCCTTATGTGGGACCTCATCCTTTTTGTAACAAGTGTAACAAGCATCATCCCACTAACACCCAATGTGGGGCTTGCCTCAATTGTAATCGACTTGGACATTTGGCAAGAGATTGTAGAGCTCCGAGAACGGGTCCAATGAATGTGACTCCTATTCGAGCCGTCCCTCCTCAAGGTAATCAACAAAGAGGCGAGTGTTTTGGATGTGGTAGTCGTACTCACTACCGTAACAATTGTCCGCAATGGGTCGGACAACAAGTTGAAGTGGCGGTCCATCCGAATCAACTCCAAATTACCGGGCCGAACCAAAACCGTGGCCAACAAGGTCAACAAGTTCAACCTCGAGGCCGAGCTTTTGCGGGAAATGGCATTGGGGGCCAAAATGATCCAAACGTTGGTTAAGGTACATTCTTCTTAACAGTCGTTATGTTATGACACTATTCGATATTGGAACAGACTATGATCTCGTTTATCCTAACGTTACTCCTTTGAATTTCGCTCGTTCGTGTGTTTTGGAATTATATGTTTAAAAATTTTGGATGTTGGTGAACCAGGAGATAAATTTGAAGGAAAACAAATTGTGATGGACTTCATTATGAAGTCGCCGAAGACAAGAAATGGGTTGTTGGGTGGTTGAGACCTCTAGAGTTGAGACCTAAGTACCCACATCTGTCTAACGATTGGTGATTTGCTGAATTTCGGGACGAAATTCTTTTGACGGGGGAATAATGTAACATCCGTGAATCTAGACCCATTGACTTTTTGTGTAATTTGACTAACAAACTGCTGGTGCAGACTGCAGGGGGTGGCCACTGCGGCGCAGTGAACTCAACTCTTGCTCACTGCGGCGCAGTGCCTTGTTTCTGGTCCTGGTTCATTTTAGCCACTGCGGCGCAGTGAACATGGTTCTGGCTCACTGCGGCGCAGTGGATTCACCTTGCTCACTGCGGCGCAGTGCTATTTGCTCACTGCGGCGCAGTGCTCATTCTCACTGCGGCGCAGTGCTCATTTGCTCACTGCGGCGCAGTGCTCATTCTCACTGCGGCGCAGTGCTCATTTGCTCACTGCGGCGCAGTGCTCATTCTCACTGCGGCGCAGTGCTCATTTGCTCACTGCGGCGCAGTGCTCATTCTCACTGCGGCGCAGTGCTCATTTGCTCACTGCGGCGCAGTGCTCATTCTCACTGCGGCGCAGTGCTCATTTGCTCACTGCGGCGCAGTGCTCATTCTCACTGCGGCGCAGTGCTCATTTGCTCACTGCGGCGCAGTGCTCATTCTCACTGCGGCGCAGTGCTCATTTGCTCACTGCGGCGCAGTGCTCATTCTCACTGCGGCGCAGTGCTCATTTGCTCACTGCGGCGCAGTGCTCATTCTCACTGCGGCGCAGTGCTCATTTGCTCACTGCGGCGCAGTGCTCATTCTCACTGCGGCGCAGTGCTATTTGCTCACTGCGGGGGTGGGCCACTGCGGCGCAGTGAACTCAACTCTTGCTCACTGCGGCGCAGTGCCTTGTTTCTGGTCCTGGTTCATTTTAGCCACTGCGGCGCAGTGAACATGGTTCTGGCTCACTGCGGCGCAGTGAACTCATCTTGCTCACTGCGGCGCAGTGCTCATTTCTCACTGCGGCGCAGTGCTCATTTGCTCACTGCGGCGCAGTGCTCATTTCTCACTGCGGCGCAGTGCTCATTTGCTCACTGCGGCGCAGTGCTCATTTCTCACTGCGGCGCAGTGCTCATTTGCTCACTGCGGCGCAGTGCTCATTTCTCACTGCGGCGCAGTGCTCATTTGCTCACTGCGGCGCAGTGCTCATTTCTCACTGCGGCGCAGTGCTCATTTGCTCACTGCGGCGCAGTGCTCATTTCTCACTGCGGCGCAGTGCTCATTTGCTCACTGCGGCGCAGTGCTCATTTCTCACTGCGGCGCAGTGCTCATTTGCTCACTGCGGCGCAGTGCTCATTTCTCACTGCGGCGCAGTGCTCATTTGCTCACTGCGGCGCAGTGCTCATTTCTCACTGCGGCGCAGTGCTCATTTGCTCACTGCGGCGCAGTGCTCATTTCTCACTGCGGCGCAGTGCTCATTTGCTCACTGCGGCGCAGTGCTCATTTCTCACTGCGGCGCAGTGCTCATTTGCTCACTGCGGCGCAGTGCTTTTCTCACTGCGGCGCAGTTCATTGGCCACTGCGGCGCAGTGAACTCAACTCTTGCTCACTGCGGCGCAGTGCCTTGTTTCTGGTCCTGGTTCATTTTAGCCACTGCGGCGCAGTGAACATGGTTCTGGCTCACTGCGGCGCAGTGGATTGGTTCTGGCCACTGCGGCGCAGTGAACTCAACTCTTGCTCACTGCGGCGCAGTGCCTTGTTTCTGGTCCTGGTTCATTTTAGCCACTGCGGCGCAGTGAACATGGTTCTGGCTCACTGCGGCGCAGTGGATTCTTGCTCATGCGGCGCAGTGCTCATTTGCTCACTGCGGCGCAGTGCTCATTTCTCACTGCGGCGCAGTGCTATTTGCCACTGCGGCGCGGTGGCCACTGCGGCGCAGTGAACTCAACTCTTGCTCACTGCGGCGCAGTGCCTTGTTTCTGGTCCTGGTTCATTTTAGCCACTGCGGCGCAGTGAGCATGGTTCTGGCTCACTGCGGCGCAGTGCCTTGTTTCTGGTCCTGGTTCATTTTAGCCACTGCGGCGCAGTGAACATGGTTCTGGCTCACTGCGGCGCAGTGAACTCAACTCTTGCTCACTGCGGCGCAGTGCCTTGTTTCTGGTCCTGGTTCATTTTAGCCACTGCGGCGCAGTGAACATGGTTCTGGCTCACTGCGGCGCAGTGGATAGGTTCTGGTCACTGCGCGCAGTGAACTCAACTCTTGCTCACTGCGGCGCAGTGCCTTGCTTTCCTGGGCGCAGTGAACTCAATCTTGCCACTGCGGCGCAGTGAGCATGGTTCTGGTCCTGGTTCATTTTAGCCACTGCGGCGCAGTGAGCATGGGTTGGCCACTGCGGCGCAGTGAACTCAACTCTTGCTCACTGCGGCGCAGTGCCTTGTTTCTGGTCCTGGTTCATTTTAGCCACTGCGGCGCAGTGAGCATGGTTCTGGCTCACTGCGGCGCAGTGGATAGGTTCTGTAAAATTTTGCGCGTCAACTTTCAAACGTTAATAACTTTTGATCCGTAACTCCAAACAAGTCTTATGACCTATCGTTGGAATCGTAAGAGAGTCTAGTTTCTAGTAGTAACACTCTTTTGTATGAATCTCTTCTCATTTCTAAAAAGGTCGAGTCGAATGCGTCTAGTTCCTACTCGTTAAAGTTGTAAAGGTGTTTAGGGTTGTGACTTGACTTAATTGTGCTAAACCAACTTGTTTATGATTGTAGAGTTGACATTACGATATTATGATGTATAATTATAGGTTGTGGACGTGTGGATCCTAATACTCGTTTGTAAACTTACTAGCTTCTTTGCCGGACAAGGTGAGTTTCGTAGCTCCCTACTCAATAGAGTTTCGGGCTGAAAAGTGTACATATACGTGTTGTTTGTTTGTTTGGTTGACTTGATTGCCTGTCTAGTTAATTTCGGATTGACTGTAGTTTGGTAGACAGTTTTGATTGATCGTGTGATGGTTTACGAAGGTGTTTGTGTTATTGTAACTCTTTAGGATAGAAGTACATACATGGAGGTCGGCTTTACTTTCAAAGGGTTTTAGATGTGGTGGGAAGGCTGCGGACGACCCTATACATAAGCATCTAGAACTTGATGAAAGTAAAATCCTCCGAAGTATATGTACGCGTTGTTTAGAGTAAATGATGGACTTTGGGATTTCATTTGAGATAGACATGAATGCCTTGATATACTTGACTTATACGGTACACACTCAAGCACACTTTTATTGCTGCGTTGATGACATTATTGACACACATTTGATATACGTTTTGGTCTTACATACGTACGATACATTATTTGATATTAATATTTCGCGTGCTCAATTATTATACGCAATTACTTTACCCTTATAATCTTGTGATGATTTGATATTGTGATTAGGATAGTTGTACATACATGGAAGACGATGATACCTTTAATGAGTTGTAGATGTGGTGGGAAGGCTGCGGGTGACCCTATATATAAGCATCTATGATTCCTTAAATGTAAAGTCGTATGAAATGTATGTGCATCGTAGATGATTGATTTGTGATATGATGGTTTTGTGATTGAGATTGATGAGACGGTTCATTACGTTTGATTGACTTAGTTAAGTTGTGAAGTATATTATTACTGTTAGGATAGACGTGCATACACGGAAGTCGGTTATGCCTTCCAAGGGTTTTAGATGTGGTGGGAAGGCTGCGGGTGACCCTATATATAAGCATCTGGGACTCGAAGAATGTAGAATCCTCCTAAGTGTATGTACGTATAGTTTAATTTGGGTTAATGATCGATGGTTGATAGTTGTTGAATTTGTGGTTTATATATATATACGCGGTTTACACGCAAGCATTCTATATGTATATACGCGGTTTACACGCAAGCATTCTATATATATATATACGCGGTTTACACGCAAGCATTCTATATGTATATACGCGGTTTACACGCAAGCATTCTATATGTATATACGCGGTTTACACGCAAGCATTCTATATATATATATATACGCGGTTTACACGCAAGCATTCTATATGTATATACGCGGTTTACACGCAAGCATTCTATATGTATATACGCGGTTTACACGCAAGCATTCTATATGTATATACGCGGTTTACACGCAAGCATTCTATATGTATATACGCGGTTTACACGCATGCATACTCTGTTTACGCGTCTACACGCTAGCACACCCCATTTGATGCATTTGTAACATGGTTGATACGAACTTGACATACATTATGGATATGCATACATGCGATACACGATTTGGTTATTGTCATCTTTTGCGCATATTCATTTCATGCTTGCTGGTCTTGTGAAATCTTATTGTGGATGTTATTGTGTTTTCATAGAGGCTCACTGTAAGTCATGTTTCGCCTCTACTCGTAGATTGTGATTATGGACGGTGGTTCATTGTGGACCATTACTGCAAACTCACCAACCTTGTGTTGACTATGCTTAGTACACTTTTCAGGTAACCAAGTTATTCCAGGGCGTGGAGTTGATTGTTTGCTTGCTGTTGAACCCGGACTTGGACTTATATGGATCAAGGATCCATCTGCCTTCTTTTGCATTGTACTTAGAACCGTTAGCCATCTTTTGTTGTTCTTTTGTAAACTTTGATGGTTACCTACTCCTTATGTATTTTGATACTTGTTGAATTTGTGGTTGAGTATATACGCGGTTTACACGCAAGCATTCTATATGTATATACGCGGTTTACACGCAAGCATTCTATATGTATATACGCGGTTTACACGCAAAAAAAAAAAAAAAAAAAAAAAAAAAAAAAAAAAAAAAAAAAAAAAAAAAAAAAAAAAAAAAAAAAAAAAAAAAAAAAAAAAAAAAAAAAAAAAAAAAAAAAAAAAAAAAAAAAAAAAAAAAAAAAAAAAAAAAAAAAAAAAAAAAAAAAAAAAAAAAAAAAAAAAAAAAAAAAAAAAAAAAAAAAAAAAAAAAAAAAAAAAAAAAAAAAAAAAAAAAAAAAAAAAAAAAAAAAAAAAAAAAAAAAAAAAAAAAAAAAAAAAAAAAAAAAAAAAAAAAAAAAAAAAAAAAAAAAAAAAAAAAAAAAAAAAAAAAAAAAAAAAAAAAAAAAAAAAAAAAAAAAAAAAAAAAAAAAAAAAAAAAAAAAAAAAAAAAAAAAAAAAAAAAAAAAAAAAAAAAAAAAAAAAAAAAAAAAAAAAAAAAAAAAAAAAAAAAAAAAAAAAAAAAAAAAAAAAAAAAAAAAAAAAAAAAAAAAAAAAAAAAAAAAAAAAAAAAAAAAAAAAAAAAAAAAAAAAAAAAAAAAAAAAAAAAAAAAAAAAAAAAAAAAAAAAAAAAAAAAAAAAAAAAAAAAAAAAAAAAAAAAAAAAAAAAAAAAAAAAAAAAAAAAAAAAAAAAAAAAAAAAAAAAAAAAAAAAAAAAAAAAAAAAAAAAAAAAAAAAAAAAAAAAAAAAAAAAAAAAAAAAAAAAAAAAAAAAAAAAAAAAAAAAAAAAAAAAAAAAAAAAAAAAAAAAAAAAAAAAAAAAAAAAAAAAAAAAAAAAAAAAAAAAAAAAAAAAAAAAAAAAAAAAAAAAAAAAAAAAAAAAAAAAAAAAAAAAAAAAAAAAAAAAAAAAAAAAAAAAAAAAAAAAAAAAAAAAAAAAAAAAAAAAAAAAAAAAAAAAAAAAAAAAAAAAAAAAAAAAAAAAAAAAAAAAAAAAAAAAAAAAAAAAAAAAAAAAAAAAAAAAAAAAAAAAAAAAAAAAAAAAAAAAAAAAAAAAAAAAAAAAAAAAAAAAAAAAAAAAAAAAAAAAAAAAAAAAAAAAAAAAAAAAAAAAAAAAAAAAAAAAAAAAAAAAAAAAAAAAAAAAAAAAAAAAAAAAAAAAAAAAAAAAAAAAAAAAAAAAAAAAAAAAAAAAAAAAAAAAAAAAAAAAAAAAAAAAAAAAAAAAAAAAAAAAAAAAAAAAAAAAAAAAAAAAAAAAAAAAAAAAAAAAAAAAAAAAAAAAAAAAAAAAAAAAAAAAAAAAAAAAAAAAAAAAAAAAAAAAAAAAAAAAAAAAAAAAAAAAAAAAAAAAAAAAAAAAAAAAAAAAAAAAAAAAAAAAAAAAAAAAAAAAAAAAAAAAAAAAAAAAAAAAAAAAAAAAAAAAAAAAAAAAAAAAAAAAAAAAAAAAAAAAAAAAAAAAAAAAAAAAAAAAAAAAAAAAAAAAAAAAAAAAAAAAAAAAAAAAAAAAAAAAAAAAAAAAAAAAAAAAAAAAAAAAAAAAAAAAAAAAAAAAAAAAAAAAAAAAAAAAAAAAAAAAAAAAAAAAAAAAAAAAAAAAAAAAAAAAAAAAAAAAAAAAAAAAAAAAAAAAAAAAAAAAAAAAAAAAAAAAAAAAAAAAAAAAAAAAAAAAAAAAAAAAAAAAAAAAAAAAAAAAAAAAAAAAAAAAAAAAAAAAAAAAAAAAAAAAAAAAAAAAAAAAATTTGCATTTAGTTCATGTTCTACATTAATCCCACCTTGTGCTATATGATTTCCGTGATACTCTGAGACTTGGCTTGGGGTGTTACACATATATACAAAGACAAACGGAAGACTATTTATGAAATTGAAGATGAACAACAGGAAGATCATGAAGACATGTGAAAGTATATCCCAACTTGACTAGTCAAGTTGGGAAGATCTTGAACCTTGGATGAAAATCAAGGGTCAAAATTTAAAGATAAGTTTTAAATCTTAACCATTGATTTTCATCCAAGGGTCAAGATCCTCACAACTTGACTAGTAAAGTTGAGATAACTTTAGGGAATCCCCTTCCATATATTTGGCGACGAAAACCTTATGAGGATAAGGCAGGTTCATGTGTGACCACAGGGGAGGCCCAGAGGGTGTGCAAACCCGATTCCCGGCCGGGGCATAAATTTTGAATTTTTTTAATATATATTATATAATAAAATGTATAATATGTTAAAAGATGTGTTATAATATAAATATATATTTGATTTCATTTTAATTAATGTCTAAAATGTAAATATACAATATTTTAGGTACTAAATATGTAAATAAAAGTAAGTGTGTAACTTTATCTATAATTTAGTTAGGATATTTTTAATAAAAATGAAGAGGATAAAGCCATAAAGGCATAAAAGTCACAGATTTTTACATTCACACAATTTAGTTTTCTTAGAATTTATTATTTGGTCATAGAATTTAATTTGATTTAGAATTTGTTAATTGTTCATCCCTAATCGGCTAATCTGATAGAGTTTGATACAGAATTATGCCTCCTAAATATAAACAACTGTTAGGTTCAGTTTACTGATAAACTGGAGTGTCTCCAGTTGCATCTGAAGACCAGTTGATTTGTCCAGAAATAATTGAAGTCCAGTGGCCAGAGTACAGTTGATGCCACTGGAGTTTCTCTCCAGTCGAGATCTGACCAGAACTGAAGACATTCCAGTTGAAGTCGAAGACAACAATTGGAAGGAAGAAAACACACATGGCAGCGAAGCCCAGTGAGTGTTTACCCAGATCGAAAACTGGAGCTTTATCCAGTTTAAAGTACTTACAAAGTTTTACACTGATTACGAGGAAAACCTTTTTACTTTATGTACTATTAACCAGACAATACACATTGTCTATGTTTAAAGTACAAAAGTGCATAAAGTAGGTTGGATAAAGTGACTTTATGTCTTACTTTATCAAGCATGTTCAAGGAATTAAATGCAATTCCTTAAATGCTCTCAACCATATTTGTACGGCAAGGTTGACATCTCAGTGTCAACCTTTGCCTATAAATAGAGGTCTTTGCACAACCAAGAAACAACTTTGCATATTTAGACATTTGCATTCTTGGTGACTTGTGCAATATTCTCTCAATCGCAAAAAAGAACATTTCACAACTCTAAGTGTTTCGATTGTTAAAGAGAATTTCCAAGTATAGATCAATTGTATTTCATAGGTTGTTAGGATATTTACATATTTGTATTATCTTGGTTCCGCAACAACCTTGTAATTTATTTAACATTAATAAATAAATTACACTTGAAAATTACATATTGTCTCACCAGATTTACTTTACAAGTACTTTAATATTGCATTGTCTTTACTTATTTACTTTGTCACCTTAATAAGTAATCCTCCAGATAACCTGGTATACTTTACATTGCAACTGGCAGTTTGTCTAGTTCCTTGTAAGTATTGCAAAGTTAACTCACCATCGACATAGAGGTGTCTTCAGTTGTACCATCGACTAAGTTGGGACTTACAACAACCATCTGGCTTTCAAAATCGTAAAAAGAAGAAACGAGATGAATAAATGATAAAGTCACAAGCCGGTGCTATGTTCAAGTTTATGAAAAAAAACCTGTTGTAGAAACTAAAGAGCAGCAAGAGCCAGAACATGTTGACGAACAAGAGCAGGTACAAGTAGAACCTGAAGAGATGGAAGAGCAACAAAATGTTGAAGAGCAAGATGACTTACAAGCAGAAGAGGAAGAATCAGAAGAGGCCGAAGGGAATGTCGATGCTAATATAAATGAAGAGCATGTTAAGCATAATCCTATTGATATATTTGATCCAAGAAGATGGAGGGACTTTAGAGTCAGTTATTTCTTATACATTGTTGATTAAGCTCGTTCTTCACTTGAGACAAGATTTGAGCAATTCAAAGAGTATGAGAAATAAAATGGATCGCAACCCTAGAGAGGTTTTAAAGCATTTGAAAGAGCTTGGTTATTTTCCAAATACAACCATTGCATACAGAATATTGTTGACTATTCCAGTCACAGTTGCATCTGCAGAAAGGAGTTTTTCTGAGTTGAAGTTATTGAAATCTTATTTACGATCAACAATGTCTTAAGAAAGACTTAGTGGATTGGCCATGATAGCTATCGAGAACGAAATCTTAGAGAACATAAATTGTGAAGAGCTAATTAACCAATTTGCTATGAAGAATGCTAGGAGAGCTTCACGGATCATCGGGTAAATAAGTAACTACTATGGTATGTAATTCTAAAATTATGATCTTATTATGCATATATAATTTTTGTTATAATGCTAGTTATCGTTTATAAAAAAAGTTATTTATATATTTGAATTCGGTTAAAGTTAGGGGCATAATTTTATTTGCTCGGCCGGGGTGTTAAAATTCTCAGGGCCGCCACTGTGTGACCAAATCATGACTATGATAAACATGAGACAATTAACGTACAAGGTTTGATAAATACCATGAAGAGACACGTGAACACATGAAAAAAGAAAACCAATTTCTATGAAACGGATGTTATTCACATGCATGTTAAACCTTGGTGGTGTTTCGCGTTTATTTTGGTGGTTTTCCATACACTGTAACAAATATATATTGGTTCATTTTAAATATCCTAATTTGACTTGTTAAGTTTTTTCTATCGATTTTGACAATAAATATTCTTTTTTTGTTATATAATTCGTAATGAAAATTATATCAATGAAAAATAATTTAAACCCAATCCATTCATATAATTTATATCAAGTGTTATATAATACAAATACAAATGTTTAGAGTCCAAATCGAAAGAAAAATACTAAAAAAAAAGTCAAACATGACATTATGGGACGAGGGAAGTATTAAAAAGCGAACATGTACTTTAATTAGAAAGAGAAAGAAATGAATACGAGTATTTATTTTGAAACATATGCAACTAACCACCTAGCAAGAATTATCAAAGTGTATTAAAATCCCAAACGATGACATGATTTGGTAAACTTGTCTGTGTTATTTACAAATTTCGTGAATGATGACAACTAACCACCTAGCAAATATGAATGTTTAAAGAAATTGGTCCCTCTTAAAGTTAATACACAATAATTGAGGTTTGACCGTTACATCTGACATCATGTCATAGGTAAATGAGCAGTTAAGGTCATACAGGGACGTCGTCGATATAAGGATCAAATATCACAACTTTATATTTTGAGTTTTGTATCGAAAACAAGGTATGCCACGAATAGTGGTAGGAAAAATACAATTGAAGAGGACTAGAGGGTGTCACTGTCCACTGTCCACTGTCCACATGCAATATTGCAATCTCTATTGCATATCTCATAAAATGCCCGCACGCACAAATGTCTTTATCCTCGCTGCATGTTTGGCATGAATCTTAATTTGCTCTTTATATATATACGAGCATGTTACCCATGTAATGCGGCGGCGGTGGTGGGAACGGCGGTCTAGTGGTGTCGGTGACGGTACTATTGGTGGTGGTGGTGGTGACGATGTTAAGTGGTGTAGCTTGATGTAAAAGTGACAGTGAAATATTTTAAAAGAGGGGCTTGGAGTGTTAATTATTAAAATAAGGGTTTAGAGTGTAAATTAATTCATTAAGGGCAAATTTGGTATTTTATAAAAACTCTTTCCATAGTGAGTGTTTATTAAGGGTAATTTAGTATTTTCGTGTGTAACTATTGTGTAACACTTTCTAAAATTGGGGGGCGTGATAATTTTTATAAAGGAGTATATCTATATATAGGTTTTAGGTAAAATAAAATAAGTATTAAAGTAAAACAGATAAAACAATAGGTTTCTCTTCAGTAAAAATCACCGTGCATCATGAAAATTATCGTGCATCAATTGCTTCGTGAATCTTCGTGCATCAATTTAACCATGATCTAAGGGTCAAGATCTTGTCCTATTTGTTTTACTTTAATACTTGTTTTACAATACCCAACCCCTATATATATATATATTATATATATATATTATATATATATATATATTATACTTATATAGAGTTTCCTTATTGTTGGGGAATTTCGCAAATAACGAACAGATAACCGGATAAAACAATCTCTGAAAGGCGTGTAATCACTTTCAGATTGAATCAATTTGGCGGTTCACCCAAACTATTCAATCAGATACAATTCAAAGATTAAGAATTTTCTGTGTGGTTTTGTTGGAGAGCGTTTTGAACCAGAAGAAAGAAAAGAATGATCAGAATTACAACAACGGGATGGATATAAAAGAGTTTTGGCCCATTAACTGCCTAATCGGCAGTTAATTATCCTAGTTTCACGAGTTGCCAAAATTAGCCCCTTTAATTAAATTTCTAAGGCATTTTTAATACAACAATTTAATATAGCTCGACCCCAGCCAGGGGCTCTGCCCCTTGGACCCAGCTCCCAGGGGCGCTGCCCCCGTACCTTCGCCCCTAAGGTCATAATAAATTCAAATAGGCGTGCACTCCGCACCTCCAATCCTATATGATGTATTATTATGACATTACCGATCAAACAAGTTAATCCAATTACACTAAAATATCCAACACTTATTTCAAGAACTATTTTTTTGCAAGAATCGTGAGAACTCAAACTTTCATAATAGCCTTGTGAATGAATTTGTTCACGTTTCTGTTCACATGTGAACAAACGGCTATATATAAGGTTTTGGAAAAAGAATTTTTCTACAACATACATTTTTATAACGTTTCACATGTGAATGAACTTTAAAAACATGTGATCCAATACATAATTTAGGAGTTTTCACGGTTCTTGAAAAATAAGTGGTTCTCGAAATACATATAGTCCTATATATATAACCAATGACAAACATAGCAGAATATATACAACACAACATATACACACACACAAAAATGCCTTCATCACTTCCTGTTGATTCAACACAGACCCCTCAAATAGTACTGTTTCCATTCATGGCCAAAGGCCACACAATCCCTTTGCTGCATTTGGCCCAACTTCTTGTGGCTCGTGACATTACGGTCACAGTATTTACCACCAAAGAGAACAAGTCTTTTATTGCTAAGAGTCTTGAGAGGTGCCCGGATGGTTGTGTCTCTATCGTAGACCTTCCGTTTGCCTGTGATGTTGAAGAAATACCTCAAGGTGTAGAAAGTACTGATAAGTTGCCTTCTATATCGCTCTTTAGGAAATTTGTCGTTGCAACAAAGTGTATGCAGCCTTACTTTGAACAAGAACTTATGAATCTTTCCAACGTCTTGTGTATCGTTTCTGATGGGTTTTTGAGTTGGACACTTGCATCTGCAAATAAGTTTGGGATCCCTCGGTTTTCGTTTTATGGTATGAGCAACTATGTAGATGCTGTGAATCGAGAAGTGGGCTTTAACCGACTCTTGTCAGGACCCGAGTCAGATGATGACTTGGTAACCGTGACTAGGTTCCCTTGGATCAAAGTCACTAGGAATGACTTTCCTGAGCCTTTTAATATGCGGGATCCAAGGGGTCCTCACTTTGACTTCATAATGGAGGTAGGTATGGCGTCACTGAATAGCTATGGGCTGATTTCGAATAGCTTCTATAAGCTAGAGCCACGGTTTATAGACTATTTAACTAGTGAGGCAAAATCCAAAGTTTGGTGCGTAGGACCTCTTTGCTTGGCAGAGTCTTCAATGAATGCTGATCAGAAGCCCAAATGGATCGAGTGGCTAGACCAAAAGCAAGCCAAGGGATGCTCGGTCTTATATGTAGCCTTTGGTACACAAGCAGAGATTTCAACACAACAGCTAGAAACCATATCCAGTGGTTTGGAAGAGTCAGAAGTGGATTTTTTGTGGGTGGTGAGAAAATGTGAGCTGGATGGGCTTCAAGAAAAAGTGGGAGAAAGAGGGATGATCGTACGAGAATGGGTGGACCAAAGGGAGATTCTGAACCACGAGAGCGTGAAAGGGTTTTTAAGCCACTGCGGTTGGAACTCTGTTTTGGAAAGCATCTGTTCAGGGGTACCAATACTAGCATGGCCTATGATGTATGAGCAACCCCTAAATGCAAGGATGGTGGTGGAGGAAATTAAGATCGGATTACGGGTTGAAACATGTGATGGGTCGGTGAAACCAGATGGATTAAAGAAAATGGTAAAAGAGCTAATGGAAGGAGAAAAGGGGAAAGAGGTGAGGAAGAAGGTTAAGGAGGTTGCCTCGGCTGCAAAAGAAGCTATGGCAGAAGGTGGGTCGTCTTGGCGGACACTGAATGAACTCATAGACGAGTTACAAAAACTCCGGTAAGAGTAATGGAGTGGCATAGATTTTCTTATGAATGATACTCTCTTAGTGAGAATCCAACCACCATAGTCAAATAAATGTCGCTTGATGTATCAGAAATCTAAGAAACATATGCTTCGCATTTTTATGGTTGAACCTCTCGAGTTATAATCATCAAGCACCAAATTTATGATGTAATGTCACTTGGTGGCTTTCTGTGATAACTAATTAAGATTGTGATATGAGTAGGGGTTGGATTGTCAAATAGATGTTTTTTGCTTTGCTTTCACAACCCAACCCACCCAAGTTGCTTACCTATATAAAACGATAATGAAGAAATAATAATGCAGTCAAAATTACAGGACAGATATAAGAAGAGTAACAGAGTCATAGTTTGCTGAATGATAAGTTGAGAACTTGTTTTATTGAGTGATTACGATACGCTATAAATAGCATTACAAAAAGGCTATTTAAGCACTAACTAGATGAAAAAGGTTTACTCTAATTTAAGTGTAGTGCCTTTGGGCTGCTTGGTTAGAGGTTTTCCTCCTAAATGGTGAATGGGGGCTACTACCACTGGTGGCACGATGATACTGGTCAGTTAGCTATTCCAAAAAAAAAAACTAGATGAAAATCTTCATTATGTTGAAAATGATAACAAGCAATGATATGTCTTTTTGAATCCATAAGTATTTATAATCTAGGTAAACAGGATTACCCAGGTTATAATCAGAATGCACAAAAGATGATAACAAAGAAAAGAAGTACAGAACTATAGCCATGCTGGATTCTTGAGACGAGTAACGACAGCCTTAACTTGTAGGTAGCTATTGAGGCTGTAAATTCCCTTTTCTCTACCATGCCCGCTCATCTTGTAGCCACCAAAAGGAATTGCAGCATCAAATACGTCAAAGCAGTTGATCCACACAGTTCCCACTTTCAATGCACGGGTTAAAGTATTAGCAGTGTCAAGATTTTGTGTAAAAACACCAGCAGCTAGTCCGAATGGAGACGCATTTGACCTTCGGATGACCTCATCGATATCCCTATTATATAATCAAACAATTGGTAGATATGAGAAAAGAAAAAAAAAAGACAGGGAAATGAACATATATATTCAGGGATGAATGATAGCTCACTTGAATTTAAGAATGGACTGTACTGGTCCAAAGATTTCGTCTTTTGCTATAAGCATGTCATCCTACTTGGTAGAAACAGGAATATAGATGAATAGATCATATAGATTCAGTTAAAATGCTCAAAATCATGTCACTTTTATCACAGCATGGTGTTTGAAAACGTTACCTGGACATTTGAGAAAACAGTGGGTTGGATATAGTATCCATTGGAACCAAATCTTTCACCTCCGGTTTCAAGGGTAGCACCGCTGTCAACTCCTGATCTTATGTACTTCAAGATTTTATTAAATTGATCAGAATCAACCTGAGCATGGACAACAAGTACAAAATATGATAACGCTCTATAGTTTCTCGATAGAATTCCTATGTAGAACTTGATAAATAAGTTTGAAATGTTTTTATTTTTTACTTTTTTTATTTTTGTACTAATTGTAGCAAGCAATACCTGGGGACCTTGTTGAACACCCTTCTTAAAAGGGTCACCAACCACACGTTGCAAGGCTTTAGCCTTTGCTTTCTCTAGGAACTCATCATAGACACGTTCGTGCACAAATGTACGTGATCCAGCACAGCAGCATTGGCCCTGCAAATAGCAGCATAGTGGAACCAAATTAAATCTCCAATCACAAATTCTATTTCTACGTTAGAATAGAAATCTATGATGCACACCTGATTGTAGAACAGAGCAGCATGTGCCAGATCAACAGCTTCGTCAACATTTGCATCCTCACACACAATGAAAGGAGATTTCCCACCGAGTTCTAGAGACACTTGTTTAAGATTGCTTTTTGCAGCTAATCCAAGTACAATTTTTCCAGTCTCGGTAGATCCTGTGAAAGCAAGCTTCATATATTCACGAAGATATGAGGTTAGCATTGATGTAACTGTAATGTATAATCCGATTAGTGCATGCTTCTATTAGTACAAACCTTATCCACCTCCATGTGGCTAGCAAGAGCAGCACCAGCACTCGGACCATAACCAGACACAATATTCAACACACCAGGAGGAAGTCCTGCCTGTTAATCATTTCATAATAAGAAAACTAATTGATCTTACCAGAAATAAAATGTTATGAATACTAATAATACCTCATGGAAAAGCTTTGACACGTAGAGAGCGGACAATGGCGTCTGTTCAGCAGTTTTAAGCACTACAGTGTTACCACATGCCAATGCGGGTCCAACCTTCCAAGAATACATCAGAAGAGGAAAGTTCCATGGTATTATTTGGCCTGCAACGCCAATCGGTTCATGCAATGTCTGAACATGATGTGGCCCGTCAGCCTGAACTGTAAGGCCATGAATTTTATCGGCCCAACCTATGAAATAGTAACAAAAGCCAACAGCACCAAGATGGTCAACTATTATAGGAAAAAGTATAATCTAACTCACAAGGACATAAACAACACCAATTAGTCTTTCCTATGAAGCTTTAATTATATACAAATTAAGTGAATCGGGTTAAAGTATCACTTTTATAATACCTTATGTCCTTATTCATATTCATAATATATACTATAGTCCATTATCGTACTTGTGCTCAGATGTTGAACGTCGATTTAGGAATAACAGATCACATTTGACACCCTTGAAAATTTTGAAGTAGTTTATATGATCCAGTTCTGTTTTATCATTTCTGCCAATGAGAATGCAACCAAAACTACTTACCAGCATAATACCGGAAAAGACGAATGAACAATGGTATTTCATCTGATGCCGCCTGTTCATATGGCTTCCCATTATCCCAAACTTCAAGAGCTGTTATATCATCAGCATGCTTCTCCACTAAATCAGCAAAACGCAACAATATCCGAGATCTTTCCTGGTGACATATTAAATTATGATGCAAAAAACAGACAACAGAACAAAAAACCCAAGGAATATATGAGAAACCAGCTTACATAAGCTGTCATTTTTGGCCAGGGGCCTTCATCAAATGCTTTCCGTGCTGCAGACACTGCACGATTAACATCTTCAACATCACCTTCAGCTACATTGGCAATAAGCTGCCCTGTTCTTGGATCAAAGGTTGGAAAAGTCTTTCCTGTGCCAAAAATCATTCAATATCAGTTCTTAAATGAAAAACACAACGGATTTGAACAAACACAATGTATGACGTATATACCTGAAGCTGAATCCACAAACTGTCCATTGATGAGGAGCTTGGTATGTTCAACCTTGACAGGTGGAGTTATTGGTTCCTCTAAAGCAGCAGTTGTACTAAACTTAGTGATCCTGGTACCTCGGCCAGAGTAACGACCTAATTAAAATTATGCCATTAATCATCAAAATCAGCTGCTCTCAACAACAATGACAATAAAAAAAGAAGCCTAACTAACTAACCCAATATAGGTAACGCTTATCGGATACATATACAAGCATTAAACCAAAACCGCCACCAAAGGAACACAAAATAGTTCCAACCGAAAGATTAGAATAAAAAAAGGTCCTGACATTTTCCATACAACCAAAATGATACTTCTGCTATTGGTGTCACAAAATATATTACATAAAGGTTCTACATGTCGAATTTATGTAGCATGAACCTGCTTAGCTCAGAGTTCAGAACATCACATATGCAATGCGATGGTCATCTCTTTGATTCCGATAGTTTGGATTTGGCAGGATGTATATATCTTTTTTCTTTCAAAACTTTGAAAAGTCAGAATTTTCAAAATAAATCCAAGAAACACATTCACACCAACTTTTTGTTTTTCTTCATTTATCAGCTTACAAAAATTAGGCAACTCATGGTGGCGTATCTAACTTTAGATCTTTTACTTTAAAGAAGAAAGAATTATGTGTATGATAGGTATTAGCAGGGCTCTATAATTTTAGAGGGTGTTTGAGAACGCATTTTAAAGAGATTATTTAATTATTGCATTTTGAATTAAGTAGGTAAGTAACTCGTTTTTCACGGGTTTTGGGTGGTCTTCAACGGTGTATGGGAAGGTTCCAGCTCTTACCAAAGGTAGAGAAGCTGCTCAGTATCTACAAACGATTGGAAAAGGACCCCATCCTTACTAGGCATGAGATAAAATGCAGTTTTAAAAAATTAAAATCTTTGTAATACCAAACACCTCCAAATGAGGAATGTTATTTTGATTTCTTAAATTTATTATCTACAGTAGATCATACCTAATATATATCAACAACTCAAAACTATGCAAATAAATTAATGATACTAAAAACAAGGAACATATGATCTTTTAATTATTAAACAAAGAAAAACAAAAATGATGATAAAAAAAGAAGAAGCAAATAATGATACCTAACAATGATCGTAAGAGAATAGGAGCGTGAGATGAAGAAAGCATAGATGACATTTTCCGGGCAGCCATTTAATTTATTTGGAAAAATATATATAATCAATAAAACGATCTAGCTAGTGTGATATATATGTACGTATGTCTCATGTGAGTGAGTGTGTATATATAGGAAGGATTATCAAAGTAATAGTTGGAAAATTGCCAAAGCTGATGATGCAATCAGGATAACTGGATAAACATTAAAGAAGAAGATTAAATGAAAGAAATAGTAACAATAATAATGATAAAAACCTGTTGGAAGACACAAACACGGTGACACAGTAGTAGCAAATGCAAGTGGTTATGAATGACTACGTATATATGCGCACCAAATGACCAAATCAGTGTTGAAAAGACAAATGCACCCTATGTAAAATGAGATATATCTATATCTATATACACTATTACATTATAAAACATTTAATTCTTTTCATTTTTTCAAATAAATTGTTTGATAATCCAAAAATATTTGTTTAAAAATCTTCACTTAAAATACATATACAATTTATTTGAAATACCTATAATACCCTTAATAAACTTAATTTACAGCATATTCCCTTAACCTTTTAAATAACTAAACTATCTCCTTTTACATCAATTACTTTTACATTAATGATCACACCGCTACCGCCGCCGCTACCGTCATCGTCGCCACCCGTCACCGCCATCACTACATCACCGCATCGCGCAGGCATATGACTATAAAAATATGTAAATGTTTATTTGCAAATCAAGTTACATATTTTCTTTCTTTCTTTTTTCTTCTCCATCTTCTATGTTTATTTTTTTAAATCTTTTTTCTTTCATTTTTAATTTTTTTGCTTTTATTTATTTTAAATAAAAATCCATTCAAAAAATAAAATAAAATTCATCATCCATGGACGGAGCCATAGTGACTAAGGGCTGAGTCCGTTAAATATATCACATTATCACCGATTACCCATTATATTTAACACCTCTTATGAACTATCACCCAACAACTACACCTTATTACTTAATTCGTAATACCTTTAAGAACATATATAGTTCTGTATCATTATCCAAATAAAATTGAATCGGTTTTTATTTTAAAAAAATAAAATTGTCAGAAAAAGAAGGTTAAAAAATAAGAAGAAAGAAGACGAGAGAAAAATGTGTGATTAAGATGTCTTTTAAAAAAAAATTCTAGTTTTTATTTGATTACTGCAACAACTATTCATGATGCATTATACTATATGTTTAATCGTATAGGACTAAAAATAGCCACGCCACCAGGAATAGTCGACACGTTAGTGTGCCAAGTTATACCTGTGTAATAGACATTTGACTGGATTTTTTTCTTTTGATTTTGACATTTTGATTGTTTGATATTGAGAAAAAAGTTAGTTGCAAATATAGTACACCATTTGTTACCTTTTAAGGTAAATTATTCTATTTTTACTTTTAAATTTCTAAGAATGTCACCCTTACAAAATTAATATGAAGCATATATAGAACTCGAATCTTAATGATAAATCCTAAGGCAAAAAAAAACTTAACAATATATCACTAATCACATTATGATACATCATTTATAAGTTTGGTATATAATAATGGAAATTTTTGTTAAGGAAGCTTCATCAAGAGGCACGTGAAGTCTAAATTTGACATTTTTGGTAACGATAAGTTGATACTTTTAACATCACATTTGACTGTTTGATACAAAGAAAAAAGTTAAATGTGTAAATGTAGTACGCCATTTGTTGGTTTGGTCATCTAAAACTCTAAAAGTGTAAATCTTTGTCATATGCCGTATAGAAGCTTCTTCATTAGAGGCACGCAAATTCTAAATTTGGCATTTTATTTTTTACTATAAGTTTATACCATTTGAAAAATCTTATTGTATTTTTTGAACATTACATTGGAGCATGAGGTATGTGTGACAACTCGTAATTTATTAACAACGGGTTAGTCCTAATCTCGATCATTATTATAATTTCGTCTAATTTAGAGATTATGACGTGGAAATTATTAGTTAATTGAACATTTGAATATACATCAAATTAGACGTATCCTAAATTCATCAAATTCATCAAATTCATCAAATTCATCAAATTCATCAAATTCATCAAATTCATCAAATTCATCAAATTCATCAAATTCATCAAATTCATCAAATTCATCAAATTCATCAAATTCATCAAATTCATCAAATTCATCAAATTCATCAAATTCATCAAATTCATCAAATTCATCAAATTCATCAAATTCATCAAATTCATCAAATTCATCAAATTCATCAAATTCATCAAATTCATCAAATTCATCAAATTCATCAAATTCATCAAATTCATCAAATTCATCAAATTCATCAAATTCATCAAATTCATCAAATTCATCAAATTCATCAAATTCATCAAATTCATCAAATTCATCAAATTCATCAAATTCATCAAATTCATCAAATTCATCAAATTCATCAAATTCATCAAATTCATCAAATTCATCAAATTCATCAAATTCATCAAATTCATCAAATTCATCAAATTCATCAAATTCATCAAATTCATCAAATTCATCAAATTCATCAAATTCATCAAATTCATCAAATTCATCAAATTCATCAAATTCATCAAATTCATCAAATTCATCAAATTCATCAAATTCATCAAATTCATCAAATTCATCAAATTCATCAAATTCATCAAATTCATCAAATTCATCAAATTCATCAAATTCATCAAATTCATCAAATTCATCAAATTCATCAAATTCATCAAATTCATCAAATTCATCAAATTCATCAAATTCATCAAATTCATCAAATTCATCAAATTCATCAAATTCATCAAATTCATCAAATTCATCAAATTCATCAAATTCATCAAATTCATCAAATTCATCAAATTCATCAAATTCATCAAATTCATCAAATTCATCAAATTCATCAAATTCATCAAATTCATCAAATTCATCAAATTCATCAAATTCATCAAATTCATCAAATTCATCAAATTCATCAAATTCATCAAATTCATCAAATTCATCAAATTCATCAAATTCATCAAATTCATCAAATTCATCAAATTCATCAAATTCATCAAATTCATCAAATTCATCAAATTCATCAAATTCATCAAATTCATCAAATTCATCAAATTCATCAAATTCATCAAATTCATCAAATTCATCAAATTCATCAAATTCATCAAATTCATCAAATTCATCAAATTCATCAAATTCATCAAATTCATCAAATTCATCAAATTCATCAAATTCATCAAATTCATCAAATTCATCAAATTCATCAAATTCATCAAATTCATCAAATTCATCAAATTCATCAAATTCATCAAATTCATCAAATTCATCAAATTCATCAAATTCATCAAATTCATCAAATTCATCAAATTCATCAAATTCATCAAATTCATCAAATTCATCAAATTCATCAAATTCATCAAATTCATCAAATTCATCAAATTCATCAAATTCATCAAATTCATCAAATTCATCAAATTCATCAAATTCATCAAATTCATCAAATTCATCAAATTCATCAAATTCATCAAATTCATCAAATTCATCAAATTCATCAAATTCATCAAATTCATCAAATTCATCAAATTCATCAAATTCATCAAATTCATCAAATTCATCAAATTCATCAAATTCATCAAATTCATCAAATTCATCAAATTCATCAAATTCATCAAATTCATCAAATTCATCAAATTCATCAAATTCATCAAATTCATCAAATTCATCAAATTCATCAAATTCATCAAATTCATCAAATTCATCAAATTCATCAAATTCATCAAATTCATCAAATTCATCAAATTCATCAAATTCATCAAATTCATCAAATTCATCAAATTCATCAAATTCATCAAATTCATCAAATTCATCAAATTCATCAAATTCATCAAATTCATCAAATTCATCAAATTCATCAAATTCATCAAATTCAAAGGAAGGATTGAAAGACTTATAAAGCTATAATATTTGGAGTATTATCATTATCATCATCTTCATCTTTTTCATCAAATTCATCAAGAACTTCAAATTGGTAAGAAATCTCTTTTAAACTTAAACTTTGATTTTGAATAGATTCAGATTTAAGGGTTATTTCAGTTTGTTAATTTGGTTAATAGTCCTTGAATATGAAATGGGTTTTGGGTTTGTGTTGGATAAAAGGGATTTTTATTAGAAACTAGGTTTTGGAAATCAAATTGGTTGAAATGGTGAAATGGTTAGTAAAATGGCATGTTTTCCAGGTTTTTGAACCTATTGGTACTTGTTGAAATAAAAAGATTTGAAATGGAAACGATTTGGTTTGGCGAAAATGGTCAAAAACTGCACTTTCACTCGTGCAGGTCTGCTCTCGCGCCGCGAGCTAGTTGAAAAGGGCCATCGCGCCGCTAGTCATCCATCTCGCGCCGCGAGTTTTTGGCCTGTTTAACATTTTTAGTTTTCGATAACTTGAACGTTTGAACTTGGTGAATATCGAATGGTACTTTAGACTACCTTATAATGACAATGTCATTGATATTACCAACTAGAGTTAAATAAAATGAAAGTTTAAATCACATTCTCGGTTATGGCATTCTAGGGTCTATAGCAAAGTAGTTCTACATAGGATACTTGTCGTTGTGAGCTTGGATCCTCACTATTGGTAATCATATCATAGGTTTTGGATAACGTGGAGAATTGACTGTGGATCTTCTCGAGCTACTTTGCACCTTTTAGCACTTAGATCGCTAAGGTGAGTTTATGGCGCCCTTTTTACCTTTTTACTTTGGGCCTGAAAAGCATGTACTGTATACACGACTACTTTATAAATGATTTGTCTTTGCCTATGCCATGAGATTTGGTAAATGAAATCATTTGTCTTATGTCTTGCCATGTTGACGGCTGTCTGAAAATGTGTATACATGTCTTATGAAAATTGATCTATATGTCTTGACTTGCCATGTTGTCGGCTGACTAAACTGTTCTTTGTATTTGACGAACTAAAATGATCCCCCTTATGTAGTTTTACCATTATGAGATTTTAATGGTAGTCTTGTCAGCTTTCGTATCTGACTGTCATTATATTATGGTCGGACTTCGGTCTGGACTGTCTTGTCATTATAGTATGGTCGGACTTCGGTCTGGACTGTCTTGTCAATTATATTATGGTCGGACTCCGGTCTGGACTGTCTTGTCTTAAATATATATTATGGTCGGACTTCGGTCTGGACTGTCTTGTCTTAAACAACTACATGTCATTGGGTGTTCCCAGTGACGACTGATCTTTTAGTCAAACACACTGTAAACTCACCAACTATTTCGATAGTTGATCCTCTCAAATTTCATGCTTTTCAGGGAACCAACAGTAAGTATTGGAAGCGTATATGGCATTTTAGAAGCCATCTTTTGAACTTTGGACGTACAATTAGCGTCAGACTTCTGAGGACTATCGTATTATTAGTCCTAATTGTACTAGACTGTCCAAATGTTATTATTGTATTAAGTGGGCCCATTTCTAATTGAGGATAGTTTGTATCCGTGTATTGGGGTCCACATCTGAACGATTATACTTGTAATAAACTCGTATTTGGATTAATGGATGTAATCTCTATTTACCTTCTGATTAGTACGCAATTATTTGTTAACCCTGTATTTCCGCTACAACGGGGTGTGACAAAAATTGGTATCAGAGACAAGGTTATAGTGAATACGGAGTTATTCCTCGTGAATAACTCAATCTATAGCCATGGTCGCTTCATATATGAAATCTAAGTCTTTAAGGTTTAGGATACTTATCTCGAGAGTTATACTATTTGTCAATAATTAGACCTAACCCGATCAACTAGGTCCCGATTATGTAAAATAGTATAAGGCTCGAAATAAATATCTTAAATTGTGTATATACGTGTTAGTTGAATTATATTCACAACATACTGTAAATGTGGTGGGAAGGCTGCGGGTGACCCTATACATAAGCATTGAAGGTATGTTAGGAATAGAAACTCAACTCGTATGTGTATGCATAAGGTTTATATACGTGATAGTTTGGATTATATTAACAACATATTTAAATGTGGTGGGAAGGCTGCGGGTGACCCTATACATAAGCATTGAAGGTATGTTAGGAATAGAAACTCAACTCGTATGTGTATGCATAAGGTTTATATACGTGATAGTTTGGATTATATTAACAACATATTTAAATGTGGTGGGAAGGCTGCGGGTGACCCTATATATAAGCATTGCAAATATGTTGGTAATAGAAACCCAAATCGAATGTGTATAATCTAGACAAAGATCTCTTTGAAACTCTTGTTGCGCATTGTCTCATTCGATTGACTCGAATAGTCTTATCCATCGGACTTATATGGATTCTTTGACTATCTTTTCAGAATTGTCATGTCGGACGGAGCTAGCTCTTATGCTGTTATTCCTGGTACTCCTCAAGTTCCAGTTATAGCAAACCCCATTCCTCGTGTTCCCCACTCTTCTGAAGAGGAACAATTTGAGGCTTCGGGCAATGAGTCTCGCCCCATCAATCTGGTGTCAACATCCAGTGAATCTGGAAATGAACATGTATCTATTCATGTTCAACCATCTCTGTCACCGGTAGCTCCATATCAGAGGAGGACTACCGAGGGAGCTCGTCTGCCTTATGCTCCTCGAGACCCTAATGCTCCTGGTCCTTCTACACCGGTTCAGGACAACCATGTGTTTGGTCCCTCTTTTCTTCTGGGCGATCCGTATGCTGCGGGTCCCTCCAGAGTGCCTGTTTACAATCTCAATGCTGCTGAAGTGATGCCAGTTGCTGATGCAACTGATAGGTCGGGATATTATCTCCGACAAATGTCAAGGATGAACAATTCCCTCATCCGTACAAGAGAGGCCATGGATAATCAAGCTCAAGCGTTGACTGGAGCTTATTCTCATGCTTCTGAGGCTATGATTGTTGCTAGGGAAGGGAAGGAGGCTATTGGGACTTTGATCTGGATACTGTCAGTCGTGGTGGTCTTGGTAGTGGCGTTGTTTGTTGTAGTTATTTTCAAGCTGTAATCTGTAGTAGTAACGTATTGTAAGCCTAGAACTTGTAACAACTCATACTTTGGTATTTGAGTTGTAGTCTTTTTGTGGATGTATTTCCCACGTATTTCGGATCGTATCACTCTGACTGTGTAGTATATCAGCGTGGATGTTGTTCCCACATGATTTTATCTGTGGATGTAGTTCCCACAAGGTTTTGAAATATACAAGTCAAGTTATGTAAAAATTTTGGGTATTAATGAAACACGATCGTCTTTTGGCTTACATATTTGTTCAGGCTACGTCGCTTGCTCATTTCAATTCTAGAAATGTAGTATTCTATATTTCTTGTCTTGTTTAGTTCATGAGTTCAAGTAGTTGATAAATTGTGACTTGTGTTTGGTATCCTCTTATATCTTGAAAAGCTACATTCTGTGTTATTCTTACGAGAAAACTTCTAAATGACATTTTTGGTTCATGTCATAGACTTATGGCTCCCAAGACACGAGGCAAGGTCCAGAAGAAGGCTGCTCCCAAGAGAGCTACTCGATCAAACCCTAGACCTGATGGAGCTGAACAGGAAGAACCTGTGATCCAGCAAGAACCAGAAACTGCTGCTGCAAATGTGAACACTGGTCCTGGATCTACCCCAAATGCTGAAAGGGAAAATAATATGGCGGCGTTTGTGACGCAACAGTTATTGGCTGCTATGCCTACCTTAGTCGCACAGATCACGGCTAGCATGAACGCCAATAATAATCATCATGCTGATAGTAACAATGTTGAACCTACTGCTGAACAAGTTGTTCCTCGAGCTCAACATCAAGTGGGTGACTACAAGACCTTCACTTATTGTAAACCAAAAGAATTTAATGGTACCGAGGGTCCGGTGGGTCTAATCAACTGGCTAGAAAGCATAGAGGCGGTGCTTCATATTAGTCGTTGTGCCGAAGAGCACAAGGTGGAATATGCTTCCACTCAACTTCAAAAGCACGCTCTGTCATGGTGGAACGAGCAGGTTAGGACCCGAGGTCGAGACCAAGCTAATAGGATACCTTGGTTTGATTTTAAAAGAATGTTAACGGAAAAGTACTGTCCTCGAGAGGAAGTACAGAAAATGGAAGGTGAATTCTGGAATCATACTATGGTTGGATTGGACAACGAGAAATACACTACTCGTTTTCATGAGCTGACAAGACTTGTTCCTCGTATGGTGGATACGGAGGAGAAGTTAGTTGAAAGATACTGTTATGGCTTGTCACCTGACATCCGAAGGTTGGTAGCCGCTTTTAATCCCTTGACTCTTCAAGCAGCAGTTAGTGCAACCAATCGGATGGTGATAGATTTGAAAAGAACCACTGGTTCTTCTGTTGGAACTGAACTGATCAAGCCTCTGGTAGTGGTTTTGGAAATGGTGGGAATGGTAAGAGGTTTAAAGCTGCCAGAAACTTTGCATTGGTCCCACAAGATATCAAGAGGTACCCTGGTGCAGACACAAGATGTAATAGGTGTGGCACTCGTCACGTGGGAAATTGTCCTACTTGCCACCGTTGTAAAAAGTCGGGACATCTGGCAAAGAACTGTAGGGAGAAGGTGTCACACCCCATTATAGCGGAAATATAGGGTTAACAAAAAAATGCGTACTTATCAGAAGGTAAATAAAGATTACATCTATTAATCCAAATACAAGTCTATTACAAGTATAATCGTTCAGATGTGGATCCCAATACACGGATACAAACTATCCTCAATTGGAAATGGGTCCACCTAATACAATAATAACATTTGGACAACTAAGTACAATTAGGACTAATAAAACGATAGTCCTCAGAGGTCTGACGCTAATTGTACGCCCAATGTTCAAAAGGTGGCTTCACGAAGTCATATACGCTTCCAATACTTACTGTTGGTTACCTGAAAAGCATGAAATTTGAGAGGATCAACTATCGAAATAGTTGGTGAGTTTACAGAATGTTTGACCAAGTTTATTCGTCATTGTGAGCACACAATGACTTGTAGTTATTTTCAACAAGACAATCAGAATCCAACACTTGATAATATTTCATAACAAGACAGCCGGGGTCTAAGTCCGACTAAAGCATATGACAGCCGGAAGCCAAGTCCGACAGTATCAGTCACTATGCTACATTGCTTCGTACAGGATTTCCCTCTAAAATGGGGTGCGCACCACAACAATGTTTATGACTAGCATATGACAGCTGGGAAACAACATCCGACAGTATCAGTCAACATGCCTCGCACAGGATTTCCTTCTACTAGTGGGTGCGGACCCTAAACAAGACAGTCAAGAACTAAGTCTGACAACACGACCACTAGGGTCCCATAACAATGATAACTACAGGGACAACATTTTAGTTCGTCAAACACAAAGAAACATTTTAATCAGCCATCACACGGCAATTCAACGTCATTTTATCCAACATTTAATAAATGACACGTATACACATTTTCACAGCCTCTAACATGGCAAATTTACTTCAAATGATCTAAGCATCCAAATCACATGGCATACTTACAAAACAATCATTTATTTAACAAATCGTGTATACAATAACACATGCTTTTCAGGCCCAAAGTAAAAGGAAAAGGGCGCCATAAACTCACCTTAGCGATCTAGTGCTAAAAGGTGCAAAGTAGCTCGAGAAGATTCAACAATCAGTTCTCCACGTTATCCAAAACCTATGATATCATTACCAATAATGAGGATCAAATCTCTTGACGACGAGTATCCTACGTACAACTACTTAGCTATAGACCCTAGAATGCCGTAACCGAGAACGTGTTTCAAACTTTCATTTTGTTTACCTTTAGTTGGTAAAAATCAATGACATAGTCATTAAAAGTAGTATAAAAATACCATAATGTCAACCCTACAACCTCAACAAGTTGATTTAGCACGATTAAGTCAAGTCATAAGTCCCTAAACACATTTTCAACTTAAATGAGTGTGAACAAGACGCATTCGACTTGACCCTTTTAGAAATGAGAGAAGTCTCGTACAAGAAGAGTGTTATTACTAGAAACTAGACTCTCTTATGATTCCAACGATAGGTCATAAGACTTAATTGGAGTCACGGATCAAAAGTTATTAACATTTGAAAATTGACGCGCAAAATTTTACAGGGGGTATCCACTGCGCCGCAGTGAGCTAACCACGAACAAACAGGCCCTAGCCACTGCGCCGCAGTGGGGCTAACCCATGCCACTGCGCCGCAGTGGCCAAATTCTGAACCAGAAGCAGTAGCTGCAGTTTATGCAGGAAAACCAAACCCAAAACCCTTCAAACTCGACCCAAATCAATCCAAAACGATTTGTAGGAGCTTGTAACCCATTTTGAAGCATAACTAAACATTATAAACCATAAATAAACATAACCCAACCCATAATTTCATCCATAACATCATCGAATCTTCCGAAACGATCAAATCAAACCAAAACCCTATTTAAACCCTAATTCCATTTTAAGTTGTTTTAGGCCATGTAAAAACTCGAAATGACTAGAAAAGAGTAAGTAAACATAAATAGGCGCAAAAGGGATGATTTAGACTTACCAAAAATTGATGTTCTTGAAGATAGTTGAAGAATATGTAGATGAAGATGATGATGATGATATAACTTCAAATGATATAGCCTTAAGATCTTTCAATCCTTCCTTTGCCAAAAACTAGATTTTTGATGATGATAAGAGATTGAGAGAGTTTTAGATTGAAGAGTATTTGTGAAGTGTGTGTGTGTGGTGTGTGTTTGGATCGACCAGGGAGAAAGAAAAAGGGGGGGAAGGGCTTTGTTGGCCTATTTCCCTCCTCTCAGACTCAAATCAGTCCATGTGGCTTCATTTGGGATATTTTAGTATCCCCTAATTTGGTAAAATGCTTACAATTAAATACCGTTTGTCTAAAAGATTAAGATGTAAAGTAAAGGTATTTTCCCTCGTCTCATTTTAGTTAAGACAAGTAAATAAAGTTAAATAAACTAAACTTTTAGAAATATTTAGTTTAGACAGTCTATTTACTGTGTTCAATTATAACACTTAAATCTTTATTTAACGTTATTTTAAGACTCGGCATTCGTCTAAATAGCTAATAGTCTACGTCATAAGGATACGTCTAATTGAACTATATCAAATGTTCAATTAACTAATAATTTCTACGTCAAAATCTCTAAATTAGACGAAATTATAATAATGATCGAGATTAGGACTAACCCGTTGTTAATAAATTACGAGTTGTCACAGAAGGTACCCAATCAATGCTATGAGTGTGGAAGTGAAACTCATTTCCGACCAGCGTGTCCAAGACTTAATCAAGCCCCGAACAACAATGTTATAGTTCCAATGAGGAACAATGCTGGGAATAATCAAGCTGGAAATCAGGGGAGAAATCAAGGAGGTCAAGGTAGAGGCCGAGTGTTGCTTTGGATGCTGCTGATGCACGACGTGATCCTAACGTTGTGATAGGTACATTCATACTCAATAATCATTATGTATTTGTGTTATTCGACTCTGGTGCTGATAAAAGTTTCATATCCTTAGAATTTAAGTCTCGATTTGGTATAGTAGCTATCCCTATGAAAGACACTTATGTTGTCGAGTATGCAAATGGTCAAAAGTATATTGCTAGAAATCATTTAGTAGATTGCAGTTTGGTATTGGCCGGTAAGACTTTTAAAATTGACCTAATTCCTATAGAACTAAGTAGTTTTGATGTGATTGTTGGTATGGACTGGTTATCTAAGGTTAGAGCTGATATAAGTTGTTATGAGAAGATTGTTAGAATACCCCTTCAGAATGATGAAACCCTAATAGTGCAAGGAGACAAGTCAGGAAAGAAATTGATCTTAGTATCGGCGATAAAAACAAATAAGTATTTACAAAAAGAACACCCTGCTTTCTTAGCATTAGTAGTTGAAAGAAAACCAAAGGGTAAAGAAATTCAAGATATTCTACTAGTTAGAGATTTTCCAGAGGTGTTTCCTGAAGACTTGACGGGACTTCCACCTCACAGACCAGTTGAGTTTGGAATAGATTTGGTCCCTGGAGCTGCACCCGTGGCCAAGGCACCCTATCGCCTTGCGCCATCAGAAATGCAAGAATTGTCCGAACAACTTCAAGAGTTGTTAGCTAAAGGACTAATTCGTCCAAGTTCATCACTGTGGGGAGCTCCAATACTATTTGTCAAGAAGAAAGACGGCTCTATGCGCATGTGTATTGATTACAGAGAATTGAACAAGTTGACTGTCAAGAACAGGTACCCTTTACCTCGTATTGACGACTTGTTTGACCAACTGGAAGGTGCATCACACTTTTCTAAGATTGATCTCCGATCTAGGTATCATCAACTCAGAGTCAGAGAGACGTACATTCCTAAAACAGCTTTTAGAACACGTTATGGACATTATGAGTTTTTGGTTATGCCTTTTGGCTTAACCAATGCGCCTGCTGTGTTTATGGACTTAATGAATCGAGTATGTCGACCGTATCTTGACAAGTTTGTCATTGTATTCATTGATGACATACTGATCTACTCGAGAAATAAAGACGAACATGAAGGTCATCTGAGAACCATTCTACAACTACTCAAGGATCAAAAGTTGTACGCGAAATTCTCAAAATGTGAATTCTGGATTAGGGAAGTACACTTCTTGGGTCATGTAGTGAATATGGATGGGATCCACGTAGATCCATCTAATATTGATCTCGATCTAGGATCATCAACTCAGAGTCAGAGAGACGTACATTCCTAAAACAGCTTTTAGAACACGTTATGGACATTATGAGTTTTTGGTTATGCCTTTTGGCTTAACCAATGCGCCTGCTGTGTTTATGGACTTAATGAATCGAGTATGTCGACCGTATCTTGACAAGTTTGTCATTGTATTCATTGATGACATACTGATCTACTCGAGAAATAAAGACGAACATGAAGGTCATCTGAGAACCATTCTACAACTACTCAAGGATCAAAAGTTGTACGCGAAATTCTCAAAATGTGAATTCTGGATTAGGGAAGTACACTTCTTGGGTCATGTAGTGAATATGGATGGGATCCACGTAGATCCATCTAAGATTGATCTCGATCTAGTATCATCAACTCAGAGTCAGAGAGACGTACATTCCTAAAACAGCTTTTAGAACACGTTATGGACATTATGAGTTTTTGGTTATGCCTTTTGGCTTAACCAATGCGCCTGCTGTGTTTATGGACTTAATGAATCGAGTATGTCGACCGTATCTTGACAAGTTTGTCATTGTATTCATTGATGACATACTGATCTACTCGAGAAATAAAGACGAACATGAAGGTCATCTGAGAACCATTCTACAACTACTCAAGGATCAAAAGTTGTACGCGAAATTCTCAAAATGTGAATTCTGGATTAGGGAAGTACACTTCTTGGGTCATGTAGTGAATATGGATGGGATCCACGTAGATCCATCTAAGATTGATCTCCGATCTAGGTATCATCAACTCAGAGTCAGAGAGACGTACATTCCTAAAACAGCTTTTAGAACACGTTATGGACATTAGAGAACTCTTAATGAATGAGTCATCGATCTAAGTATTCAATCCATCCTGGTGCTGACAAAATGTACCACGGATTAAAGGATTTTTATTGGTGGCCTGGTATGAAAAGAGATATCGCCACGTATGTATCAAAATGTTTAAATTGTTCAATGGTTAAGGCGGAGCACCAAAAGCCTTCTGGGCTGCTCCAGCAACCCCAAATTCCTTACTGGAAATGGGAACAGATCACCATGGACTTCATTACGAAGTTACCTCGAACCCTGAAAGGATACGATACTATTTGGGTCATTGTTGATCGATTAACGAAGTCTGCACACTTCATTCCCATACGGGAGAATTGGAAAATAAAGAAATTGTCTCAATTATATATTGAGAAGATCGTGTCACTTCATGGTGTTCCTGTGTCTATTATCTCTGATCGTGATGGTCGTTTCACTTCACAATCATGGAGATATTTTCAAGACGCCTTAGGCACTCAGTTGAATTTGAGTACGGCTTACCATCCACAAACGGACGGGCAAAGTGAGCGTACCATTCAGACGTTGGAAGACATGCTTCGGGCATGTGTTATTGATTTCAAAGGTAGTTGGGATACCTTTTTGCCGTTAGCTGAATTTTCGTATAATAACAGCTATCACACAAGCATTAAATGTGCGCCTTTTGAGGCTTTGTACGGACAAAAATGTAGATCGCCTGTTTGTTGGCTCGATGCTGGTGAGTGTCGTTTGTACAAAAATGGACTGGTTCAGAAGACTACTGACCAGATTGTTGAAATTAGAGCACGGCTGAAGGCGGCTCAGGATCGTCAAAAGAGCTATGCAGATCGTAGGAGGAAACCACTTGAGTTTCAAGTGGGAGATAAGGTTATGTTGAAAGTGTCACCTTGGAAAGGCACTGCACGTTTTGGCGTGAGAGGAAAACTTAGTCCTCGTTATATCGGACCATTTGAAATTGTTCAAAGAATTGGTTCCGTGGCATATAAGCTCAATTTACCCCAAGAGCTGGAACATGTTCATCCCGCATTTCATATATCGAATCTTAAGAAATGTTTGACTGATGAAACATTAGTTGTACCTGTCGAAGAGTTGCAAGTGAATGACTCTCTTCAATTTGTAGAGGAGCCTGTTGAAATTGTAGACCAACAGCTCAAACAACTTAGACGTAGTCGTATCAAGTTGGTCAAGGTTCGTTGGAACTCAAAACACGGACCCGACTCGACTTGGGAACGTGAGATTATATGAGAGATAAGTATCCTCATCTGTTTACTGAGCAAGACTTGATTTCGGGACGAAATCCTTAGAAGTCGGGGATGCTGTGACAACTCGTAATTTATTAACAACGGGTTAGTCCTAATCTCGATCATTATTATAATTTCGTCTAATTTAGAGATTATGACGTGGAAATTATTAGATAATTGAACATTTGATATAGTTCAATTAGACGTATCCTGATGACGTAGATATTAGCTATTTAGACGAATGCCGAGTCTTAAAAATAACTTTAAATAAAGATTTAAATAAAGTTTAGTTTGACTAAATTTTATTGGCTTGTCTTAACTTAAATGAGACGAGGGAAAATACCTTTACTTTAAATTGCAACCTTTGGTCAAATGGTAGTTAATCGTAAGCATTTTACCAAATTAAGGGTATAGGAAAATATCTAATTTAGCCACATGGGCCGAAATGAAATTGTGAGGCAGGGGATTAAACACCCAAACCCCCTTCCCTCCTTCTCTCTTTTGATCGACACAAACCACACACACAACACACACACAAGATCAAAAATCACTTTCAAACTCTCTCTTCTTTTCTTCTATTAAATTGGTTTTGCAAATGAAGGATTGAAAGACTTATAAAGCTATAATATTTGGAGTATTATCATTATCATTATCTTCATCTTTTTCATCAAGAACTTCAAATTGGTAAGAAATCTCTTTTAAACTTAAACTTTGATTTTGAATAGATTCAGATTTAAGGGTTATTTCAGTTTGTTAATTTGGTTAATAGTCCTTGAATATGAAATGGGTTTTGGGTTTGTGTTGGATAAAAGGGATTTTTATTAGAAACTAGGTTTTGGAAATCAAATTGGTTGAAATGGTGAAATGGTTAGTAAATTGATATGTTTTCCAGGTTTTTGAACCTATTGGTACTTGTTGAAATAAAAAGATTTGAAATGGAAACGATTTGGTTTGGCGAAAATGGTCAAAAACTGCACTTTCACTCGTGCAGGTCTGCTCTCGCGCCGCAAGCTAGTTGAAAAGGGCCATCGCGCCGCGAGTTATCCATCTCGCGCCGCGAGTTTTTGGCCTGTTTAACATTTTCAGTTTTCGATAACTTGAACGTTTGAACTTGGTGAATATCGATATCCATCTCGCGCCGCGAGTTTGGCGAAAATGGCAAAAACTGCACTTTCACTCGTGCAGGTCTGCTCGCGCCGCAAGCTAGTTGAAAAGGGCCATCGCGCCGCGAGTTATCCATCTCGCGCCGCGAGTTTTTGGCCTGTTTAACATTTTCAGTTTTCGATAACTTGAACGTTTGAACTTGGTGAATATCGAATGGTACTTTAGACTACGTTATAATGACAATGTCATTGATATTACCAACTAGAGTTAAATAAAATGAAAGTTTAAATCACATTCTCGGTTATGGCATTCTAGGGTCTATAGCTAAGTAGTTCTACATAGGATATTTGTCGTTGTGAGCTTGGATCCTCACTATTGGTAATCATATCATAGGTTTTGGATAACGTGGAGAATTGACTGTGGATCTTCTCGAGCTACTTTGCACCTTTTAGCACATAGATCGCTAAGGTGAGTTTATGACGCCCTTTTTACCTTTTTACTTTGGACCTGAAAAGCATGTACTGTATACACGACTACTTTATAAATGATTTGTCTTTGCCTATGCCACGAGATTTGGTAAATGAAATCATTTGTCTTATGTCTTGCCATGTTGACGGCTGTCTGAAAATGTGTATACATGTCTTATGAAAATTGATCTATATGTCTTGACTTGCCATGTTGTCGGCTGACTAAACTGTTCTTTGTATTTGACGAACTAAAATGATCCCCCTTATGTAGTTTTACCATTATGAGATTTTAATGGTAGTCTTGTCAGCTTTCGTATCTGACTGTCATTATATTATGGTCGGACTTCGGTCTGGACTGTCTTGTCATTATATTATGGTCGGACTTCGGTCTGGACTGTCTTGTCTTAAATATATATATTATGGTCGGACTTCGGTCTGGACTGTCTTGTCTTAAACAACTACATGTCATTGGGTGTTCCCAGTGACGACTGATCTTTTAGTCAAACACACTGTAAACTCACCAACTATTTCGATAGTTGATCCTCTCAAATTTCATGCTTTTCAGGGAACCAACAGTAAGTATTGGAAGCGTATATGGCATTTTAGAAGCCATCTTTTGAACTTTGGACGTACAATTAACGTCAGACTTCTGAGGACTATCGTATTATTAGTCCTAATTGTACTAGACTGTCCAAATGTTATTATTGTATTAAGTGGGCCCATTTCCAATTGAGGATAGTTTGTATCCGTGTATTGGGGTCCACATCTGAACGATTATACTTGTAATAAACTCGTATTTGGATTAATGGATGTATTCTCTATTTACCTTCTGATTAGTACGCAATTATTTGTTAACCCTGTATTTCCGCTACAACGGGGTGTGACAATATGAAGGTAAATTACAAAATCAAAATTCTATGTGAGTAACTATCTGTTTAACGTAAATAACGTAACCATATAACATCCTTGGTTCTCAATTAGTTTTGCATGCCTTTTTTACCTTTTTACTTTGGACCTGAAAAGCATGTACTGTATACACGACTACTTTATAAATGATTTGTCTTTGCCTATGCCACGAGATTTGGTAAATGAAATCATTTGTCTTATGTCTTGCCATGTTGACGGCTGTCTGAAAATGTGTATACATGTCTTATGAAAATTGATCTATATGTCTTGACTTGCCATGTTGTCGGCTGACTAAACTGTTCTTTGTATTTGACGAACTAAAATGATCCCCCTTATGTAGTTTTACCATTATGAGATTTTAATGGTAGTCTTGTCAGCTTTCGTATCTGACTGTCATTATATTATGGTCGGACTTCGGTCTGGACTGTCTTGTCATTATATTATGGTCGGACTTCGGTCTGGACTGTCTTGTCTAATTATATTATGGTCGGACTTCGGTCTGGACTGTCTTGTCTTAAATATATATATATTATGGTCGGACTTCGGTCTGGACTGTCTTGTCTTAAATATATATATATTATGGTCGGACTTCGGTCTGGACTGTCTTGTCTTAAATATATATATATTATGGTCGGACTTCGGTCTGGACTGTCTTGTCTTAAATATATATATATTATGGTCGGACTTCGGTCTGGACTGTCTTGTCTTAAATATATATATATTATGGTCGGACTTCGGTCTGGACTGTCTTGTCTTAAATATATATATATTATGGTCGGACTTCGGTCTGGACTGTCTTGTCTTAAATATATATATATTATGGTCGGACTTCGGTCTGGACTGTCTTGTCTTAAATATATATATATTATGGTCGGACTTCGGTCTGGACTGTCTTGTCTTAAATATATATATATTATGGTCGGACTTCGGTCTGGACTGTCTTGTCTTAAATATATATATATTATGGTCGGACTTCGGTCTGGACTGTCTTGTCTTAAATATATATATATTATGGTCGGACTTCGGTCTGGACTGTCTTGTCTTAAATATATATATATTATGGTCGGACTTCGGTCTGGACTGTCTTGTCTTAAATATATATATATTATGGTCGGACTTCGGTCTGGACTGTCTTGTCTTAAATATATATATATTATGGTCGGACTTCGGTCTGGACTGTCTTGTCTTAAATATATATATTATGGTCGGACTTCGGTCTGGACTGTCTTGTCAATTATATTATGGTCGGACTCCGGTCTGGACTGTCTTGTCTTAAATATATATATTATGGTCGGACTTCGGTCTGGACTGTCTTGTCTTAAACAACTACATGTCATTGGGTGTTCCCAGTGACGACTGATCTTTTAGTCAAACACACTGTAAACTCACCAACTATTTCGATAGTTGATCCTCTCAAATTTCATGCTTTTCAGGGAACCAACAGTAAGTATTGGAAGCGTATATGGCATTTTAGAAGCCATCTTTTGAACTTTGGATTTACAAAAAAAGCTTTTGATAAAACACCATTGTGGATGCCCTCAGTAAAATAAGTTTGGGTTGGTTGGTATAAAAGTTGGAAAGCAAAATAGTAAAATAAAATTTTGCAACCGACTTGGTGGCTGCGCCAACCAATAGTTCATAAATATAAAAAGCTTTTACAACTTGGCACATATATGAATGTACACACATTCATCACATGTTATTTGGACATCAACTTTTTTTATTTTTTTCCTTTTCTAGTTTAATTATAATAATTTACGTATTGTTAAAATTTGGAATAGGAGTAAATTAGCTTGACGTTTTTCGTTCGCTGTTTATAGATTACAATACTGATTTACCTACTTCATAACACTTCTCATTTTTTATTCTTAATTTTTTAAAATTAAACAAATGTTTTTAGTTATTTTAACTAATTTAAAATAAAAAAAATTAATTTGGTAGGGTTGTTAATGAAAATGTAAAAATTAGATTTAGTTGAACTGAGTAAATATAAGAAAAAAATTAATATTTTGTTTTAATGATTTTATTGGGTTGTGAATAGGGTGGTTTTGCATGCGAATAACAATAACAATAATACAATATGCTCAATAGATAATGTTGTCATAGTTTCATCCCCAATTGAATGAATCAAGCATTACGTATTTCGCATACACATAACACATGGTCAATTGTCAAAACAAAAATCATAATGCCCTTCATCATCCTATAGCTGTTTGACATGTAAGAAAGAACCGTAAGCATCACCATTGACTTTTCTTGATTATACAACCTAGCATATTATGTTTTTCAATATATGTTTTTATTATTATTTTTATTATTATTATTATTATTATTATTAGAGTAAATTACAATTTTCGTCCCTGTGGTTTGTACCCACTTTCACGTTTCATCCCTGTGTTCTTGAAATTACATTTTTCATCCTTAGATTTGGAACTCCGTTAACAACTTTGGTCCACAACCCAAACGGATGTTATGTCACTGGTCACGTGAGAGACATACTATGGGTATAATGGTCATTTCATTGATCAAGGATTAACTTCTTGAAAAAATGTATGTTGACCTGCAGGTATATCCTTTATAATAATACCAAAAATGTAATCAAATATCATCATCATCTTCATCTTCATATCTATTCACTTTCAAAATTTAATCGAAATCCAAAATCATCATCTTTTCATATTATCATCTTTATATATATCCATCTACTTTCAGATTTAATCTAAATCCAAAGTCATCATCAATATCTCATCAAAATCCAATCTTTAATCTATATCTTCATCTCTATCTCTATAATCTATATATCTCATAACACAAAAATATTCCAAATTCAAAAATCATATTCAAAATTTCTTTCCATCACTTTCCAGATTCCATAAAAAAAGACAAGTAATTATCTTTAAAAAAAAGTTAAAAACCCTAAATTTAAAAAGCATATAGATCTGAAAATCAAAATCAAACTACATCCATTTGGAGCACCACCAATAGCCACCATTCGAACCACCTGCCGCCCGCCAACCTGCGTCGGAGCACCACCAGCAGCCACCATTCGAACCACCACACACCACCACCACTTGGGTTACTGATTTAGGGACTAAAACAAATAGAAAACTCAAGCTTTTCGAAGGTCTATGCGGATGTGATTGTTGGAGTTTTGGTGGATTTGGATTTGGGGTTGAATTTGAGGATTTGGTTCATAATATCTTTTTTTCTTTCTACTACATATATTTTTGCTTGGAAGAATGTGCTCTCTACTTTTCTAGTATTATACTTTTATTAGATTAGTATTTTTCTATTTATTATTATTATTATATTTATTATTATTATTTATTATTATTATTATTATATTATTATTATTATATTATTATATTATATTATTATTATTATTATTATATTATTATTATTATATTATTATGGTAATATTAAAATGTTTTATATTATTATTATTATTATTATTATATTATATTATATTATTTTTTAAGTTTATTTGTTTTTTAATTATTATTAATTATTATAACTTAATTAATATCATTCGAAACAAACTATTCTTCTTCTTTATTATATTATTATTATTATTATTATTATTATTATATTATTATTATTATTATTATTATTATTATTATTATTATATTATTATTATTATTATATTATTATTATTATATATTATTATTATTATTATTATTATTATTATTATATTATTATTATTATATTATTATTATTATTATTATAAGTATTATTATTATTATTATTATAAGTATTATATTATTATTGTTATTATATATTAGTATTATTATTTTTTTTATTTGGTAATATTATTATTATTATATTATTATTATTATTATTATTATATTATTATTATTATTATATTATTATTATTATATTATTATTATTATTATTATTATATTATTATTATATTATTTTTTAAGTTTAATTTGTTTTTTAATATATTAATAATTTAGTGTATTATATTATTATTATTATTATATTATTATTATTATTATATTATTATATTATTATTATTATATTATTATTATATTATTATTATTATATTATTATTATTATACTCTTATTATTATTATTATTATTTTATATTATTAATAAAGGAACGAATTGCATTTTTGGTCCCTGTGTTATCACACCATTTGCAACTTTGATACAAACATGTGAAAAGTGACGAAACGTATCCCTGTGATATCACACCTGTTGCAATTTTGGTCCAAAAGTAACGTGCCGTTAGAATTCAGCCGTTAATGCCTCCATGTGCGTCTCACGTGCGGGGTAATTGAGTCATTTACACCCTCCCACCCATATATATACCAGAAACCACCCCCAAATTCACTTCAATCGGGTTTTTCCATCGCAAATGTATATATATATATATACATACATTATGTCTTTATCCATAACCAAACAGAACACATCGATGATTAGAACCAATTACTTTCACAATCAAATCCAAAAACAACGCATCCATTATTACAAGCAATTACTTTCACCCAAAAAGAATCTCCAAGTAAATAGAAAAAAAAATTATCTAATCTTTTTGTGTGAAAATTACCAAATCTATATACCTTTTCTGATAGCCGTGATCGGTGATTATGCAAAAGACTTTTTCGAGTGACTTTCCGCATTTTTCGGCCACTGTGATTATTTCCGATATTCGGCGATCTCTCACCACACAAATGGGTACCTACCATATTTGATGTAAGCATCACTCCTCCGTCAGATAAAGGGGCATCCGTCTCGTCTCCCTCTTTCTTTTTTGTGACTGTTACAACTCCGGGAAACCACCACCGATCGTTACCACCATCTGCCACATCCCTCGGGTACAACGAAAACCCAGATCTAAGGTGGGTTTAGATTGAAGTAGTGATTAAATAAATAAAAAAGATTTGGAATCACTATGACTGTGGATTTGATATCACTTTTGATTTGTATATGTATATAAATATATATGATATAGAAAAGAAAGGAGAAAGAGGAGGTGGTCAGGTGGTCATGTAGCAGCGTGGAAGTGGTCTGGCGGTGGCAGAATCGGATAATACTCCGGCGGCAGAGGTGGTGGCCGGCCGGAGTTATTCAAAGAGAGAAATGTTTTGGGAAGAAATCTCGATTGAAGTGAATTTGGGGGTGGTTTCTGGTATATATATGGGTGGGAGGGTGTAAATGACTCAACTACCCCGCACGTGAGACACACATGGGGGCATTAACGGCTGAATTCTAACGGCACGTTACTTTTGGACCAAAATTGCAACAGGTGTGATATCACAGGGATACGTTTCGCCACTTTTCACATGTTTGTATCAAAGTTGCAAATGGTGTGATAACACAGGGACCAAAAATGCAATTCGTTCTTAATAATTATTATCTTTTTAATATATATATGTTAAAAATAATATGAGAAAACTAAATATGATGTTTTAACACATCTAACTTTAGTGAAAAACCCTCACATTTGAACTTTTTTAATATATTTTGCACAAAAACCAAATTAGGATTGAAAAAATTTAGATGTGAGAAGTTTTTGCACCCATATTGGGTGTGTGACAAACACCATACCCACTTTTTCCAATATATATATAAATGCAACACATATACATATATAAAAGGGTTAAGTATCCCGGAATGTAAGTAACTTTGCAACTTTTCCTATTGTGTGTATGCATCAAAAATTTTGAACATTGTATGTAAGTATCTCACTAAATTGAACGATTAATGTAAAAATGTATACGTGGCAACCATATGAGCTGCCCACGTAGAAGTTTTTGATTGGTCAACGTAAAAAATTTACATTAATTGTTTAATTTAGCGAGATACTTACATACAATGTACAAAATTTTTGATACTTACATACAATAGGAAAAGTTGCAAAGTTGCTTACACTCCAGGATACTAAACCCTATATAAAATGGGAAAAGTGAGTGTGGGGTTGTCACACACTTAACTTAGGTGAAAAACCTCTCACATATAATTTTTTAAATAGTTTTTGTATATTAAATAAATGATTGGGCCCCATGATTTTTATGGAATATAAAATCAAGATGTGAGAGATTTCCACCTAAGTTGGGTGTGAGACAACCTCACTCACTTTCCCCATATAAAATATGAGAAAAGCGAAGATGGTGTTGTCACACACCTAAGTTGTGTGAAATTACTCTCACATGCTAATTTTTTAATCCATAAATGTATAATGAATAAATAATGGGCCCCATGTTTTTTATGGATTAAAAAATTAGCATGTGAGAGGGATTTCACCCAACTTAGGTGCCTAACAGCACCACCTTCACTTCCCCCATAAAATATATGTATATACAGTAAGGTTCATATGAGAACTATTCACATATAAACATAGATATATTAAGTACAATTTGATATGTTCATATGTGAATGAATTTGTTCACATATGAATATCAAGTTATAATTTAAAGGTTCTCATGATTCTTCCAATTCAAATGGTTCTCACATGAACTTTTTCATATATATATATATATACATATACATACATATATAAGATTTCTTATTCAAAATCATTTTTTTTGTAAGAATTGTGAAAACACTTCTAAATTATATATTGAATCATATGTTTAAAGTTCATTCACATGTGAAACGTTATATAAATGTATGTTGTAGAATTTTTTATTTTATTTTTTTGCGAAACTTTCAAAATAATCTTTTGTGAATAAATTTGTTCACGTTTACATTCACATGTGAACTAACGTACATATGAGAAATCTCAAGATTGTGCTTTGTACAATGGGGTGAACATGACCTAAAGTTTAATATGTTTTAATGCCATTTTACCTAATAAAAGCTATGTACGCTCATAACTAAGTTGAATATTTTTCATATTTAAAGCTTCAATATACAAAATTTGAGGTTTAAATAATAGATACGAGTAATAGTTATACGATAAAACAACCGTTAATCAATTCCGCGGCGAAGCGCAGACATATCTAGTCAGTGGCGGAGCTATGTGGTGGCCAAGGTGGCCATGACAACCCCACAATTTCTATAAAACTCTATTTTTCTAGTACTATTTTTATGTATTTTTCTAGTTTAAAGGTAATTGGCAACCCCAGACTGGTATAATTTAATTTTGTAGTATAATTTTACACTTGTTAGTATCATGAAAACTGTTCGGCAACCCCAGACTGCAAATCCTGGCTCCGCCATTGGTCCTAGTGTGAAAAGAAAAATGTTATGTAAAGATAAATAGTAATAATTTTCCTTCCCAAGATCTTTTCGTGCTCTTCCACCTCTTGTGCTATTGGCAGCAACCTCTTCATGACCTCATTGGTATGCACTGGCGGAACTACATGCAAACAAGGGGTAGCCCGGGCTACGGGTCCGTTAAATTTTTGTAATATAATTTTTTTTGAAAATTGATGTATTTTTTATTTGTGCTACGGGTCAAATAAATATAGGATACCGGTCAATGTAACTAATTTTAAATTTTCGAAAGATTTTTTATCAATATAACTTATAAAGATGTATTTGCGCTAATAAATATGAAAAAAAATACGACCAAAAGTACCAAAAACTCTTAAAACCCCACCAAAAATAAACGAAAATCGATAGTAAGTGCTAAAAATTGTAACAATCTAAATGTTATCGTTAGTTTGCGGCGATACGAGGCTAGTGAAAAAATTTGTGCTACGGGTCACATTCGATCCTAGTTCCGCAACAGTTGATATGCCTCTTTAAATATTGGGGAATATAATCTATTTGAATGCCGTAATTAAAAAGAAAAATTCTATCTTGCAAAAGCTTTTTATGGTTAACTGTAAAATCAAAGGATAAAAATTTAGAACGGAACTCTTTGTGTTCTCTAGTTGGTAACATTTATTTTCTCTCTTTGTATCTTTCTTACGTCTTGCTAGTAAATAAGCTTTGTCGTATAGAAAATCTAAGTTTGTACCTTATCTTAATATGAGTAGTTAATGGTGATTGCATTTACTCAAAAAGCAAGCGTTCACATGATCATCCTGTTAATGAATCCACTATATGTACGTGGCCAAATTTTTAACCTCATAATATACATTTAGATTTTGTGATCTTTTGATTTCTGGTTTTTTATTTCTAATAAACTTCTACTAGAAGTTCTACACTTCTACATGTCGCAATTTGCAATTTATATGTACATTATCCTCCAACCCTTTTTCTAAAAGTTATCTTCAATAGTATATCGCTAGGATAAAAACCATTTAGTTATCATAAAAATATATATATTTTACTCATGAGATCACACCGATCCACTTGATTGTATACTTTGGTTTTAGGTTTCAAGTCGGGTTATGGATCACATGTACCGGGTTAAATAAAAATCTCTTACGACACTTTCATTGACTCATTTCAACACCACACTTAATGAAGTTCATGTATGGTGTAAACCAGTTCCCATGTGATGTTCTATGGTCAACCATCATTGGGCCGCTCTTATCGACTCAGCCCGCTAAGGCACTCAGCCCATTAACTCCAAGGTCTACATCACAAGCTACTTTTGTAGTCTACTACTATTTGATCATATGATTCCCATCATCCAATCTTTTGGCTTTCTTCATCTATTGGTTCTTTGCATTGTTTTTAATTAACTTATGTCTGTGACTACCACACTTTGTATCTTCCTTTGCTTCTCCAATATATACACAACTATACATATACATTCACTTTTGCTACACCCAATATTTTATATTTCTTTAACCATTACTCTCTGAATTTGCACTTTACACTATAACCTATAAGTTTAGATTTTAAGGTGACTGATAAATCTTGGATTATTTTTATCATGCATTGTGTTTAATACTGTGTTCTTAGGAGAAACTCACCTGTTCTGTTTTGCTCTGATCCGGTCATATCTTTACGTATTAAAAGATGGATTTTAGAGAACCCCGGTCGGTTTCTAGGCATGCCCATGTAAAAATGTCATGGATAAAATATGAAGTCTACAAGAATTCACCTCAAATTAGTGTTACAATTCATCAAACAACAGCAGACACTTGTTCGTCTCAAGGTATTAAAATCAGCCCAGCTATTCTTTTCATTATTATAATCTTGGCTGTTCTGTTTTTCATATCCGGTTTGCTTCATTTGCTTGTGAGATTCTTGACAAAATACCACTCTTCATCCACTACTTTTTATCATCAATCTAACAATAGATACACAAATGGTTCTACTACTGATACACTTCAAAGGCAGCTTCAACAGCTGTTTAATATGAATGATTCGGGCTTGGATCAAGCATTTATTGATGCCTTACCGGTTTTCTTGTACAAGGAAATTGTGGGGACTAAAGAGTCATCATTTGATTGTGCAGTTTGTTTGTGTGAATTTTGTGAGATGGATAAATTGAGATTGTTACCTGCTTGCAGCCATGCTTTTCATATAGAATGTATAGATACATGGCTTTTATCGAATTCAACTTGTCCCCTTTGCAGAAATGCTCTTTTTAGCCCTGGTATCTCTATGGATAACCCGGTTTTTGAATTTGATGATATGAGGGAAGCAGAGGAGAGACGGTTAGCTGCTGGTTTAAAAACGACTGATCAGCCTGAACAACTTGCTGCAGAAAAAGGCGTTTTTATGGTGAGGCTTGGTAAGTTTAGAAGATTAACTGAAGGTGAAAAGGAAACAGGAGAGACTAGTAGTAGAAAGTTGGATGCAAGAAGATGCTATTCCATGGGTTCTTACGAATATGTGGTTGGTGACACGAGCCTCAAGCTAGCGTTAAACCACAAAAGAGAGCCAAGAAACCGAAAAAACGATCATATGATTGTAGAAGGTAATGAAGGGGATGGGAATTTAAAAGTTAATGATGACACGGAAGGAAAAAAGATCAGTATATCGGCGAAAACTGATAGTTATTCTGTTTCTAAGATATGGTTATGGTCTAAAAAAGGGAAGCTTGCAAATTCTTCAGAGAATCAAATGCATAATCCATCTTCAGTTGACATGGAATTACCTTGGATGGGTAGAATGCGAGGTACATGAGAATTTGGCTCTTTATTATCTTAATTAGTTATTTAAATTCAATCATATATACTTTGGTACTGAGAAATGAAACATATGTAGTCCTGGTTAGTGTGTTTCTTGAAAAAAAAGACTAATTTCTAATTGTTCAAGTGTTCCTTATGAAAAAAGTTACTATGCATCAATATGTATTAGCATTAAAATCAAGTTATTTACTGTTAGAAATGGCAACTTTGTAGTTGAGTTGCTCATATCTGCAACCCCTAGCAATCTTAACTGGAGTGCCATTATCTTGAAAATTCGAAAGCTTCTGTTATTCGTGAGTTTGTTTGATTGCGTATTAAACTATTAATTCAGAAGCCTGCAACATTTTATTATGACTTTGAAGTGGCTTTTCTATTGTCAAAAACTGATGTTTCATAGTTGAATGGCTAAGAATAAAGTGAAATTATTAGTAATAGAAAAACAAAGTTTTGTTTTTGTTAAGAATTCAAAAAGAAACATCATTAAAGTTCAAACTATTGTGCCTTCATGATTAAGATTATGCACTTTTTATACAGCATAATTTAAGGGTAAAGCAAACATTGCTTTTGCTTTTTTACAAATTCTCTTTTACTTTTTTTTATCATGGGCTTTTGTAGTTTCTGCTGCTTCTTTTTTAGCCATCTTTTTTTTATAGAGTGATGGTGGATACATACATGGAGGTAATGTGATCAGCATGAAGAATCTTTCTTTCTTGTGATGGTCTGTTTATAGCTTTTTTCATGGTTCTAAAATTGGTATGGTGTAGGCATGTGGATTGTTCTTTCTATCCATGTCACCATGTGGTATTGTTTTGGGTATGAAACTTGGCAACTTGTTTTACTTGTGTGTTGTGACTTTAAAAGACATTTAACTTTTATTTTGGTGAATTCACTTGCATAGATCTGGTACAAGAACAACCAAAGATATAATTTGGGGGAAATCACTAGAAAATGAATAAATTTCTTAACACAATAATTAACATTAACATCCTATCTCTTTCACATTCGTATCTCATTTCAAGTAATATATCACTTGAGATAAATGAGTGTCAATTGAAATATTACAAACATTATTACCCGCCATACAACTTGTACCCAGAATCCCATACACGGACACCATATTCAAAATGATGTCCAACGGGATGGGGACAAGTTATATAGGATTAATGACAACATCTTCTTGCAATAGACTTGCATCTGTTAATAGACGTTCAAAAAGTGTCATTCTAATGATTTTCCTTACGATCTAGAAATGTTTAACTGAAACAAAGAGGAACATATAGAAGATTTACAAAATAGAGAACACACAAAGAAAGAAAAATAAATTAAAAATTTAAGTAGCTTTTTGAAGCTTAAAACCTTTGGTTTTCTTATAAATTCTTCTTTTAAAACGAAAATGAATTTTTTTTTTATACATTTACAAATGCAATAAATAAAAAAACGACATACGCATTGGTGACATGCACAACTTCTCATTTCACCGGCATGCAAGAATCGACGAATACCTCATAGAGAAATCAATCCGATCATCACATTCTAAACCTTCATCAAAATTAAGCAAATAACTCGTGGGATCATACCGAAATTTGCCATGACTACAACGTCGTTTGCTAAGCCGACGCATAAATGTTTTCAATTTCCGAACAAAAACAACCTCCGACCACACTTTGATCCCTCGCCACACTTTCGATGATTTGATAGAAAATGTAAAACAATATTGGCGACAATGTATACACGGAACCCAGAAATGACACCGCCTTCGGGAGAACGATGTTTCATCTATTAATAAATCATCATCAATGCAAGAATATATTGTTATTGATGTCATTTAATTTATAGAACTCTAATCCTAATTTTATTTCTCCTAGGAAAACTTTTTTGTTTTGTTTTTGTTTGTTATGAAAAATTATATAGAGAAATCAGATTGAATGACACCGCCTTCGGGAGAACGATGTTTCATCTATTAATAAATCATCATCAATGCAAGAATATATTGTTATTGATGTCATTTAATTTATAGAACTCTAATCCTAATTTTATTTCTCCTAGGAAAACTTTTTTGTTTTGTTTTTGTTTGTTATGAAAAATTATATAGAGAAATCAGATTGAATGTATCTCCCGCTAACAAAGATGTTTTCATCTAACGGCTATTGTAATCCCAATTGAATTTACGATTATTATTTTATACTTATTTCTTAAGTTTTGTGTGTATGGTCTAAGAGATGTATCATCTATGAATGTTTATTAATCATACCAGAGAAATGACCGCGCGATGCGGCGGTGATAGTGGTAGCGACGAAGGTGTGACGACGGCGGCAGTGTGCGGCGATGTGCGGCGGTGACGGTGGTGGTGGCGTGGTGGTGAATGTAAATTAATTGATGTAAGAGGGGTTAATATGGTTTTTTAAGGGTTGGAGGATCTATGTTGTAATTTATTTCATTAAGGGTATTATAGGTAAATAGGTGAAGATGTTTAAATTAGTGAATAAAGAAGAGGGGTAATATGGTCATTTTAAAATCTTAATTACTTAAAGGGGAGGGGGTAGTTTGCTTTATAGAGTAGTATAGATAGATATAGATATTCTGGCTATGCCAGGGTGTTTACAACTCGTATTTGATAGTTCAGATATGAAAGGAGTACCACATTTGAAATGACGAGCGAAAGGTACTCGTGCGTTGCGGCGGTGATGGAGGTGACGACAGTGGTGGTGATGTAATGGCGGTGGTGGTGGCGGGGTGGTGGTGGCGAGCGGCGGTGGCGGTGGCGCTACGGTGGTGGTGATTTTGTGTCCGCGCAATGCGACAGTGGTGGCGTTGGCAAGTGGCGTTGGCGGTGGTGGTGGCGGCGACGATTACTGTAGTGGCGGCTACGGTGGTGGTGATTTTGTGTCCGCGCAATGCGACAGTGGTGGCGTTGGCAAGTGGCGTTGGCGGCGGTGGTGGTGGCGGTGGTGGCGAGCGGCGGTGGCGGTAGTGGCGGCTACGGTGGTGGTGATTTTGTGTCCGCGCAATGCGACAGTGGTGGCGTTGGCAAGTGGCGTTGGCGGTGGTGGTGGCGGCGACGATTAGTGTAGGTTATGGGTACGGTGGTGGTGATTTTGTGTCCGCGCAATGCGACAGTGGTGGCGTGGCAATGTGCGATGGCGGCGGTGATGGTGGTGGTGGCGTGGTGGTGAATGTAAATTAATTGATGTAAGAGGGGTTAATATGGTTTTTTAAGGGTTGGAGGATCTATGTTGTAATTTATTTCATTAAGGGTATTATAGGTAAATAGGTGAAGATGTTTAAATTAGTGAATAAAGAAGAGGGGTAATATGGTCATTTTAAAATCTTAATTACTTAAAGGGGAGGGGGTAGTTTGCTTTATAGAGTAGTATAGATAGATATAGATATTCTGGCTAGCCGGGGTGTTACAACTCGTATTTGATAGTTCAGATATGAAAGGAGTACCACATTTGAAATGACGAGCGAAAGGTACTCGTGCGTTGCGGCGGTGATGGAGGTGACGACAGTGGTGGTGATGTAATGGCGGTGGTGGTGGCGGCGGTGGTGGCGAGCGGCGGTGGCGGTAGTGGCGGCTACGGTGGTGGTGATTTTGTGTCCGCGCAATGCGACAGTGGTGGCGTTGGCAAGTGGCGTTGGCGGTGGTGGTGGCGGCGACGATTAGTGTAGGTTATTGATATGGTGTACGTTGTTTATTGTTGAATGTTGAAAATTTGAAAGTTGAAAAGTAGATTTGCTTTATAATATAGTATTAGAAAGTATATCGAATGATTTTGATGGCACAACACACTAAGATAAATATCAAACAACTATCTATCTTATAACTATAAAAGAATGTTAGAAGTATATTTGGCACCCCTTAAAACTTTTTTGGGCCCTAAAACTTTCCCCTAATTACTTTAGAGCTCTCTCCTTTTTTCTAGATTTTTTTTTTATTTTTTATTTGTTTATTAAATAGATAATTATATTTAAAACTCTATCATAAATTTTTTTCTATCAAAACAAATCTTTTTAAATTTTAAAGATATATAATATCTTAAAACTCTCCCAATAAATATATATACAATTACCATCCAATTACCCTTTTTTAAAAATTATTATATATACAACTTAAATTTTTATTAATCATTCTCATTCATATTATTTATCTCCTTCCTATCTTTAATAAACAAATCAAATTCAGTAAATTTCTCAACAAAAACATACGGTTTTTTTATATCACTTTAATTTTATTTTTTGGTATTTTGTTCGTGTTTGTTTATTATTTAATATTGAATTGTTATGTTATTGTTATTTTTCATCTCTATTATATAGTTTGTTGTCAATTGTAGTTTGATTATGGCTTATTATTCCACTACAAAAGGGTTTATTTTTTTAAATTTATTTTGTTCATGTTTTATTATTTATTATTTTAAAATTTAACTTTAATATATATATTTTGAGACTATCCGTCCATCGGACGAGCCTGAAGACTACTATCTTTATAATTTTACTAGTATGGTTCAACTTTAAAAAAATGTATACCAACACAAAATATGAAACCGGATTCGACTCATACAAGTCTAGCCAATTTGAACTTTAATAATGAGTCAAGCACTCGAGCCAGCCTAAATACATTATCATGAACCAAGCAAAGCTCGGTCTCATATTGTCAATTATTCATCCATATTTCACCATATAAAATGGTAAAACATATATTATATATATATTATTATATATATATTAACTCTTTATAATATACTAAAAAGCTATATAGATGTACAAGTGCCTTATGCATAAAATGTACAAGTTGTTATAACACATACTAAATTTTACCAATTTTCCTTTTAACCCTCTAAAGTTTTTATCTTTTAACTTTTACCTCACATCAAAGTTTTCATTTTTATTTTTTTGACACTAAACTTTTAGGCTCTCATGTTTTCATCAAACAACTTTGACACAGTTACGGTTTTACTTTTAAACATTTGGTTTTTTATTATTTTCATCCGTCTTTTTATCTAATATATAACGTTTTCAATATATAGTAATTTTTATCATCGTTACGTCTTACGTTTATGTAACATTTAAAACATTAATATATCTATTGCTTATGTTTTTATACATCTTATTAACTTTTTACATTTTTGTATTGTTATTGCTAAATGTTTAGTTGTCTTATTTAATATTTTAACTCTTAGCCCACATCAAAGTTTTATTTTCATTTCTTGTATTGTTATTGCTAAATGTTTAGTTGTCTTATTTAATATTTTAACTCTTAGCCCACATCAAAGTTTTATTTTCAATTTCTTGACACTAAAGTTTTGGGTTCTCATGATATTATCAAACAACTTTCACACTGTTACGGTTTTACGTTTAAACATTTGGTTTTTTATTATTTTCATCCGTCTTTTTATCTAATATATAACGTTTTCAATATATAGTAATTTTTATCATCGTTACGTCTTACGTTTATGTAACATTTAAAACATTAATATATCTATTGCTTATGTTTTTATACATCTTATTAACTTTTTACATTTTTGTATTGTTATTGCTAAATGTTTAGTTGTCTTATTTAATATTTTAACTCTTAGCCCACATCAAAGTTTTATTTTCAATTTCTTGACACTAAAGTTTTGGGTTCTCATGATATTATCAAACAACTTTCACACAGTTACGGTTTTACGTTTAAACATTTGGTTTTTTATTATTTTCATCCGTCTTTTTATCTAATATATAACGTTTTCAATATATAGTAATTTTTATCATCGTTACGTCTTACGTTTATGTAACATTTAAAACATTAATATATCTATTGCTTATGTTTTTATACATCTTATTAACTTTTTACATTTTTGTATTGTTATTGCTAAATGTTTAGTTGTCTTATTTAATATTTTAACTCTTAGCCCACATCAAAGTTTTATTTTCAATTTCTTGACACTAAAGTTTTGGGTTCTCATGTTTATCAAACAACTTTTACACTGTTACGGTTTTACTTTTGAACATTTGGTTTTCGATTATTTTCATCCGTCTTTTTATAATATATAACGATTTTTAATATATAACAACTTTCATCATCGTTACGTCTTACGTTCATGTAACATTTAAAGCATTAATATGGTTATTGTTTATGTTTTTATACATCTTATTATTCTTTACAATTTTTTTATTGTTATTGCTACATATTTAGTTGTCTTTTTAAAGTTTGGGTTCGAATATTTGACATAAATTTGGGTCCAAAACTTTATCGTGTAAAAAACGTATTCCGTAGCAACGCGCGGGTACAATAACTAGTTATCTATCAACTAAGACAACCACATTATGAGATATTCACGTTCACATGCTTCAAAACTTTTCACCATAATAGATAGCAGTAACAACCATTAGGGGCAAGGGTGCAGTCGGCAAAATCAATCGGCAAGGAGCGGCAGGTCGGCTCCATTGCACCCACTCCATCGGCTATTTTTGGCAACAAGCAGCGGCAAGTGAGATCTGTCAAATACTGCCGATTGAAGTGAACTTTGGGTGTGTTGGGAGAAGAGCTTTTGACCGTTTCTTTTCTTTATATATATATATATATATATATAAGCACGCAAATCTCTATATATATACGCACAAACCTGAAAATCATCATCGCCAGAAATCTATTAATAGCCCCGATGTCTCTCTTTTTCTTCAATCGCCGTCATTATCTTGTAAGTTTTCCAAAAAACCCTTTACTATAGTGGATGGCAACCTCCTTTCACCATCGTCGGAAAACCTCCATCGCCGGAAAACCATCAACTTCGTCGGCCGTCGCTGCAGATCTGTATAATATTATATATGTACCTCTAATTTTCTTTCCTTTTTTCCTTCCTCTTTTTTCTTCTTTCCGGCGAATATTTTATATATATTGATAGAGATAGATACATATAGAGAGAGAGAGGAGAAAAGGGCGGTGGTGGCCGGTGCGTGTGGTGTGAAATAGGAGGAGATTTTCATATATTATTATTATTATTATTATTAAATTATATATGATGCCGATTGGAACCTTTAAGCTCACACCACCCTTATATTTGGTTTTTTGGCAAGTTTTTGTACAGACACATGTCATCTTCTTATTGGTTTATTTCTTACCAAAAGTTGCCAATTTACCAAAATTTGACTTTGCAACCTTGCCCCTTAGTGCAACGGTCGCACCTTGAGTTACAACACGAGCTCGCATCAACGTCTGGCCCAACCCGGAATTCCCTTTCTTGAAACTTATTAATTAAACTAGCAGCGAGAACCCCAACCGTCACCAATGCAACTAGAAACAAAACAAATCTACAAAACTGAGATGCAACAAAAATGGTAAAACTACTCCACTTTCTTGGATCATAAACAATTACAAAGCTTTAACAGCAAAAACCAGTTGTGTTTAGATCTAAGCAATTGATCCCTATAAATAAACAACGTACCATTAATAAATTAAAAGTCAGATATATACCAATAGGGACAAGGGGATTCTTTTTAGTATGATTTTTCTCTGGGAATAAGCCTTTGAATTTGCGATTAGTGGCTTCCATATTTTCCATTTAGTCACAAACTTATTACAAACAAACTTCTACAAACTCATGTCTAACCAATCAAATCAAGGGAGAGAACAGAGAAAGAGAAAATAGATATAATTGGTCCACATAATTTGCCAAATCATTTTGAAAAGATTTATTTGTATTTAGTTTGTATACAAAGCATTTCTCTAACATTTTTTATTTTTGGAAGTGTTGAAAATTATGTAATATTTTCACTTAGCACCCCTTAAAATATTTATACCTACATTACCCCCTTAACATTAATGATTAAATTACACTATCTGTAACATCCGTAATTTTGACCCGTCTGACCGTACATGTAATTTGACTAACTATTTCAATAAATGAAAACTTTGGACATAATTGTGTACATTTATCTGTAAATTGGGCCAATTATAATGTCATATTTGGACTTCTAGAATTAAGCTTATGTTACTAGACCATGATATTGACCCATACATGTTATGTAAATTATATTATAGACGATAATTGAGTAACTGTAGTAACAGGGAAAACGTATATACGAAACTTAAGTATAATGTACGGTTTCAATAGTGTCGGTGGAACAGTGTCGGTGGCTATCCAATAATTCCATTAATGGGACAAAGACCGACATAACTTTATGTAAAGAAGGGATACGCGTGATATTCTTGTTGTTTATTGATCATGAATCTAATCTCTTAGCTGGATAAATACCCATATATATATATATATATATCTACCTATTATATTATATCACTATATATTATATATATATATATATATATATATATCATGAATCTAATCTCTATAGCTATAATATATATATATATATATATATATATCTACCTATTATATTATATCACTCGATATGTCCAAATCTAATATAATTTTGAATGTGCTAAAAATGATAAATAAACGTTGCTGTAATGTTTTGACTATAACTTCTTCGTCCGATATCCGTTTTTGACGAGTAAGCTGTGTACGGAAAGAGGAGAGAAATATCTACAACTATAAAATAATGTTTTGAAAAGTTAAATCATCAATCCTACTGATAATGATCAGCTAAGCCACAAATTTAGTGGGAGACAAGTACCTAACACACTAATTGAACTAAACAACTCACAAATTGTCTTTTTAGTACCTAATTTAATCTATCTTTTAATTATTCATTCAATCAATATGTAACTAGCTTTCAATAAGCCTTTAATTGCTGGAAAGTATAAGCTTCCAAACACCTAAATTGATTTGAAGACAAATATGGAAGCCTACCTAGCAATTAACTAATGAAAAACTAAATAATACATGCATGCATATAATGCATATCCTTTATTCTATTTTCCTATATATAGTACTATTTTTCTCACTTCCTCTGCACAAAACACATACAACTTCAAGTTCATAATCATTAATAAGTCATAAGTGACTTTGAGAAAGAAAATACCAAAACAACTCAAAACCCGTTTTTCATTACAGCAGCCCAGAAAACCTCCGATCCCCGGAGATTAAACCGTCGGATCATCATGATTCTTTGACAGTAGCTTCCTAACATATAGTACAATGTTTTCAACCGTTGAATTTGTCCAAAAAGGTCCAGAAGTCGAATTACAAGTCTAGAACAGAGGGCTGAGAATTTCAGTAGTTCTTAGCTTTAAGTCATCTTTGATCATTCCTTGATCATCCTTTTAATTAAGTGCACATATAAGGTAATAATTCTTGATCTCTTAATCATAATTTACAAGTCTTTTAATAGTGTCAAGTTGTAGATTATGGCTTGGGTTGAGTTATTCAATTGAAAGAGTTACCAAAGAAACAATTTTGTCGATTACGAGTTGTATAAATTAACTCTTTATATTGCAACAACCAAGATGAATATATGTATGATGTTAATATCAATAAATTCCAGTAATTTTGTATAAATAGAAGCCTCCCAATTAGAGCATAGATTTTGAAATATATTTGATGATCTTAGGTTGGAATAAGCTTGAACGTTGAATCACGTGTGAACTTATTAGTGCGTGTACTCGTACTAGTACTTGGATTTATTCTACTTCCAGGTGAGATTCGTAGCTCCCTACTCAATTGAGATTCGGGCTGAAAAGTGTACACATACGTGCTTGTTTGATTGTTTGGTTGATTTGATTTACGGTTTATTGATTGTTTGATGAAATGTTTAGATTGAATTATGGAACTGATTGATTGATGATTGATGGATAGTTTTGATTTATTGTTTGATGGTTTACGCATGTGACTGTGATATTGTAATTTATTTAGGATAGACGTACATACATGGAAGTTGGTTATGCCTTCAAAGGGTTTTAGATGTGGTGGGAAGGCTGCGGGTGACCCTATATATAAGCATCTAGGACTCGTTGAAAGTAGAATCCTCCTAAGTGTATGTACGTATAGTCTTGTTTGGTTTGTTGGACATACGAACTTGTTTATTGATGTGAGACATAAGTGTTGCCATGATTGTGTGGACCAAGTACTTGTATGTACTTGATGGACGAGGGCTGTTGATGATATGTACATGACTCCGGGTACTTTTAAGTACTTGATGCCAAGTATTGGCCATACTTGATGATATGATATGATATGATATGATATGATATGATTTACACCACGATGTGGACCATGTAGTGTGATACTTAATGATTTGAGGTACATTGCATGACATTAACTCGCATATGATGCACGTATTGACATTTATACATATTTGATACATTGCATGACATTGACATGTATACGATACATTTACTAGTAATGATACCATTTGTACTTGATTGTATACGATACATTTACTAGTAATGATACCATTTGTACTTGATTGTATACGAACTATTTTGTATCATTTGTTGTTTGGTTATTTATTTGACAAGGTTGAACGATATGATAACTTCAATTGTCTAACAGGTGTCGTACATTGGTTTGTTGTAAGTACATTGTTTGATGTTGTTATTATATATGATAATGTTATTGATGATGGTTTCTTGTAAACCATTACTACGAACTCACCAACCTAGTGTTGACCTTGTTTAGTACACTTTTCAGGAAATCAGGTGAACCATGGACGCGATGCTTAAATGATGTTGCTTCTGAATCAGGGCTTGGACTTAGATGGATCAAGGATTCATTTGCCCTTTTATGATTTCATGTTCTTTATGTATTATGTACCTCGAATGTTTGATGTTGGATTCACCGAATCCCTTTTATGTCATATAGTTCATGTTCTACGATAATCCCATGCATACGCTATATCTTTTCAGTAATATTCTGAGCCTAGCTTGGGGTGTTACAGAATGGTGGCCCATGCAGGTCGTAGAGAATTAGGCGGTTTGACCTAGACTACGACTTAAGTTAAAAACTCTTCATATAGCATGCATGATTAGGAATTTTGTGTGCAACATGAATTATGTGAACCCTAAAAGGTGTACATTTTGAGTTCGTAGACAAGACCATTTATGTGATGACTTGAGTACAATGTGATGAACGTATGACGAGTACAATGTGGTTAATGTGTACATTGATTGAACTTGATTATGATTGAGATTAATTGTTGTTATTGATTGATAATAGTTTGATGATTTAGGGCAAAATGAAGTTATGGCGTTAACTTGATATAACATTGTGGCAACCCTAAAAGAGCCTGATCAACTATTTTATGGTTACCCGGTATTATAACAAGTTAATGACATCACGGATTGCACACGCTTGGTTTAGGGTATAATAAGGAACCGATATGCTTAATGGAAGTTGATTGGGTGGAGGGTTAGCCGCTGGTACACCCTGTATACAAACCCGGTCAATAACTAGAAGACATATCGAAGTCGGATTATACTTTGAACCACTTGTGTTAGTGGCTTGATTGTATGATGTGTTGAACATGAGTACTTAAATTGTTGATATACGATCTTAGTGAACTTGGCATGATGACATGATAAGTAACAATTCCCCTTAGAACTCTAACACTTTTGCCTTAGCACAATGATATGAATTATGTATGTTGCACCGATATGAGAGCATTAACTACTTGTGTGACTAACATGTGAGCCTTTTGAGACTAACCATCGGGTCAACGTGTTACTTGTTTTATAGAAATGATGAGACCAAGGAGATCCGGAACAAACTATGGGGCTAACTCTAATGAGCCTCAACCGGAAGCTCAACCGGAAGCCCAGCGGAAGCCCCCGGAAGCTCAAAGAGGTCGTGGTGGTAGAGGCCATGTTGGAGGTAGGGGTAGTGGTGAGGCCCCCGGGCCAAACTTGGCGGAAGTGATCACTCAAACGGTCACCAATATCATGCCAACTATTATTGCCCAAGTCACTGCAACTCTTGGTGGAAATAACGGGGCACCACTTAATGTGCCTCAAAATGTTGAAGCTCCACAAAATGAGAATGATGAGGGCGCTCAACCTCATGTTGCGGTAGGAGGAGAAGAGGAACTGTTGGGAGCGGATAATTATGTTCCCATGTATAACCAACATGGAGTTTACCGCCAAGGGTGTCAATTCAAAGACTTCAAGAATTGTGGGGCACCGGAGTTTGATGGTAAGGGTGGTCCCGTGGACTGTATAAGATGGTTCGAGAAGATTGAAGCGGTGATTGAAAGAAGTCATTGCACACATGATGACCAGATTCCTTATGCAGCTGGTATGTTTAAAGACGATGCTTTAAGTTGGTGGAACAAAGAAAAGAGCTTCGGCCGGACCCATAATTTGTTATGGGCTGATTTTAAGAACATGGTGAAGGAGAAGTTTTGCCCCCCTTATGAACTCCAAAATTTGACAATCGAATTTGTCCATCTTAAAATGGACGGGGCCGATTATAAGGGCTATATTAGACGGTTCCAAGACTTGTCTACCCTTATTCCTCATCTAGTGGACCCCGAGCCCCGGGCCATTGACAAATTTGTGTTGGGCTTGAATCCTCAAGTCCGTTCTCTTGTTAACTCGGTCATGCCTACTTCTTTGGCCGAGGCTATTAACCGTGCTGGTAGTGTTACCGAGGATCTTTTGAGGAGTGGAGTGTTGAGCAAGTCATCATCATCAAAAAAGAAAAGAGGTTCCAGATTCTAGCGGGGTGAAAAAGATGGGAAGGTTTGACCCCAAGAAGGATAATCGGGGAAGAATTATAGCAGTGGTGGAGCCGGTGAGGAAGCCTTATTTAGGACCTCTTCCTCTTTGTAATAAGTGTAACAAGCACCATCCTACTAACAACCAATGTGGGGCTTGTTTTAATTGCAATCGACTCGGGCATATGTCAAAGGATTGTAGAGCACCGAGAGCGGCTCCAATGAACGTGACTCCTCTTCAAGCTGTCCCTCCACGCGGAAATTTTCCAAAGGGTACTTGTTATGAATGTGGAAGCCCTAATCACTACCGCAACAATTGTCCTCAATGGGTTGGACAACAAGTTCACCAAGTGCAACCTCGTGGCCGAGCCTTTGCGGTCAATGTCAATGAAGCCCGCAATGATCCAAATGTGGTGGCAGGTACCTTTCTTCTTAATGGTCACTATGCCGCCGTTCTATTTGATTCTGGAGCTGATTTTAGCCTTATTTCCTCTAGCTTTGTTCCCTTGATTGATGTGAATCCGTGTGCTCTAAATTATGTGCTTGATATAGAAATGGTAAATGGTGCTCTAACTAAACTCAGTCAAATACTTCGTGATTGTATTTTGACTCTAAACGACGTCGAGTACGTTCTTCATTGATCTCATGCCTCTTGATATTGGTAGCTTTGACGTTATTGTGGGTATGGATTGGTTGACGGCGGTTAATGCCACTATTGATTGTGGTGAGAGAGTTGTTAAAATACCATTGTCTAACGGTAAAATTCTTAGAATTCAAGGCGAAATCTCCGATTCTTTTAACTCTAATGTTTTTAGTGCTACCGTCTCAAAGGTAGAATTGAAAACCGTTCCTATTGTGTGTGAGTTCCCCGATGTTTTTCCGGATGACTTACCGGGATTACCTCCATCTCGTGAACTTGATTTCCGTATCAATTTAATCCCTGGAGCAGCACCTGTAGCTAAAGCACCTTACAGACTGGTTCTATCTGAACTACAAGAATTGGAAACCCAACTCAAAGAACTCCAAGAGAAAGGTTTCATTCGTCCTAGCCAATCTCCTTGGGGTGCTCCTATTCTCTTTGTCAAGAAGAAAGACGGGTCCTTTAGAATGTGTATTGACTACCGGGAGTTGAATAAGCTCACGGTGAAAAACCGATATCCTCTTCCTCGAATCGATGACCTATTTGATCAACTTCAAGGTGCCAAGCACTTTTCAAAAATCGATCTTCGCTCGGGTTATCATCAACTCCGAGTACACGAAGATGACATTCATAAAACGGCTTTTCGTACACGGTATGGCCATTTTGAATTCACCGTTATGCCTTTCGGGTTGACTAATGCACCGGCGGTGTTCATGGATTTGATGAACCGGGTGTGTCGACCATTCCTGGACAAGTTTGTCATTGTCTTTATTGATGATATACTTGTTTACTCTAAGACAATGGAAGAGCATGCCGAGCACTTGCGTGAGGTGCTTGAACTATTGAGAAAAGAGAAGTTGTATGCCAAATTCTCAAGTGTGAATTTTGGTTGGAGAAGGTCCACTTTCTTGGTCACATGGTGAGCAAGGATGGTATTCATGTGGACCCTAGTAAAATTGAAGCGGTCAAGGATTGGAGAAGACCCGAAACGCCATCCGAAATCGTCAATTCCTTGGATTGGCGGGTTATTATAGAAGATTCATTGAAAATTTCTCCCGTATTGCACAACCTCTTACACTCTTGACTCAAAAGGAAAGAAAATTCGAATGGGGCGATAGACAAGAACAAGCTTTCCAAACTCTTAAAGATATGTTGTGTGATGCACCTATCCTAACTCTTCCAGATGGAGTTGAAGACTTTGTAGTTTATTGTGATGCTTCGGGTCAAGGTTTGGGTTGTATTCTTATGCAGAGGGGCAAAGTCATTGCTTATGCCTCCCGACAACTCAAGGTGCATGAGAAGAACTACCCGACACATGATTTAAATTGGGGGCGGTTGTATTTGCTTTGAAATGTTGGAGACACTACCTATATGGCACCAAATGTGTGATTTATACTGATCACAAAAGTCTCCAACACATCTTTAATCAAAGTGAATTGAACATGAGACAAAGACGTTGGCTTGAACTCTTTAGTGATTATGATTGTGATATCCGTTATCATCCGGGCAAGGCCAACGTTGTGGCCGATGCCTTGAGTCGAAAAGAGAGGGTTAAGCCAAGGCGAGCTAGAGTTATGAGCCTCACGGTAGGGCCAAATATTCGTGACCGAATCATTGAAGCCCAAATACAAGCCACCCTACCGGAGAACTTTGGAAACGAAAACTTGGATGGCATGGAGCAACAATTTGATAGAAAAAGTGACAACGGGCTATATTTAGTTGAAAGGCTTTGGGTTCCCATTTTCGGTAATCTAAGAACACTTCTTATGAATGAAGCCCATCGATCGCCTTATTCGGTCCATCCCGGATCGGATAAAATGTACTTTGATTTGAGAGATTTTTATTGGTGGCCGGGCATGAAGCGTGACGTGGCTAAATATGTGAGTGAGTGCCTTACTTGCTTACAAGTGAAAGCCGATCACAAGAAACCACCTGGATTGTTGGTGCAACCGGTGGCACCTGAGTGGAAATGGGAGCATATTGCAATGGACTTCATTACGAAGTTACCGAAGACAAGGAGTGGTCGTGACACAATTTGGGTGATAATGGATCGGTTAACGAAGTTGGCTCATTTCTTAGCCATTCGTGAAACCGATAAGTTTGACACCCTAGCACGGTTGTACATTAAAGAGGTGGTGTCAAAACATGGAGTTTCGGTTTCTATCCTCTCCGATAGAGATACCCGGTATAACTCAAGTTTTTGGAGAGCCTTTCAACATGCAATGGGTACACAACTTAATATGAGCACGACGTTTCATCCTCAAACGGATGGACAAAGTGAAAGAACAATACAAACACTTGAAGACATGTTGAGGGCTTGTACTATTGATTTTGGCGGTAGTTGGGAAGATCATTTGCCATTGGTTGAATTCTCTTATAACAATAGTTATCATGCGAGCATACAAATGGCACCCTTTAGAGGTTTGTATGGTAGAGTATGTCGTTCTCCCTTAGCTTGGGTAGAGATTGGTGAAAGCCAACTTATCGGACCAGAGTTTGTAGTTGAAACAACAAAAGTGATCTCTCAAATTAAGGAGAGGTTACAACTAGCCCGTGAACGACAGAAGAAATATGCCGATGTGAGACGGAGACCACTAGAGTTTGAAGTTGGTGATCATGTACTTTTGAAAGTATCTCCATGGAAAGGTGTTATACGATTTGTGAAACGAGGCAAACTCGGGCCAAGATTCATTGGGCCTTTCAAAATTCTCGAATGGGTTGGAAAAGTTGCATATCGATTAGAACTTCCACAAGAACTTAGTGGTGTACATGATGTATTCCACATTTGTAACCTACGCAACTGTCTAGCGGATCCTACTCATCATGTGCCCATGAACGAGATACAAATAGATAAGAAGCTTAATTTTGTGGAAGAGCCGGTCGAGATCTTAGACCGTGAAGTCAAGAAGCTCAAGAACAAACGCTATACAATTGTCAAAGTTAGGTGGAATGCTAGACGTGGAGCCGAGTTCACTTGGAAACGCGAGGACCACATGAAGTCTAAATACCCACATTTGTTTGGTAATTAGTGTTTTGTTGAATTTCGGGACGAAATTCTTTAACGGGGGAAGAATGTAACATCCGTAATTTTGACCCGTCTGACCGTACATGTAATTTGACTAACTATTTCAATAAATGAAAACTTTGGACATAATTGTGTACATTTATCTGTAAATTGGGCCAATTATAATGTCATATTTGGACTTCTAGAATTAAGCCTATGTTACTAGACCATGATATTGGCCCATACATGTTATGAAAATTATATTATAGACGATAATTGAGTAACTGTAGTAACAGAGAAAACGTATATACGAAACATTAAGTATAATGTACGGTTTCAATAGTGTCGGTGGAACAGTGTCGGTGGCTATCCAATAATTCCATTAATGGGACAAAGACCGACATAACTTTATGTAAAGAAGGGATACGCGTGATATTTCTTGTTGTTTATTGATCATGAATCTAATCTCTTAGCTGGATAAATACCCATATATATATATATACCTACCTACCTACCTATTATATTATATCACTCGATATGTCCAAATCTAATATAATTTTGAATGTGCTAAAAATGATAAATAAACGTTGCTGTAATGTTTTGACTATAACTTCTTCGTCCGATATCCGTTTTTGACGAGTAAGCTGTGTACGGAAAGAGGAGAGAAATATCTACAACTATAAAATAATGTTTTGAAAAGTTAAATCATCAATCCTACTGATAATGATCAGCTAAGCCACAAATTTAGTGGGAGACAAGTACCTAACACACTAATTGAACTAAACAACTCACAAATTGTCTTTTTAGTACCTAATTTAATCTATCTTTTAATTATTCATTCAATCAATATGTAACTAGCTTTCAATAAGCCTTTAATTGCTGGAAAGTATAAGCTTCCAAACACCTAAATTGATTTGAAGACAAATATGGAAGCCTACCTAGCAATTAACTAATGAAAAACTAAATAATACATGCATGCATATAATGCATATCCTTTATTCTATTTTCCTATATATAGTACTATTTTTTCTCACTTCCTCTGCACAAAACACATACAACTTCAAGTTCATAATCATTAATAAGTCATAAGTGACTTTGAGAGAGAAAATACCAAAACAACTCAAAACCCGTTTTTCATTACAGCAGCCCAGAAAACCTCCGAATTACAAGTCTAGAACAGAGGGCTGAGAATTTCAGTAGTTCTTAGTTTTAAGTCATTGTAACACCCGTCATTTTAAAACCTGGATTTTCAAAAATTTGCCAAACGACGTTTAAACGTAGCGGAAAAGGATCACTTAAAAACTGCTTCATCCTTAACGGATGGTATCTTTCATAAATGGTGTTACTAAAGTGCATCATCAAAATAATAAAATGAAATCCAAGTCTTGGCACCAACATAAGTGCCCACACTATTACAAGGTCTTAAATCATAATTATAATAGCCAAAACATAAGGCTAAGGAAAGTCTAAGCATCCAACAATCTATGCTAGTCTTCTTTATTACTTCTACCCATCTCACCGAGCCAATCCTTTCCTAGCTCAAACCTGCTTATCCTGAAGGACACAACATTTTTCATAAAAGCAAGTGTTAGCTAATAAATTAGCTAAGTAAGATACACACATTTAATAAAACGTTCTTCATTTTACTTTTCATAAACTCTTCATATTAAACATATTAAAAGATGATCACATTACTTACAGACTTTCCACAATATAAAGATCACCCCTTCTTTACTTATCCCCACATCCCATCGCGTTACATATCAAATCAACATATACATACAACTAAAACTTCATCTCACGTTATTACATATCACACATAAACATATCACACATATATGTATAGCACATGTAGGATATATACTCCTAATTGTGCCTATCCATTGTTCTTATCACACGTCTCAACATATCTTATTGAATCTCACGTCACATTGTAATCCCACGTCTTAAAATACATGTACATCTTTCTCACATATTCTTATAAGTATCTTAATCAACTTATTTTTACAACTTACATATTACGCACTAGCTTTACAACTAGCACGATTTCCCACGTCTTAACTTTTAGAAAAGGCAAAGCCATTTCCATAGTATCCCGTCATGCTTTTAACATTGGTGGTTAGTCACTCCACCCGGAAATACTAGTCCCACGTAACTATGCCGCAAGGAGCTACTCAAGCGACCACGTACGCACTAGCTTGGCATAAACTAGCACGGGTTAAACTTAACACTTCCCACATCAATCTCACGTATTTAGCTATAGCATTTCCCACGTATTTATATCTTTCTTACTTTTACGCACTAACACTAAGGCTAGAACGGTTTCCCACATCTCACATTACTTTTAGGTATATTCTTTACCTAATTAATCACACTAACGTGCACAACTCATGGCAACTCTTACGTGTATCTAGTGAACTAGACATATCATACTTAAGTCGCACATATAAGCCATCACATGTCAATCATTAAAGCAAATCAACGACATTATCAATATCACATCACATATCTTGAACTTAACATGGAAAATCATTATAATCAACATACTACATATGCACATATTTACTTCTACTTTAAACGTCATCATAGCATAATCAACTACTTCAACATACATACATTCCCACATAACCTCCCGCATAACCCGGAAAACCAGCACACATAATATAATCCAATTAAGAGGTTAGTGATAGAAAATCACATTTTGTTGTGCCTCCAGCGTGAGAAAAGTCATGTATCTTACCTGGAAAAGAATGATATTAAAACTGGACCCTTTATTCCTTGTGAACGTCCAAACACTTAAACTGCTATATAAATAAATACACTACCATCAGCAACAACGTTCAACTTTAAACTTTATAAACACAGGTAGGCATGCTGTTTTGTACGTTCCATATTTAATCTCCAAGTTTTATAAAATTCTAGAACATGGTATTACATTACATTACATAATTAATTACAATGTAATACTTGGACAAACAGTATTTGATCGATCACCATGTCTACTTATAGACATTTAAGTTTACATATTAATACTCTATAAAAAAGGGATATCTAAATTACTCACATGGTGTCATGGATTAATTAGGCAAGTCATGATCAGCTAGAAGCATTAGAATTAACTCTAAGGTAATATTAATTAGTTCACCAATGAAGCACATGAATAAATATCTCAATAGCATGCCTAAAACTTCTACAGCTATTTGTCATATGTTCTTTTTTTTTAATTTACCTTTTTCCTGATTGCATGACTTTATAGGGACTTAAAGCTAGACATATTTGAAAAACATTAGATCTCATGCAGCACTCTGTCTCCATCTCTGAACTCATTGATGAACGCTATAATCTCGAACTTTTGTACTCTCAAAAGATTATTAAATCTGTACATCCTTATGACATATCCCGATTATATTAACTTTACCTATTTAAACTAGACCCGCAAACATGTTTTCTCGATTCGATATGAAGATTAGTAATAACTCGTGTTTTATACCAATACTAAAACATGTTAATACGACCAGAATTTGAATCTGTAATTGTTTCTTATTTTCGTGATGATATAAACCATTTACCTAAGAACATATATGCTTTTAGCTCGTGAAATCAAGATCAAGATTGAAACCAAATACAAGTCTTACGAGCTGCTCTTCTAGCCTCTTTTTATATTCTTTCAACTGGGTTTTTGGGTGTATATTTAGTTATGTACGTAACTCTTTTAACTAATACTCATAGACGGGTCGATATCGATTGTTACTTGAGATTCTTAGAGAAAACGTCTAAGACTACGCATATATAACCATGTCTCGTAACAATCATCGTATTTCATATAAGAAAAGATTAAACGCGTTAACAAATTTTTAAAACGAAAACCCATGACGAATTGCGAAATTCAACCGACTAACCCCTATATAGCAAACGATTCTAATGAACGTACGAAACTAGTGAGAATTAAATGTCAATTACCTTATACGCAAATTGAACGGATACTCTTTATCGAACTCAATATCAAAATCACTGCCTACGGGATCGACTTTCTCCGACTTTCGCTCCTCTCCTGTGTATTTAGTTATTGGGGTTTTTTTTGTTAAACTTATTTCGAGATCTGCGTTTATTCATTATAGGTTTAAGAAAACGTCCAATATATATATAGGCTAGCATCACTCCAAAATTATGGAACTTCCCATATCTGATTTCAATACTAATTCCATATGATGTTTCAACCTTACTCATGAGCCCCTTTTTAATTCTACTTTTATTAATGTTAGTCCTTCAACATAGAAACAACATGAAAACTTCATTCAACGGCATCCCGAGACTACTAAAAATATATGTACTACATTAACACGCATGGATAGAAACACTTAACCACCTATTTAATCACATAAACACATATAAAACGCACATTAACTAACGGTCATAAACGACAAACTATCTGTCAACGTCTAAAAGTTTTGGGATGTTACAGTCATCTTTGATCATTCCTTGATCATCCTTTTAATTAAGTGCACATATAAGGTAATAATTCTTGATCTCTTAATCATAATTTACAAGTCTTTTAATAGTGTCAAGTTGTAGATTATGGCTTGGGTTGAGTTATTCAATTGAAAGAGTTACCAAAGAAACAATTTTTTCGATTACGAGTTGTATAAATTAACTCTTTATATTGCAACAACCAAGATGAATATATGTATGATGTTAATATCAATAAATACCATATGATATGATATGATATGATATGATATGATATGATATGATATGATATGATATGATATGATATGATATGATATGATATGATATGATATGATATGATATGATATGATATGATATGATATGATATGATATGATATGATATGATATGATATGATATGATATGATATGATATGATATGATATGATATGATATGATATGATATGATATGATATGATATGATATGATATGATATGATATGATATGATATGATATGATATGATATGATATGATATGATATGATATGATATGATATGATTATATGATATGATATGATATGATATGATATGATATGATATGATATGATATGATATGATATGATATGATATGATATGATATGATATGATATGATATGATATGATATGATATGATATGATATGATATGATATGTATGATTATGAATGATATGATATGTATGAAGATATGATATGATATGATATGATATGATATGATATGATATGATATGATATGATATGATATGATATGATATGATATGATATGATATGATATGATATGATATGATTGATATGATATGTATGACATGATATGATATGACATGATATGATATGATATGATATGATATGATATGATATGATATGATATGATATGATATGATATGATATGATATGATATGCTTTGAGATGTTATATGATATGATATGATATGATATGATATGATATGATATGATATGATATGATATGATATGATATGATATGATATGATATGATATGATATGATATGATATGATATGATATGATATGATTGAATGGTATGATATGATATGTATGATATGATATGATATGATATGATATGATATGATATGATATGATATGATATGTATGATATGTTGTAAATGTATGTTGATATGATATGAGATGTTGATATGATATGATATGATATGATATGATATGATATGATATGATATGATATGATATGATATGATATGATATGATATGATATGATATGATATGATATGATATGATATGATATGATATGATATGATATGATATGATATGATATGATATGATATGATATGATATGATATGATATGATATGATATGTATGATATGATATGACATGATATGATATGACATGATATGATATGATATGATATGATATGATATGATATGATATGATATGATATGATATGATATGATATGATATGATATGCTTTGATATGATATGATATGATATGATATGATATGATATGTATGATATGATATGATATGATATGATATGATATGATATGATATGATATGATATGATATGATATGATATGATATGATATGATATGATATGATATGATATGTATGATATGATATGATATGATATGTATGATATGATATGATATGATATGATATGATATGATATGATTATGATATGATATGATATGATATGATATGTATGTTATGATATGATATGATATGTATGATATGATATGATATGATATGATATGATATGATATGATATGATATGATATGATATGTATGATTATGAATGATATGATATGTATGATATGATATGATATGATATGATATGATATGATATGATATGATATGATATGATATGATATGATATGATATGATATGATATGATATGATATGATATGTTTGATGAAATGTTTAGATTGAATTATGGAACTGATTGATTGATGATTGATGGATAGTTTTGATTTATTGTTTGATGGTTTACGCATGTGACTGTGATATTGTAATTTATTTAGGATAGACGTACATACATGGAAGTTGGTTATGCCTTCAAAGGGTTTTAGATGTGGTGGGAAGGCTGCGGGTGACCCTATATATAAGCATCTAGGACTCTTTGAAAGTAGAATCCTCCTAAGTGTATGTACGTATAGTCTTGTTTGGTTTGTTGGACATACGAACTTGTTTATTGATGTGAGACATAAGTGTTGCCATGATTGTGTGGACCAAGTACTTGTATGTACTTGATGGACGAGGGCTGTTGATGATATGTACATGACTCCGGGTACTTTTAAGTACTTGATGCCAAGTATTGGCCATACTTGATGATATGATATGATATGATATGATATGATATGATATGATATGATATGATATGATATGATATGATATGATATGATATGATTTACACCACGATGTGGACCAAGTATTGTGATACTTAATGATTTGAGGTACATTGCATGACATTGACTCGCATATGATGCACGTATTGACATTTATACATATTTGATACATAGCATGACATTGACATGTATACGATACATTTACTAGTAATGATACCATTTGTACTTGATTGTATACGAACTATTTTGTATCATTTGTTGTTTGGTTATTTATTTGACAAGGTTGAACGATATGATAACCTCAATTGTCTAACAGGTGTCGTACATGGGTTTGTTGTAAGTATATTGTTTTATGTTGTTATTATATATGATAATGTTATTGATGATGGTTTCTTGTAAACCATTACTACGAACTCACCAACTTAGTGTTGACCTTGTTTAGTACACTTTTCAGGAAATCAGGTGAACCATGGACGCGATGCTTAAATGATGTTGCTTCTGAATCAGGGCTTGGACTTAGATGGATCAAGGATTCATTTTGTAACACCCCAACAAGGCAGAAACATGGGGCATTAATAGAAAAGCTCAGCATGACATGGAAATTAAGTAGAGATACTAAATGCATTCAAGGATTAGAGCAATCCATACATAATTTAAATACGATTACAAGTTTCGGATCAAATAATGCACAAGGAGCACAACACCATCAATAGTTTACAAAAGAATAGTTCAAATGATGGCTAACGATCCTAGGCATAACCCATAAACGGGTGCAATGAATCACGGATCCACACAAAAGTCCAAGCTCAATCCTATCACATGCAATGCAATCATCCATCACGTCTTTGATTCACTTGACTACCTGAAAAGTGTACTAAAATGCGTCAACATAAAGTTGGTGAGTTCGTAGGTTTTGACTATAAGAAACAAGTGTCGGGATAACAACCGTTTAACCTTGATACGAACATAAATAGATCATTAAATGATCATATAACCTTGAAACCTTGATTGGTTCATTAAATGATCTCATAATTGGGATCGTTAAACGACCTCCAAGCCTTGAAACCTTGATTGGATCATTCAATGAACCTCACAACCTTCATACGAGCATATACAATTCAAACGAGCACATAACCTTGATAAACTAGCCAAACAATCATACAAACCTTGATTCACAATTCAAACAAGCATCTAACCTTGATAACTAGCCAAACAATCACATAACCTTGATTACTTACATACACGAACACATATCGATCAACAAGCCACGAACTATAATGTACACTTTTCACCCCAAAATCACATAAAGTAGAAAGGGCTACGAACTCACCTTGGCTCGGCTACGATGAGTTAATATTGATCTATAAACGTCGATTGATTGCTTCGTGTTAAACACCTAACATATGTATTTCATGTATTAATATTCATATACATATATGTTTACATGTATATTATAAGTGTACATATATATATATATATATATATATATCGATTTATATTTCCATTTTCCTCTTGTCCTTGATACTCAATAACTTGAACCCATGAGCTCTCAACTTTAGACAACTCGTAAAACTCGACCTAGATATCAGGGAAGTCAAGAAACGACCCACTAGAAAGCCCACTTCGATCCAAGAAGAAAGGAAATCGAACTAGGAAAACTGGAAAAATTGAAAGATTAAGGGACCGTAAATTACGGCCAGGTGCACCGTAATTTACGGTGGTCATCTTCTTCAGGCGTAGGGTACGGCCATTAATGGCGTAGGATACGCTCAGCCAAAACTGACCCAGCGTAGGGTACGCTAGGTCCTAGCGTAAGGTACGCTGGCCTGGATCATGCAATTCTGGCGTCTGGTTCGGCGTAAACTGTGAGTTTTTGGCGTAAGGCTTAAATAGCACTTGGAGGACACCGTAGGTTACGCCCTAAATAGCGTACCATACGCCCCAAGACAGCCACCACCGTACACTACGCCACACAGGGACGTAATGCACGCCCAACCAAGAGTTTTACCAGCGTAAGGTATGCCCAAGGGGGGCGTAGCCTACACCTGCACCTAAACAAATCGTGCAGCAGCAGCCAAAGGAGACAAACACGACCCATTTTGCCAAGAAACCAACTTTGGACTTGAATTCGACTAGGAGAGGCTCAAGACTCAGTTTTGAAACATAAATACATGTTAAAGGACACGAATAAACAACTCTTTTTCTGCAAATTTCGATCCAAAGCATCATCAAGAAGTCCTTGACCTAGTTTAAAAGCATGAAAACCCTAATTTGCCAAGAAATCGTTTTTGGTTGTTATAAATCTGTTTTTCATACTTGTTAGACCTAGCAAATCATAAAACATCATAAACCCACTTCACTTTTGTAACTCATTTCCTCATTTCAACATCCAACACCATTTTTGACCCATTTGAGCATCATGAACCCTAATTTGACCTAAAGGTGCTTAAATTCCGAATTTGACCAAGAACTCCCAAGATTTAGTTATGAGACAAGTTTATAAATGAAAAATGATGAATTTGAGATGCATTTACTTACCAAATTCTTCAACCAAAAGCTAAATCCGAAATTTGACCCAAATGAAGAAATTCTTGCACTTTAAAACTCCAATCTTTTGATATGTTATTGCTATTATGGTGATGATGAGAAACCCTAACAAAATCTTACTTGAAACATTCAATTTTGTGCATTTAACTTAGTGTGAGAGAGTGTGTGTGTAAGAATTCTTGCAAATTGAATGTAGAGAGAGAGATGTAAGAATGAAATGAATGGATGGGAGGATGGGTAGGGTGTAAGGGATAAGGTTGGGTTTGGGTCATGGGTTTAGGATATGGGTTAACCCATGGATAAACCTTACACAATACTAACTAATTTGCACCATAAATAAATCTTGAGCCTTTCATTAAATCACTAACTAAAACGACTAACAACCTTGACTAATCCTCGAACATAATTTACTCATACGATCATTAATCCACATAAACACCTTGAACACGATTATAACATTTAATAAATACCAATTATGTCAAAAGTACATATATTTAACGGGTCAACTAAAGTCAAAATTCACAAATGTTACATTATTCCCCCGTTAAAGGAATTTCGTCCTGAAATTTGATCAAAACCCTAGTCACTAAACAAATGAGGGTATTTGGCCTTCATAGCATCCTCACATTCCCAAGTGAACTCGGGTCCGCGCCTAGCTTGCCATCTAACCTTGACGATCGTATATCGAGTATTCTTCAACTTTCTAGTTTCACGATCAAGTATTTCTATCGGTTCTTCTACAAACTTTAACGTTTTATCCACTCGAATTTCTTCAAGCGGTACATGAAGTGCCGGATTCGCCAAACACTTCCTAAGATTACACACATGAAACACATTATGAACCCCACTCAATTCTTGATGGAGTTCCAAACGATAAGCAACCGGGCCAATACGCTCCAAGATCTTGAATGAGCCAATATACCTTGGCCCCAACTTGCCACGCTTCACAAAACGAACCACACCCTTCCAAGGGGACACCTTTAACAAAACAAAATCACCCACTTCAAACTCAAGAGGCCTTCTTCTCACATTAGCATACTTCAATTGTCTTTCCCGAGCTACCCTCAATTTCTTCTTGATTTGTGAGATCACTTTAGTCGTTTCAACTACAATCTCGGGTCCAATGAGTTGGCTTTCACCAACCTCCGCCCAAGCTAATGGTGATCTACAATCTCTCCCATATAAGGCCCTAAACGGAGCCATTTGAATAGTAGCATGATAACTATTATTATAGGAGAATTCAACCAACGGTAAATGCGTGTCCCAATTACCACCAAATTCAATGGCACAAGTTCGTAATATATCTTCAAGTGTTTGGATCGTTCTTTCACTTTGACCATCGGTTTGTGGATGGAACGTCGTACTCATATCAAGTCGGGTACCCATTGCTTGTTGGAACGCCTTCCAAAACTTTGAAGTAAATCGGGCATCCCGATCGGTTATAATGGAAATCGGCATCCCATGTTTGGATATCACCTCCTTGATGTATAAGTGTGCCATGGTCTCAAACTTGTTATCTTCTCGAATAGCTAAAAAGTGAGCCGATTTAGTCAATCGGTCAACGATCACCCAAATGGTATCTCGACCACTACTAGTCCTTGGTAACTTCGTGATGAAGTCCATAGCAATTTCTTCCCATTTCCACACCGGTGTTCTCGGTTGAACTAGCAAACCGGGTGGTTTCTTGTGGTCGGCCTTGACTTGCAAACATGTAATGCATTCACTAACATACCTAGCAATATCCTTCTTCATTCCCGGCCACCAATACAAATCCCTCATGCCAAAATACATCTTGTCGGACCCCGGGTGAACCGAGTATGCCGACCTATGGGCTTCGTCCATCAATTTCATCCTTAGACCCCCAAAAACGGGAATCCATAATCGATCCACAAAATACAACACATCATCATCCTTCCGATCAAATTGTTCCTCCAAGCCATGCAATGCTTCATTAATGAAGTTTACCGGTAAGGTAGCCATTCTTTGAGTTTCAATAATGGTGTCACAAACACTTCTTTGCACGGTGAAGCTCATGGCTCTAATTCTTCTTGGATGCACCCGTTCTTTCCGGCTCAAGGCATCGGCCACAACATTTGCTTTACCCGGGTGGTACCGGATAACACAATCATAATCACTAAAAAGCTCTAGCCACCTCCGTTGCCTCATATTCAACTCTCTTTGATCAAAAATGTGTTGTAGGCTTTTGTGATCGGTATAGATCACACTTTTAGTGCCATACAAGTAATGTCTCCAACACTTCAAAGCAAACACGACCGCTCCTAGCTCCAAATCGTGTGTTGGATAATTCTTCTCGTGCACTTTCAATTGTCTTGATGCATATGCAATCACCTTTCCACGTTGCATCAAAACACACCCTAAGCCTTGCCCGGAAGCGTCACAATACACCACAAAATCATCGGGTCCGTCGGGCAAGCTCAAGATTGGTGCATCACATAACTTGTCTTTAAGCAATTGGAAGGCCCGCTCTTGCTTATCACCCCACTCAAACCTCCTTTCCCGTTGTGTCAACAAGGTCAAGGGTTGGGCGATCTTTGAGAAGCCTTCTATAAACCTCCTATAATAACCCGCCAAGCCAAGAAATTGGCGAATCTCGGTTGGCGTCGAAGATTATCTTCGTTAGTTCCTAACGAAGATTATCTTCGTTAGTTCCTAACGAAGATTATCTTCGTTAGTTCCTAACGAAGATTATCTTCGTTAGTTCCTAACGAAGATTATCTTTGTTAGTTCCTAACGAAGATTATCTTCGTTAGTTCCTAACGAAGATTATCTTCGTTAGTTCCTAACGAAGATTATCTTCGTTAGTTCCTAACGAAGATTATCTTCGTTAGTTCCTAACGAAGATTATCTTTGTTAGTTCCTAACGAAGATTATCTTCGTTAGTTCCTAACGAAGATTATCTTCGTTAGTTCCTAACGAAGATTATCTTCGTTAGTTCCTAACGAAGATTATCTTCGTTAGTTCCTAACGAAGATTATCTTCGTTAGTTCCTAACGAAGATTATCTTCGTTAGTTCCTAACGAAGATTATCTTTGTTAGTTCCTAACGAAGATTATCTTCGTTAGTTCCTAACGAAGATTATCTTCGTTAGTTCCTAACGAAGATTATCTTCGTTAGTTCCTAACGAAGATTATCTTCGTTAGTTCCTAACGAAGATTATCTTCGTTAGTTCCTAACGAAGATTATCTTTTAGTTCCTAACGAAGATTATCTTCGTTAGTTCCTAACGAAGATTATCTTCGTTAGTTCCTAACGAAGATTATCTTCGTTAGTTCCTAACGAAGATTATCTTCGTTAGTTCCTAACGAAGATTATCTTCGTTAGTTCCTAACGAAGATTATCTTCGTTAGTTCCTAACGAAGATTATCTTCGTTAGTTCCTAACGAAGATTATCTTCGTTAGTTCCTAACGAAGATTATCTTCGTTAGTTCCTAACGAAGATTATCTTTGTTAGTTCCTAACGAAGATTATCTTCGTTAGTTCCTAACGAAGATTATCTTCGTTAGTTCCTAACGAAGATTATCTTCGTTAGTTCCTAACGAAGATTATCTTTGTTAGTTCCTAACGAAGATTATCTTCGTTAGTTCCTAACGAAGATTATCTTCGTTAGTTCCTAACGAAGATTATCTTTGTTAGTTCCTAACGAAGATTATCTTCGTTAGTTCCTAACGAAGATTATCTTCGTTAGTTCCTAACGAAGATTATCTTCGTTAGTTCCTAACGAAGATTATCTTCGTTAGTTCCTAACGAAGATTATCTTCGTTAGTTCCTAACGAAGATTATCTTCGTTAGTTCCTAACGAAGATTATCTTTGTTAGTTCCTAACGAAGATTATCTTCGTTAGTTCCTAACGAAGATTATCTTCGTTAGTTCCTAACGAAGATTATCTTCGTTAGTTCCTAACGAAGATTATCTTCGTTAGTTCCTAACGAAGATTATCTTTGTTAGTTCCTAACGAAGATTATCTTCGTTAGTTCCTAACGAAGATTATCTTCGTTAGTTCCTAACGAAGATTATCTTCGTTAGTTCCTAACGAAGATTATCTTCGTTAGTTCCTAACGAAGATTATCTTCGTTAGTTCCTAACGAAGATTATCTTCGTTAGTTCTAACGAAGATTATCTTCGTTAGTTCCTAACGAAGATTATCTTCGTTAGTTCCTAACGAAGATTATCTTCGTTAGTTCCTAACGAAGATTATCTTCGTTAGTTCCTAACGAAGATTATCTTCGTTAGTTCCTAACGAAGATTATCTTCGTTAGTTCCTAACGAAGATTATCTTCGTTAGTTCCTAACGAAGATTATCTTCGTTAGTTCCTAACGAAGATTATCTTCGTTAGTTCCTAACGAAGATTATCTTCGTTAGTTCCTAACGAAGATTATCTTCGTTAGTTCCTAACGAAGATTATCTTTGTTAGTTCCTAACGAAGATTATCTTCGTTAGTTCCTAACGAAGATTATCTTCGTTAGTTCCTAACGAAGATTATCTTCGTTAGTTCCTAACGAAGATTATCTTTGTTAGTTCCTAACGAAGATTATCTTCGTTAGTTCCTAACGAAGATTATCTTCGTTAGTTCCTAACGAAGATTATCTTCGTTAGTTCCTAACGAAGATTATCTTCGTTAGTTCCTAACGAAGATTATCTTCGTTAGTTCCTAACGAAGATTATCTTCGTTAGTTCCTAACGAAGATTATCTTCGTTAGTTCCTAACGAAGATTATCTTCGTTAGTTCCTAACGAAGATTATCTTCGTTAGTTCCTAACGAAGATTATCTTCGTTAGTTCCTAACGAAGATTATCTTCGTTAGTTCCTAACGAAGATTATCTTTGTTAGTTCCTAACGAAGATTATCTTCGTTAGTTCCTAACGAAGATTATCTTCGTTAGTTCCTAACGAAGATTATCTTCGTTAGTTCCTAACGAAGATTATCTTCGTTAGTACTAAATACCATCAACATCTATGCTTAGTTATTTTCAAGTACTTTATGTACAAGAAACCTAACATATATTATGTTTGTACTTGTATGATATACATAACAAACATCATATATAAACATATAAATAACACCAAAACATGTAATCAATCATTACTAAAACACGAAGTCCATAATCTATCAATTACATATAAATGAATAAGACATAATCAAATCTAAGTTGCTGTTGTCACATCAACATGCATCAACAAACTCCCCCTTGACAGCATCATCTTCGATTTCTTCAGTCTTCAAAAATCTTCATCATCCATCAAATAACAATCGTTTGCTATTTGCATGGATATTTTCATGTAAGCAGACTTGGAGAATCTTACGATATCGATCTTCTTCATTCTTCCAAAATGGTAAAAATGAGCATTCAGTATCGTATAATTTTCTCTGATCATTTCTTGAGAAGTTCACCAACTGCATTGGATCATACATCCTTCTCAACAATATCTTCTTCTTTGAGTCTGCATACATCTTGGCTTCACCAGAATTTCGATCAATCTCCCAATTATCCAGTTTATCCAAGACATCTTGTGCCCATTTCTTGGCAGGGACTTTGATCATACATTTGATATCACGTTGAATATACTCAACACTTTTATCTGGCTTAACCACCTTCTTCTTTCGTCTTGGTTCAATATGAAACTTTGGTTTTTCAGAGTCTTTCATATTCAATCTCAACTTGAAATCTTCATGAAGATTCTTACCAATCACATCTACAAGACCATAACTACTTGGATTGATAATCCTGTTATTTCCTAGTTCATGTAAGTCTTCTTCACACAAACTTTTGAAATGTCTCTCACGCCATGCTAGATATTGACAACCTTCTGGTCTTTTAATAACAAACAGCTTCAGTTCTTCATCATAAAACCAACTCCAGATTATTGTCTTATATCTTGCAGCATCTTTATCTGAGATATGAGTCCAATACATGATGGGTTTCATAGTATCCCATGTGACTATATAATCATTGATTCTTTGACCAGGCACAAGTCTATCAATCTCATGTAGTGGATCATCTTCTCTGAGAGGTACAGGATAATTATTTGGATTAAAAGGTCTTGTCAAATTGATTTCCCAGTGAAAAGGAATCAATGCATCATCAATCCTAGCATATACCACGAAGTTTAAAACTTTAGTGGAGCTACTAATTGAAGTTTGAAGCATTCTTTCCTTAACTTCTTTCCTCTTTATCTCCAACTCTTTTCTTTCTTCCAAAGATGGGTCTTCAGGAGCTGAATCCCAAACATCATCAAACCCATAAGGTTTCTTGAATATATTTATATCCGGTTCAGGAACAAGCTCACCCTCCTCAAGTTCATCACCATCGAAGAGTAATTCTGTATCATCTGTATCATCTATTAAGATTACACAAAATGAACACCAGAATAAAATGAATAATCATGATAATAATAATAATAATAGAGATGAAATATAATTGCATTGAAATAAGATAGATTACATTCACATGTCGTAAACTTATTACATGCAACCTAATATACACTTTATCAATCTTTATCAAAATCATAAGTTGAATCAGAATCAGAATCAGATTCCAAGGCTGTTTGCCTTTGAATCTGTAATTCTTTTTCTCTTTCAGTTTCTGCTTCTTGCTGTTTATCTAATAAGTTATCAAATACAGAATGAAAAGCATTTTCTTCGGTATTATAGTCATGTCCAAATTTTGCCTTAACTTCACGCTTTAATCGTTCAGTTTCAGCTTCAACTTGATCATCACTTAAATAATCAACCGATTTCGAAGAATTACCTGAATCAAGTGCTTCAATAACTTCAGCCTCTCGAGGAGCACTTGAACCACCCGCACCAGAAGTACCAGTCTGGGTAGTATCTCTTTCTGTCTCCCCCTGAGTCTCAACCCCTTTTCCTTTGTCAGAAACTGGGCGAGAATCACTCCTATTACCAGCATCATCAGCATCATCATCATCATTCTGACGTCTTGGCTGAACTGCTGATAATCTGCAGACTTCTTCAGGAACATCTCCCCCTTGATTCTTGACCCAGTTGATCAAAAAGGTCAAAGTACCTCGAACAGTCGTAAGATCAGACTCTAACGTATCAACACGAGCCTGAAGAACATCTATACGCCTAACTAGGGAGTAATCTGAAGGAATCGGAGGAAAAGTAGGCAATCTGGGCAATATTGATCTGGCAGGAGGCAAAAGTGGACGTAACGTGGCACTACCGGCAACAGAAGCAGCCGGTGCTGTAGCGACAACAGGAATAGCAGCATCAGCGGCAGATACTGAAGTAGCCTCAGAAATTCGTGCACGCTTAGCTCTATGATAAGTGAAAGGAGCATCCAGTGTCCTCTTCGGTCCAACATTACTTGTACCTTCATGTAATGGACTTGATGCCATATCCCTATGTTCCAATTGTTCTTAATAATCAGATACAACTTCTTGTTCAGCACCAACATCCTCATCCAGATTAACTTCTACTTGAACAGATTGATTCGTTTCAGAAAGAACCGGTGAAGAATGACATGCCTTACTCCGACGCTCTCGGCGTAAAGCACCAGGTACATCTTCTCGAGAAAAGTGATATGAATTATCACTTCCTGAAACAGCAGGTACATCATGAGCCATCTTTGTTCGATGCTCATTACCAGAATCAGCAGCGACACTATCATATTCATCTGTGTCTGCTTCAACTACATCATCATCACCATCATTCCCACTATCAGAATCATCAGAATCACCAGCCGAACTATCATCTGAACTTTCTTCATTCTCATGATCAGAATTGTCTTCATTATCCACTAACATATCATTCTCAAAACGAGATCGATAATTTGGATTAATTAAGTGACCAAACAAAGGTGGATTATTTAGACCAGCTACATTTCGAGTATTGGCATCTAAATCAGCAAATATACGTAAAGGCCAAGCATGTGGTACATAGCGAGGACCTTGATCAAATACCAAGTTCGGACAGAAATGTCTAACTATCGCCATAACAAAACGAGGATATAATAGAAACCTATTCTTCGCCTTGGCATTGATTTGATCAACAAACGCATGATAGAAGTATGTTGAAAACGGATAAGGTCGATTATAGACCAAAGCAACCATCTGCGAAGAAATCTGAGCAGAAAGCTGATCAAATCCAGCCTTACGATTGCTCAGACTTACTAACAACACGTAAGCAAGGTATCTCCAACGTCCTTGAAATCCACTCTTATCAAAAGGAAGCTTTATTTGACCAACATATCCCATTCTTTGAAAACACCGACGAATAAGGTCAAAATCATAAGCTAATTCTACTGCTTAAAAAAAAAAAAAAAAAAAAAAAAAAAAAAAAAAAAAAAAAAAAAAAAAAAAAAAAAAAAAAAAAAAAAAAAAAAAAAAAAAAAAAAAAAAAAAAAAAAAAAAAAAAAAAAAAAAAAAAAAAAAAAAAAAAAAAAAAAAAAAAAAAAAAAAAAAAAAAAAAAAAAAAAAAAAAAAAAAAAAAAAAAAAAAAAAAAAAAAAAAAAAAAAAAAAAAAAAAAAAAAAAAAAAAAAAAAAAAAAAAAAAAAAAAAAAAAAAAAAAAAAAAAAAAAAAAAAAAAAAAAAAAAAAAAAAAAAAAAAAAAAAAAAAAAAAAAAAAAAAAAAAAAAAAAAAAAAAAAAAAAAAAAAAAAAAAAAAAAAAAAAAAAAAAAAAAAAAAAAAAAAAAAAAAAAAAAAAAAAAAAAAAAAAAAAAAAAAAAAAAAAAAAAAAAAAAAAAAAAAAAAAAAAAAAAAAAAAAAAAAAAAAAAAAAAAAAAAAAAAAAAAAAAAAAAAAAAAAAAAAAAAAAAAAAAAAAAAAAAAAAAAAAAAAAAAAAAAAAAAAAAAAAAAAAAAAAAAAAAAAAAAAAAAAAAAAAAAAAAAAAAAAAAAAAAAAAAAAAAAAAAAAAAAAAAAAAAAAAAAAAAAAAAAAAAAAAAAAAAAAAAAAAAAAAAAAAAAAAAAAAAAAAAAAAAAAAAAAAAAAAAAAAAAAAAAAAAAAAAAAAAAAAAAAAAAAAAAAAAAAAAAAAAAAAAAAAAAAAAAAAAAAAAAAAAAAAAAAAAAAAAAAAAAAAAAAAAAAAAAAAAAAAAAAAAAAAAAAAAAAAAAAAAAAAAAAAAAAAAAAAAAAAAAAAAAAAAAAAAAAAAAAAAAAAAAAAAAAAAAAAAAAAAAAAAAAAAAAAAAAAAAAAAAAAAAAAAAAAAAAAAAAAAAAAAAAAAAAAAAAAAAAAAAAAAAAAAAAAAAAAAAAAAAAAAAAAAAAAAAAAAAAAAAAAAAAAAAAAAAAAAAAAAAAAAAAAAAAAAAAAAAAAAAAAAAAAAAAAAAAAAAAAAAAAAAAAAAAAAAAAAAAAAAAAAAAAAAAAAAAAAAAAAAAAAAAAAAAAAAAAAAAAAAAAAAAAAAAAAAAAAAAAAAAAAAAAAAAAAAAAAAAAAAAAAAAAAAAAAAAAAAAAAAAAAAAAAAAAAAAAAAAAAAAAAAAAAAAAAAAAAAAAAAAAAAAAAAAAAAAAAAAAAAAAAAAAAAAAAAAAAAAAAAAAAAAAAAAAAAAAAAAAAAAAAAAAAAAAAAAAAAAAAAAAAAAAAAAAAAAAAAAAAAAAAAAAAAAAAAAAAAAAAAAAAAAAAAAAAAAAAAAAAAAAAAAAAAAAAAAAAAAAAAAAAAAAAAAAAAAAAAAAAAAAAAAAAAAAAAAAAAAAAAAAAAAAAAAAAAAAAAAAAAAAAAAAAAAAAAAAAAAAAAAAAAAAAAAAAAAAAAAAAAAAAAAAAAAAAAAAAAAAAAAAAAAAAAAAAAAAAAAAAAAAAAAAAAAAAAAAAAAAAAAAAAAAAAAAAAAAAAAAAAAAAAAAAAAAAAAAAAAAAAAAAAAAAAAAAAAAAAAAAAAAAAAAAAAAAAAAAAAAAAAAAAAAAAAAAAAAAAAAAAAAAAAAAAAAAAAAAAAAAAAAAAAAAAAAAAAAAAAAAAAAAAAAAAAAAAAAAAAAAAAAAAAAAAAAAAAAAAAAAAAAAAAAAAAAAAAAAAAAAAAAAAAAAAAAAAAAAAAAAAAAAAAAAAAAAAAAAAAAAAAAAAAAAAAAAAAAAAAAAAAAAAAAAAAAAAAAAAAAAAAAAAAAAAAAAAAAAAAAAAAAAAAAAAAAAAAAAAAAAAAAAAAAAAAAAAAAAAAAAAAAAAAAAAAAAAAAAAAAAAAAAAAAAAAAAAAAAAAAAAAAAAAAAAAAAAAAAAAAAAATATATATCAAAACCGAATGAGTTCATGTAAAAATTGGGCAAAAACAAGAATCAAGAATTGTGGATTTGTGAATGACGAATTCTACTGCTTCGTCTGATTCATCACCCAAGTGCAGAATTTCACGAAGTATCGCAGCATTAAAATCAAAAGTGATTCCTTCGACAGTTGCTCTAACAAAGCTACGACCATTAACCATGACCTGATGAGCAGTCCTCCAGAAGTCATCGATATACTGCCTAACCAATCTAGGTGAATCACAGAATGCAAAAGAAAGCCTAGAACGAGCAATAAAATCAAACATTTCATGATAGCGTTCACAATTATGCTGATCTGGATCCAGATTTAAGGCCAGATTGTGCTTCTTAAAGAACTGACGTGGAGCAAGAGCCATTTCTGCAAAAACAAATCATAATTGAAAAACAATTATAGGATTAGCACAAGAAATGAATAGCAGTCTTAGATGAACTTAATCAATAATCTCATAAGTTGGAACTGTACGAAATTAGTCTTTAAGTTCGTAAGTTAAGAATGTACGAAGATAGACCTTAAGTTCGTTAGTTAGGAATGAACGAAGATAGACTTTAAATTCGTTGGATAACAATAAACGAAAATAGGTGTTAAGTTCGTTGGGTAACAATGAACGAAGATAGCTTAGAAGCATTACTAAGTTCGTTTGTCACAAAATCTCCTAAGTTCGTTAGTTGAAGGAAAAGTCTAAGTTCGTACACTCTGTTTGAGAACCTAAGTTCGTAGAGATAAACGAAGTCTAAGTTCGTAGAGATAAACGAAGTCTAAGTTCGTACACTCTGTTTGAGAACCTAAGTTCGTAGAAATAAACGAAGTCTAAGTTTGTAAACTCTGTTTGAGAACCTAAGTTCGTAGAAATAAACGAAGTCTAAGTTCGTACACTCTGTTTGAGAACCTAAGTTCGTAGAGATAAACGAAGTCTAAGTTCGTAGAGGTAAACGAAGTCTAAGTTCGTAGAGATTAAAGTCTAAGTTCGTACACTCTGTTTGAGAACCTAAGTTCGTAGAAATAAACGAAGTCTAAGTTTGTAAACTCTGTTTGAGAACCTAAGTTCGTAGAAATAAACGAAGTCTAAGTTCGTAAACTCTGTTTGAGAACCTAAGTTCGTAGAAATAAACGAAGTCTAAGTTCGTAGAGTAAAAAGTCTAAGTTCGTACACTCTGTTTGAGAACCTAAGTTCGTAGAAATAAACGAAGTCTAAGTTTGTAAACTCTGTTTGAGAACCTAAGTTCGTAGAAATAAACGAAGTCTAAGTTCGTACACTCTGTTTGAGAACCTAAGTTCGTAGAGATAAACGAAGTCTAAGTTCGTAGAGGTAAACGAAGTCTAAGTTCGTAGACTCTGTTTGAGAACCTAAGTTCGTAGAGATAAACGAAGTCTAAGTTCGTAAGTTAAGAATGTAAGAAGATAGACCTTAAGTTCGTTAGTTAGGAATGAACGAAGATAGAGGTCATCTTCGTTTAAAACCAAATGAAACGAATTTAGATGTAACAAAATGAGTCCAATTTTCTGAAGTACAATTCCAAACGAAGTTAATCACTATCTTCGTAAGAACAAGTTTGTACTTAGAAATTTTTTTTCAAGATTCGTCATCACGAAACTTTCCACGATGCGACCCCTTTGACCTAATCCTGTACATAGCAACAACTCGTTAAAAGCAACTTGTTCATGCCTTGTACCAAAAAGTACCACCATCTAAAATCATCATCATAATGTAAGTATTTTACAAACATTATAATCTTGAATTAAAAACAGAACCCCAAGGTCTAAAATCAACCATTAACAAACTTGAAAATAATCAATGAAAATAATCAATGAACAATGAACAGCGATACCAACCACGACCATGATACGGAGAGCATTTCTCTAATCATTGAGATGTTTGACGGCAAACCATCTTGAAACACTTAAGTCCCATATTAGATGTCGTCTACAAAACTAACAAACAATGAATAGTCCAAAAATCCAATGAAGAACTTTGTAAAGTTTCCGAAATCAAGTCATAAGTCAAGGTACGGAAATTAAAAGAAACACGTATCAACACTGATTATTTTCACTAAATACATGAAATGTAAAGTAAATAAATACTCCAAAGACAGATTCATGTATTCATCCTTCACGTGCTCATATTTGCATCACAATATTGTCATTTCACACCAAAAATCCCGTTTCCACGATATCATCTGTATGAATAACACTATATTGCAACAAAGATCAGCACTCCAACTTTATCTTCTTAACCTGAACACTGCACACTTACCAAAAACTCATTAACGCAACTTGTTCATGCCTTGTACCAAAAAGTACCACCATCTAAAATCATCATCATAATGTAAGTATTTTACAAACAATATAATCTTGAATTAAAATTAAAAACGAAATTAAACCCTAAAAATCACCAAGTTATTAATTAAATTCATAACTTGTAAACACTGAAACTTGTGAGAATTCAAATAACATTGACTTGTCACATAAGATTTAAAAGATCATTTTCTAAACTTAAACAAATTAATGTCCATATCAGAAAATCTTCTTTTGAACTAAACACATAACCTCATCAAGAATTCAAATGAATGAATTCAGCAAAACATATACTCAACAGAATTTAAGTAGAATCTCTCGTGCAATAAGAACTTATGAAAATACTTATTTTGACTCAATAAAATAGAAAAATAAATTAGAATAAAAATTACAGAATAATAAACTATTCTATACACAATAGTTATCTTAATTTATTCATTATTTACATGTGACAAGGATACTGCTGATCAGATCAGATTAGCATTTACATAAGCCTACTGGCGAGAAATAATTCTCTTATTATTAGTTATGAACAGTGATCCAAAAACGATTACCAATATGTTTGTCCTCTTAAACACTCGGTACTTCCAGTCTCCTTTTTGGTTTGTGGCACTTTCGTATTACTTGAGCCAAGGACAGTCACCATGTAACCTAGTAAGTTACTCATGCCACAATTTTAGTTTGCGAACTTATGTGCCCCATATTCAGATACACTCTCATAATCGAAACAAGCACTAAGATTAAGACATTTGGTGATTAAAGTGAGAAAGTCTTTAAGAATCAAGTCAGCGGTGACAGGTCGGTGATTCCTCACGCGGAAAGCGACATAACTTGACTCACGTACGGAAATATACTTAACATTGCATAATGCCAAGTACTTGCATATTTGTGACATTAATTTTACTTTAAAGCACTTATGAAAACCCGTGACTTTCTATGAGACCCGTGTAGCGAACTTTCTGACAACCTATCCCAAGTTGGAAACTTTAGGTAGGCTAGGTATACAAAGACACCCCAAGGACTTACTTGTTCGAATCTCAAAGGCCACATTAGCTTCATATTTTCAACAGATTTATTTGATATTTGTATATCTTGTCACAAATATACATCCGAAAAAGCAATACATACACATATATGTATCCGAGACCTTCTTTATAAAGACCAAATATACATAATTATAATGCAAGATCTTTCATAAGATTTAAAGGACTTGCCTATTTTAAGAACAAGCATTCTCAGCCATATATCTGAATACGTTTCCCATAAGAACATTGTATACATTTAAGTTCAGATTATAAGGAAACCTTGGTACTTTGTGCCTATCGATACATCATATAATGGTATCACTGAACTGAGCATTTTAAAGTACAATTAAGTAGGCTTAAAAGCTAAAGTATCGTCACGTCTAATCATGTAGTGCAGTAACCTTACTTTATTTATTATATTTTTGGATTTTCTATTTTTCAGATGTTTTTGTATTTTTCTGACACTAGATATATACAGACTTATACTAAGACAACTCTTTTTGTATTTTTCTGACACTAGATATATACAGACTTATACTAAGACAACTCTTTTTGTATTTTTATGACACTAGATATATACAGACTTATACTAAGACAACTCTTTTTGTATTTTTCTGACACTAGATATATACAGACTTATACTAAGACAACTCTTTTTGTGTTTTTATGACTCTAGATATATACGACTTATACTAAGACAATGTTTTTGTATTTTTCTGACACTAGATATATACAGACTTATACTAAGACAACTCTTTTTGTATTTTTATGACACTAGATATATACAGACTTATACTAAGACAACTCTTTTTGTATTTTTCTGACACTAGATATATACAGACTTATACTAAGACAACTCTTTTTGTATTTTTCTGACACTAGATATATACAGACTTATACTAAGACAACTCTTTTTGTGTTTTTATGACTCTAGATATATACGACTTATACTAAGACAATGTTTTTGTATTTTTCTGACACTAGATATATACAGACTTATACTAAGACAACTCTTTTTGTATTTTTATGACACTAGATATATACAGACTTATACTAAGACAACTCTTTTTGTATTTTTCTGACACTAGATATATACAGACTTATACTAAGACAACTCTTTTTGTATTTTTCTGACACTAGATATATACAGACTTATACTAAGACAACTCTTTTTGTATTTTTCTGACACTAGATATATACAGACTTATACTAAGACAACTCTTTTTGTATTTTTGACTCTATCTATGTACGACTTAAACTACTAAGACACAAAAAGAAAAATTTAAGTTCTTTGAGAGAAACTACTCGGCATTCTTCATACCATTGAGTTGATATAACAACTCATGACGAGGTCTATCAAAAGCTTTAGTATAAAGATCAGCAAGGTTATCATCAGTAACAACCTTTTCCAAATGAATAAGCTTTTTCTCAAAACAGTCACGCAAAAAGTGATGCTTTATATCTATGTGCTTGGTGACTTTAAAGTTTTTCGGATTCTTAGTAATATCTATGGCAGACTTATTATCAATACAAATAGGAGAGTCTGAGATATCCATACCATAGTCGCGCAATTGTTGCTGTATCCAAAGTACCTGAGAACAGCATTGACCAGCAGCTATGTACTCTGCTTCACAGGTAGACTGTGCAACAGATGTCTGCTTCTTGCACTGCCACGATATAATTCTCCCCCCTAAAAGCTGACATCCACCTGACGTTGATTTCCTATCCGAACTGCAGCCACCATAATCCGAATCAGTATAAGCTTTGAATTCAAAGGAACCATGCATGGGATACCAAAGCCCTAGACGAGGCTTGGCCTTCACATAACGAAGAATCCTTTTCGCAGCTTTCATATGTGACTCTTTCGGATTAGCCTGATATCTAGCACACATACAAACAGCAAAGGTAATGTCTGGACGTGAAGCCGTCAGATACATCAAGGAACCAATGATAGCCCGATATTGAGTTGCATCGACTTCTGGATCATTAGTCTTATCAGGACACAGCCCATGATTAGTCTGAATGGGAGTAATTGCATCTTTAGCATCGGTCATTCGAAACCTGGTAAGAAGATCTTGAACATACTTGCTCTGATGAATAAAGAACCCATCCTTCAGTTGATCCACCTGTAATCCAAGGAAGAAAGTTAATTCCCCCATAGCACTCATTTCGAACTTAGCCTTCATGCTCTGCTCAAACTCCTTGCACATGTTCTTATCAGATGAACCAAAAATGATATCATCAACGTAAACCTGTACAAGCAAGTAGTCCTTCCCTTTCCATTTGATGAACAACGTGCTGTCAATAGAACCTCGAGTAAAACCATTTTCATGCAAATGAGTAGACAGTTTTTCATACCATGATCGAGGAGCCTGATGTAAACCATATAGAGCCTTATCAAGACGATATACTCTATTGGGGAAATCTGGATCCTCAAACCCCTGAGGTTGATCTACATACACTTCTTCTCTAATTTCTCCATACAAAAAGGCACTCTTTACGTCAAGTTGATACACCTTTATACCTTGATAACTAGCAAATGCCAGAAATAATCGAATAGCTTCTAGTCTAGCTACAGGTGCAAAAGTCTCATCGTAATCAAAACCTTCTTGTTGCTCAAATCCTCTAACTACCAACCGAGCCTTATTGCGAGTGACAACACCTTTGTCATCCTTTTTACAACGAAAAACCCATCGCGTAGATAAAGGAGATTCACCATGAGGTAAGTCAACTAACTTCCATACATCAAGCTTCCGAAACTGAGCCAATTCTTCTTGCATCGCCTCAACCCATGACGGATCTTTAAGAGCCATTCCAACATTTTTAGGCTCAACCTGAGAGATGAAGCAAAAGTACAAGTACCAAGTAATTGCCCCAGAATCCTTAACTTCAGCAAACATACTTGACAAATTTTTCCTATTCTGATTCCTCGTGCGAACAGAGGCAGAAGCATCACCAATGATTTGCTCTACTGGATGATCCTTGTTGACTCTTGTTTGAGGAACCGTGTCGACTGTAAGATCATTCCCCAAGTTAGTCTGGACATGTTGTTCTGGAGTTTTAGGCTCTTCCTGATTTTCACCTTCCGTGTCGTCAGTATCATAGAAAGGATCATCAGGTAGCGGTATATGTAAAGGATCAGTAAGATTTTTAGGAGCAGTCTCTAAAGTAGAGTCTGCTTCTTTGGTCCCACTTGACTCTCCAGATTTAGAAGCAGGCTTAATGAATGGTGAAGAAACAGGAGAAGAGACAGGAACCGGCCCGCCTTCAAGTGGATCATGAAGAGTAACTACATCTTCCACAATCGGAACACCTGTAAAAGAAACAGGACCACGAAAAGAGGTGAAGACACCATCATAATCGAAGTCATTAGCAGGACCAATGTGTACAGCAGGTTTATGACTGACAATTACCACATTTGTACCAAAATTTACTTTGCCAGTTTTCTGATTGTACACACGCCGAATTGGTGTACTAGGTACATAACCTAAAAAGAAACCCTCCTCTGATTTAGGATCAAATTTACCCTGAGGAAGTACCGTAAGAAAAGTACAAGGAACACCAAATGGCTCAACATTTTGCAAATTGGGCTTTTTGTTGTGCAAAAGTTCATAACAAGTTTTCTTGAACCGTTTAACTGTTAAAACCCGATTTAAAATGTGACAAGCTGTATTCACTGCCTCCCCCCAGAAAGTAACAGGAAGCCCTGAATCAGCAAGCATCGTCCTAGCTGTTTCTATCAAAGTCCTGTTTTTCCTCTCAGCTACTCCATTCTGCTGTGGCTCATACGGTGCACTAAATTGATGTTGAATACCCTTGGTCAAGCAAAAAACCGTAAGAGTATTGTTCTTGAACTCAGTGCCATTGTCACTCCTGATTCTCTTAACTTTAACTTCATGGACATTCTCAACTTGTCTAACAAAATCCATAAACCGGTTTGCGGTCTCGTCCTTTGTCTTCAAGAAAAATACCCATGAGTACCTTGAGTAATCATCAGTGATCACCAAACAGTAGAACATCCCTCCAATGCTTCTTACGTTCACAGGACCAAAGAGATCCATATGAAGTAGTTCGAATGGTTTGGATATAGTGTTGTGCACCTTTGATTTATGAGGATTCTTGTGTTGCTTTCCTTTCAAACATGGTACACATTTATCTTCCATCCCAAACTTCTTAACTGGAACACCATCAACTAATCCATGACTAACAAGTTCATTCATCTTTCGAAAGTTGATATGTCCCATCCTACGATGCCAGAGGAGAGATTCAGACTCATTTGCTTTGCTCAACAAACAGAGGGGCTCCGTTGGATTATCAACACCTAAAACTAAGCCATAGATGTCTCTCTTCCTAGGAGCTCTGAGCATAATCCATTCTTCTGGAATAACGAAACCCGGCTTCAAGATGAATGCCTCCTTTTCTGTGAAATGAACATTGTTGCCCTTGTCACAGATCTGTGAGACACTCATTAGATTATGAGTAAGTTGTTCCACATAGTTTACTCTTTCTAGAGTAAGTTGTTCCACATAGTTTACTCTTTCTAGAGTAAGTTGTCCATTGACGACATCTCCCTGACCGGTGATGTTGCCGCCCTTGGATCCAGCAAAACAAACATACGACCCATTTATACCAGTAAAATTGGACAAGAGTTTCCTGTCCCCTGTCATGTGCCTGGAGCATCCACTGTCAAGGTACCATAAATGGATTGGTTTCCTAGGAACTCCCTGCACATAAAATGAGAGAAATTAGTTTTCATTGGGGACCCAAACCTTCTGAGGTTTGGGTCGTCCCTTCTCATCCCTTAGAATCAGTCAGTCCAATACCCATTGCTAGAAGCCGTGGGTAGAACATGATTCTCATCTCGTCTTCTCACATGAGAAGACTTCTGACCTCTCGACGGAGAAGGTCTAGGAAAATGAGGGCCAAAAGAAGATCGAACACTCGAATGAATTTGGTCATAGAACGAATTTTGACTTTTAGGAACAGAACGATCAGGTCGTGGAGGTGTTTGAAAACGATTTGAAATCCTATGAACATTTCCTGAGGAACCTTTCAGTGGAGATTCACGTCGTTGAGGTATAGTAAACGGTTTTGAAGAAGATTGAACTTTAGCCTCATAAACCTGTTTATTATTACCCAACCCCCTTTTTCCTTCTGAAGTGGAAGCCTTTGAAGGAGAACCTGATCTTCGAGGTCTATTTGGACATACACTATAAACATGACCCTTTTCATGACAAGCAAAGCAAGAGAGGACCTTGAACTTTTTGTTTGTATCTACCTTTTTATCGGTACCTACAGATTCATTATTAGCACTAGTGTCCACTGACTTACTTGTTTTTCTTTGATTTTCCTTTTCAGGGTCTTGTTTAGTTGGTGAAATCCTAGACTTCCTAGCACCATCTTTCTCATGTCTATCTTTACTTGAAGATTTCTTAAGTGCAGGCATTAAGATGTGCTTTAAAACCTTAGTTGCTTCTTCATTAACGGCTAAGTTATCTTCAGATTTTCTAATCCTAGACTGCTTAGGTAATGGAGTGAGACGTTGCTGACTTAATTTCTTCATATCCTCAATAGCAACATCCCAGACTTTATCAATCCTCTTAGGGTCAATAGATTCTAATGGGAATTCTAACTCAGTATAGACCCTATTACTCTTATGAAGTGTAAAGTGTACAATACTGTCTTTCTGACCATAAGGAGTAGACTGATTTAAAGCAACACCTTTTAATTTCTCTTCCTTGTTAGGTTGAGAAGAAACTCCTTTAGACTCTTTTGTTCCCTCAGGCAACTTTGCCTCGGAAATTGAGTCTTTTGGTTTACCATCTACAACACTAGGTTGAAGTAGGATTTCAGGAATATTAGGTTCAACAGGAGTATAGTTATTATTGAAAGGAGGAGGCACATCTTTATAAGAAATCTTAGCAGTTTCAAGACTCTTAGAAGAAGAATTCTCAAACTTTTTCATATGCATCAAAAGCTCAGAATGTCTAGCAGAATCAGATTTAGCCTTAAGTTCCAAGATTTCTATCCTAGCATCAGCAAGTTCCTTTTCTACGGTAGCACACTTTCTAGCTAACAAGGAATAAGCTTCACTACTTACTCTTTCTATGGCCACAGAATGATTGACTTTATCTTTCATTGCTCTAATGTCAGATTCTAAGGATCTAATCTTTTCCTTGAAAAATTTTTCCTTATCATTTACAGTTAGACCCTTTTTAATTAATTTATCTCTTTCATCATGAGCAGTATTGACAACAGATTCTAATTTCTTAATTTGTTCATTCTTTTGTTCAAGTTCATCAAACATGCGATTAACAATTTTGCAAACATGAACAATAGTATGTAAAGAATAAGATACCTGTTGGTCTGCCTCTTTGCAATCTGCCATGTAAGCAACAAAGTCATCCACAGTTTTTTTTTTTTTTTTTTTTTTTTTTTTTTTTTTTTTTTTTTTTTTTTTTTTTTTTTTTTTTTTTTTTTTTTTTTTTTTTTTTTTTTTTTTTTTTTTTTTTTTTTTTTTTTTTTTTTTTTTTTTTTTTTTTTTTTTTTTTTTTTTTTTTTTTTTTTTTTTTTTTTTTTTTTTTTTTTTTTTTTTTTTTTTTTTTTTTTTTTTTTTTTTTTTTTTTTTTTTTTTTTTTTTTTTTTTTTTTTTTTTTTTTTTTTTTTTTTTTTTTTTTTTTTTTTTTTTTTTTTTTTTTTTTTTTTTTTTTTTTTTTTTTTTTTTTTTTTTTTTTTTTTTTTTTTTTTTTTTTTTTTTTTTTTTTTTTTTTTTTTTTTTTTTTTTTTTTTTTTTTTTTTTTTTTTTTTTTTTTTTTTTTTTTTTTTTTTTTTTTTTTTTTTTTTTTTTTTTTTTTTTTTTTTTTTTTTTTTTTTTTTTTTTTTTTTTTTTTTTTTTTTTTTTTTTTTTTTTTTTTTTTTTTTTTTTTTTTTTTTTTTTTTTTTTTTTTTTTTTTTTTTTTTTTTTTTTTTTTTTTTTTTTTTTTTTTTTTTTTTTTTTTTTTTTTTTTTTTTTTTTTTTTTTTTTTTTTTTTTTTTTTTTTTTTTTTTTTTTTTTTTTTTTTTTTTTTTTTTTTTTTTTTTTTTTTTTTTTTTTTTTTTTTTTTTTTTTTTTTTTTTTTTTTTTTTTTTTTTTTTTTTTTTTTTTTTTTTTTTTTTTTTTTTTTTTTTTTTTTTTTTTTTTTTTTTTTTTTTTTTTTTTTTTTTTTTTTTTTTTTTTTTTTTTTTTTTTTTTTTTTTTTTTTTTTTTTTTTTTTTTTTTTTTTTTTTTTTTTTTTTTTTTTTTTTTTTTTTTTTTTTTTTTTTTTTTTTTTTTTTTTTTTTTTTTTTTTTTTTTTTTTTTTTTTTTTTTTTTTTTTTTTTTTTTTTTTTTTTTTTTTTTTTTTTTTTTTTTTTTTTTTTTTTTTTTTTTTTTTTTTTTTTTTTTTTTTTTTTTTTTTTTTTTTTTTTTTTTTTTTTTTTTTTTTTTTTTTTTTTTTTTTTTTTTTTTTTTTTTTTTTTTTTTTTTTTTTTTTTTTTTTTTTTTTTTTTTTTTTTTTTTTTTTTTTTTTTTTTTTTTTTTTTTTTTTTTTTTTTTTTTTTTTTTTTTTTTTTTTTTTTTTTTTTTTTTTTTTTTTTTTTTTTTTTTTTTTTTTTTTTTTTTTTTTTTTTTTTTTTTTTTTTTTTTTTTTTTTTTTTTTTTTTTTTTTTTTTTTTTTTTTTTTTTTTTTTTTTTTTTTTTTTTTTTTTTTTTTTTTTTTTTTTTTTTTTTTTTTTTTTTTTTTTTTTTTTTTTTTTTTTTTTTTTTTTTTTTTTTTTTTTTTTTTTTTTTTTTTTTTTTTTTTTTTTTTTTTTTTTTTTTTTTTTTTTTTTTTTTTTTTTTTTTTTTTTTTTTTTTTTTTTTTTTTTTTTTTTTTTTTTTTTTTTTTTTTTTTTTTTTCTTTTGTGTTTTTTCTCTCTTAGGCCGTTGACATTCTCTGGCAAAATGTCCAAAACCTTCGCAATTATAGCATTTCACCTTTGACTTGTCAAATCCCTGAGTACCTCCAGTAAGCTGTCTTCCTGTTCTATTCATAAACTTTTGTACTCTCCTGGTGATCATTGCCAATTGCCATTTCAGATCCATTTCTTCAACATCATCTGGATCTATCTGGTCGTAATCTTCATCAATAAGTGCTGGATCTGTGATTCTTCCTGCAACAAAAGCTTCATGTGCAGCACACATAGCAGCAAATACATTCATCATGCCCTCAGCTGATTTCATATTCATAGGCATGGACTTGTAACCCGCAGAAGAAGATGAAATGTTTCCGAATTTCATATTTCCAGTCTTTGCACCGTCATTAGCCCTTTTACCCCTGTTACCAGCATCAGTAGCCATGAATCCAAAAGAATCATCTCCATCCATTTGTGCACCACAATTGTCTGTCTCACCAGTATTACCAACTCCCGAAAAGAAAGCATTAACGTCAGCTGTTGGATTTTTCATAGTGGCATGATAGAGAGATGGATCTTGTGTGAAGTTGTCTTGAAGATCTTTTGCCTTATCCTTCATTTCTCTGTTTCTTAGAGTGGATATAACTCCATCTATTCGAAGAGATGCGTAATCAGCTCTTTCTTGCATCCATGACGAAACTCTTTGTATGCTTTCGGCAAACCATCCAGGAATTTATCCACTATCTCAGTAGGAGTGTATCTAAGGTCAAAATAAGCTAATTCAGCAAGAAGATGTTGATATCTCAGTATAAGATCCTCAACAAGTTCATTCTTTGTAGCATTGAAGCAATCAAATTGTTTCTTGAGCATTTTAATTCTATTTTGCTTCAATAGTGGATCACCTTCACAATGAGCTTCAATAGCATCGAACAGTTGCTTTGAGGTCTTGTATTCTTGTTTAGGAAATAAGTGCACCAACTCTTGAGGAATGCACATACGAAGTGTAGAAAGAGTCTTTACTTCAATGGCGTAGTTAGCCTTTTCTTCACCCGTTAATTCTCCCACCTTGTATGTAGAAGTAACTCCATTCACAGTAAGAGTGGGCCATTCATAACCTTCAGTGATCATGAGCCACATATTCAAGTCTTCTCGTTGAATGAAATCTTCAAATCGACCTCTCCACGCCCAAAAGTCAGCTAATGAGACTAACTTTGGTGGAGAATTAGTACGCCTACCAGATGATCATGATAAACTAGAGAATTGAGATATTGGGCAACAACATTGTTGGTTGAGGATGAAGAATCCATAAGTGAAAAATACTGTTCAAACGAAGATAAGAATCGAACGAAATTAGATTAAATTCGTAGAACAGAGTTAGTACGAAGATAGCTTAATTTTGTGGACAAAAGTTCTGAACGAATATAGCTAAGTTCGTAGACTAAGGATCTGAACGAAGATAAGTTAAGTTCGTAGACAAAATTCGTTTGAAGAAGATTCAAAACGAAAATGAAGATAACTTCGTTTTCTATCTTCGTTAGTTGAAATTTAGAACGAAATTAAGTTAACTTCGTTTGCTAACTTCGTTTCGCTAAGTTCGTAAGGTAAACGAACTTAACGACAGAAAGGTGTTCGGGAGGCTATTTTTGAGAAAATAACAATCAAACAAACGATCTCAACCCTTCGATAAGATATCGAATAGCTCTGATACCACTTGAGAGTCCCTCGATAGCCACTGATCGCTCTCGAGATCGTCTATTGTTATGTCGTGAGTGCGGAATCCTCACGAGATAACTAGTTTGATTAGTTATCGTGTATATTGCTAATTATCTCAATATAATCAGCCTTATGTGATCTATCTTCGTTTTCTATAGCTTAGAAACGAACTTAGTCGCTATTGGTGTGTGTAATATCAACTGGAATCCTCAATTTAGGGTTTCCAATCGTTTATATATGTTCACGATCGATATTGGGCCTGCTGGGCTTTGTTCTTACGAACTTAGCATCCCAGCCCATAAAACGAAGATTATCTTCGTTAGTTCCTAACGAAGATTATCTTCGTTAGTACTAAATACCATCAACATCTATGCTTAGTTATTTTCAAGTACTTTATGTACAAGAAACCTAACATATATTATGTTTGTACTTGTATGATATACATAACAAACATCATATATAAACATATAAATAACACCAAAACATGTAATCAATCATTACTAAAACACGAAGTCCATAATCTATCAATTACATATAAATGAATAAGACATAATCAAATCTAAGTTGTTGTTGTCACATCAACATGCATCAACAAATGTCATCGATAAAGACAATGACAAATTGGTCTAAGTAGGGTCGACACACCCGGTTCATCAAATCCATGAACACCGCCGGTGCATTGGTCAACCCAAAAGGCATCACCGTAAATTCAAAATGCCCATATCTTGTTCGGAAAGCGGTTTTAGGAATGTCATCTTCATGGACCCTAATTGATGATAACCCGACCTCAAATCAATCTTGGAAAAGTATTGAGCACCTTAAAGTCGGTTAAATAAATCGTCAATCCTAGGAAGAGGATAACGATTCTTCATCGTTAACTTATTCAATTCTCTATAATCAATACACAATCGGAAAGATCCCTCCTTCTTTTTGACAAACAAGACTGGTGTGCCCCATGGCGAATGACTAGGGCGAATGAAACCCTTATCTTGGAGTTCTTTGAGTTGGGCGGCCAACTGTTGCATTTCGGTCATGGCTAAGCGATAAGGCGCTTTGGCCACGGGAGTAGCATTAGGAATGAGTTCAATACGAAAATCAAGTTCAAGAGATGGAGGCAAACCTGATAGGTCATCCGGGAATACATCCGCAAAGTCTTTAACTATGGGCACGGTCTTCAATTCAACTTTGGTGACGTTTACATTATAGATTTTCCCTTCACATGGCTCGGTTGTCTCACCTTGAACCACTAACTCTTCCCCGTTTTCTAATGGTATCCTCACTACTCTATTACCACAATCGATCACCGCATTCATTGCCGACAACCAATCCATACCCACGATTACATCAAAGCTACCGATATCAAAAGGCATTAAGTCTATGTAAAATGGGTGGTCACATAATTCTAACACACAATCACGAACAACTTGACTAATTCTAGACAATCCACCATTTACCATTTCGAGTTCAAAGTTATATGACAACGGGCTAAGACTAGCATCGATCAACGGGATAAAATCATTTGAAATGAGGCTATAATCGGCCCCGGAATCAAATAACACGGTAGCATATTGATGATTGAGAAGAAAAGTACCTGCTACAACATTTGGGTCAACACGAGCCTCGGCCGCATTCACGGCAAAAGCTCTTCCACGTGGTGCTAGTTGTTGTTGTTGTTGGGGAGCTTGTTGTTGTTGACTTTGTTGCCCACGGTTTTGATTGGGACCGGCGATTTGCAATTGATTTGGATGCACGGTCACTTGAACTTGTTGGCCAATGAGATTAGGGCACCTATTATGGTAGTGGTCTTGGCTACCACACTCGTAACAATTACCCCGGGCCATCGGGGGATATCGAACATTGAGAGGCAAAGGATTCAAAGGAGCGGCACGAGGATTGGTAGGACACATTCTTGAAATGTGACCCACTTGATTACAATGAAAGCAAGCATCACACCGAGTGTGAGACCTATGATGACGATTACACCGAGGGCATAAAGGAATAACCCTGGTGTTAGCTTCTCTTGCCGGCGCAACCGCCGCAAACACCTTTCCACCTCTAGTAGCCTTCTTATGATTGTGCCTCTCAACTTTCTTTATGCCACTAGATTCGGGCACATCCTTCCTCTTAGTATCATTCTTCCCTAGTTCACCACCCTTCACAAGCTCCATGGTGACACTAGCGGTTCAGGTAATAGCTTCATTTATAGATAGAGGCATGGTTGGGTGAGAAACAAGTACTCTCACTTTATGGGGCAAACCAACCACATACTTCTCCACCTTACGCTCTTCGGGTCTAACCAAGTGAGGCATGAGTCTAGAAAGTTGGCCAAAACGGCGAGTGTACCCCACATGATCGGCACCCTTCATGGTGAGCTTAGTGAATTCTTCTTCCAAATTCCTCATTTCATAAGGTGGGCAATACTTAGCAATGATCATTTGCTTGAAATTCTCCCAAGGAATGGAGTTAGCAAGATCGATCCCCAAGTTATCCACCTCAAGGTTCCACCATTCAAGTGGATCACCACTTAACATACCGGTGGCATGAGAAACTCTTTGATCATAAGTGCATCCACTGTAACATTCGTGACTTTTGACCTTATTTGACTTGTAATTAAACGTGATTAAATGTGAACGATTTCGTGAATTTATATGAATTTTGGAACGTTTTGACATGTTTTAACGTAACGTTGAGTTAAATATGTTTACGGGTTCGTTTTAGCATTTAAATGATTAACGAATAGCTATTGGTCGAAGTTAGTGGAGCGGGAGCCACTTTTGGACCTCTCTAGGCCGGCCCCCAACCCCCCACCACACACCCTCCACTTGTTCATTCCCTCTTTATCTCATTTCCTTCACATCTCTTTCTCTCTTCCTTTACTCTCTTCATCCCATTCTTCATCTACCAAAAATCACCACCACAATTCATGTTAAATTCTTGAAAATCTTGATTTTTAGTGTTTAAATTAATTAGATTTGGTAACTACAATAATAATAATCATCAAAATCCAAGACTTCCTTTTATTTCAAGAGTTCATCCACTTTTAGGGCTCCAAATCCGAATTTGAAGTTGTAGGACGAATTGGTAAGTGTTTCATAGCTCAAAACGTTCATTTTACATTGTAGGTTACTTCCTTGTTGTCAATCTAAACGTTTGGTGGTCGATATTGGCGTAATTTATGTGTTTTAGCTTAAAAACGTGTTTTGAATCAAATCGTTAGAAATTCGAAGTGGGTTTGTGAAAAGAATGGATATTTATGCTTTGTTATACTTGTATTTGGTTGTGTTAAAGTTTGGTAACCAGATTTAGCTTCTAAGGTTGTCGATTTTGGGGTCAAAACCCGTTTTTTGTTCTACAGTCGGCGGATGATGATGTCTCTGACGGATGGTGTGCGCGGATGATGTGTACACATCATCCGCCAGAATCTGTCCTACCCAAATCTCGTCGACTACTTTTCATTTCCCGTTTCGTTCTACATCCAATCGACTTGTAACTTTCAAGGAAACCTTATATCATCATTCTAAGGTTAACAAAATTGTTAAAAACCATTTCCAAACACTTTGATTTTTCACGTCAAATTTTGGTGCTAAGTCATCGAACCAGATTTAACTAAAACTCTCCCTTGTCGCTTAAACGTTCTTGAATTACTTCCAAATCATCCTTGAGGGGTTGTGGCATAGTTTAGCTAGCTGGACCTCACCGTTTGGGATACCTTATGATGATAAAATGTTGATGTAATAGGTTTGTAATCGTTGTGCTCCCCGCTCACTCGCTTAAGCTCATTCTAATGACTTCTAGAGGCCAAGGTGAGTTTCGTAAACCCTCCCTACTCAATTGAGATTCGGTCTGAAAAGTGTACGTGCTTGTTTAATTGTTGCTTAATCGATTGATTGATTGTTCGGTTGACGTATTGACTTGTTGCTCGATTTATTATGCTTTTGATTATGAATATATGTTGTGACTTGGATAGTTGTACATACATGGAAGACGATTATACTTTCAATGAGTAGTAGATGTGGTGGGATGGCTGCGGGTGACCCTATATATAAGCATCAATGATTCCTTGAAAGTAGAATCGTACGAAGTGTATGTACATTGTGATGTTGATTGATGGAAAACGTTTTTGATAAGGATCGGGACATAGGATCTTTCATGATAATATTTTCCCCCTTAACGTATTATAGATTTGTATTTGTATGCGTGTGATTGTGATAATGAGTAAGTCCACGATTTGTGGCATAACGTAACGAGTAAGTCCACTTTAGTGGCATAACGTAAAGTCCATGTTTATGGCATAACGAGTAAGTCCACAATTGTGGCATAACGTTGTTGATAACATATTGTGGCATAACGTGTATATTGTATATTTATATACAATTTGTGGCATAACATTGTTGATAACGATATTGTTTAACGTGTATATTGTATATTTATATACAATTTGTGGCATAACGTGTATATTTATATCTATGGACGTGGACGGTGGATTGACGAATCCACACCCGGTATAATCATTGCCACATTATAACATTATTTTGTTAAAACGTATATTTCCATATATTATGTAAGACGTGGACGGTGGATTGACGAATCCACACCCGGCATGATCATAACCGTGGATTACGGGTTGTTTAACCTGCATATGGATGATTATTGGACGATATTATATGTATGGACGATTATTGGACGATAATATATATGTATGGACGATTATTGAACGTTAACGTATATTCTTATAGTTTTATTGTTTAACCCTAGCAAAGTGAAATGATGGCATTAACGGAGTATGACACTCGGTAACCCTAGAGGCGCCTGATCAACAAATTTATGGTTACCCTATGTCATATAAAGTTAATGACCTCGTGGATTGCGCATTGTGGATAAAGTATAGTAGGTAACCCGGTATGTTTAACGAGTGTTGGTTAGGTGGAGGGTTAGCCGCTGGTACACCCTGTATACATACCCGACCAATACTTAGAGAGCATAACGGAACCGAATCTCGACATCCATTCAATATATTAACGGTGTGGAGGGTTAGCCGTTGGTACACCCTGTATACATACACCTTTAATGTATTGAATGTTGAAGTTAAAATTCGGACTATGCTTTACCCGCCTTGTTAGTAACTTGACCCCCTTTATATATTTGCACGCAATGGTTTGAAATTGTGGAATTGATTTAGAATCGAATGAAAACGATGATGCTTTGTCTCGTTATATTTGAACTTGAATGTTGATTTGAATATTCGGTTGTGGTTGAATTGGAATTGTGTGATTAGTTAGAATGCGAATAAGATGTTGATAACATAGTTTATTGCCATGATTATATCCCCGTAGAAATACGTGTCCTTGTAATGGCTTAGGATAGTTTAATTTTGGATTGTTTGTTATGTGGCGGTTAATTGCGAATGTTCGTGTGTGAATTGTGAGGATTAACTTGGAAATCCAACACGTGTGTTCGAGGAAAGATGGATAAACCATGGAGAGCTAACATGAATTATAGGAGCCAAGACGAGTAAGAGAAACTGGTTGATCAAAGAAATCAAAGAAGTAGAGGTGGTCATGGAGGTCGTGGTAATCGTGAAGGACGTGGGAGAATCAAGTGTGTTAAACATCAAAACGTGTACCATCAATCGTCGAGCCTTTCTTTGAATGTGGTCCCGATCAATGCTCGAAATCTCCCGGTGGCCCAAGGTACTTGTTATGAGTGTGGTAGTCATGAGCACCACCGAAATAAGTGCCCCAACCTTATCAGTCAACAACAAGCTCAACGACAACTTACTCCCCACGGAAGAACTTTTACAGTGATTGTGGCTGAAACTCGTGTTGATCCTAAACGTCGTTGCAAATACTTTTCTTCTCAACGATCAATATACCACCGTATTATTTGACTCCGGTGCCGATTTTAGCCTTGTTTCCAACGATTTCGTGCCTTTGATTGATACTAACCTTAGTCTGTTGTCGTATTACTTTGAACTTGAAATGGTAAATGGCGGATTAACGAAAAATTGACCAAGTTGTCCGTGATTGTACGTTGGAATTGTGGAATCACCTGTTTCTCATAGACCTGGTTCCTTTTGATATCGGTAGTTTTGACATGATTGTGAGAGTGATTGGATGTCGGCGATGAATGCGGTTATAGATTGCGGTAGTAGGGTAGTTAGGATTCCGTTAGAAAATGGTAAAGAATTAGTATTTCAAGGCGAGATGACCGAGCCATGGGATGAGAAAAATATATAATGTTAATGTCAGGAAAGTTGAGTTGAAGATCGTGCCCGTGGCTAATGACTTTGCGGATGTATTCCCGGATGACCTACCGGGTTTGCCTCCATCTCGTCAACGTGATCTCCGAATTGATCTTATTCCTAACGCTTCTCCCGTGGCCAAAGCACCCTATCGCTTAGCCCTGACTGAAATGCATGAGTTGGCCGCCCAACTCAAAGAACTTCAAGAAAAAGGTTTTATCCGCCCTAGTCAATCACCGTGGGGCGCACCGGTTTTATTTGTCAAGAAGAAAGACGGCTCCTTCCGAATGTGTATCGATTATAGAGAATTAAACAAACTCATGGTGAAAAATAGTTATCCCCTCAGTGCCTGAAGACTATTATCTATATCAAGCGAACACGTGTAAGAAGTGTGTTGTTGTGTGTCTGGTTGTCTTGTGCGCAGCTCTGTGGTTCCCAATAAAGTTCGACTACGGGGGAGTTAGTCGCCCGAGTTCGCTTGTCGACCGAGTTTCTAGTTCTGTGCACCCCGTTCCGTACTAGGACTAGACTACGGTGCTAAGAAGACGTGTCTTACTCACTGAGATCGCATTCGGATGCTTAGGTACTTTTGTCGGGCTGTCACTCTAGTGACCTGACACCGTCTGGTCGTCGTACAGCCACTGTGCTAAGATGCTGCATATGCTCATAGTCACTGGCACAGACTGACAGTCCAGTAACGAGGAACAGTTGATGGAGCAACTTGTATAGTGGTAAGTGTTTCATGCCACGCTTATCGTAGGCGCCATATTACCAAGTATCCCCCTTTGCACACGCGGGCTGCCTCCCTGTTCGCGTGTCTCACTGGCAGCTCGCCGAACGGTGCCTCCCCCCGCCCCCGCTGTTTTCTGCAGCCCCCCGTTTGTCTCCTCGGGACTTCGCCGAGTCTGGGACCCTAGTAGCGTGGGGTAGCCAAGGTTAGCATCCACATGTTGTTGTCTACACGTTTCGTAGACAAGGGCCCTTTTAGCGGGCCAAGTCATCTATCAGTCCAAAGACCGAAAGCATCCTGGCTACCTGACACTCACGCCCTAGTAACCGTGTAGAATCGGGATCACAGTCATAGCGCAGTTCCACTTTGGGGCTATACGACTTCTAAGTTGTTGGCTCGTTCTCCGTCGGTATCTTTGCTCCCCCCTTTTAGTCAGACCCAAGACACCGTGTTCTTCCGCCACACATGTGGCATTTTGGGCCGCGCCCGAGGTCTCCACTGTTGGAGGGTCCACGTTTTGATCGTTGTGCATAAGCGACCCCCCGACCGGCCATTTCCCCCCAAGACGCTGTCGAAACACCAAAAGACAAACCATCCGCTACAGAGCGGGCGGAAGACTTCGTGCACCGACCTCTCACGCCCAGATCTTCGCTGCCTTGAGATTGCGGGCCTTCATCCTTGGGCAGCACGATTCGATCACACGCGGCCCCCGTGGTTCACGAGACGGCATAGGACCTTGCCGAAAGCACCTATAACAGAGTACTGGACTCAAAGCACGATAGTCGCTGTAGACAGAGTGAGATGGGGGCGCCGTCACAAGACCAGCCAACGGCAAGGGACCAGTGCGAAGCCATGTTCCCACCCGCAATTGTTGAGAGGCAAAGACAGAGTCCGATCGCCCCCCTGTTGTGAGTGCACCAATTCCAGTGTAGAGCTTGTGATGCACCAATCTTAAGCTTGCCCGAAGGAGCCGATGATTTTGTCGTTTATTGTGATGCATCCAGGCACAGGTTGTGTTTTGATGTAACGGGGTAAAGTGATTGCTTATGCATATAGGCAATTGAAGGAGCATGAGAAGAATTACCCAACTCATGACTTGGAAGTGAGAGCGGTCGTGTTTGCCTTGAAATGTTGAAGACATTATTTATATGGCACCAAGAGTGTGATCTATACCAATCACGTAAGCCTTCTACGCGGTTTTGACCGAAGTGGATTGAATATAATGCAACGGAGCTGGCTTGAGATTTTTAGTGATCATGATTGCGTTATCCGGCCTTACCCGGGTAAAGAAAACGTTGTAGCCGATGCCTTGAGCTGAAAGGAACGTATAAAACCAAGACGAATTAGGGCCGTGAGTCTTACCGTACAAAGGAGTGTTCGCGACTCCATCATTGAAGTACTACACGACTTAGAAGTACAATTTGATAGAAAGGACAATGACGTTTTATACCTTGTTGAACGATCATGGATCCCCGTTTTTGGTAGGTTGCGGTTGAGATTGATAAATGAAGCTCATAAGTCAGCATACTCGGTTCACCCGGGGTCCGACAAAATGTATTTGACATGAGAGACTTATAGTGATGGTCGGGAATGAAGAAAGACATTACAAGATACGTTAGTGAATGCATCACGTGTTACAAGTAAAAGCCGACCACGAGAAACCACCCGGTTTGCTAGTTCAACCGGTAACGCCGCAGTGGAAATGGGAACGAATTGATATGAACTTCATCACGAAGTTACCTAGATCGAGTTGTGGTCGGGACACCTTTTAGGTGATAGTTGACCGGTTGACTAAGTCGGCTCGCTTCTTAGCCATCCGGGAAGATGATAAATTTGACACCATGGCACGTTTGTACATCAAAGGAGTAGTATTCAAACTTGGAGTGCCGATTTCCGTTATCACCAATCAGGATACCCGATTTACTTCAAAGTTTTGGAAGGCGTTCCAAAAAGCGATGGGTACTCAACTTGAGGTGAGTATGGCGTTCCATCCGCAAACCGACGGTCAAAGAGAAAGAACGATTCCAACGCTTGATGATATGTTAGGAGTTTGTGCCATCAATGTTTGGTGGTATTTGGGATGTGCATTTAACGTTAGTCGAATTCGTTATAATAGTAGTAGCTATCACGCTAGCATCCAAATGGCTTCATTTAAAGCTTTGTATGGGAGAAAATGTAGGTCACCGTTAGCTTGGACGGAAGTTGGTGAAAGCCAACTCTTTGGGCCCGAAATTTGTTATTGAAACGACCAAGGTGATCCCACAAACTAAAGAAAAGTTGAGAGTGGCCCGAGAACGACAACTAAAGTATGCAAACATGAGACGACAACCCCTTGAATTCGAAGTGGGTGATTTTGTGTTGTTTAAAGTATCCATGTGGAAAGGCGTAGTTCGATTTGTAAAACATGACAAGTTAGGGTCAAGGTATATTGGCCCATTTAAAAATCGTTAAACGAATTGGCCAGGTAGCGTGTCGATTGGAGCTCCCTCAAGACTTGAGTGGAGTTCATAATGTTATTCATATTTGTAATCTTTGTAAGTGTTTGGCGGATCCAAAACTTCATGTGTCTCTTTGAGAAATCCGTGTTGATAAAACGTTAAGGGTTGTAGGAGAGCCGATAGGGATCTTAAATCTAGAAGCTAAAAAGCTAAAGAATACTTGGTATACAAACGTTAAAATGGGATGTAAAGTTAGACGTGGACCCGAGTTTACTTGGGAACGAGAATATTAGATGAAAGCCAAGTATCCCCATTTATTGGACGAGTCTAGTTAGATTTGAATTTCGGGACGAAATTCCTTTAACGGGGGAATAATGTAACATTCGTGACTTTTGACCTTATTTGAATTGTAATTAAACGTGATTAAATGTGAACGATTTCATGAATTTATATGAATTTTGGAACGTTTTGACATGTTTTAACGTAACGTTGAGTTTAAATGTGTTTACGGGTTCGTTTTAGCATTTAAATGATTAACGAATAGCTATTGGTCGAAGTTAGCGGAGCGGGAGCCACTTTTGGACCTCTCTAGGCCGGCCCCCAACCCCCACCACACACCCTCCACTTGTTCATTCCCTCTTTATCTCATTTCCTTCACATCTCTTTCTCTCTTCCTTTACTCTCTTCATCCCATTCTTCATCTACCAAAAATCACCACCACAATTCATGTTAAATTCTTGAAAATCTTGATTTTTAGTGTTTAAATTAATTAGATTTGGTAACTACAATAATAATAATCATCAAAATCCAAGACTTCCTTTTATTTCAAGAGTTCATCCACTTTTAGGGCTCCAAATCCGAATTTGAAGTTGTAGGACGAATTGGTAAGTGTTTCATAGCTCAAAACGTTCATTTTACATTGTAGGTTACTTCCTTGTTGTCAATCTAAACGTTTGGTGGTCGATATTGGCGTAATTTATGTGTTTTAGCTTAAAAACGTGTTTTGAATCAAATCGTTAGAAATTCGAAGTGGGTTTGTGAAAAGAATGGATATTTATGCTTTGTTATACTTGTATTTGGTTGTGTTAAAGTTTGGTAACCAGATTTAGCTTCTAAGGTTGTCGATTTTGGGGTCAAAACCCGTTTTTTGTTCTACAGTCGGCGGATGATGATGTCTCTGACGGATGGTGTGCGCGGATGATGTGTACACATCATCCGCCAGAATCTGTCCTACCCAAATCTCGTCGACTACTTTTCATTTCCCGTTTCGTTCTACATCCAATCGACTTGTAACTTTCAAGGAACCTTATATCATCATTCTAAGGTTAACAAAATTGTTAAAAACCATTTCCAAACACTTTGATTTTTCACGTCAAATTTTGGTGCTAAGTCATCGAACCAGATTTAACTAAAACTCTCCCTTGTCGCTTAAACGTTCTTGAATTACTTCCAAATCATCCTTGAGGGGTTGTGGCATAGTTTAGCTAGCTGGACCTCACCGTTTGGGATACCTTATGATGATAAAATGTTGATGTAATAGGTTTGTAATCGTTGTGCTCCCCGCTCACTCGCTTAAGCTCATTCTAACGACTTCTAGAGGCTAAGGTGGGTTTCGTAAACCCTCCCTACTCAATTGAGATTCGGGCTGAAAAGTGTACGTGCTTGTTTGATTGTTGCTTAATCGATTGATTGATTGTTCGGTTGACGTATTGACTTGTTGCTCGATTTATTATGCTTTCAATTATGAATATATGTTGTGACTTGGATAGTTGTACATACATGGAAGACGATTATACTTTCAATGAGTAGTAGATGTGGTGGGAAGGTTGCGGGTGACCCTATATATAAGCATCAATGATTCCTTGAAAGTAGAATCGTACGAAGTGTATGTACATTGTGATGTTGAATGATGGAAAACGTTTTTGATAAGGATCGGGACATGGGATCTTTCATGATAATATTTTCCCCCTTAACGTATTATAGATTTGTATTTGTATGCGTGTGATTGTGATAATGAGTAAGTCCACGATTTGTGGCATAACGTAACGAGTAAGTCCACTTTAGTGGCATAACGTAAAGTCCATGTTTATGGCATAACGAGTAAGTCCACAATTGTGGCATAACGTTGTTGATAACGATATTGTTTAACGTGTATATTGTATATTTATATACAATTTGTGGCATAACGTGTATATTTATATCTATGGACGTGGACGTGGACGTGGACGGTGGATTGACGAATCCACACCCGGTATGATCATTGCCACATTATAACATTATTTTGTTAAAACGTATATTTCCATATATTATGTAAGACGTGGACGGTGGATTGACGAATCCACACCCGGCATGATCATAACCGTGGATTACGGGTTGTTTAACCTGCATATGGACGATTATTGGACGATATTATATATGTGGACGACTATTGGTCGATGTTATATGTATGGACGATTATTGGACGATAATATATATGTATAGACGATTATTGAACGTTGACGTTGACTTGTATTGATTTGTGATAACGTGAAACCTTTTAGGGTTTCCTTGGACGTGATTAGGTATTCTAATCCTCGTATATCGTTAACGGTTGTTATCCCGGCACTTGTTTCCTATTACTTGTCCCTACGAACTCACCAACTTTATGTTGACCCGTTTTAGTACACTTTTCAGGTGAACAGGTTAGCTCCAAGACATAATGGATGATTGTTGCTTGATTATGCTAGAATTGGACTTGGACTTCTTGGATCCGTGATTCTTTATTCCCGATTAGGGGATTATGCTTATGTGTGATCCCGGTTACTTGCACTATTGAATGGTTCGTATGGATTACTTGATCCTTTTTATGCATTTAGATTTACTCTACATAATTTCCATGTCGTGTTGTGCTTTTCTTGTGATACCCCATGATTCCGCCTTGTTGGGGTGTTACATCCACTTCTAGGAATCACGGATTCAATCTTCTCTAGCCACTCTAAACAACCGGTGGCTCCACCTTCACCCTTTCACTCCGGAGCTCCACAAGCCTTGAAGTCTTTGAAAATACAACCTTGACGGTAAGCATTGTTGTTTCTTTGTTGGACAAAAACATCTTCCCCGTTCCCATAACCATTCACATTCACATCCTCATCCTCGTTCTCAACATGAACCGCTTCATCTTCCGGTTCTTCTTGTTCATTCCTATCCATGACCGCCGAGATTCGGGCCACAAGTTCCGGCATAAGCTCATTGAGAGCTTGAGTGATGACCTCGGCTCTTACCGGGGGATTAGCACCACCCCGGCCACCTCGGCCACCACGACCACCACGATTTCCCCTACCTCCTCGACCACCCCTACCACCTCTACCACCTCGATTCCCACCAAGATTTTCTTGATCAACCGGTTCCTCTTCTTCATTTTGACGCTTATAGTTAGTGTTAGCTCTCCTTGGTCTAACCATCTTTCCTGAACACACGTGTTAGATTAACAAGTTAAGTCTCACGATTCACACACGAATATCAAAATCGACCTTCAAGTAACACATAATTTCTACATCAGGCCCTTCTAAATCATTACATGGATATAATTATCTCTACGGGGATATTATCATGGAAATAATATAAGGCTTCATCGATCATACAATTTACAATCAACAATACAATCACAAATCAATTAACATCACATCAAAGGGGTCAAGTCATAACAATGCGGGTTAAGCATAGTCTGAATCTAACTTCAACATTCACTACATTAAAGGTGTATGTATACAGGGTGTACCAGCGGCTAACCCTCCACACCGTTAATATATTGAATGGATGTCAGGACTCGGTTCCGTTATGTCTTCTAAGTATTGGTCGGGTATGTATACAGGGTGTACCAGCGGCTAACCCTCCACCTAACCAACACTCATTAGACACACCGGGTTACCTACTATACCTCATCCGCAATGCGCAATCCACGAGATCATTAACTTCCATATGACATAGGGTAATCATAGATTCGTTGATCAGGCTCCTCTATGATTACCGAATGTCATACTTCCGCCAATGCCATCGTTTCACTTTGCTAGGGGTAAATAATAAATGGTTCCAAGATTCCACACATCAACATTCATCACAACGATTCAACAATTCACGGTGTATCCCGACACTATCACGAAATCTCTGGCTTTAGAAAAAAAATACTTTTAATTGTTTTTATTTATCTTTTTTTATCGTTAAATGATGGATCGGATCAATCACGCAACCGGGCCGGATTTTGTCCAAAGAATAAGGCGGTTGTAAGCTAGCAACGGTGTCGTTTCAATAGCCTCTACTCTTGTTCTATAACTCCTCAAATAAATTGGCGGCAATCAGTTGACCAGAATCATAGAAAAATGGGCGTTCACGGTTTATGGGACCTCTTATCCCCCGTCGGCCGCCGTGTCTCCGTCGAAACTCTAGCCGGAAAACGTCTCGCAATCGGTAATATTATATCTATCATCTCTGAATAGTAATAGTAGCCATTCAAATTCAGTTAGTTTGTTATCCAAAATTATGCTAATTATTATATATATATATATATATATACAAACAGATGCGAGTATATGGATGATACAATTTATGAAAGCTATGCGTGATGAACGCGGTGAGATGGTAAGAAATGCTCACATTTTAGGGTTTTTTCGTCGCATTTGTAAGCTGTTGTTTTTACGAACCAAACCAGTATTCGTTTTCGATGGGGCAACGCCTGCGTTGAAACGTAGAACTGTCATTGCTCGTCGTAGGCAGCGTGAAAATGCGCAAACTAAGATTAGGAAAACTGCAGAGAAGTTACTTCTTAATCATGTAAGTTGGTGTTACTATTAAGAATTTATAATGATTAGTTTACGTGTTAATAATATTCGATAAAGTTTGGGCCTTTTTGTGCTATGTTATTGTATCGAGTGTCTTTTTATGTATATATTCATAATTTATATATAGCTTAAGGCAATGAGGTTGAAAGAATTGGCTGATGATCTGGAGAATCAAAGAAAGAGTAATGATGGTAGTAATAAGGGGAAAAAGGTCGTTACTGATGAAGCTTCTGCGAAAATGGATTTACCGGATACGAAAGCGGTAGATCAAGAAGCTTTAGATGCAATGTATGAATATATGTATGTTTTTTGTCGTGTGTATTATTACGATAGGCTAAATGAAGAAGCTGATTTCTAGGTGGTGAATTTATGGTTTTTTAAAGGTTGGCAGCGTCAATTGAGGCAGAGGAAAATGAGGGTTTTGTAGGTGAGGCATCAACTTCGGGTGTTCGAGAGCTTGCAGAAGATGAAGACGGAGACGATGATGATGAAGAGATGTTACTTGTGAGTTATCTTTGTTTTTAGGAGATGTGGATTTTTTATGAGTGTAGATGATACGTTATATACGTAAGATCTCTTATATTGGTATAATATTTTAGCCAGCACTGCAAGGAAAAGTTGATCCTGCTGTTTTAGCTTCTTTACCACCATCTATGCAACTTGATCTTCTTGGGCAAGTAAGTGCAGATTGTTATAACCTATAAGTATTTTTGTAAGCTATTACAGCTTTGGCTGATTGTTATGAGTATATTTGTAAGAGATGGCCTTGTTTTTGTGTAGATGAGAGAGAGGTTGATGGCAGAAAACCGTCAAAAGTATCAGAAAGTGAAGAAGGTATTTTGTCTCAACTTGATGGCTATGTTTTTCTGTTGCTAATCTTTGAAGTGCGTTTCCAATTTCCGCCCCTGATGCTTGAGTCCATAATGTGTAACTGCATCTTTCTTTTATCGGTGTCTGTAGGCCCCTGCCAGATTTTCTGAATTGCAAATAGAGTCTTATCTAAAAACTGTTGCCTTCCGTAGGGAGATAAATGAAGTGCAGAAAGTAGCTGCTGGAAGGGGAGTTAATGGAATGCAGACTTCACGGATAGCATCTGAATCAAATAGAGAATATATATTTTCATCTTCTTTTACTGGAAATAAGCAGTGAGTTTTCAGCTAGTGACGACCTTACACTACTTTATGCGGCTTCCATTGTTCGGTAACATGCTTTACTGTGTAGATCGCTTGCATCTTCTGGATTGGAGACAAATAGCAACGTGCAAAGTCAGATACCAACAAAGAGACCATCCACAAGTTCTGTTAATGGTGAGACAACCAATAAGTCTAGTAGTGTTATTGAGTCTGTCATAAATGATCCCAAAAAGGCGTTTCATGAAGATGTTGAGACATACAGAGATGAGAGGGGACGCATACGAGTGAACAAGATGAAAGCTATGGGAATTCGCATGACTCGTGATTTGCAGAGGAATTTGGATCTAATGAAAGAGATTGAACAGGATAAGGTTGAACCGAGTAAAAAGTCAGATGATCAAACAAGCCAATCTAAAGAGACTGCTTTTGCAAGTAAACTTCCAGAAACTTCTAAAGATACAAATCAGGAATCTGTGCCAATTAGCGGAATTACAATAGAGTTGTCACTTGAGGATGAAAATGAACTGCATTTTGTAGACAGTGATGATGATGTATTTGCTCAGATTGTAGCTACAGATCCCTTAGTTACCTCTTCAGCTGATAATGTGTTATCTGTGAAGCAGTCTACTATAACACTCTCGGATTGTGAATGGGAAGAGGGAATACCTGCAGATAATAAAGAAGGATCTCTTGCTGGTCAGAGTACAAGTGATGCAAGTGAAGTCGAATGGGAGGAAGGACCTTCTGATAATCCCGAGTTGGGTTCTGTACATGAAATTGAAACTGTTTCAAAAGGTGATTTAATGGAAGAAGCAGATTTTCAAGAAGCAATTAGACGAAGTATAGATGATATGACATGTCAGAATGATATTGATGCATCAATTGCACCTGAGGCATATAAAGATGACAAAAACATGGATATTGAGGCATCATTTACCCCAATAATATCCTCAGAGAGTGAACTTCCAAGCAAATCATCTATCAATGTGGATGAAACCAAGATAAACACGGCCAGTTGTTCTACTACTCAGTTGGAGGCGGCTACTTTAAATGATTTAAACTTAATGAAAGTGCAAATGGAAACATCATATCAGTGCCATACAAAACACAAGCATAATTCAATTGAAGCTGCAAATGATGATTGGAATTCTCAAGGAGAAACTGGACTTATCGATAAGGTGAACCCAGAAAACGGAGTTGGTTTGAGTAAGGAGTTGCATGACGATGGTTCTATAGGGGATGCTGAGACTCTCATCAGTTCTAACAGTATATCTTGTACTGCAATTCATATTTCTAATTCCCCTGATGTTGGCGTGCCTGTCGTCACTCTTAATGATTCTCACAAACACAAGGTCAAAGCTCCAGTCATTTCTAGTTCCCTTGACGCCACTTTTGATGATTTTCAACGTAATGGAACTGCTGTTAAGGAATCAAAATCTGAATTTGATAGTGTGCAGAAGGTTACTGAGGAAAAGGCCAATGATGATCTTAATAAGCAAAGGGAAGACCATTCCAACAAATTTGTTTTAACTGACATGAGCGAGGAACAGGTTGAAATCACAAAGGCTAGTTTGGAGGAGGAACTGGCTAATTTAACCAAGGAGCGCTCAGATCTGGGTGATGAACAAAGAAGGCATGAACGCAATGCAGAGTCAGTAAGTGGTGATATGTTTGCTGAATGCCAGGTAAGCGCTAGAGCTTGTTTAGCATCTATAGGGTTCTCAATGAACTACGTGCTTATATATTTTTCAAGTTTTTAATTCTGTGTATCTTGATTACAGGAACTTCTTCAAATGTTTGGTTTGCCATATATAATTGCCCCAATGGAAGCTGAAGCTCAATGTGCATTTATGGAACTGGAGAATCTTGTTGATGGTGTTGTTACTGATGACTCTGATGTGTTGTTGTTTGGTGCACGAAGTGTTTACAAGAACATATTTGATGATAGAAAGTATGTAGAGACGTATTTCATGAAGGTATGTATCATTTAAATATTACTAGCGCGATTGCTGAATATCTGAAACACAAGATGCAGGCATGTTTTGAAGATCATTTGATGCAATATTAATGTTTTTAACAGGATATAGAATCAGAACTTGGTTTAACACGAGAAAAGTTGATCCGTATGGCATTGCTCTTGGGGAGTGATTACACTGAAGGTATTAGGTAAGATGGGATCTTTTACATCTAGTACTCCGATTTATTGCTTTCTACGACTACTTATATGATTCATGTAAATATTCGCTTTAAAGATTTATGTGTGTAACCTGTATCACTTTGCATCATTTTGTAGTGGTATTGGCATTGTGAATGCGGTAGAAGTCCTAAATGCATTTCCCGAGGATGATGGCCTTCATAAATTTCGTGAGTGGATAGAATCACCAGATCCATCCATCCTTGGTAAGGTTGATGCTAAAGAAGGGTCGAGTACAAGGAAGAGAGGGTCAAATAGCAGTGTTGAAGAAACCTCTTCAAGTGTTTCAAGGTCAGATGATGATGATGCTCACAAGATGAAGCAGATTTTCATGGATAAGCATGTAAAAACTTGTTTCAGTTTACGTGTCATTTTCATGATGCTGTTCATTATTCCTTTTAATTTTTGATAATTGTTTGAAAATTTTAATTTTAATTTAACTACAGAGAAATGTGAGCAAAAACTGGCATATTCCTTCTACTTTTCCAAGTGATGTGGTAATTTCGGCATATGCCTCCCCACAAGTAGACAAGTCCACAGAGCCTTTTTCATGGGGAAAGCCAGATCTCTTTGTTCTCCGCAAGTGAGTTCCATTTGTAGCATGGATTGCATTATAATGTGTCTGGACTTGGTTTTAATAATATCTGATTTTCTACAGATTGTGCTCTGAAAAGTTTGGATGGGGTACCCAGAAGGCCGATGAGTTGCTACAACCTGTTCTAAAGGAGTATAATAAGCATGAGGTGCTTTTATTGTTTTGTTGGAATTTTCAGTTTCCCTTTTCTAATGTTAACTTCAACAGTAAGATGACCTGTCACTACATTCATGGCTCAATTTTGTTTGTGCAGACTCAGTTGCGGTTGGAAGCATTTTACACCTTTAATGAGAGATTTGCGAAAATTCGTAGCAAGAGGATTAGCAAAGCTGTCAGAGGAATTGCGGGGAGCAAAACCACTGAATTAGTGGATCACAGTGAAGAAGATCCATCCAATGGAAAGAAGAGAAAGAAAGTGAAAACGGAACAGGGTAAAGATGATTCCACACCTACAGAAAAGTCTGAACCATCAATTCAAGAGGGACAGCGAAAAAACACCAAAAAGGGTTCAAGTGTTAGAGGAAGAGGAAGAGGCAGAGGAAGAGGTCAATCATCTGGAAAAGGAAGAAGTAAAAAGAAGCATACTCAAGAACATTCTGGATCTAGTTCTGATGATGGAAACAACTGCGACTATGTGCAAGAAATGCATGCTGGACACTCTCATGGGGTACGAAAGGTAGGATCTGCTATTTTTGTTTTATCAGATCATATTTGTCACATTCTTATGTTTATCACTTTCTGATTAAGTATGTGGTTTTGTCAGTCAAAACGTGTTAGGAAGTCAGTGATATCAATGACCATTAAAGACTCTGAAATTGATGAAGCTACAACACTGGAAGATCATGCAGATGCTGCTGGCAATGAGGAAGACACTTTGGTCAGTACTGCAGCTCTCGATGTTGATGGAAGTAATGACCACGAAATCCCATTGTCGGGGAGTGGAACTCATGTTGATGGGGTTCAAAATTCTTGTCAAAATGATGTGGATGGTCCCGAGGAAGAATTATCTAGAGAGTACCTTCAAATGGGGGGTGGGTTTTGCTTGGATGAAGATGAGGGTGACAAGGAGCCAGAATTATCTAATTGCAGCCCACGGGATGAAGGTCTGAAAGAATCAGCTGCCCATGAAGTGGATGCAGAAGCATCTGTTAGCGCATTTGGTGCAATGGATTCAGCAGCGGTTGGGTTGCAAAGGAACAATGAGCAGGATGATGATGGGATTAGACCTGTAACATACTTGTCTGCTATGCCCAACTTAAGGAAAAAGCGTAAGAAGGTATGAGTTATATCTAGCAAGTTACTCGAATGATTTTAGCAACATCGAAATCATAATTAGCAGAGTTCAAAATCGACTTGTATCTAACTCCTGGGATTGCTCGCCTATCTATCTGTTGACCTTTGAATGTCCAAAGTAGTCAGATCAAATCTTATTTTTGTCCCCAATCCTTTGTATCAAGTTAAAGTATATGAAAGTCGAAAGGCATTTCAAAAGGGTCATCTTGTCTATATGAATGAACTAAGTTGTACATAATCGACATGAACGCCTGGAGTTGAATTTTTCGAAATGTAGTGTGCTTATACGTGATAGCAAAGGGAATATATTTAATAGTAACTAGTATTGGTTTTCTCGCATTACCAATATTGTCCAACTTCTATTACACCACCACATGTTACCACTTGGTGTTTAATAAATACGACAATGAATATACATAAGGTGTGAGATAAAAAGTAAAATGAATCGAATAAATTATTATATATATACATTTCCCGTGGCCATGGAGCACTGTAGCTGGCAAAAAATATATATATTTTTTTTGAACAGTGACCGGTTTAGTTACAAAAATACTTTACAATTTCTTAGGAACAAAGTACAACTTCTAAAGCATAAAATATACCCACAACGTATACACACATACATGAAGAAATCTTCTGTAACCACCGCCGGTAACCACCACCGGCAACACCCACCACACCGAATAACGGCGGCAGCAGCGACGGATCTGATGAACCACCAAAGATAATACGTCCAACATGTCACACCACTTGTAACGACCGCCGGCCGCTGCTCACCACCGCCACATACAATGAAAATTTGTCAAACAAGTCAAACTGAAAAATAACATATATGATTTTCAAGAGGCTTTTGAAAATAGTAATACGAAAGACGAAAAAGGCGAGTGTGGTTGTGCAGGCCGCTGGAGTTTGGTCGCAAAAAGAAGTAATCAAAGATGAAGTCACTCTCCTTTTGAATGAAATTTTTAAAAGAGGTAAAGTATCTCCTGAGAGGTTGTTATTATCCCAATAATCTAAAGCAAATCAAACCATATCTTCGATTGGTTTTACTTTTCTATAAATAAAAATAAGAGTACTAAATTGACATATGTTGAAATTGAAAGAAGGGTGGATGATTTGCATTGAAAAGCTTTACCGATCTTTTGTCATAAATAATTGTTTTGGGAGTTACATAGAGTGTGCGAGAAAAGTAAAAGAGAAAAAAAAAAAAATTGGCACTAGAAGATAATGAGAGAGATAGATTCATATATCACAAAACCAGCACACCGTTTTGTTTGACGGTTTTGTTTTTGCTAAGGGATGTGGGTAGTTGTCCTCATGACTCTTATCACTTTATTAATTTATTTATTATGCACCTCTTTAGGCATATGGACAGATGTAAAAGAATTTATAAATACGAGTAGTGTACATGCTTCGAAAACAAAATAGTTCTTTTTATAGTGTAGTTTAAAAGCAAACTAATACCCCTTTTTTCATAATTACTAATCTGTAATTTATTTACTATCACTAGGAGTTCCTAAACTATTTAGCATCGTTATACAATTAACTTAATTAATACAATCATATTTTATTATATACATATTTCCTTAAGAAATTTTAGATAAACTTTTTAAGTTGTTATGTATCTTTTGATATTTCATCATCCTACACAAAGAATGTTGTAGCTTTGATACGTTTTGCAATGTATGTTTTTTTGTTAAATATGCAATTTATTTATTTTTTTACTTTCATTATCTTATTTTAAGGCTTTTAATTTTTACCATCAAACTCTTGGTTTTGATGACCAATTTTTTTAGTTTTTACCCCTTATAGTAAACTTTAAGTGTCCAAACTTTTAGGTAATGTTATATGTATATATGTTTACATGACGCAGCGTCGATCCCGGGCGGGGTAAAAAAACTAGTTGCTAATATATAGCACGAGTAGTATAATACTATTAACATGCGCATTCAAATTTTGTCGTAAAATGTGGTATCTATGGTCCGTGTAATTTGACCATACTTCTAAAGTTCTTATGGATTTCTTTTCATCCATGAAACTGGTGTCCATTTCACTTGTTAACTTAGATTGCAGAAGGTAAAGGTTTTTATGTTTGGGTTATTCGTATTAAACAAATCATTAACTTGGATTAATACAACTTACCAGAATATTCCATGATTATTTATTGAAACAGCTGGCAAATCGTGTCTTAACAGGTTCGGTGCGCACAAAATTCTCAGCTTTCAAACATGAAAACGACTCATTTAACACTTGCCTTTGATGATTTGAGCATGACAGTTATTCGTTTTATGTATCAAAAAAGTTAAATGTTGAACTTTAAAATATTAAAAACAATTATTTTTAAAAATAGAAAAAGTTGCATAGTACATTTTTTGCTTAACAATTACTTAACAGGTCTTAACAGGTACCCAATTGCCAGCCGTTACCTATCCATCGTCAATTCGTCATCCTAAAAATGTACCACTAAGTCGAGTAAGTAGCAATTACCCACGTTAATATAGTTCAATGTTTAAGTAGTTTATAGTAGTACGTACGAGTATTATTTAAAACTATTCGTGAAATGTATTCCATGGATTCTTCGATACAAGCTTATGAAGTTAATTATGTACAGTAGTAAAGAACAGCTTCTTTTTTTAAACAATAAACAATAAAGTAAACAGACGTTGAACCAAATTTTTTTTAATATAAATGTTCACATATCATACAATTACTCAAAATTTCAAATATTTATCCTTAGTAAGACTTGAATCCAAAGCCTATTTGTTAAGGAACCTTCAGCCAAATCAAATGCTTATCATTATATGGTTTGGATAACAGGTTATATGATTCGAAAGTTTTATTAAATGTACAATCATATGTTTTACAAGTAAAAGAAATTTGAATTATTCAAACAAATACAATTCAAAGCCTATGGACTTAGAATAATGCGACACGGAATTCAATTCTCAATTGCACGTTACATATTGCTTTGACTACCGATTACAAATATACAACTAGATGTCATCTAATACTAACCAGTCGAGTTTTTTTTCTCTTAAATTATGTGTTTTTGTATTTCACTTCGGTTCATCAAGATAGACTATATTGTTAACTCGCCCTGAGTTTCGCAAAATGATACATTTATTGGAAAACCCCGCAAACATGTCACCCATAAAAGTCAAAACCCATTACGTACCTAGACAAAAATCCCAAATGCATTCGTTAGTCATGCCAAATTCATTTGCAACCAGTCGAGTTCTTCTTGTCCACGAATAGCTTGACCTAGTATGATAAAAGTTAAATTTTAAGAAACCATGATTGGTCAAGAAAGATGGGTTTTACGACGCGTTAATTTCATATATGCACATCTTAAAGCATGAAATATCATATTTACTCAAAATATGTTTTAAGACCAGTGTACATGATCATGTATTGAAAATTTGTAATTTAGGTATATATGATATTTAAGGGGTTTAGGAAGAACATATATGATATTTGCGCTTACAACATACACCACGTCAAGGCTAAGATGCTAACCACAAAGTTAAAAAGATAATCGTGCCATAAATATTAACAACGACATAAACTAACGTGTGGCTCTAAGGCTGGAGGGAGTACCGCTCGGGCTAGGGTCGGGTTCGCCGAAACCGATCGGCTACACCGCCCCCGGTGGTCGGGTAAGGGTCGGCTAGCAAAATTCGGGTAGACATTCGAGTAAGCAAACCGATCGTGGGCTTCAAATTTTGGAACGTTGGTAAAGTGGGTCCCCCCTTCCAAACGGCTACATCACCCTTTTTTTTTAAAAAAAACTTTTTTTTAACCCTCTTTTCCTACCTTTTCACCCATAAAAACCCCATTTATTCTTCCATTTTTTACACCACAACTTCCTTTCAACCAAAATCACTTTCATTTTCACCAAATTTTCATTTCACACACAACTTACTACAATGGACCTTCGGGATTGTAAAATGGCCATCCAAACCCACCTGAATTACGACTCCAAACACCTCAACCAGACGACGCGGCCGGGTCTCCTGAGCCCTACCGCTACATTCACCGCAACGACGGTGACAGCACTGTTGACTCGGACTATTCCGAGTGTTAGTTTAAGTTTTAATTATGTAGTTTTATTTTTATTTAAGTTTTTAGTTTAAGTTGTTTAGTTTTATTTAAGTGTTTTTTAGTCGTATTTAATCATTTTCCATATTATGTATTGTGGTTTTAAGTTTAATGAAATTATGTTTTATGTTTATATGGTTTTAATATTAAAATTAAATGAAAAAGAAAATGAAATGGGGTAAGAATTGGGTATGTATTGCCAATGATTTGGGTAAGAATTGGGTAGAATTGGGTAGTTGTGAGTTAGAGAATTTTGATTGGAGGATGAATTGGGTAGGATTGGGTAAAGTAATTGTACTCCCTCCACCCTAACAACCTAAGCTATCAGATTTGTCCTTTCTAAGCTCTTTATATGAAAGCCAACAAATATTGACGTACCAAAAAGAAGAACCTAAAAAAACTAGTAATAGAGGTACCATTGTATTTTGATATATATATTATTACTTTTTTTTTTAAAGGTGAATTTCGCTGGAAACTTCATGTTGCGATTCGACAGCGGGAGGTCTAGCATGCCCGAAGGCACGACGATTAATAGAGGTAAACCCTGCCGCCTCAGACTTGAACCTAGGTATACCCAAGCCAATACCTCATAAAAGGACTTCAATGTCCTCCTCAAAGCTTGAACACAAGACCTCTTGAATGTAACACCCCGAGCCAAGGCTCAGAATATCACGGAAATCATATAACACAAGGTGGGATTAATGTAGAACATGAACTAAATGCAAATAAAGGATTCAGTGAATCCTTACAATAAGATAAACAAGTATCAAAAATACTAACAGAGCAAATCATCATCAAAAATTACAACAGAACATCAAAAGGTGGTTAACGGTTCTAAGTACAATGCAAAAGAAGGCAAATGGATCCTTGATCCATATAAGTCCAAGTCCGGGATTCAACAGCAAGCAAACAATCAAACTCCACGCCCTGAAATAACCTGGTTACCTGAAAAGTGTACTAAGCATAGTCAACACAAGGTTGGTGAGTTCGCAGTAATGGTCCATTAGAAACCATCGTCAATAATCATAATATACGAGTAGAGGCGAAACATGACTTACAGTGAGCCTCTATGAAAAACACAACAACATCCACAACAAGATTACACAAAACAAGTAAAACGTGTAATAAACAATATACTCAAGTAATGTACTTAACATCCATTCAAATCAAGTATCATATCCTCTTCAGTGGGATTTATACACGTCACACGTCATATCCTCTTCAGTGGGATTTATATACGTCATATCCTCTTCAGTGGGATTTATATACGTCATATCCTCTTCAGTGGGATTTATACACTACGTATGCATCAATCAACATCAAATTAAACTAAACTATACGTACATACACTTAGGAGGATTCTACTTTCTTCGAGTCCCAGATGCTTATATATAGGGTCACCCGCAGCCTTCCCACCACATCTAAAGCCCTTGGAAGGTATAACCGACTTCCATGTATGCACGTCTATCCTAACAGTAATAATAATATACTTCACAACTTACTAAGTCAATCAAACGTAATGAACCGTCTCATCAATACAACAACTAAACCAATCAATCAATCACTCAATAAGTACAAAAGCATGTTCTCAAGTGCAAGACACTTGGATGTACGTCAACCAATCAATAAGTACAAAAGCATAATCAATCTCATTCACAAAACCATCATATCACAAATCAATTAAACTACAATGCACATACATTTCATACGACCTTACATTTAAGGAACCATAGATGTTTATATATAGGGTCACCCGCAGCCTTCCCACCACATCTACAACTCATTAAATGTATCATCGTCTTCCATGTATGTACAACTATCCTAATCACAATATCAAATCATTACAAGATTATAAGGGTAAAGTAATTGCGTATAATAATTGAGCACGCGGAGTATTAATATCAAATCATGTATCGTACGTACGTAAGACCACAACGTATATCAAATGTGTGTCAATAATGTCATCAACGTAACAATAAAAGTATGCTTGAGTGTGTACCGTATAAGTCAAGTACATCAAGGCATTCATGTCTAACTCAAACGTAATCCCAAAGTCCATCGATCATTTACTCTAAACAACGCGTACATATACTTCGGAGGATTTTACTTTCATCAAGTTCTAGATGCTTATGTATAGGGTCGTCCGCAGCCTTCCCACCACACCTAAAACCCTTTGAAAGTAAAGCCGACCTCCATGTATGTACTTCTATCCTAAAGAGTTACAATATCAAAAACACCTTCGTAAACTATCATACGATCAATCAAAACTGTCTACCAAACTACAATCAATCAGAAATTAACTAGACAGGCAATCAAGTCAACCAACCAAACAAACAACACGTATATGTACACTTTTCAGCCTGAATCTCTATTGAGTAGGGAGCTACGAAACTCACCTGATCGGAAAAGAAGTTAAGTTTGATACAAAGTTGAGTTACAGTCGCTCGATGTTCGCTTCGCGTCCAAAACCTAAATATCGATCATGTACATTCACATCAACACACATAAACACATATACGTGACTTATCAATTTCACGGCAAAACCCTAATTAGTTTCCAAAGTGGTTCTCGACGTTAAGTGACTTCTAAGACTCTTAATCATTGTTAAATAAGTTGAGAAGTGATTTAGAACGATGCTCGAGGCGTTAATAGGGTTCTGGAAGTCAAACTAGGTCAAACAGGAAATTCAGCAACAAAGGGGGCGTAACCTACGCCCTAAACTGGCGTAGGTTACGGTGGTTCAAACCACCAGGCGTAAGCTACGGTCAAAAGGGGCGTAAGGTACGGTGGTCAGAAAACAGCTGGCGTAAGTTACGGTCAAACTGGGCGTAACCTACGGTCCTCTAGAAAAGAAGGTTTTGGCGTCTGGAGTGGCGTAAACAGTGGGTTTTTGGGCGTAAGGTAACACTTCGGCGTAAGCTACGCCCCAAAGGGCCGTAACTTACGCCCCAACAAAATATAACTAGCGTAACCTACGCCCCATAGGGCCGTAGGTTACGCCCCTTACTGGGCAGCAACACGACCAGCAGCAGTAAATGCAGAAAATCAAGAACCCCAAAACCCTAAATCGACGTTTAAGGTTACAAGACTCATTTTGAAGTTACATTTTACATTCTAATGCATAAATACACTTACCCAAACCCATATTTCCATCCATAACATCATCAAATTCTCCAAATCGTTCAAACCCTAATTAAACCCTAATTCGACCCAAACTCATTTTTAAGGCGATTTAGAACTTGTAAATGTACGAGATGACTAGAAACGAGTAAATTAACATAGATAGAAGTAAATGGGATGAATTAAACTTACCAAAACTTCCTTCTTGAGCTCAAACCCGAAATTAGGTCAAAATGGGTAAAATAGTTAGAACTTCAACCTTTGATTCTTCGATATGACGATAACGAGGTACAAATGACTATGATTCTAATGTTAATCTAAACCCAAAACACCAAATGATACTAGAGAAATGAAGAACTAGAGATGTTCTTGCTTTTGGTCTAGAGAGAAAAGAGAAAGAGAGAAAGATAAGAAATGAGAGGTAAAAGAGAAAGATAAGGGAGGAGGAATGGGTCAAAGGGCTGATGGGTCGTGGATGACCCACGGGCCGACCCGTTTCCTTCTCAAGCCAAAATTACAATCGTTAGACATTTAAACACCGATCAAAATACATTATTGACCCGAATACAACACATTGCCATTTAATTCACGAAACGACCCGAATACTTCATCAACCTATATTGTTAGTCATATTACACGTAAAGTCAACGAGTCAAAATTCACGGATGTTACATTGAATGGGGATGGTCATTCAACCATTGAGCTAATGCTCAAGGACATCTATTATTACTTATACAATAGTTTATATTATATAAATTGTATATATATTTATATATATATATAGGGTAGGGTTAACGTGAGAACCACAAATATGGAGAGAACCGTGAGAACCACTAGTTTTCCTCCCTTTTTCTTCTTTTTTGTGTGGTTTTTTATTTTTTTAATTTTTATTTTTCATTTTTTGAAACTTTTTTTCATTTTTTATTTTCTTTTAACAAAAACCCATTCCAAAAAAAAAAAAAAAAAAAAAATTTTTGTAAAAAATCATATGGGTTACGCGTTAAGAAAACGTATGTATACGGTACGGGCCAGAGGCCCTTATCCGTTCTAAACTGACCGTCAAGGGACGCATATGGAAATCGTATGGATTTGATGGGCGGCGATCCAAGAGATGGTGACGGTTGTATACGGTACGGGCGTAGCCCTTAACTCTAAGGGCAAAGCCCTTAGAGATGGTTTTTTAGTGGTTCTCACGGTTCTCACCATATATGTTGGTTCTCACTTGATCCCTTCACTATATATATATATATATATATATATATATATTATATTTATATAATTATATAATATTTATATATAAAATAAATAAATACGTGGGGGTATATACCAGTTAATACAGATTTTGCCGGGATTTGATGCCTAAACATATGTGATATCCCTTTCAGTTTGAGACCTTATTTGGTCAAATCTATAAAAAACAATAAAAAAAAATGTCTACATCAATAAGTGCGTACAAATTTAAAAGTTTCACATTTAAAAGTGTAAAAAAATGTCACACTAATAAGTGTGTACAAATTTAAAAGTTTCACATTTAAAAGTGTAAAAAAATGTCACACTAATAAGTGTGTACAAATTTAAAAGTTTCACATTTAAAAGTGTAAAAAAATGTCACACTAATAAGTGTGTACAAATTTAAAAGTTTCACATTTAAAAGTGTAAAAAAAATGTCACACTAATAAGTGTGTACAAATTTAAAAGTTTCACATTTAAAAGTGTAAAAAAATGTTCACACTAATAAGTGTGTACAAATTTAAAAGTTTCACATTTAAAAGTGTAAAAAAATGTTCACACTAATAAGTGTGTACAAATTTAAAAGTTTCACATTTAAAAGTGTAAAAAAATGTTCACACTAATAAGTGTGTACAAATTTAAAAGTTTCACATTTAAAAGTGTAAAAAAATGTTCACACTAATAAGTGTGTACAAATTTAAAAGTTTCACATTTAAAAGTGTAAAAAAATGTCACACTAATAAGTGTGTACAAATTTAAAAGTTTCACATTTAAAAGTGTAAAAAAAATGTCACACTAATAAGTGTGTACAAATTTAAAAGTTTCACATTTAAAAGTGTAAAAAAAATGTCACATCAATAAGTGTGTACAAATTTAAAAGTTTCACATTTAAAAGTGTAAAAAAAAATGCTCACACTAATAAGTGTGTACAAATTTTATATTTTATGCAATTTTAATTGTATGATCCACAAATTATTTATAATCACACGTGAATGTTAAGTACTTAAGTTATTGTAATACGGAGTACTACTTGTCATTCTAAAAAATATGCACTACAACAAATTAGTCAATTATACACACTTAATCTACGCAATTTTGAAAAGTGCGTAGAATATTATTGGATCGTTCGCATTTATAAATGTGTACAAAATGTCTACATCAATAAGTGTGTACAAATTTAAAAGTTTCACATTTAAAAGTGTGGAAAAAAATGTTCACACTAATAAGTGTGTACAAATTTTATATTTTATGCACTTATAAGTGTGAAGATCATTTCTTCGCGGTGATTTCTTCGCACGTGTGTAAAAATCACCCGCGAAGAAATGATTTTTATAGTGCGTAGAAATCACCCGCGAAGAAATGATCTTTACATTTAAAAGTGCGTACAAATCTAATATATTACACACTTATTAGTGTGTAAAAATTTTCTTCGCACTTTTAAATGTGAAACTTGTTTCGCACTTTTTAGTGTAGACTATTTGTACACATTTTTAAGTGCGAACAACTTAGCAAATTTTTTCGCATTTTTAAAAAATGGTGCGTACAAATGACAAATTTTTTGTAGTGATGTATGTACTTCTAAATATTTCAAACTATTTAAATTAAGAGCCAGCTTTTAAGTTCTAAACTAAAAGCGAATAAAAAGTTTTTCAAGGTTGGAATTTGTGACATATATGTCAGAACTCTTGTTATACGTCGAAAAATTATCGTTTTTTAAAGAATTTAATAGATAACGCCATAACGGCAGTAAAACATTAAGTACGTGACCGGTAAATGTGTCAAAAATACTTACTAATAGTACATTGTATGTCTACATATAAAGTCAAGTTCAAAAGCCGACTAAACTATGACACCGATAAAATTAAGTTAAAAGCATATCATTATTTTTGCGGCACACAATTTGAGAAACTAAATGAATGCTACTCCTCTTGATTTGGCAATTGGCATACTTTACGTACTTTTTAGGGTACGACTTTTGAATTATAAAAGTGTTACCATAGAAAAAAATGAGGCCTTAATTCCTAAAGATTATTATTATTATTATTATTATTATTATTATTATTATTATTATTATTATTATTATTATTATTATTATTATTATTGATGATTCATTATTATTATTATTATTATTATTATTAATATTATTATTATTATTATTATTATTATTATTATTATTATTATTATTATTATTATTATTATTATTATTGTTATTATTATTATTATTATTATTATTATTATTATTATTATTATTATTATTATTATTATTATTATTATTATTATTATTATTATTATTATTATTATTATTATTATTATTATTATTATTATTATTATTATTATTATTATTATTATTATTATTATTATTATTATTATTATTATTATTATTATTATTATTATTATTATTATTATTATTATTATTATTATTATTATTATTATTATTATTATTATTATTATTATTATTATTATTATTATTATTATTATTATTATTATTATTATTATTATTATTATTATTATTATTATTATTATTATTATTATTATTATTATTATTATTATTATTATTATTATTATTATTATTATTATTATTATTATTATTATTATTATTATTATTATTATTATTATTATTATTATTATTATTATTATTATTATTATTATTATTATTATTATTATTATTATTATTATTATTATTATTATTATTATTATTATTATTATTATTATT
>CM067169.1:48136164-48143664 GCA_034093135.1 Erigeron breviscapus
TCATTATCTAAGTATTTAACAACAAATTGATTTATTAAAACCGAAAAAATCAAGTTTTTTTGGTTTTTTTGCATCCAAGATGGATAAATATTCATCAAAATTAAATGAATGCATAATTAAACTAAAAAAAATATGATTTTATTAATTTTAACGGATCAATGTGTTGTTAAACACTTAATTAATGATAACTAAATATACACATATTATGTTATTTTTATAAACTTGTAATGTATCAAATGATATCTTTTCTCAGCTGCCCTCTCATTTGAAAGGTAGTTTTCTTATTAGAAATTAAAGACACCCTAAATTATGAACGTGTGATTCAGAGTTTGATTAGGGTGCTAGTGTAAGAATATAAAAGTCAATCTCCTTTTTGCCCTAGAATAAGTTGGTCAAGCTGAATAGTCTAATCATGTAAATTCTTTGGATTCGTGTGGCGTGTGTTTAACAAGTCCAAATTAGTTAACTCGTTCATTTTGACGGATCATGTTGGATTTATTCGAGCTAACACATTTTGTTTTATACGGAGTAATATATATTGTATATAGACTAACATTTGCAGTTTAAATAACAATAACGTATAACAATATTAGCTAGCGTATGTAGTAGTTTTCTACAATTTAGTTGTACAATATCGACTTGAAAAGTAGATTAATTAGCTTTGGATTGTATTGATCGAACGTACACTTGTGTAGAAATATCGCGACCGATTAATAATCAACTGTCTGTTTTTGTCTACATTATTTTCTATTGAATAATTCCATATTTATGTCAACTCATATACGTGGCTCGATCATCTTCTAAATTTAACCCTTCTCATATATATTTAGTCTATATAAATAGACGATCTTCTTCTTGTTAATCTCACAAAACATACTCAATATATTCTATCTTCAATTCCTCAAAAAGGAGCCAATTTAATTATTAAGTCAAAAATGATTCCGTTTTTATCTTCAGCTAAATCTCTCCTTCTTTCACCCGTCAAACACTTCATTCATGATGATTTCCATGAAATCGTGCAAAGAATGACACTCATCGATAGGCTTCTTTTCCTGGTTCGTATATATTTTCATGCATTGTGGTCTATATATATATATATGCTTGTTTTGGAAGATAAATACTCACACATATGCATCGTTCCTATTAAAACTTGAAACATCGTGTCTAGGTTCTTATTTAGTTAGAATAAATTGGTGCGTAATTAATTATTGACTAAATTTATTTGCAGATTATTCATGGTGTTGATAAGATAGGTATCCAATGGCACCGTTTGCCGGTGTTCTTGGGGCTCATTTATCTAGCCATCCGACGGTATCTTCATGATGAGTACAATTTGCTTAACGTTGGGAAAACTCCGGTGGGTGTTAGGTTCAATCCAGTTGACTTCCCGTACAGGACAGCTGACGGGAAGTTCAATGACCCTTTCAATGAAGGCGCCGGAAGTGAAGGGACTTTCTTTGGCCGGAACATGCAACCGGTTGATCAGAAAGATAAGGTGTGTATATATATAAATACAATTCAATACAATGCATGGACTTCTAATATATATTGCATTATATTTATTGTTTATTTTTCATGTTTTCATATCTTATTAAAAAAAAAGAGTTAATAAGGAACCAAAAGGATTCGATCTTTTAGGCATGGTTTCATAGGTCATCTATAAAATATTACTCATAAGTTAGATTGAACAAGGCTTTAGTTTTATGTAGTATATCATCGTTTTTTTTAACGGCAAGTAGTTTTTATAAAATTAACGAGCTAGAAGAAAATACAGGATACCTATCTAATATATAACAAAAAAGAAAATAAACTTGAACCAAATTGACCGAAACAGATCGTAAAAGTTTGGCCGTAAATATTTTTATTACTCTTATATAACGCTTGATATAAAATATATGAATGAATTTAGTTACGATTATAATTTTCATTAATATAATTTTCATCAACTACTATATAATACAAAAAATGTGTACTGTCAAAATTAAAAAAAATCAGATTTAAAATGTCAACTATAACATTCAAAATGAGACAGAAGGACTACCAAGGAGTATAATTTAGATATGATAAGCTAGCTTGTTTATATGTACATTTCTCATAATCAGCTTTAATATTGATAAAATATATATACCATAAGCATTTGTAATTGTTTCTCTAGCAACTTGTTAAATAGATTATCAATGATATATAGGAGAAACAAAAATAAAAAATTGATAGGATTTTGATGAGATGCTTATAATTTGATTATTATGTATTACGAGTACTATATAACAGCATGGAATTGAATATGATTATGCAAGCGTCAGAGAGCATGTGGGTGGTTGGATCGGAACTATTCAATTCAAGTGATCACATACATACATACACATATATATTTAATCCTCCACAAACCTTAACTAGCTAAAAACCGTTTCCAGGCTAGCTTGTTTGTTTATGAAGTGAGATTGATTATAATATCACAACTTATACCGCCTGCTTAGCATGGCAAATAGCTAGGTTTGACTTTAGAGATGTTTAATTTAATTAATTGTAAAGATAAGGTAAATATGACTAAAAGTGGATCAAGTTGAAAACTACTCGTAATATTTTATGCATGTGCCATGCATAACTATCATAATTATTTTGAAATACCTAGCTAGCTTCAATTTAAATATTATACATCGGTCAATTTAAATATTTTCAACGTGAACTAACATTCTATTATAATTTCTTGATAACTAAAGTTTCATCGAATTAAATTTTAATGAACAAAGTTAGCGTGTTAAATTAAATACGGATCGGAGTAAAACATTAAATGATGGTACTACCAATTAAAGGGGTCGAGTAGGCTACTGCATTAAACTATAATTAAGACACCAGCAAATTTAATACTAAAAATAGCAGAAATTAAGTAAACCGTGTTACGAATTTTTACATTATTTGCCATTTTGGATTAGAGTTATTGAGCACTTCACGTACATAGAGAATAACTTTTATTTAATTAGTTTTGATTTTATTATAGTAAAATTTTGGTAGTGAGGTTTGTTAATTAGTGTCTCAATGCATTTAATTAAGTCTTTTTAAATATAAAATAATATATATATTATTCATATAAAAATGATAATTAAATATAATTTTTGATAATTTAAAATTTTTGTACTTCATTGAATGTACCATACCTCGTACCCAATGAGCACTATAGTTAGCAAATCCTTTAGGATACATAAATTGTACTTGTACGATTTCATCAAGAACGAAATTAAACTTTTATATAAATGAATTTAAAGTTATCTTAATTTGGAGGTGACCAGTTTGAAAATAGTAATGAGATATCCACTTAATTAAGTTGTATGATAACCTGAATAATAGATTAAATCATATCCGTTTATCCGTTTTGTTAGACATTATACAAGTCTTTGGTTTGTTGCATGCAGCTACTAAAACCAGATCCAATGGTGGTGGCAACAAAGCTTCTCACACGAAGACAGCTTATAGACACCGGAAAACAGTTCAACATGATTGCCGCTTCATGGATTCAGTTCATGATCCATGATTGGATTGATCACCTTGAGGAAACACAACAGGTTAATTAATTAATTACGTTACGCACACATATATTCATATTCATATCATACATGAAAAATATACTGTACTAACTTACACGTGCTGATGATTTCAACTACTAGATTGAGCTTAAGGCGCCGCGAGAAGTAGCTGACCAATGCCCTTTAAAATCTTTCAAATTTTACAAGACTAAACAAGTCGATACTGGTTTCCATGACATTAAGACAGGTCATCTGAACATCAGAACTCCTTGGTGGTACGTAAGAAAACATATACTCATCAAACTTTATTTACTGAACCCCATATATATACATACATGTGTGTGTGTGTATGTACAATATGAAGTTAATTAAAGGCGATTCATCTGTTTCAAAATTCAGGGATGGAAGCGCAATATATGGAAGCAACTCAAGTAAATTGCAGCAATTGAGAACATTTAAAGACGGAAAGCTGAAAATTGGAAAAGACGGCCTTCTCCAACATGACAATAATGGGGTTCCGTTATCAGGAGATGTCCGTAATGGTTGGATTGGTCTATCAACCTTACAAGCCCTCTTCATCCTTGAGCACAATGCTGTTTGTGACACACTTAAGGTCTCTCTCATATATATATACATAACCATTCACATAAAATTAACATTTTAATTGTACTTATTTGTTCTAATTAATTTGCAAACTACTCGTTGTACCCAGAAAGAATATCGTGATTTGGATGATGAAGATCTATATCGTCATGCAAGACTAGTAACATCCGCCGTTATTGCCAAGATCCACACCATTGATTGGACTGTTGAGCTTCTCAAAACTGACATGCTTCATGTAGCAATGAGAGCTAATTGGTAAATCAATTAGTTGTATTAATAGCCAACTACTCGTAATAATTAACTTTCATCTCTATATAAAGTAACTTTTATTTGAAAATGCATGAATTCAGGTATGGTTTATTGGGGAAAAAATTCAAGGACACATTTGGGCATGTTGGAGGAGCCATTTTGGGAGGTCTTGTAGGGCAGAAGAAACCCAATAACCATGGGGTACCCTACTCGTTAACCGAAGAGTTTGTAAGCGTTTACAGAATGCATTCTCTTTTACCTGATCAGTTTTCGAAGATGTCAATTCTACACCAGGACCCAACAAGTCTCCAAAATTAAATAGAAAGTAAGAATTCATGCCAAAGTAAATACTAACTTCATTGTTCATGATCTACGTATATACATATAATCCTGTAAATATATACTGTATTTAATTATGTATATATGTTCATGGCCGGTGATCAACTGCAGGATTGACATGATAAATTTGGTTGGGAGCAACGGGGAGAAGGAACTGTTCAAGATTGGGTTTACAACTCAAATGGTATCAATGGGACATCAAGCATGCGGGGCACTTGAACTATGGAACTATCCGTTGTGGCTAAGGGACGTTGTGCCTCTAAATGTCGATGGGACTGACCGTCCTGATCATGTCGACTTAGCCTCACTCGAGAGTGAGTATTCCATTTTGTTTCCCGTAAATACTTGGTCACATATATCAATTCTAATGGACATGCAAAATATGTTGAATTATTTCTCTACCTAATACTCTCTCCGTCTCATTTTAAATGTATTAGTTTGACATTTTGATTATTTTTTTTCAACTTTGACATTAAATATTTTTATTTGAGTTATATAATATTTGATGAAATTCATATCATTGAAAAATATAATGTTTAATTTTGTTGTTCGTTATAAACTTGTATAGTTAATCAAATTAAAACACAAAATTATGCAGTTTACAGGGACAGGGAGAGAAATGTAGCAAGATACAATGAGTTCAGAAGATCACTTTTCTTGATCCCGATCTCAAAATGGGAAGATTTAACCGACGATCAAGAAGCAATTGACATGTTGCGGGAAGTTTATGATGATGACGTGGAACAACTCGATCTGTTGGTAGGAATGGCAGCTGAGAAAAAGATAAAAGGATTCGCAATTAGCGAGACAGCTTTTATAATCTTTGTCATCATGGCATCAAGGTACATCAACCTAAAAACAATATAACTAAACTAAATACCCAAAATGAAAATGTAGAACTAAAACATATAGTAGTACTAAAATATTTACTCCATTGTGTTTATCAGGAGACTTGAAGCAGATAGATTTTTCACGAGTGATTTCAATGAAGATGTGTACACGAAAAAGGGATTCGAATGGGTGAATACAACAGAAAGTTTAAAAGATGTGTTGGATCGGCATTACCCGGAGATGAGCGATCGATGGATGAACTCAGCAAGTGCTTTCACGGTGTGGGATGCTCCCCCGGAGCCTCATAATCCCATCCCGATATATTTCCGTGTCCCATGATGATACATTGTTTATGTTTTTGATGTACTTCATTAATTATTGTATTTTTTTTATGTGTGTGATTTGTGTAATTAAATTTGTTTTCAAATAAGGGTGCATCCGGTTCCAGTCACACGGACCTACTTACCTTGCTTGTTCATGACATGCTACAAAGCTATCCCTTGTTAGTGTATGATAAGTTAATAACATCGAAGTTTTTTTCCTTTTTTATGTAAAAAAGTACTTTGTATTACTATATATAATATGTACATTTACTTTTGTGAGACATGCATGATATATACTTCAAGATACAAAAGAATGAAATAGAAATATTGTTTGATGTTTATTGAAAGAAAAAATAGAAAGAAGAAAGTTACAATCATTTAAGAAATTAAAAAATTATTACTAATTTTGGAGAGCAGGCAGATATTAATATATATATACAAAGTAGAACAACCTTATCTACAGTAACTTTCGCTGACATCATGCTGACGTCAGCAATTTTGTCTTTTTATTTATTTATTTATTTATTTATTTTTTTTAAGATTTGTATACTTTGAGAGTTTCTTATTTTTACCACTTATCTTTTGGGTTTTTTAACTTTAGTCTAACTTTTTGTATACAAGTATACTTTACTTTAACTTATTTTTACCACTTAACTTTTGGGTTTTTTAACTTTAATCTAACTTTTTGTATACAAACTTAAGTGTAGTTTTTTTACCATCAAACTCTTGGTTTTGGCCACCTATTTTTTTAGTTTCTACCCCTTATAGTAAACTTTTAGTTTCCAGACTTTTAGGTAATGTTGTATGTATATATGTTTGCATGACGCAACGTCGATCCCGGGCAACGCCCGGGGTCAAAATACTAGTTTATTAACAAAAGACTAGGCCGAGCGAACCCGACTTTTAAAAATTAAAGACCAGTACGTCTTTATTTCAAATAGGCCAGGCAAAATGGGTGGGTCGGGCAGGTTTGAGTAACGGGTCAAAACGGGTGCGGGTCAAAACGGGTCATTTCATGAATGCGGGTGAAAACGGGTTGGGTGCGGGTCGACCCGCAATATGTTTCATTTTTAAGTTTATTAACCACATTTTATTAAGATAATTATTTTGCATTCAACAAATCAAAAACCAAGATTATAATATGTTTTTATAAATGATAAATTAAAGTTATTAAAGATAAATAAATAATAATATTATTGAGAATAAAAATTAATTTGTAACTTGGAAAAAATTACAGCAAAGTAACTAAATGCTAAAGAATACATGGAGCACATTATGCAACAAAATAAAATAAATACGAATATTAGTAAATAAAGTAAAATGATATAGTTTATTTATTTTATTAAGAATAAAAAAACATACCACTAACTAACAAAGTAAAACATATACACATGTCCCAATTTACCAATACCTCAACAAGTAAATAATCCTCACTAACAATAAACGTACATCCATTTATTCACAAGTTACTAGTCTTTGAAGCACATCATGTTTACAATTTATAGTACCACATTTGGAAAATATATCCAGCCTATCATCCCTGTCTTTATACCCGTCACTGTATTGTTTCCCGTCAGTGTGAGAATGGGTGAGTGGTTGATATACCCGCTCGACCCATTCTATAAATTGTTTAG
>CM067169.1:48148664-48153664 GCA_034093135.1 Erigeron breviscapus
TAGGGAGATACGAAACTCACCTTGATCGGCAAAGAAGCTTAAGTCGAGTTAATAAAAGATTAATAGCGAGTATTGGGCCCCACGCGTTCACAACCTATCAAAGCATGTCATATAACATAATGTCAACTTTATAATCATAAATAAGTTGGTTCCTTATGTTTAAGTTGAGTCACGAACCCACAGTTACTTCTTAACATTACCGAGTGTGAAACATAACACTTTGACTAGACATTTTTAGAAATGCACGAAGGTTCATACAAAATGAAGGTTACCACGAGAAACTAGACTCTCTTACGATTCCAACGATAGGTCATACGACTTATTTGGAGTCACGGATCAAAAGTTATTAACGTTTAAAAACTGACGCGCGCGAATGTCCAGAATGAATCCACTGCGCCGTAGTGGGGCAAAGCCAAGCCACTGCGCCGCAGTGGGCCAAAACAAAGCAAAATGGGCAGTGGTAATCCACTGCGCCGCAGTGGGACTAGGCCCCTCCACTGCGCCGCAGTGGGACAATTCCCAGCACCAGCACCAGCACCAGCAGCCTAAGTGCAGAAACGAACCAAAAACCTCCAAAACTCGACCCAAACCATACCAAAACGATTTGTAGGAGTTTGAAACTCATTTTGAAGCTTAACTAAGTGTCATTAAACATAAATACACATAACCCATTACAAATTTCCATTCCAAAACATCAAGAACACCTCCAAATCGATCAAAACCTAGCCAAACCCTAATTGAACCCTAATTCCGTTTTGACCCGATTTAAGACTTGTAAATGTACGAGATGACTAGAAACAAGTAAACTAACATAAATAGAAGTGAATGGGATGAATTTGACTTACCAAAGCTTCCTTTCCGAGCTAGAACCCAATTTAGGTCAAAATGGGTGAAAGTCTTGAACTATGAACTTCAAACTTATGATCAATTGAAGATTATATGGTGACAATGATGATGATTCTTGTATTTAATCAGTTCCAAAACACCAAATAGATGCAAGAGAGATGAAGAATCGAAATGGGTTTTGGTCTTGCCTTTTACTTGAGAGAAAGAGAGAAAAAGAGAAGATAAGAAATGAAAGGGGGGAGAAAGAGATAAGGAGAGGGTTGGGGTCAAATGTGGCTGGTGGGTCATGGACTACCCACGGGCCGACCCGTTTCTCTTCTCTAGCCAATTTACAATAGTTACACATTTAAACACCGATCAAAACATATTATCGACCCGAATATAACACATTGCCATTTAATTCACAAAACGACCCAACTAATTCGTTAACTTAAATTGTTAGTCATATTACACGAAAAGTCAACGGGTCAAAATTCACGGATGTTACATTATTCCCCCGTTAAAAGAATTTCGTCCCGAAATTCCACAAAACACTAATTGCTAAATAAATGCGGATACTTAGACTTCATATGATCCTCTCGCTCCCAAGTGAACTCGGCTCCACGCCTAGCATTCCATCTAACCTTAACAATCGTGTAGCGTTTACTCTTGAGTTTCTTTTCTTGACGATCCAAGATCTCTACCGGCTCTTCAACAAAGTTCAAATTCGAATCAACCCTAATTTCGTCCATAGGCACATGATGTGTAGGATCCGCCAAACACTTGCGCAAGTTACAAATATGAAACACATCATGCACACCGTTAAGCTCTTGAGGCAAGTCTAGCCGATAAGCAACTTTCCCAACCCGTTCAAGAATCTTGAAAGGACCAATATACCTTGGTGCAAGTTTTCCCCGCTTCACAAAACGTACGACGCCTTTCCAAGGTGACACTTTCAAAAGTACAAAATCACCAACTTCAAACTCCAACGGTCTCCGCCTCACATCGGCATACTTCTTTTGACGTTCACGGGCCAATTGCAACTTCTCCTTAATTTGAGATATTACCTTAGTCGTTTCAACCACAATTTCTGGCCCGATAAGTTGACTCTCCCCAATTTCCGCCCAAGCTAGAGGAGAGCGACATATCCTACCATACAATGCTCTAAAGGGCGCCATTTCAATGGTAGCATGATAACTATTGTTGTATGAAAACTCAACTAGCGGCAAATGGTCTTCCCAACTTCCACCAAAATCAATCGCACATGCCCTCAACATGTCTTCAAGTGTTTGAATGGTTCTCTCGGTTTGTCCATCCGTTTGAGGGTGAAACGCCGTGCTCATGTCTAGTCGAGTACCCATTGCTTTTTGGAAAGCTTCCCAAAAGTTTGATTTGAAACGGGCATCTCTATCAGAAATGATAGAAATCGGCACTCCATGCTTAGATATTACTTCCTTGATGTACAAACGAGCCAATGTGTCAAATTTATCGGTTTCACGAATGGCTAAAAAGTGAGCCGACTTCGTTAACCGATCTACTATCACCCAAATCGTGTCACGGCCGCTTCTCGTCTTCGGTAGTTTAGTAATGACTTTACCTCTTTGCATAAGAACACAACCCAACCCTTGCCCCGAGGCATCACAATAAACAACAAAATCTTCAATTCCATCCGGTAGTGTCAAAATAGGAGCATCACATAGCATATCTTTAAGAGTTTGGAAGGCGCTTTCTTGTCTTTCGCCCCATTCAAAGTTTCTCTCCTTTTGAGTCAAGAGAGTAAGTGGTTGTGCAATACGGGAGAAATTTTCAATGAATCTTCTATAATAACCCGCCAATCCAAGAAATTGGCGGATCTCGGATGGCGTTTCGGGTCTTCTCCATTTCTTGACCGCTTCAATCTTACTTGGATCCACATGAATACCATCCTTGCTCACTACGTGACCAAGGAAGTGGACCTCTTCCAACCAAAACTCACACTTGGAGAATTTTGCATACAACTTCTCCTTCCTTAGTAATTCAAGTACTTCACGCAAGTGCTCAACATGCTCCTCCTTCATCTTTGAGTATACAAGTATGTCATCAATGAACACAATGACAGACTTGTCTAAGTATGGTTGACACACCCGGTTCATCAAGTCCATGAACACCGCCGGTGCATTAGTCAACCCAAAGGGCATTACGGTGAATTCAAAGTGACCATACCTTGTGCGAAAAGCCGTCTTGGGAATATCATCTTCATGTACCCGGAGTTGATGATAACCCGAGCGAAGATCGATTTTTGAGAAGTGCTTAGCACCTTGAAGTTGATCGAATAAGTCATCGATCCTAGGGAGAGGATATCGGTTCTTCACAGTAAGCTTGTTTAATTCCCGGTAATCAATACACATTCTGAAGGACCCGTCTTTCTTTTTGACGAAGAGAACAGGAGCACCCCAAGGAGATTGACTAGGGCGAATGAAACCCTTCTCTTGGAGCTCCTTGAGTTGAGTTTGTAATTCTTGCATTTCGGTTAAGGCTAGTCTATACGGAGCTTTTGCCACGGGCGCGGCTTCGGGAATCAGATTAATACGGAAATCAAGTTCACGAGTTGGAGGTAATCCCGGTAAGTCATCCGGAAAAACATCGGGAAATTCACAAACAACAGGAACGGTCTTCAATTCTACTTTTGTGATGGTAGCACTAAAGACTTTAGGATTAGAGGAATCGGGGATTTCGCCTTGAACCCTAAGAATTCTACCGTTAGTCAAAGGTATCTTAACAACTCTCTCGCCACAATCAATAGTCGCGTTTACCGCCGCTAACCAATCCATACCCACTATAATATCAAAACTACCAATGTCAAGAGGCATGAGGTCAATGAAGAAGTCGACATCTTCTAAAGTTAAGACACAGTCGCGAAGTATTTGACTAAGTCTAGTTAGTGACCCGTTTACCACTTCAATGTCAAGCACATAGTTTAGAGCACAAGGATGCACATCAATCAAAGGAACAAAGTTAGAGGATACGAGGCTAAAATCGGCCCCGGAATCAAATAGAACGGTTGCATAATGACCATTAAGGAGAAAGGTACCTGCTACTACGTTGGGATCGTTGCGGGCTTCATTTGCATTGGCCGCAAAGGCTCGGCCGCGTGGTTGCACTTGATTGTCTTGTTGTCCCCGGTTTTGGTTAGGCCCGACCATTTGTAGTTGGTTGGGGTGGACGGCTACTTGCACTTGTTGTCCCACCCATCGAGGACAAGTATTACGGTAGTGGTCTCGACTACCACATTCAAAACATTCACCTCTTCGTTGGTTACCTTGAGGAGGAACGGCCCGAACAGGAGCCACATTCATTGGACCCGCCCTTGGAGCTCTACAATCTCTGGAGAGATGCCCCACTTAGTTACAATTAAAGCATGCTCTGCATTGGGCATTGGCGGGGTGATGTTGGTTGCATCTCCCACAGAAAGGATGGGGTCCAGTATAAGCTTTCCTAGCCGGTTCCACTGCCGCCATCACCCTACCCCTATTTGCATTCTTGGGGTCAAACCTTCCCACTTTCTTTACCCCACTAGACCCTCCCACTTCTTTCCTCTTGTTTGTTGAGGATTTGCTCAAGACACCGCTCCTCAACAAGTCTTCAGTCACACTCCCGGCTCGGTTAACAGCATCGGCCAAAGAAGTAGGCATGTTAGAGTTTACATAAGATCGGACTTGAGGATTCAAGCCCAATACAAACTTCTGGATGGCCTGAGACTCGGAACCCACCAAATGAGGAATGAGGGTAGACAACTCTTGAAATCGTCTAACATAGCTTTTGTAATCGGCTCCCTCCATATTGAGATTAGCAAACTCAATGGTCAAATTTTGTAGTTCATAGGGAGGACAAAACTTGGCCTTCACCTTGTCCTTGAAATCGACCCATTCCAAGTTATGAGTCCGTCCCAAGGTTATCTCTTGGTTCCACCAACTCAAGGCGTCATGCCTAAACATACCGGATGCATAAGAAATCCGGTCGTCGTATGTGCAATGACTTCTTTCAATCACTGCTTCAATCTCCTCAAACCACCTTATACACTCAGTGGGACCACCTCTTCCATTAAACTCCGGTGCCCCACAGCTTTTGAAATCCTTAAATATGCACCCCTGTCGATATCCCCCATATTGATTATACATGGGCATGCGGTTATCAAC
>CM067169.1:48163664-48174895 GCA_034093135.1 Erigeron breviscapus
TGTCTTGTTTTGAATATTCAAAGTCTTTATTTATCAACTTTGACCTTAATTAATTTTGTTTGTGTTATATAATAGTTGATGAAAGTTATATAAATTGGTTAAGTTTTAGATATATTTTTATTGGATATAAAATTCATCAATAATTATATAACAAAAAAATATATATTTAAGGTCAAAGTTAAATAACAAAGACTTTGAATATTCAAAATGTGACACTTATAGTGGGACGGAGGGAGTAGTAAATCTAGCTTTTGTCCGGATATATATATGCTTGCAACGAAAGTCGCACATATGCACTTTCCGAAACATCGAACTATTAGGTTGAAGTTATTATAATACTCCGTACGAGTTTGGAATACCCACACTTCCAATAAATAATTTTTGCTTTAGCAAAAAGTTATTTACGTAGTATATATATAACTCCAGACACAATCAGTATTTTAAAAAACTGAATTACTATCGAACGAAGCTAACTTGGGGGTAGTGTGAGCAGTTGCCCCATGCCTATATTGATACAATGTAACTTTTTCTAACTTACCTTCTTAATTTGCTCATATTCTGGCTCCATCTTTTATTATTGTTGTAGCCATAATTTGAGTTTTTCGAACCAAGACATACTTGTTCTAAAACAGTTTTTTTTATTACCGGGTTCTATTAAATGTTTCGGAAAACATCTCATGATTTCTCCAAATGTTTCGATGTTTGAGTTGACTTATCCTGGAAGGTTAATTACAAAAATCGTCCCTAAGGTTTGTTAAAAATTACATGTTTCATCTCTACTTTGCATAAAGTACAGTTTTGATCCTTAAATTTGGACATCCATCAACAATTTTGGTCCAAAAACGTTGACTTTTTGATCAAAAGTGTTGACTTTTGGACCAAATGTGTGAATGAAAGTAAAAAGTCGGAGATCAAAACCGTAATTTAATGATATAGGTAAAGCCTGCAATTTTTAACAACTTACATGGAGAATTTTTGTAATTAACTCTATCCTAAGATATAGGATAAAAATAGGACAATTAGTGTTCTCTAATGATAAACAAGTATGGGCACATTTGCTCTTATCGATCTTTGAGAAAACCTAATTATCTTAAACTAGTGTAACCATTAATTTTTTAACACTTAAATTAACTTTAGATGCATGCTTCTACTTGTCGATTCTTTCTCTATTGGCATCATCATATCGAATTTACCTGTCAATGCCAATGCCAATGCCAATGTCAAAAGTTGCCAAAAGCAAAATTAAAAGATGGAAATGCCGATACCAAAAATTGCCCGATTTCTAAAGCACCCCCTTAATAATTACTTCGAAAACAATAGTTGGCAATTAATTAAATGAAGCCTCATTTCCAAATCATCACCTAAATAAATCTTTGACAAAAAGTTAAATTAAAAAAATATAAATAATATTGTAGTCGATCCAGCAACTTAAGATCGACCAGTTACAAGATTTGGACCTCACATAATATACCTTAATCGAACTAATATTTGGTACGTGCATAATCGATATTGTCATATTGAGCCTATACAATTTATCTACTACAAATTACTTAATTACTATCTTCTTCGATCGACCATATATAATCGAACTTGTATATATATATATAATCTAAAATGTCAATTTTTTGGCAGCTACTAAAACCAGATCCAATGGTGGTGGCAACAAAGCTTCTAACACGTAGACAACTTATAGACACCGGAAAACAATTTAACATGATTGCTGCATCATGGATTCAGTTCATGATTCATGATTGGATTGATCATCTTGAGGAAACACAACAGGTTTAATTAGTTTAGTCACATTGTATCCTTGTATTCATTCATATCAATCGACCAAAATATATATTTTTAATCTACGTACGTAGAATATACTTGAACTTATAAGTATATGATTACGGTGGATTTAAATCAGATTGAGTTGAAGGCCCCTGAAGAAGTAGCAAGTCAATGCCCTGTAAAAACATTCAAGTTTTACAAGACCAAAGAAGTTGACACTGGTTTTCATAATATCAAGAAAGGCCATCTCAACATCAGAACTCCTTGGTGGTATGCATGATCAATTTTTATATATCTATATCTATATCTATCAATTACTCCTATATAAGAAATATAATATGGTCAACAATGATAATTATTTTTGTAAATTATGATGATTAACATATTCCACCTTATTTAGGGACGGGAGTGCAATATACGGAAGTAACTCAACTAAATTGAATCAATTGAGAACATTTAAAGACGGAAAGCTCAAGATTGGTGAAGACGGCCTTCTCCAACATGGCGATGATGGAGTTCCATTATCAGGTGATGTTCGTAATGGTTGGATTGGACTGTCAACCTTGCAAGCCCTTTTTATCCTTGAGCACAATGCCATTTGTGACATGTTAAAGGCACGTTATATATACACACACATCCATTCACATAATTCACTAATTTTCATCCTAATTTTAAATTTTAACAAAACTGTTATGATCTAGGAAGAATACCATGATTTGGAAGATGAAGATCTATATCGTCATGCAAGACTGGTTACTTCTGCTATCATCGCCAAAATCCACACCATCGATTGGACAGTCGAGCTTCTTAAAACAGACACACTTCATGTAGCAATGAGAGCTAACTGGTAAATTACTTGCAAACTTGAAGGAACTTAGTTAACTAAAATATATCCATTTGTACTTGGATTAATCAACTTATTTATACAAAATGAAATAATTAATTCAGGTATGGTATATTGGGGAAAAGTTTCAAGGACACATTTGGGCATGTTGGAGGACCCATTCTTGGAGGTCTTGTAGGATTAAAGAAAAGCAATAACCATGGGGTACCCTACTCGCTCACTGAAGAGTTTGTGAGTGTTTACAGAATCCATTCTCTCTTACCTGATCAGCTATTCATCAGAGATGTCAATTCTGCTCCAGGCCCTAACAAATCTCCCAAATTGACAAAAAAGTAAGGCCGGCTTTGTACACAATTTCTCATACTTTGACATATTAAGTAGTCATGTAAGAGATCAATAAGTATGTGTGTGTTTGATAAATTAATTTACAGGGTTGACATGATAAATTTGATTGGGAGGGGAGGAGAAAATGAATTATCAAAAATTGGATTCACAACACAAATGGTATCAATGGGACATCAAGCAAGTGGAGCACTTGAACTGTGGAATTATCCGGCATGGCTTAGGGATATTGTGCCTCAAAATGTTGATGGTACTGATCGTCAAGATCATGTCGACTTAGCCTCACTAGAGAGTAAGCACAAACAAACCATAAATTACATCAAAATATATTTTTTCTGTTTGCTAAAAATAATATAATTGTTATTTGATCAAAACACACAATGGTGCAGTTTACAGGGATAGAGAACGGAATGTAGCAAGATACAACGAATTTCGTAGATCACTGTTCTTGATCCCGATCTCAAAATGGGAGGATCTAACAGATGATCAAGAAGCTATTGATATGTTGCGTGAAGTGTATGACAACGACGTGGAGATGCTTGATTTGTTAGTAGGAATGGCAGCTGAGAAAAAGATCAAAGGTTTTGCCATCAGTGAAACGGCTTTTGTGATATTTATTATCATGGCATCAAGGTACGTTCAACTATAAAAACAGTAACATAAGTGAAAATTTAGAAATGAACAAAAGGAAAATCAATTATTAATATATATTTGAATTCGGCAGGAGACTTGAAGCAGACAGATTTTTCACAAGTGACTTTAACGAAGATGTGTACACGAAAAAGGGATTGGAATGGGTGAACACAACAGAAAGTTTGAAAGATGTGTTAGACCGACATTACCCGGAGATGACTGATCGATGGATGAACTCAGCAAGTGCTTTTACCGTATGGGACGCTACACCGGAGCCTAATAATCCCGTACCAATATTTTTTCGTGTCCCTAAATGATTGTTTGTATTTATATAACTTTTTTGTATATTCAATGAATTATATAACGTATTTTATTGTGTATAAGATTTGAAAGTTTATTTGTGTTTATAATGCTATCTTGTGGAGTGAAGGAATTATCATTGATATTCATGTATGTATTTTATGTAATAAAAATATTGTATCGTATATTGTATTTTGTACATACATTTATTTGAGTTTTAATCATGTTTGATAGAGTATAATGTACTATTAATTTGTATTATTATCCTAATTATAAAAGGTCTACATAATCAATTTGTTATCTTAAACAGCTGAATAGATAACTCATCTATGGACACACAGTTGTTGGTTTAGTTTGTTTTGTCACACATTAAATATGAACTTCATTTTTATAGCAAATCTGAAGCCTAAAATTAGTAAAAAGTGGTTTATACATACCATTCATGCATATCAAAACTGCAATTCTCCTAATTTTTTGGGGGAAACTAACTTGATTAAAAAAGAGTTATACAATTATTTAAGTGTTCTTCCTTGTTTTAACAGATACTCTGTCAAATAATGTTCTAGTTAACCTTTAAGTAAACACATTGCTCAAGATTAAACACAACATGATTCAATTAAGGTCTTGTATACAATCGCTTCTTTTTTACGCCATTAAACATTTGATCCATGCGGATTTCCATGAAATTTTTCAAAGGATGAAACCTACTGATAAGCTTCTCTTTTTGGTACATATGAATGAATGTTCTTAACCAGCTCAAGAAAAAGATTTAAACAGATTCTGATATGATTATTTATGCAGATAATTCATAGTGTCGATAGGTCAGGAATGGAGTGGCACCGTTTACCTGTGTTCATGGGTTTGACGTACCTTGCTACACGCCGACATCTACATAATGGATACAATTTGATTAGAGTCGGGAAAAATTCTATGCGAGTTGGGTATGATCCTGCTGATTTTCCCTACAGGACACCTGATGGAAGATTTAATGATCCTTCTGATGAAACTGCAGGAAGTATACAAACTTTCTTTGGCCGAAACACATTCCCAATTGATGGAAGAAAAAAGGTTTACATCTTACGTATAATTAAGAGACTAAAAATATTACAGAACGTTTGATACGCCTAATTTGGTTCTTGTATATAATCTTATAAATACATATACTATATCTTATAGTCAGTTCAATATCTGATAGCTTTAATAGGTACTAAAGTTCTGGTTTAATTCAGCTAATGAAACCAAATCCTATGGTGGTAGCAACAAAACTTCTTGCACGTAAACAATTCATAGACACCAGAAAAAAGGTTTACATCTTACGTATAATTAAGAGACTAAAAATATTACAGAACGTTTGATACGCCTAATTTGGTTCTTGTATATAATCTTATAAATACATATACTATATCTTATAGTCAGTTCAATATCTGATAGCTTTAATAGGTACTAAAGTTCTGGTTTAATTCAGCTAATGAAACCAAATCCTATGGTGGTAGCAACAAAACTTCTTGCACGTAAACAATTCATAGACACCAGAAAACAATTTAACTTAATTGCTGCTTCATGGATTCAATTCATGATACATGACTGGATGGATCATCTCGAGTCAGCAGATCAGGTTTGACCACATTACACTAAACTTCTTGACTTGATGTATGAGATATATATAAACCCATAATCTTCTACACATTATAACTAATGACTCGCATCACAGGTTGAGATGAAGGCACCTGCAGCAGTGGCCAATCAATGCCCTCTCAAATGTTTCAAGTATTACAAGACTAAAAAAGTTAATACTGGTTTACAGGACATCAAGAAAGGTCATCTTAACATTCGAACTTCTTGGTGGTATGGACAATTAGTATAACTTCGTCCAATTGATACATAAAATAATTGTTAACGATATGTTAGAGTTATACCGCCCTTTTTCTCTTTAATTCCCTCCGTCCTATAATAAATGTCCAACTTTGACTTGTCAAGTCTTTTTCTTTAAACTTTGACCATAAATATCTTTGTTTGTGTTATATAGTAGTTGATGGAAGTTATATCAATGAAAAGCATATTTAAAACTCAATCCGTCCATATATTTTATATGAAGTGTTATATAATACAACCAAAAACTTTAACGGTCAAAGTTGAAAGCAGAAGACTTAAAAAGTCAAAACTGGACATTTAATATGGGACGGGGGGTATATAGGAGATGTTATTCATCAAAGGACTTTGTGGTATTTTGTAGGGATGGGAGCTCGATATATGGAAGCAACTCTGCTCAATTGCACCAGGTGAGAACGTACAGAGAAGGAAAGCTCAAGATCACAAATGACGGTCTTCTCCAACATCAAGATAATGGATTGCCAATAGCAGGTGATATTCGTAACAGTTGGATAGGCGTGTCAGCCTTGCAAGCCCTTTTCATCCTAGAGCACAATGCCATCTGTGATTCCTTAAAGGTAGATTTTATAAAAATCCATTCGTGTCATTAACATCAGTTGATCTGTTTTTCTAAATTTCAAACTACTAGTTGTGACCAGGTAGAATACCCTGATCTAGACGATGAGAATCTATATCGTCATGCACGACTAGTAACATCCGCTGTTATGGCTAAGATACACACTATAGATTGGACTGTTCAACTTCTTAAAACCGACATCCTTCTTGCTGGAATGAGAGCAAATTGGTACATATTTTGAAATCACTTGCTTAACTGATATGGTTACATGTTAAAATTCATTAAAAGATTCAAATTTCATCAAAATTTGATTAATTCAGGTATGGTCTGTTTGGAAAAGGAATCAAAGATAGATATGGGCACGTTGGAGGCCCGTATTGGGGAGGTCTTGTGGGCTTAAAGGAACCCAATAATCATGGAGTACCCTACTCATTAACAGAAGACTTTGTGAGTGTTTACAGAATGCATTCTCTTGCACCTGATCAGCTACTCATCAGGGATATTAATTCAGTGCCCGGACATTATAAATCTCCAAAATTGAGCCATAAGTAAGAGTTTTGACATACATATCTTGGAAGATATATTTTGTTGTTTGTTTGTTCTTTGATTGATACCTAAGAGCGAGATGCAACTATATATGGATTATATGGATTAATATACCTAATATACAGGATTAACATGGTAGATCTAATTGGGGTGAGAGGAGAAGAGAAATTATCAGAAATTGGATTTACAACACTAATGGTGTCAATGGGACATCAACCATCCGGGGCACTAGAACTATGGAACTATCCAATGTGGCTTAGGGATGTTGTGCCTCATAATGTCGATGGAACAGACCGTTCTGATTGTGTCGATTTGGCTTCACTCGAAAGTAGGCTAGTTTTCATTTTTATTTTAGACATCAAATATGTTTTGTTCATACTAACAAGATTTCGTGATTTCAACTTACTTTTTTCACACAACTTAGTAATACATTTATTGTTTTCTCGAATTGTTCATCTATATAAATGTGTCATGATACAGTTTACAGGGATAGGGAGAGAAACGTACCAAGATACAATGAGTTTCGTCGATCACTATTCTTGATCCCGATATCCAAGTGGAGTGATCTTACAGACAAGAAAGAAGCCATTGACACATTGCAAGAAGTGTATGGTGATGATGTCGAACAACTCGATTTAATGGTAGGAATGTTGGCCGAGAAGAAGATTAAAGGGTTTGCTATCTCCGAGACCGCATTTGAAATATTCCTTCTCATGGCGTCAAGGAGACTCGAAGCAGATAGATTTTTTACTAGCGATTTTAATGAAAAAGTGTACACACAAAAAGGGTTAAACTGGGTAAACACGACGGAGAGTTTAAAAGATGTACTCGATCGACATTACCCAGAGATGACGTATCAATGGATGAACTCGAGTAGTGCCTTTACAGTATGGGATGCTCCACCAGATTCTAACAATCCCATACCAGTTTATCTTCGGATCCCTCGTTGAACTTTATGCATTTTTGTATGGAGAGTGATAAATCCAAAACAAACTTTAGCAAATTATCTCGAATACATATATTTTAGGGTCTTGCTACACTCCATTTGTTAGCAAACTCCCACCATACAGGGCATATAAATGTATACGGGCATGGTGTTACCTGCTGGGTCTTTTTTTATGAACTGTTTAATAGCATCTGACGACTGTTAACAGATTTGTTAACAGTGGTGATCCTTTTTTCTGACGGATTCAGTCTTATACAGCCCATAAACATTGATACGGATAGTATGGTGTGAGTGTAAGTACGGGTTGTATGGTGGGTGTTTATGTTGAATTGATGGGTATGAGGATAGACGAACCCATATTTTATAGCACGGTGTATTGTATAAAATATGTATTGCTATAAATGGCTAAATGTTAACACTATTATGGATTTATGGCTTTTTTTTATACATATAAAGTAATTTAATTTCTAAATTCAGTTTATAACAGACCCGTAAATTAGTATGGAGCATTTTAGGTCGTCAATTTTTGTTTATGGTTCTCATTTGGTCCAATATTGTACATTTGTACCCAATACCCATATTATCCACAACTAGTTTTACCCGTTTGGGTTGGGGCCGCCTAACTATATTTGACCATTGACGCAACTTGTGAAATTTTACAATAGTGGTTGGTACCATCTATAGTTGTACAATTTTAAGTAATGATATATATGTTTGAAATATATGATTAAGACTTAAAAGTATGTCTAAAGGTTTAACAGATAATATATATGGATTCTACACATTTTTTTTTTTTAGTCTTCAATTTTGATTTGACATAAGATTTTTAAACGCGTTTACAAGTTTATTAAATCAGACATATTTATATATATTTTTTCACAATCCCTTCTTCTTCATTTATTTCAATGTCCTCATTCTATTCTTTACAAATATCAACATAATTATACAAATATCAACATAATTACATATTTAACAGAAAAAAATTTAATAATTTTCATTCAATACCAATATTAAAAAAATATATATAAAAATAATGTAATAAGTTATATTCACGTTATTCACATGCATGGTCTTAATCGCTAATTAATTAAAATTGGATTCTTTTGATTTTTTTTCTTCTTAGAAAAGAAAATTCTAACAGACTAGGCTATCGTGAAATTATCTTATTATCAAAAACTTCCAAAATTGTGATGCGACAATATAAACAGTAATTTGTTTTTTATTCCTTTCTATTCAATTATATAGCATTATTTCCGTCTCAATTTAAACGTTTTGTTTTAGTTGTTTAATTTTTTTTTCAAGTTTTATTTTGAACTTTATGTTTATGTTGTATAATAATTGATACAATATATATAGTCTCATTTTAGATGTTTTGTTTTAATCTTTTGAGTTATTTTTTCTTCCAATTTTGTTTTTAAGTATTTTCAAAAGTGTCTGATAATTAATACAAAATATGTGAACAAATTGAACTCTAAATGTATTTTTATTGATATAATCTATATCAAATAGTATATAAACAAACAAAAATATATATAAATTCGATCAAAGGTTAAAAATAATGACCGTAAAAAATCAGATGATCATGCATTAATATATAAATACTCATGGTTGAATGAGTTGTCCTTATTTTTTTTTTATATGAAAAATGTTACTTGGGACATAGCGAAGTTCGAAACTTATACATATCTTTTTGGGTCTTATCTTCTATTATGGATTTATGGCTTTTTTTAAACATATGATTATGTAATTTAATTTCTAAATTCAGTTTATAACAGACCCGTAAATTAGTATGGAGCATTTTAGGTCGTCAATTTTTGTTTATGGTTCTCATTTGGTCCAATATTGTACATTTGTACCCAATACCCATATTATCCACAACTAGTTTTACCCGTTTGGGTTGGGGCCGCCTAACTATATTTGACCATTGACGCAACTTGTGAAATTTTACAATAGTGGTTGGTACCATCTATAGTTGTACAATCTCGACTTCAAAAGTTTTCAAGACATTATGGTTTTTGGAACACCAGTTTTTATAAATACTATAATAATTCAGAATAATTTTAAGTAATGATATATATGTTTGAAATATATGATTAAGACTTAAAAGTATGTCTAAAGGTTTAACAGATGATATATATGGATTCTACACATTTTTCTTTTTTTAGTCTTCAATTTTGATTTGACATAAGATTTTTAAACGCGTTTACAAGTTTATTAAATCAGACATATTTATATATATATATTTTTTTCACAATCCCTTCTTCTTCATTTATTTCAATGTCCTCATTCTATTCTACACAAATATCAACATAATTATACAACTAACAGCAAATATCTGTAACACCCCAACAAGGCGATGTCATGAGGGTTACATACTAAGCACAACACAACATGGAAATTAAGTAGAGACAATCTAAATGCATTAAAAGGATTGAACAATCCATACAATTCAATCAAATACAAATACCGGATCATACAAAAATGCATAAGGAGCACGACCATCAAACGTTTACAAAAGAGAGTACAAAAGATGGCTTATGATCCTAAGCATAACCCATAAGCGGGAACTATGAATCACGGATCCAAGAATAGTCCAAGTCCAATCCTAGCACATGCAATCAAGAAATCATCCAATGCGTCTTTGGTTAGTTCACCTGAAAAGTGTACTAAAACGTGTCAACATAAAGTTGGTGAGTTCGTAGGTTTAAGTAATGAAAATCAAGTGTCGGGATATCAACCGTTAACGATATACGAGGATTAGAATACCTAATCACGTCCAAGGGAACCCTAAAAGGTTTCACGTTATCACAAGTCAATACAAGTCAACGTCAACGTCAAATAATCGTCAATATATATAATATCGTCTTTACGCAAGTTAAACAACCCGTATCCACGGTTATGATGATGCCGGGTGTGGATTCGTCAATCCACCGTCCACGTCTTACATAATATATAATAAACGTCTTAATATAATATCGTCATAATATGACAATGATCATACCGGGTGTGGATTCTTCAATCCACCGTCCACGTCTTACATAATATATAATAAACGTCTTAATATAATATAACATAACGTCTTTCGTCACATATAAACGTCAAACAACACGTATCACAAGCAACAATTCGATAACTAAAGTCTCGTTTCATATCATAATCATTTGTATCAACCGACAAGCGTTTAAACGACAAGTACACTTTCCACCCCAAAATAAGAATAAACGTAGGGGCTACGAGACTCACCTTTGCCTTGAACGTCAAGTTATAATTGAATTATAAGTATTCAACGAGCTATGAATGTCCCGAAATCCTCAAAGCTCGTGACCTATCATTATGTTTATATGGTATGCGTATTAATATAAGTATGTATATGTATATACACATACATGTATATGTAT
>CM067169.1:48175895-48251260 GCA_034093135.1 Erigeron breviscapus
AAGCCAAAAGACAATCGTATTTCATTGATGTTCAAAATTTACATAGTCAGGTATGTACAGTCCAAAAACATGTGGGAAACTTCATCCACAACGATAGACTACATAGTCGGAGCAATACGATTTATAGACACGTGGGAAATACATCCACCAAAAAGATTACAACTCAAAGTACAGAAGTACGAGTTGTTATAAGTTCTAGGCTTACAATATAGAAAGACTTATTACAAAATTACATCTTGCAAATAACAACGACCAGCAAAGCCACCACCAAAACCACCACAACAGACAGTATCCAGATCAACCTCCCAATAGTTTCCTTCCCCTCTCTAGCAACAGTCAACGCCTCCGCCGCCTGATGATAAGCTCCAGTCAACGCCTGAGCTTGATTCTCTATTTTCTCCCTTGTACAGATGAGGGAATTGTTCATCCTTGACAATTGTCGGCGATAATATTCCGACCTATTCAGCTGCAGATGCAACTGGCATAACAGCACTTGGATTGTAGACAGGCACTCTGGAGGGACCCGCCGCATACGGATCTCCCTGAAAGAATGAAAGACCAAGTCCACTGTTGCCCTGAACTGGTGCAGAAGGACCAGGAGCATAAGGGTCTCTAGGAGCATAAGGCAAATGAGCTCCCTCGGTAGTCCTCCTCTGATATGGAGATATCGGTGTTACAGATGATTGAACATGGATAGACACATGTTCGCCTCCAGACTCACTGGAAGATGACACTAGATTGATAGGGCGTGATTCATTGCCCGATTCCTCCATTGGTTCCTCTTCATAAGAGTCAGGAACATAAGGAATGGAGTTTGCCAAGACAGGAACTGGAGGTGTACAAGGTACAACAGCATTTGAGCTAACTCCATCCGACATGACTAGTCTGAAAAGATAGTCAAAGAATCCATATAAGTCAAATGGATAAGGCAGTACGTCTCAAATGGATGATACAGTACGCAATTTGAGTTTAAAGAAATCTTTGTCTAGATTACACACATTTGGTTTGGGTTTCTATTACCAACATATTTGAAATGCTTATATATAGGGTCACCCGCAGCCTTCCCACCACATTTTAAATATGCTGTTAATATAATCCAAACTATCACGTATATAAACCTTATGTACACACATACGATTTGAGTTTCTATTCCTAACATACCTTCAATGTTTATATATAGGGTCACCCGCAGCCTTCCCACCACATCTACAGTATGTTGTGAATATAGCTCAAACTATAACGTATATACAAAATCTAAGATATTTATTTCGAGCCTTATATTATTTTACATAATCGGGACGTAGTTGATCAGGTTAGGTCTAATTATAGACAAATAATATAATTCCTGAAATAAGTATCCTAAACCTAAATATATGACAAGACGGTTCAGACCGAAGTCTAACCTCAATATAATGACAAGACGGTTCAGACCGAAGTCTAACCTCAATATAATGACAAGACGGTTCAGACCGAAGTCTAACCTAAATATAATGACAAGACGGTTCAGACCGAAGTCTAACCTAAATATAATGACAAGACGGTTCAGACCGAAGTCTAACCTAAATATAATGACAAGACGGTTCAGACCGAAGTCTAACCTAAATATAATGACAAGACGGTTCAGACCGAAGTCTAACCTAAATATAATGACAAGACGGTTCAGACCGAAGTCTAACCTCAATATAATGACAAGACGGTTCAGACCGAAGTCTAACCTCAATATAATGACAAGACGGTTCAGACCGAAGTCTAACCTCAATATAATGACAAGACGGTTCAGACCGAAGTCTAACCTCAATATAATGACAAGACGGTTCAGACCGAAGTCTAACCTCAATATAATGACAAGACGGTTCAGACCGAAGTCTAACCTCAATATAATGACAAGACGGTTCAGACCGAAGTCTAACCTAAATATAATGACAAGACGGTTCAGACCGAAGTCTAACCTCAATATAATGACAAGACGGTTCAGACCGAAGTCTAACCTAAATATAATGACAAGACGGTTCAGACCGAAGTCTAACCTCAATATAATGACAAGACGGTTCAGACCGAAGTCTAACCTAAATATAATGACAAGACGGTTCAGACCGAAGTCTAACCTCAATATAATGACAAGACGGTTCAGACCGAAGTCTAACCTAAATATAATGACAAGACGGTTCAGACCGAAGTCTAACCTAATATAATGACAAGACGGTTCAGACCGAAGTCTAACCTCAATATAATGACAAGACGGTTCAGACCGAAGTCTAACCTAAATATAATGACAAGACGGTTCAGACCGAAGTCTAACCTCAATATAATGACAAGACGGTTCAGACCGAAGTCTAACCTAAATATAACTACATGAGGGGGGATCATTTTAGTTCGTCAAAACACAAAGAACAGTTTAGCCAGCCGACAACATGGCAAGTCAAGACATATAGATCGATTTTCATAAGACATGTATACACATTTTTAGACAGCCGTCTCATGGAAAATATAAGACAAATGATTTCATTTACCAAATCTCATGGCGTAGACAAAGACAAATCATTTACAAAGTAGTCGTGTATACAGTACATGCTTTCAGGCCCAAAGTAAAGGAAAAAGGGCGCCATAAACTCACCTTAGCGATAACAGAGCTAAAGTATGAGCAGTCAGAGAATAAGAGCAGTCTAGCCTCCACGTCTATCCAAAACCTAGGATATGAGCACGAAAGGTGAGGATCAAATCTCACGACGACAAGTATCCTACGTACCACTACTTAGCTATAGACCCTAGAATGCCATAACCGAGAATGTGTTTCAAACTTTCATTTTACCAACCAAAAGTAAATAAACTTATTTGGACTTTCGGATTAAAAGTTATTAATGTTTAAAAATCGACACGCGAAATTTCACAGTGGGTATCCACTGCGCCGCAGTGAGCCAGAACCCTGCTCACTGCGCCGCAGTGGGCTTCAAGACTGCGCCGCAGTGGGCCATGTAGCAATGGCACTGCGCCGCAGTGGGCCATTGCCAAGCTCACTGCGCCGCAGTGAGCTAACCAAGCACAAAACAGGCCCTAGCCACTGCGCCGCAGTGGGGCTAGCCCATGTCACTGCGCCGCAGTGGCCCAAAACTGAACCAGAAGCAGTAGCTGCAGGTTAAGTAGGAAAACCAAACCTAAAACCCTTCAAACTCGACCCAAATCAAACCCTTTTATTTCTAACAAGTGTTAACATGTTCAAAAGACCTGGAAACATACCATTTCGCCAATCATTTCGTCATTTCAATCATTTAGACCTCAAAACCTAATTCTAAGTCAAAACCTAATTAAGTTAACCAAACCAAAACTCATTTCATTTCCATGGCTATCTAATTCATTTAAAAATACTGAAATTAAACTTGAAATGGAAATTAAATCAAATCAAAAGTTCATAGAAAAGTTAACTTACTACTTTTGATGTTCTTGAAGGAAAAATTAAAGAAGATGATGGTTCCTTGGATTTATCCTTGCTAAAACAAATTGATGATGGTGAGGTTGAGATTGAATTCTAGATTTTAAGTTTGTGAATTGTGTGTGTGTGTTGTGTTGTGTGTGTATGAGTCGACAGAACAAAGAAAGAAAAAGGGGGGAAGTGTTTGTTGTTTTAATTCCCACCACAAACAAAGGGGCCGGCCTATGTGGCTCCTTTTCAGTCATTTAAATACCCCAAATTTGGTAAAATGCTTACGATTTAATACCGTTTGACCCAAAGGTTAAAATGTAAAGTGAAGGTATTTTTCCTCGTCTCATTTTAGTCAAGACAAGCCAATAAAGTTTCGTCAAAGGGAACTTTATAAAATTAAGTCTAGACAGTCTATTTATTTTGTACAAGACATAACCTTTAAATATTTATTTAAAGTTATTTTTAAAGACTCGGCATTCGTCTAGATAGCTAATAGTCTACGTCATCAAGATACGTCTATTTTGACTAAGTCAAAAGTCCAAAAGTCTAATAAGTTCCACGTCAAATGACTGTCTAATCGAGATTAGGACTAACCCGATGTTAATTAATTACGAGTTGTCACTGTGTCTCATACTGAAGCCAAAAATGTTTTACAAGAAGTTGGATATACTGGTCCATTGGCTTTAGTAGTTAAAATGAAACATTTAACTGGCATTTGGAACTACTTATTGAGCACAATTTCGAAAACCTTACAAGTAAAGGCAGGCAACTTTGATCAACCTAATGTCCTAGAATTGCAGATTTTTCATGCAATGGTCACCATGACCAGAATAGATTTTGATGCTTTAATCTTTAAGGACCTTGTTGATCGCGTTCAATAAGAAGAGTCTTACCATACCTTATGGTAGGATTCTTGCTCTTATTATTGAGGCGATTCTTGACAATGATTTCAGTCTGGCAACTGGTCAGACTGTGGAATGCAAGTCTATAAATAACAACATCTTCAATAGTCCTAAGGTATCTGTGCAGGGTCTGACCCGAGCAATGCAGATCTACCTTGATTTTTGCAGGAAAAGAGAAGAGGAATAAGAAGCACTTAGGGAAGCTGTCCCTTCTTCGACGCGATCTGGGTCTGACACTCAATCTGCTAATCAGGGGGACCCAGGTACACATGCTTCTGAACCCTCAAACTCTTCTGAATCTATTCAACATTCTACTCCTACAAAAGAGGGTGTAGGGTTGGCCAAAACATCAGCCTCCCTAACCACACCTTCCTCCATTCGCTCAAAATCTGACTCTAAAAGAGCCCTTGTTGAGGACTTAGTACCTCTCAAGGCCAAAAAGAAAAGATCTTCAAAGAAATCTTGTGTCAGCTTCTGGGGTTGATATTGCAACATCATCTCTTGAGATCCCCCAAGGTGCAGGGAAAGCTAAGGAACGTTCCAAAGCTGTCCCTGCCACCCAAGCTGACAAGCCGAAAACACCACCCATCTGCACTCTCCTAAAAGAGTGTAGACGAGTTAAAGGGAACACCTTGCTACCCAACCCTCCAAACAGGGTGAAGGTATTGAAAGAAAGACCTCCTCCCAAGGTCATACTGTGTCAAAACCAAATTCACCATCATCAGCCTCCCAAAAGGTTGATGATATCATTAAAGGGGTAACAGAGGATCTAGCCCAGATCCAAAGTGAGTCAGAGTCAATGCACATCATTTCTGAGGATGGTCAGCCTAAGGAGAGAAGTATCGAACGCATAGGTGACACTGCTTCTCCACCCCAAGCTGATCAGACTTCTTCTATCTTACACTCTGAGTCTGCACAGGCTGCCAATGCCCCTTCTATGTCACAAGGAGGGGTACAGGCCTCAATTCTCCCTAAGGATACTTTGGTGCAACAACACACCTCTGTTGAAGGGCAATCAAATGCACAAAACATTACACCTGCAGAGTCTGTGTCTGCATCTGTCCTCGAGACAGAGGGATTCTGCAGGTTACTTGGCTGTCTTTAAGGCAGTCATGTCAGCCCCTTGTACAGCAAAGGGAACCATTGATGGTCATTGATATAAACAGAAATGAGCTTAATTGAAGGTTTAATGGTGGAAATATGGTTAGTGTGTGAAATGTGTGTTTGTGTGTGAAAGGGAGGTTGAAGATAAGTGAGAGAAAAGTATGTTATATGTGTTTTATTATCTCCAAGGTTAATTACAAATGACTTAGGAAGGAGTATTTATACTCTAATCACAATTATAACTAATACTCCTTCCACTATTGAATATTTACAATTTAACACCATATTTATATTTCTAACAATCTCCCCCTTGGTGTTGAATTGTAAATGTTGCATCGTCTTCGGTCTTTAAATAACATGATGAGCCCATTTGTTGAAAATCTTCAATGTTGATCGGACTTTGAAGCTTTCTCATTGTCTTCAACGTCTTGTATCAACCTTGACTTTGAATCTTCTCAACAATCATATAAATTTGACGATGACTTATTAATTCTTGATCTTCTCTTGCAACTTTGAATAATTTGGAAGCATCTTTGAAATCTTTGTACCTTTTGAGCTTTCACAACTTGAACTTTTGAATGTTGATTTCAACTTGATGTTGCTAGGAGAAGTAACTTGAATCTTTGAGTAGCATGCGGAAGCTTGGTTTTGACTTTGAATTCCTTGAATTCTTTTGGTATTGCGGAAACTTGATTTAACTTTGAATTCTTTTGGCTTTGCGGAAGCTTGGTTTTGGCTTTGAAAATTCATTTCTTGGTCTAACTTGTCTCTGAATCAACAATCATCTTGGAGCACTTGATTCTTTGATCAATTAACACTTGCTCCCTCTCAAACAATCAACTATCTTGGAGCAACTTATCAAGTAAACGAATTATCTTCAAATTTCTTGCTCCCCCTCGAACAAACAATCATTTCGGAGCATATTTAACATTCATGAGTTTACTCTTGCTCCCCCTCAAATGAACAATCTCTTTTAAACTATAAACGAACTTAATATCAAAAGAACAAACTTCATCTAATCTCAAACTTTTCATCTCTTCTCAAACATTATTCAATCTCACACTCTTGTAATCATCAAACAATGATCATATTTCTCCAACAAATCTTTTAATTATCGACCATGTACTTTCCAAAATTAAAATCATCTTAATATTCTCGATCTCGAAACAATCTTTCAACTTTCAACATATCAAGATAATTATTCACTCCCATCACCTAAACTAATAATCCTTTGAACAACCAAACACAATGAATATCAACAATCAAATTCTACCAAGAACCTAGAATTCTATCTATCAATCAATTAATCATTTCTCCCCCTTATGATGAATATGTGAAACGTGTTCATCATACAATAATGATTGATAGCATAAACGGTAGATGACATCAAACAACAAGCAAGCAAATTAACCCAACCCAATTCCCAATGAACCTATTGGTGAACTAGAATTTGAGGTTTCGTTGTTGGAAAAATATTTTAATATGGTCTTTGTGTTCTTTGTGTTTGTGTGAAGAGAAATGAAATCCGGATAAAAGTGATCCGTTAACACAACCAGAAATCAAAAAGATTAATGGTGTGGCCTAAAAATACGATTACTATTTTTAGGACTTCCCATTATCATCGAGAAATGCACAAAGCTTATCTCTAAATGGTTCGGTCTATGGCTTTTAAACCGATAGATTGCTTTAAAGAATGTAATTCATGGTCAGTGTCACACAGGCGTTCGATAACCATGCCATACTATCCTCAAAGACTTTTGGGTAAATAAATCCGAGGTCACATAGACTTCCCGTTTACTCAACAAATTCATAAAATGAAAATGTGATACCTACGTTCAACGTTGGAAATTATGTTAGCATTGGTAGGATTTCCATTCGATCATCGTGGAATATCAAAAAATATGATATCACTACGAATGTTCCGGCAATATCACAAAGATATGCGATGTCACAAAGACATATAAAGACTCTATGTGTCCTAGTCAAATGAAAGAATATTTCAAGTACGCTCTAGACTCAATAAGTGATCAAATGAAGTCGGGGACCGGAGTAGAGTGTCTCCCTTTTTCAATATCAACATCTTCCAAATGAAGAGTCGATAGAAATGTGAAAATCTCCGTGAGAATAAAACAAGCATTTGTTAAGAAATACTTGAGTGGTTAGGTAAAGATGTGCATTGCTTCACTGGGTCCATGAAGTCTTCTTCAATATCGAGAAATCAACAAATGAAATCCGATAGAAACGTGTTGACCGGCTTTTTAAGAATTTTGGGGAGGGCTTTCATTTCTTTTAGCCCTTTCTCACATCATCATTTCACCGTAACCTCTCACTTTTCGACTACTCCCTCATGTCCTATTTGCACAAACAACATCACACTCATAAACCCTCACAATCTAGAATAGAGAATTTAACTCCGGGGTTAGATCTCATCGGCGATGACAAGATCATGGAGTTTTTATGAGTGGCCTAAACTCTCGTGTGCAAATCTAACACCGAACTTCAATGAATATGATCGAAAATGGTTTGAAAAGCATCCAAAGTGTTTATAAAATGGAAAATGAGTTTAATCACTTGGAAGTTTTGGTTTTATAAACAAACTCCCCTAAATATATGCATGATTTAAACAAAGTTTTTGCATATAAAGGGTGAGTAAAGATTTTGAAAGTTGCTCACAAACATTAAAAATGAGACTACAAAGGCAGTACACAAAGGCGTTCGATGCCTTGCATCTCATCCTAAAACTTTGTGAGTAACTAAAAGACAAAGTAAAAATGATGAAAAAAGAAAATCTTTTTGGATTTTTCTAAAAAGAATGAAATTATAAACACGGTTTTAGAACGGGTTACACACTGAAGTGTGCATAAGCCACTATTCATCAAATCACTTGGAAATCACTTTTGGAACCCATTTGAGATTGGGTCCAATGGTTTTTGAATTCTTGAAAGTCCAAATGTAAGTCTCATCGATTTGATGAATAGATGTTGCATTCCACGGAGAACTAAAACCCGGTGGTTTAGTTGAAAAGAGTTTGCGTGGAAGCAACGGTGAAAAATCATTTGATTTCTTTGAAAAACTTTCAATCTTGGGAGATTGAGTTGAAAATTGATTTTTCGAAGGAAAATCATTCACTTTTTGCACAACTGCTTTCACAGGTTTTGGTGCAAGATCAAAAAGTTTCGAAAAAGAATATTTGAATGATTTTGACTCAACTGACTTATCTTTAGAAATCGTCTTCCATATAGATTTAGTCAACTGAGATTTTGCTTGAGAAATGTGTGATGAATTATCCTCGAAGGATAGAAAAGACACAAAAGTAGTTGTTCCATCAAAAATAGGTTTCTTAGAGTACTTCTTACCCTTTTGCAAGGAGTAATTAATAAACTGAGACACCTTTCTTTCAAAAGGTTTTGAAGATTTACCCGTGTAAACCCTCTTTGGAACATCAACTTTTGGTTTGGATGAATTAGATTTTGGAAAACATTTTGACACCTCGGTCTTTGGAATCGTAGAATTACTCGATTGTTTCATGAGTTTTTCAAGCTTTGTGTCCAACGATTTTGATTTAAAAGATGCAATTCAGTTCTCCATCTTTTCAAGTTGTTTTGTAACCGAAGCATTTAAATCAGAGAAAGAAATTGTTGACACATCAGATTTTAATTTCGAAACAAGAGTATCTTTCTCAAAAAGTTTGGATTCCAAAGATGAAATGTAATCTTGTTGATCTTTGATTATTTTCAAAAATCTTTGTTCTTTGCTCACAAAAATTGTGGACTTATTTCGCAACTCATGGTTAAGCTCAGAAATCTTTTGTTGCCAAACAAGTTCGTTTGATTGATTGTCCAAAACAATTTTATTGAGCTCTTTGGAAGAATTGTCCAACTCATTTGTTAATTTGAAAATCTTTGATTGCAAATGATCATTTTCTTTTTGAAGACTTTCCATGTTGGACAAAATGAGATCATTTTCAGATTTGAGCTCTTTATTCTCGGATTTGAGTTGGTCAATTTCAAGTCGAAAACTTTTCATAGCAGACAAATTGAGAGTATTACCAGACTTGAGCTCTTCGTTCTCAGATTTGATTCGGTCAACTTCAGATTGAAGACTTTCCATGACAGACAAGCTGGAATTATCAGCAGATTTGAGCTCTTTGTTCTCAGATTTGAGTTTGTCAATTTCAAGTTGAAACCTCTGGTGTTCTCTCACAAATGTTTTAAAAGTATTGTTAGAAATCCAAAAATAGTGATAAATTGTAATCTAGAATAGAGGAATTTCTTGTTGTTAAGTCATAGATAAATGATCACTAAGGTTGAGGGGCTAATAGTGAAAATTAGAATAGTTGAGTAGTTAGACTATAAATAGCCATCTCATACCTTAGAGATCATAACTAACACATAACCTTGTAATAATCATTACACCTTTAATTCCAGATTTACACACAGTTACTTAATTCTCTCTCAAAACACACACAAAACACACCAAGAACACACACTGAAAACCGCCATTGTTGGATTGAATTCAGTAGCTAAAATCGTGTTATAACAAGTGGTATCAGAGAGAAACATCAATCTGATGTCGATCCATAACTGAATTCAATCACAATTTCATCAAAATCAATTTTAATCTCAAATTCTGTTCGTAATATTTCACCTACTGGTTCTTCAAAATTCACACATCAAATCACATAAAATCACAGTTGTTTGTTCATCAATAGATTCGTGGTTATTGATAATATAATCCTGTCAATTTTCAAGTTCCAATTCAATCTAAATCTCGAGATTGAATTTTGAGTTTTGGCGCGTAATTTCAGGGATTTGAATCAGTTGTATTTTGTGTTAAATTTTGTTCATAATCTTGTTGCGGACATGATTTCAAACAGTTTGCAAGTGATTTCGTGATCTAACTCCTAGTAATTCATAAGATATCAAAGTTTTAAAAAGTTGTTAATGGAGTTTTTCTGGAAATATGTTCAGATGAAGAAGATGACCAAGACGATCTTCCTAAGATCGTTTTAGTTCAGTGATTTGTGCTTGTTAAGACGATCCTCACAAGATCGTTTTAGTAAAGAGTGTGTTGTGGTAGTGTTGATTCTGGCTAATTAATCCAAAAGGATTGGTTTGGTCATTTCAAACACTTAGAAGTTTTTGAGAAAGAAAACAAGACGATCTTCATACCAAGATCGTCTCATTTCCTACTTACCCAGAACGATCTTCAAACCAAGATCGTTTCATTTTTTCCCAAGACGATCTTCATCTAAACCGTTTCATACCTTCAAAACTCAAGACGATCTTCATACCAAGATCGTCTCATTTCCTACTTACCCAGAACGATCTTCAAACCAAGATCGTTTCAATTCCTGGTTAATCAAGATCGTTTCAATTCCTGGTTAATCAAGATCGTTTCAATTCCTGGTTAAATCAAGATCGTTTCATTTCATAATCTTACCAAGATCGTTTCACATTCTGTTCTTCAAGATCATTTCACTTTCTATACTTAACCAAATTTCATTGAAATCCTAAAACGATCTAGCTCAATACGATCTTACCCAGAACGATTTTGTAAAGATCGTTTCAATTCCTGGTTAATCAAGATCGTTTCAATTCCTGGTTAATCAAGATCGTTTCAATTCCTGGTTAATCAAGATCGTTTCATTTGCAATAATAATTCAAGTCAATTTTTCAAATCTAATCAATCTCTAATGGCTTCTCGTGAAGCATTGGCATTGGGTTCAGATACAAGACCTCCAGTTCTCTACCGTGGTTCATACGGACTATGGAAGAAACGATTCATGGACTATGTGGAAAGTCAAACAAATGGTCATATGATGAAAGATTCCATTCTGAATGGACTTGCAGTTCATCGCCATCCCACTACTAATGCAGTTATTCTAACTCATGAACTTTTGAATGCTGAGCAAAAGGATCGAACAGCTGCAGATAACAGAGCAAGGTCATGTTATACAGAGCTCTACCGGATGAAATCTATGGGTCTGTTGATTCTTATGATACAGCAAAAGAGATATGGGATGAGGTAGCTAGACAGATGGAAGGAGCTGACGTGACTTCAACAATCAGATTGACCAACATTTTGACTGAGTTTGACAACTTCTCCAAAATGCCAAATGAATCTCTTGAGGCAGTTTATTACAGATTCTGCAATGTCATAAATGAACTGAGGAAGAACAATGTCAAGAAAACTGAGATTGAGTTAAACATCAAGTTCATCAAAGCACTTGGTCAAGAATGGGAAGATTTTGGAACCCAAATCAAGCAACATCAGAACCTGACCAAGTTCACCATTCATACTCTATATGAATCCTTCAAACTCAATGAAAACCAAGTCCTAAGCAAAGCTTCATCAAACAAAATGCCAGAAGTTGTATCTTCTGATCCTTTGGCATTGATAGTTGAGAAAAAGATTTCTGAAGCTCTCAAAGGCAAATGGTAGTTGTTTCTTCGTCTGATGAGGAGGGAGATGATCTGATGGCTACAAGAGATGGTGTTTCGGATGAACTATATCAAGCTCTTGCCGCGGTAACAAAGCATTTCAAAAGGAAATATTACAAAGCGAGGCCAACAAACAACAATCTCCGCACTTCTTCTACAAGTGCATTTCCAAAGAAGGAACACTATCATCCAAGGAGCAATGAGCAAAGTGAAGCTACTGGTTCAAGGTATAGTGAAAAGAAGGAAGCATATGAGAAACAAACAGTTGAGAAGGGTAAGGCATCAGACAAAAAGTGCTACAATTGTGGTATTCCTGGACATTTTGCCGTTGACTGCAAACAACCTCGAAAGCGGGACTATGAGTACTACAAGCAGAAGATGCTGTTAGCCAAACAAGTTGAAGCAGGACATGCATTGCTTGCCGAAGATGACAAATGGCCGTTGCTCACTGATGATGAAGATCAAGATCTCTCCGCTAATGTTTGCTATATGGCGAGATTGGCCAAGAACAAAGTCCTTGAAGCAGAAAGCACTGATGATGAATACCCAGATGATGAGGTAAATCTCGACTCTACTTTTTCTTTGGTTAAGGACAAAGAGTCTTGTAGATTAGCTTTATCTAAATTAACAAATCATATCAATTCTTTAGCCAACAAAACAAAAAGTTGAAAAATAGTATTTCATTTTCAAAAAGTGAATTTTCAAATCTTCTTGAAGAACACTCAAAATTACTTTTTGAACATGCTACTATTAAACAAGATTTTCAAACATACAAAGACAAAATGTTGGTTAAAGAATGTGAGATGAATGTCACTCCTGATTCTAAGTTATTACAAAGATGTCAAAATCTTGAAAAGACCATTCATGATCTTGAAAAAGCCAATCAAGATCTTGAAATTCAAAAGACCAATGAATGGCTTCGGGCAAATGCAAGACAAATGGATGTTGATATTCTCAATAAGAAGCTCCAAGAAGCTAAACCAAACAATGTTGAATTCGAAAGGAAGATTTCTGATTTAAATCATAATTGTTTTCTAAAAGGCATTGAGATTGAGAATCTTGAAAAACAAGTTGAGGAATTTAAAAAGAATATACTTTTCTATCAAGAAAAGTTATATAAAGTTGAACAAAATCCTCTCTTGAATTTCACTGCCTATTTTAACAAGTCAAAGATTGACAAAACAGATCTTCTTCTCGGGTTGGGATTTGAGAATATCACACCATTACAAAAGGCCAAAGAGGAAATCGAACCCTGTATGATGAAAAATTTCTTCGCCTTGGTATGATACAACAATTTATTCGTCCATTGGATGACGAATTTGAGACTGATGAAGTTGAGAGAATACCTAATCAAGATTTTTTGGTTAATTATGATGCAATCAATGATTCATACAAAACTAAACAATCTTCAATTTTCAAATTGGAAGAAATTGAATCAAATTTTCAAAACCAAGAATCTGTTGGTACTTCACCTAAACCAACTAAAATGTATTTTCCAACCACAATTTTGGAAAAGCAAATAGAAAGTTTACAACAAAAGGTGGAATCTCAACAAATAGTTATTAATCATCTCAAGTCTCAAAGTCCGAATCTAGAGGATAAATGTATTGTTGTTAATACTAAGAAAGTTTGTGAGAATGTTTCTACTCAAACTGACCAAAGTGCATCAGTAGAAAATTCTACCCAAACTACCTGTGATTCATCTACCAATACCTCCACTCAGACCTTGACTGATTCTCTTGAATGTACTTGTCATACTGATGATTATGTGCAATCTGATTTATCTAATGACGAACTTGCACATAGTTTAGTTTTGATATGGTATTTTTATAGGTTTTTCACATGCAACACTGTTGATGAGTTAGTTGTTCACCCTAAACCTAGTGTTAGTATAGGTGTTGATACATCTTCTCAATTTTCTTGTGAAACCAAAGCTGTGTCAGTTCAAGTTGACCTAACTTCTGAAAATACCCATGATGTGAAGTTGGACACAAAGATTCCTGATTTCTCAAAACTTTCAAATGAATTTGAAACTAATCAATCTCCATTGCAATTTTCTTTTGATAAAGATTTCACAAAGGATGATTTTGATAAATTCATGGAGGGAGAATATGTTTTTAATTCAGAAACTGAGAAAAAGATTGAATCTACCAAAATCAAAGTTGAAACAAAAGAGGAATCTCTGGAATTTCAAAAACCATTGTCCAAAGCTCCAACTTCATATTACTCAAGGAAACGAGTTAAGACCAAACTCGTCAAGAATGAACCAAAGACCATTAAGTAGAAACCTTTGTGGCTACACCTGTGAAACATGTCATAGAAGAACAAGCTGAGATCCCACACAAAACAAAGTACACCAAAGTGAAACTTCCAAAAGACTGTTCAAATGCTTCTAAATCTAGCTCTCAATCTAGCTTTATACCTAAGGTGTCTAAGTCTAGCTCAATTTCGCTAACTAAAGATGCATCAAATGGTACAACTAGATATAAGGATAGATATGGATGGTTTTCTCATGATAAACCAAAGAAGCAAGAAGTTTCCTCACCTTCAAAAGATTCCAAAAAGATGAAAGTGTTAAAACTCCTAGTTCTAATTTTCAAAGTTTCAATTCAACAGGTGGAAAGAGCTTAACTAGTGGTGCTAAATGGGTTGCTAAAACTTTAGTACCTAAGATCACTAGTAATCAAAAGAATGTTGAGAAAATGAAGAAAAGAAGGAGGAGAAATGCTGTTAATAAGAAGAAAAGTGCTTCTGTTAATCAAAACAATTCATCTTTGTTAATAAATGTTGAATGTGCCAAGGCAAGGCCTTGTGAGCTTGTAAACAATTTTAATTCTTGTGTGGTTGATATGAATGCTTGTAGACATGTTACTTTTAATTCTCGTGTGAATGTTCGTACATTTTATTCAAATATGTTTGTTGATAATGTGCTTGTTGATGCTTATGTTGATTCAATAACATGTTTGAATGCGCATCCTAAGTTATATACCCTGCCTGTTTTATCTAACCAAAAAGGACCCGTTTTCAAGTGGGTACCTAAAAACGGTTAAATTTCGTTGATTGCAGGAAATAACCATCTGTGTTTGGATACTCGATTCCGGGTGTTCGAAGCACATGACTGGAAATAAGTCTTTGCTGAAGAACTTTGTTGAACGATTCATGGGAACTGTTCGCTTTGGAAACAACAATTTCGCTCCTATCTTAGGTTATGGGGACATTGAACGAAATGGGATTATAATCAAGAAAGTTCACTATGTTGAAGGTTTAAATCACAACTTGTTCAGTGTTGGACAATTCTGTGATAACAATCTTCAAGTTCTTTTTCGAAAATCTCTTTGCAAAGTCCAAACCTTAGATGGAGTTGATATTCTTTGTGGCGATCGTGACGATAACCTTTTACCGTCAATCTCGATGATAACCAACCAACCGATAATATCTGTCTCATTTCAAAGGCTACTTCAAAGAATTCTTGGTTATGGCATAGAAGGCTCTCTCATCTGAATTTCCAAACAATCAATACTTTAGTCAATAAGCATCTTGTTGAAGGCTTACCTGACTATAAGTATGAAAGTGAGCATGTCTGTCCTTCTTGTGCTGTTGGGAAGATTAAGAGAGTTTCTCATAAACCGAAGAAATCTCCAAATTCTTTAGCACCTCTTCATTTGCTTCACATGGATCTTTGTGGGCCGATGAAAGTTCAAAGCCGAAATGGGAAGAAATACATCCTGGTTATTGTTGATGATTATTCAAGATATACTTGGGTTAAGTTCCTAGCATCCAAAGATGAAACAACTCAGATGTTGATAGATTTCATCACCAATACTCAAGTAAATCTTCAACTTCCTGTTCGTTACATCCGATCGGATAACGGTACTGAATTCAAGAATGCTGTTTTTGATGAATTCTGCAAATCCAAAGGTATTACTCATCAATTCTCAGCAGTTCGCACCCCACAACAAAACGGTGTTGTTGAAAGGAGAAATCGATCGCTTGTGGAAGCAGCAAGGACAATGCTTGCTTATTCCAAATTGCCATCCAATATGTGGGCTGAAGCTGTTGACACTGCTTGTCACACTCAGAATCGGTCCATCATCAATCAGCGTTTCGAAAAGACTCCTTATGAGGTTGTTAACAAACGGAAACCCAACATCAACTACTTCCACATATTTAGGTGTGTTTGTTACACGTTGAATGATCGGGAGAATCTTGGAAAATTCGAGAAGAAAGGTGATGAAGGATATTTTGTTGGTTATTCCAAAACATCTATTGCCTACCGAATCTATAATCGTCGAACAAACACAATTCAAGAGACGATGAATGTGTGGTTTGATGAGATGTCAGGCATGATTTTTGAGCAAGAAAGCTTGCTACCAACAAGTATGGATTCAAGTGCTTCAAGTAATTCTACAAGGAACTCTACCTTAGCTTCTAAATTCAAGAAGTTTCCAACTCCAACCAGTGATGAATTAGATATTCTTTTTGAAGAATTCTATAAGTCAAAACCGATTCATGATCAAGAACCTCCAGACATCGTTGAACCAATTCAACCCAATGAACCTCTTCATAACAACGATCCAGTTTCTAACAACACTCATGAATCGTCATCAAGTTCTTCTGAGCAAAATCATCTTCAAATGATTCTATTCCACCATCCTCTCCTGAGAATCCTACTCAATTGAATGTTCAAGAACAACCTTCTCAATTCACTCAGACAACAACTCCCCTGAACACTCCAAATGTGTATGTACCACTTGACTTTGATCATCCATCATATGAGGAAAGGGTTATACCAAGTTATGATTCCATCTCTCAACAAACTTCAAGTTTCAATGATGGTGATGTTGATCTTCAACAACAAGATCCTCTTCCTCATGCTCACAAGTGGATTCGCATGCAGAAAAATCATCCTACTGATCAAATAATTGGAGATCCACAAGCAGGAGTAACTACTCGTACTTCAGTGAATGAATGTCTTGTTGCACTTTCTCTTAGCAATGTCGAACCCAAAACAGTTTCTGAAGCTCTTCGTGATCCAGAATGGGTTAAGGCAATGCAAGATGAACTCGCACAATTTGAAAGACTGAAGGTATGGAGATTAGTTCCAAATCCCAGAAAAGATGATCCAATTGGAACTAAGTGGATTTTCAAAAACAAAAAGGATGAGAATGGAGTGGTAGTAAGAAATAAAGCTCGACTTGTTGCAAAGGGTTATTGCCAACAACCTGGTGTTGATTTCGACGAAACTTTTGCTCCAGTTGCAAGAATGGAGGCCATTCGAATCTTCTTAGCTTATGCTGCATTCCGAAACTTCACTGTGTTTCAAATGGATGTGAAGACTGCTTTCCTGAATGGTGACCTCAAAGAAGAAGTTTACGTTGATCAACCAGAAGGTTTTGTTGATCCTCAAAGACCAAACCATGTCTACAGGTTAGACAAGGCTCTCTACGGTCTTAAGCAAGCACCCCGAGCATGGTATGATTCTTTAACTACTTTCTTACTTAAAGGTGGATTTACCAAAGGCATAATTGACCCTACCTTGTTCATTCGCAAACAAGGTAAGCATGTTCTACTAGTTCAAATATATGTTGATGACATTATATTTGGGTCAACCAGTCAAACATTTTGCCGAAACTTTTCATCTCTAATGGTCAATCATTTTGAAATGAGCATGATTGGGGAAATGAATTACTTTTTGGGTCTTCAAATCAAACAATTACCAACTGGTATTTTTATATCACAAGGTAAATACATAAATGACATGTTGAAAAAGTTTGATATGACTTCATGTTCTTCAATTTCTACCCCAATGGCTGCTCGAACAACCATTAATACTGATACAAATGGGAAACCATTTGACCAAAAGAGATATAGAAGTATGATTGGTTCATTGTTGTACCTAACAGCATCTCGCCCAGATATAATGTTTGCAACATGTATGTGTGCTAGATATCAAGCTGCTCCAACTGATTTACATTATCAAGCTGTGAAACGAATCTTTCGTTATCTGAAGGGTACACCCGATTTAGGTCTCTGGTATCCAAGGGATACTGGATTCAATCTAATTGCTTATTCAGATGCAGATCATGCAGGTTGTAAACTTGATCGCAAGAGCACTTCCGGTACTTTACAATTTTTAGGAGATAAAATTGTGAGTTGGTCTTCCAAGAAACAGAACTGTGTTTCACTATCAACGGCTGAAGCAGAATATGTGGCTGCGGCTAGTTGTTGTGCTCAAGTTTTATGGATGAAGACACAACTAACTGATTATGGTCTGAAATATGATCATATTCCTATCTATTGTGATTCTCAGAGTGCCATTGCCATTGCAGTCAACTCAGTAAACCACTCTCGATCAAAGCATATTGATGTTAGATATCATTTTCTCAAAGATCATATTGAGAAAGGTGACATCGAACTCTACTTTGTGGGAACTGAATTTCAACTTGCAGATTTGTTCACAAAACCGTTGGACGAAAAGAGGTTTAATTTTCTGATCTCCAAGCTTGGTATGTTGAATCTTAAACCTTAATCTTTTTCATTTGAAGGAATTCTTGACACATTTCAGAAAACAAAAATACAAAATTGAAAAATTACAAAAATAAACAAAAAGATTTTTAGTGGCTTGCATATACTATGTATGCAACCCGTTCTTCAATGTTTTTATTTAAATAGAGTGTTTATACATTCTAAGATCTTGCTATACATATAGATTGATATAAGAGTACAAGGAATCGAACGCCTTTGTGTACTTCCAAGTGTTCTTATATGAATATGTATGTGTAGTAGCAATCAAGTTTTTCCAAATAAAGTTTTTCAAACTCTCAATTATTGATATGAGAAAGCGAGGGATCGAACGCCTTTGTGTACTCTCTTGCTGTCTCATCTTGAACAATTGGAAGTTAACCTTTGCTTAAAAGTTTTATTGCCTCCAACGTGTTGTTGTAAGTTGCGACGGATTGAACGCCTTTGTGTACTCCCTAGCTGTCTTACATTCAACATTGTTGTTGAAGCAAAATTTTTCCGAAATATCACAACAAAGATTTTACTCATGTTTGATCTCACAAAACCAATTTTTGCTCCACCTTTCTATGGAAATTTTTGATCTATTCTTGCATAGATTAAGGAGGAGTTTGTGATTTCAACAACCTTCAAACCTTCAAATGTGTTTCAAATTTTTTCATGCACACATTTGATGTTTTTCCAATGATTTTTAATCAAATGGAGTTCGGTGATTAGTTTGCACATGAGCGATAGGTATTCTCAAAATTTACTCCATGAATTTCATCATCGCCGATGAGTTCTAACCCCGGAGTATTCACTTCTTTCATTAGATAGTGAGGGTATTTTAGTGAGTGATGTTGTTTTCGTGCAAATAGGATGGAGGGAGTAAAGTCGAAAAGTGAGAGGTTAAGGTGATATGTTGCGAGAAAAGGGTTAAAAGAAATGATACCCTTCCCCAAATTCTCAAAAAGCCGGGTAAAACACGCACCTATCAGACTTCATTTGTTGATTTCTTGATATTGAAGAAGTCTTCATGGACCCAGTGAAGCAATGCACATCTTTACCTAACCACTCAAGTGTTTCTTAACAAATACTTGTTTCATTCCTCACGGAGATTTTCACATTTCTATTGACTCTTCATTGGAAGATGTTGATATTGAAAAAGGGCGACATTCTGCTCCAGTCCCCGACTTCATTTGATCACGTTGTGTCTAGAGCTAATTTGATTGATCATTAAATTGATCATCGTTTATTCTTCTTAGAACACATTCGAGTCATATCTTTGTGATATAATTGCTTATCTTTGTGATATAGCCGGAACATTCGTAGTGATATCTGCAATGATATTCCACGATGATCGAATGGAAATCCTACCAATGCTAACATCTTTTCAAACGTTGAACGTAGGTCTCATAATTACATTTATGTGATTATTGAGCTAACGAGAAGTCTAAGTGACCTCGGTTTTTCCTAAAAGTCTTTAAGGATAAAATTGTGGTTATCAAATGCTTTGGTAGTGTTAACCATGATTTATATTCTTTGAAGCAATCTAGTGGTTGAAAAGCCGCAGACCGAACTATGTTAGAGACTTGTTTTGTGCATATCTCAATGATACATAGGAAATCCGAAAAATGTCATACATTTCTATCGGTCATTTCATTAATCCTTTTGATTTTTGAACATGCAAACGGATCATTCTTATCCGGTTTCATTTCTCTTCACACAAACACAGAAACCACCTACACCATGATATAATGTTTGTCCCAACAACTTCAATCTCACATTTTAGTCACCCATAGGATCTCTTGGGTTGGGCTACTAGTTTGGGTTGATGTTTTGATGGTTGACATTTCTACATGTCTTATTATTCCTTGTGACATTTAGTCAATCATATGTGTACATAATGACATTGGTTCCCAATTTTGTCATTATGAGGGGGAGAAAATATTATGATTGATTGATTTACTGGTTGATGAGGAAACAAGAAGAAAAGTTTGTGTGTGGTTGTTTCAATAGGTTTAGAGGCTTATCAGAGTTTGTGTATAGGAGGAGAAAATTCTTAAAGATATGTCAAGTTTCAGATTTTCTCTAGATTTTAGTTGATTGAGACTTTTTGTTTTAAAGTGGGAGAATTTGAATAGACTTCAGAGATAAGAATGAAATCGAAGATAAAAGATTTTCACTCAAGATGCTTCAAAAGTTCACTCAAGATGCTTCAAAAGTTCAAAAATGCTCCAAAATGTGTATACTCATGGATTGAGGGGGAGCATGATTACTTCATAAGAATTTCATCCAAACTTCATTCAAATACTTACTCTCCAAAGTGTAGGAGTTGATGTGACAAAGATCAAAGCTTCAAAAAGGTTGAAAGATTTGTTAGAAGATTCAAGTCAAAGAAGTAAAGCTTCAAACGAGTCTTCATCAAACATACTTCATTCAAGATCTTCAAGTCATACAACAACATTTTGTCAAGAAACTCCAATGCATACATCAAGGGGGAGAGTTCATATTCATGAAACTTCATTTCAAGAAGATGAGATTCATTCAAGAATTAAAACCGAAGAATCAAAAAGTTGAATCTCACTCGAGAATCAAAGATTAATACATTAGAAACCAAGATTCATACCTTCCGCATTTCAAAGGACAACTCTGATTCATGATTCATCAATTCTCGAAGATTCAAGTCAACACATTTGTTCGACTTCATGATACTCTTTTTCCAAGACTCAGACACATTCATTATTCTTTGTTCTAAAAGAACATTGAGAATCCTCACATGATTTAACTTCAAGAAGTTCAAGACCAAGACCAAGACCGAATCAAGTTCTCCAAAGACAAATGAGAAAGCTTTGAAGACTTGTTTCAACACCCTAATTGTCTTCACCACCGGGCTCATCAAATTCATTCCTACAAGACAGTATAACACGTACTTCATTCATTACAATATATCACTAAGGGGGAGAATGTTAGAAATCCAAAAATAGTGATAAATTGTAATCTAGAATAGAGGAATTTCTTGTTGTTAAGTCATAGATAAATGATCACTAAGGTTGAGGGGCTAATAGTGAAAATTAGAATAGTTGAGTAGTTAGACTATAAATAGCCATCTCATACCTTAGAGATCATAACTAACACATAACCTTGTAATAATCATTACACCTTTAATTCCAGATTTACACACAGTTACTTAATTCTCTCTCAAAACACACACAAAACACACCAAGAACACACACTGAAAACCGCCATTGTTGGATTGAATTCAGTAGCTAAAATCGTGTTATAAAAGTATTCACATCGACTTTGTTTTCTTCAAAAACAACCACTGCACATTTACTCTTCTTGGTACACCAACAAATATTATTATCATGACGACGTATTGTTAGAAATATAAATGTAGTAGTTGATTTGTATACTTTATATTGTTTTATACTTAGAATGTAAATGTCTAAGTATGGAAGGGGCTTAGTGTAAATTAGTCATATGTATATAAATCCCTTCCATTAAGCATTTTGTAACCTTTGACCATATAATACAAGCTAATCTTTCCCTGACATCTCTCTACTCTCTCTCTACTTTCTCTCACTAGAAACCTCCATTAACACACACTAAAACACACACTAAATAAAGCTCGAATTCTAGACTTAACAATTGGTATCAGAGCACAATCAGAGTTGCTGAACGATCCACTAAGCTCGGCATTTAGTTGTTTTTAAGAATTTGGTCACTTACACTATTTGCAGAGAACTAAGCTCGGCATTTAGTTGTTTTTAAGAATTTGGTCACTTACACTATTTGCAGAGAACTAAGCTCGGCATTTAGTTGTTTTTAAGAATTTGGTCACTTACACTATTTGCAGAGAACTAAGCTCGGCATTTAGTTGTTTTTAAGAATTTGGTCACTTACACTATTTGCAGAGAACTAAGCTCGGCATTTAGTTGTTTTTAAGAATTTGGTCACTTACACTATTTGCAGAGAACTAAGCTCGGCATTTAGTTGTTTTTAAGAATTTGGTCACTTACACTATTTGCAGAGAACTAAGCTCGGCATTTAGTTGTTTTTAAGAATTTGGTCACTTACACTATTTGCAGAGAACTAAGCTCGGCATTTAGTTGTTTTTAAGAATTTGGTCACTTACACTATTTGCAGAGAACTAAGCTCGGCATTTAGTTGTTTTTAAGAATTTGGTCACTTACACTATTTGCAGAGAACTAAGCTCGGCATTTAGTTGTTTTTAAGAATTTGGTCACTTACACTATTTGCAGAGAACTAAGCTCGGCATTTAGTTGTTTTTAAGAATTTGGTCACTTACACTATTTGCAGAGAACTAAGCTCGGCATTTAGTTGTTTTTAAGAATTTGGTCACTTACACTATTTGCAGAGAACTAAGCTCGGCATTTAGTTGTTTTTAAGAATTTGGTCACTTACACTATTTGCAGAGAACTAAGCTCGGCATTTAGTTGTTTTTAAGAATTTGGTCACTTACACTATTTGCAGAGAACTAAGCTCGGCATTTAGTTGTTTTTAAGAATTTGGTCACTTACACTATTTGCAGAGAACTAAGCTCGGCATTTAGTTGTTTTTAAGAATTTGGTCACTTACACTATTTGCAGAGAACTAAGCTCGGCATTTAGTTGTTTTTAAGAATTTGGTCACTTACACTATTTGCAGAGAACTAAGCTCGGCATTTAGTTGTTTTTAAGAATTTGGTCACTTACACTATTTGCAGAGAACTAAGCTCGGCATTTAGTTGTTTTTAAGAATTTGGTCACTTACACTATTTGCAGAGAACTAAGCTCGGCATTTAGTTGTTTTTAAGAATTTGGTCACTTACACTATTTGCAGAGAACTAAGCTCGGCATTTAGTTGTTTTTAAGAATTTGGTCACTTACACTATTTGCAGAGAACTAAGCTCGGCATTTAGTTGTTTTTAAGAATTTGGTCACTTACACTATTTGCAGAGAACTAAGCTCGGCATTTAGTTGTTTTTAAGAATTTGGTCACTTACACTATTTGCAGAGAACTAAGCTCGGCATTTAGTTGTTTTTAAGAATTTGGTCACTTACACTATTTGCAGAGAACTAAGCTCGGCATTTAGTTGTTTTTAAGAATTTGGTCACTTACACTATTTGCAGAGAACTAAGCTCGGCATTTAGTTGTTTTTAAGAATTTGGTCACTTACACTATTTGCAGAGAACTAAGCTCGGCATTTAGTTGTTTTTAAGAATTTGGTCACTTACACTATTTGCAGAGAACTAAGCTCGGCATTTAGTTGTTTTTAAGAATTTGGTCACTTACACTATTTGCAGAGAACTAAGCTCGGCATTTAGTTGTTTTTAAGAATTTGGTCACTTACACTATTTGCAGAGAACTAAGCTCGGCATTTAGTTGTTTTTAAGAATTTGGTCACTTACACTATTTGCAGAGAACTAAGCTCGGCATTTAGTTGTTTTTAAGAATTTGGTCACTTACACTATTTGCAGAGAACTAAGCTCGGCATTTAGTTGTTTTTAAGAATTTGGTCACTTACACTATTTGCAGAGAACTAAGCTCGGCATTTAGTTGTTTTTAAGAATTTGGTCACTTACACTATTTGCAGAGAACTAAGCTCGGCATTTAGTTGTTTTTAAGAATTTGGTCACTTACACTATTTGCAGAGAACTAAGCTCGGCATTTAGTTGTTTTTAAGAATTTGGTCACTTACACTATTTGCAGAGAACTAAGCTCGGCATTTAGTTGTTTTTAAGAATTTGGTCACTTACACTATTTGCAGAGAACTAAGCTCGGCATTTAGTTGTTTTTAAGAATTTGGTCACTTACACTATTTGCAGAGAACTAAGCTCGGCATTTAGTTGTTTTTAAGAATTTGGTCACTTACACTATTTGCAGAGAACTAAGCTCGGCATTTAGTTGTTTTTAAGAATTTGGTCACTTACACTATTTGCAGAGAACTAAGCTCGGCATTTAGTTGTTTTTAAGAATTTGGTCACTTACACTATTTGCAGAGAACTAAGCTCGGCATTTAGTTGTTTTTAAGAATTTGGTCACTTACACTATTTGCAGAGAACTAAGCTCGGCATTTAGTTGTTTTTAAGAATTTGGTCACTTACACTATTTGCAGAGAACTAAGCTCGGCATTTAGTTGTTTTTAAGAATTTGGTCACTTACACTATTTGCAGAGAACTAAGCTCGGCATTTAGTTGTTTTTAAGAATTTGGTCACTTACACTATTTGCAGAGAACTAAGCTCGGCATTTAGTTGTTTTTAAGAATTTGGTCACTTACACTATTTGCAGAGAACTAAGCTCGGCATTTAGTTGTTTTTAAGAATTTGGTCACTTACACTATTTGCAGAGAACTAAGCTCGGCATTTAGTTGTTTTTAAGAATTTGGTCACTTACACTATTTGCAGAGAACTAAGCTCGGCATTTAGTTGTTTTTAAGAATTTGGTCACTTACACTATTTGCAGAGAACTAAGCTCGGCATTTAGTTGTTTTTAAGAATTTGGTCACTTACACTATTTGCAGAGAACTAAGCTCGGCATTTAGTTGTTTTTAAGAATTTGGTCACTTACACTATTTGCAGAGAACTAAGCTCGGCATTTAGTTGTTTTTAAGAATTTGGTCACTTACACTATTTGCAGAGAACTAAGCTCGGCATTTAGTTGTTTTTAAGAATTTGGTCACTTACACTATTTGCAGAGAACTAAGCTCGGCATTTAGTTGTTTTTAAGAATTTGGTCACTTACACTATTTGCAGAGAACTAAGCTCGGCATTTAGTTGTTTTTAAGAATTTGGTCACTTACACTATTTGCAGAGAACTAAGCTCGGCATTTAGTTGTTTTTAAGAATTTGGTCACTTACACTATTTGCAGAGAACTAAGCTCGGCATTTAGTTGTTTTTAAGAATTTGGTCACTTACACTATTTGCAGAGAACTAAGCTCGGCATTTAGTTGTTTTTAAGAATTTGGTCACTTACACTATTTGCAGAGAACTAAGCTCGGCATTTAGTTGTTTTTAAGAATTTGGTCACTTACACTATTTGCAGAGAACTAAGCTCGGCATTTAGTTGTTTTTAAGAATTTGGTCACTTACACTATTTGCAGAGAACTAAGCTCGGCATTTAGTTGTTTTTAAGAATTTGGTCACTTACACTATTTGCAGAGAACTAAGCTCGGCATTTAGTTGTTTTTAAGAATTTGGTCACTTACACTATTTGCAGAGAACTAAGCTCGGCATTTAGTTGTTTTTAAGAATTTGGTCACTTACACTATTTGCAGAGAACTAAGCTCGGCATTTAGTTGTTTTTAAGAATTTGGTCACTTACACTATTTGCAGAGAACTAAGCTCGGCATTTAGTTGTTTTTAAGAATTTGGTCACTTACACTATTTGCAGAGAACTAAGCTCGGCATTTAGTTGTTTTTAAGAATTTGGTCACTTACACTATTTGCAGAGAACTAAGCTCGGCATTTAGTTGTTTTTAAGAATTTGGTCACTTACACTATTTGCAGAGAACTAAGCTCGGCATTTAGTTGTTTTTAAGAATTTGGTCACTTACACCATTTGCAGAGGTTTAAGCTCTGCATTTAGTTGAAATTGAAAAATCTCAAATTTTGTTTAAGTCTTTTATTGCTTGCAATGGCTTCAAGAGAGGCTTTAGCACTTGGTTCTGAAGGAAGACCACCTGTCTTGTTTAGAGGATCTTATCCTCAATGGAAGAAAAGATTTCTGAACTGGATAGACAGGCAGAAGAATGGAAAACTGCTGAGAAAATCTTATAAAGAAGGTCCTGAAATACCAAAGAACCCAATTAATGGAGAAGTGTTACCTGAGGAGAGTTGGAACACAGATCAAAGAAGCAGAGTTGAGGCTGACCAAAGTGCAATTGCCTTTCTTTACCAAGCACTTCCTGATGACATTTACTGCAATGTGGATTCCTATGAAACAGGAAAAGACATTTGGGATGAAGTGGAGAAGCAGATGGAAGGATCAGATGTATCAAACACCATTAGGTTGTCAACTATTCTGAACATGTATGAAACATTCAGACAGCAAAAAGGTGAACCACTGAATGAGGTATACATCAGATTCTGTAATGTCATCAATGAGCTGAGAAAGAATGATGTTAAAAGAACCAATATGGAACTGAACATCAAATTCATCAAGAATTTGGAAGAAGAATGGCAAGTATATGGAACTCAACTCAACCAACAATCAGATTTTGCAAAGCTCACAATTCATACTCTGTTTGAAAAGCTACAACTGAATGTGGAAGATGTTAAAAGAATTCAGAAGAAGAAAGAAGAAAGTGTACATTCAGATCCATTGGCTTTGGTTGCTGAAAAGAAGACTCCTAGAATGTCAAGACACAGTTTTGTTGAAGTTCAAACTGATTCTGATTCGAGTGATATGAGTGATTCTGATCTGGATGACAACCAAAAACAGATGTACAAAGAACTCGCTTATTTCACCAAGGCTTTCAAGAAGAAATTCTTCAAAAAGAAACCAACAAACAATCAGCTTAGGACTTCGTCAGTTTCTTCTTATGCTAAAAATGCAAATGCTCCTAAGTTTGATCAGAAGAAAGAGTTTGTTGGAGGTGAGAAGAAATATGAAAATCAGAGGAAGTTTGAGAAGAAGGTAATGGAGAGAAGGAATGAAGAAAAGAAGTGTACATTCAGATCCATTGGCTTTGGTTGCTGAAAAGAAGACTCCTAGAATGTCAAGACACAGTTTTGTTGAAGTTCAAACTGATTCTGATTCGAGTGATATGAGTGATTCTGATCTGGATGACAACCAAAAACAGATGTACAAAGAACTCGCTTATTTCACCAAGGCTTTCAAGAAGAAATTCTTCAAAAAGAAACCAACAAACAATCAGCTTAGGACTTCGTCAGTTTCTTCTTATGCTAAAAATGCAAATGCTCCTAAGTTTGATCAGAAGAAAGAGTTTGTTGGAGGTGAGAAGAAATATGAAAATCAGAGGAAGTTTGAGAAGAAGGTAATGGAGAGAAGGAATGAAGAAAAGAAGTGCTATAACTGTGGCTTGACTGGACATTTTGCAATCAACTGCACCAAACCTCGACAGAAGAACTCTGAGTACTACAAGTACAAACTTTTGCTGGCAAGACAAGAGGAAAGCGGAATTGCTCTTCTCGCTGAGGATGACAAGTGGTTACATCTTTCTGATGAGGAGACAGACGAACTTGCAGCAAATGTGTGCTTCATGACAAAGATCAAGAAGTCAAAGGAGTTGGAGGAAGAAAATGAAAGTGTTTCTGAAGTCGAGGATGAGGTAATCTCTTTTCCCAAATCTGTGTTGAAATATTATATGGATATGGCTGAGACAGCAAGGAAAGACTGCAGGGAGTTGAGTAAAAAGAATCTAAAATTAAAGAAAGATTTGGAGGACAAAGAAAAAGATTTTCAAATTAAAATTGATACATTTCAAAAGAATTTGAAAATTTGAAATCTGAAAAAGCAGCAGTCTCTTTTACTCAAAACTCCAAACTGCATCTTGAGAAACAAGAACTTGAGACCAAAGTTCTTGAACTGAGCAAGATTGTACGACAACTTCAAGTTGAGAAGACCAATGAGATGTTTCGAGCAAATGCTTTGGCTGAAGACATTGAGTCTTTGAATGTCAAGATGAAAGAATCTATCCCTGATGTGACGGAATTTGAAAATAAAATTTCTGACCTAAAATATGAATGTTGTATAAAAGATTCTCTTAAACAAAAACTTGATAAAGAAAATGATGAGTTGAAAGCTGAAATCAAGTCCTATCAAGAAAAGTTGTATAAGATAAATCGTTCATATCAACAAGTCTATTTAAACAGGCCCAGAAATTCAGAAACAATTTTCACATCAGGGTTGGGTTATAATAATCCAAAATGTTTGCTCGAAGCACAAAAAGAAGTCCCATCGTTATACAACGAATCTTATCTGAGATGTGGGATGACAGACCAATTTGTGAGACCGACCAATAGTGATTATGAGGCTGATGATTTTCTAGAAAAGGGTGCAAAAGTCTATTTTAACTATGAGTTAATGGATGAGTCATATGATTTTTTCGCTAACTCTACACACAACACAATCAAAGACAATCATGAGGCTGTAATACCCGAAATTCTAGAGTGTTTTACTGAAAAACCTTTGGAAAATTCTAATCCTATTCCAAAACCTGAAAATTTGAGACCTTATGTGCCACAAAAAGTTTTGGAAAAGGTAATTGAAGATCTGGAAAAGTCTCTTGAGAAAAAGCAATCTTTGATAGAAAATTTGAAGACTCAAAATCATTATGTCAATGACTCACCCAAGAATCATGAAAATGAGTGTGACCACCCCAATTGTCCTGTTTGTGAAGTTATGGCCACTCCATCTCCATCAACCAAATCTGTCTGTCAAAATGAGACAACTTCACAAAATACATGTTCTATAAGTGAAATCATGAATGCATCTGTGAAAACTGAGAGTCAAGTTGTCCATGTTTCTGTTCAAACTGATGGTGATTTAGATGATGTTCATGATATTGATGATTATTTTTTCCCAATTACCTCTGAAATTGAGACTTTCACCAAATTTTCTGAAGGAACTCAATCTTACTTGAATGAAATTGATGCTTTCAAACAAAAGTTTGAAAAAGAAAGAAAACAGAGATTAAATGTGCTAAAGGAACTTAATGATTTAAAAGTTGAATCCCAACTTCAGAAAATAGCACTTCAATTTCATAAAGAAAATGAAAAAGCATCAATTTCACTCAAGCAAAGTCCATGTCCAATGAAGAAAAGTGACGTCAGTGTGAAGTTGGAAACTGATGAAATGTCAACATATTTGGAAGACAATCATGATTTTGATCCTGAGTTTGAAAAACATTTTGTTAAAAAGGAAGAAAAACTTGATTTTCATCTAAAGAAGATTCCAAAGTCACACTCTTCACAATCTTCATCAATCAATAAGTTCCAAAGACCAAAGACCACCCAACAATCAAAGTCCAACCCATTACCAAAGACTGCTTCAAAACCAAATACCAAACCAATACCCAAGACTGCTTCAAAACCAAATACCAAACCAATACCCAAGACTGCTTCAAAACCAAATACCAAACCAATACCCAAGACTGCTTCAAAACCAAATACCAAACCAATACCCAAGACTGCTTCAAAACCAAATACCAAACCAATACCCAAGACTGCTTCAAAACCAAATACCAAACCAATACCCAAGACTGCTTCAAAACCAAATACCAAACCAATACCCAAGACTGCTTCAAAACCAAATACCAAACCAATACCCAAGACTGCTTCAAAACCAAATACCAAACCAATACCCAAGACTGCTTCAAAACCAAATACCAAACCAATACCCAAGACTGCTTCAAAACCAAATACCAAACCAATACCCAAGACTGCTTCAAAACCAAATACCAAACCAATACCCAAGACTGCTTCAAAACCAAATACCAAACCAATACCCAAGACTGCTTCAAAACCAAATACCAAACCAATACCCAAGACTGCTTCAAAACCAAATACCAAACCAATACCCAAGACTGCTTCAAAACCAAATACCAAACCAATACCCAAGACTGCTTCAAAACCAAATACCAAACCAATACCCAAGACTGCTTCAAAACCAAATACCAAACCAATACCCAAGACTGCTTCAAAACCAAATACCAAACCAATACCCAAGACTGCTTCAAAACCAAATACCAAACCAATACCCAAGACTGCTTCAAAACCAAATACCAAACCAATACCCAAGACTGCTTCAAAACCAAATACCAAACCAATACCCAAGACTGCTTCAAAACCAAATACCAAACCAATACCCAAGACTGCTTCAAAACCAAATACCAAACCAATACCCAAGACTGCTTCAAAACCAAATACCAAACCAATACCCAAGACTGCTTCAAAACCAAATACCAAACCAATACCCAAGACTGCTTCAAAACCAAATACCAAACCAATACCCAAGACTGCTTCAAAACCAAATACCAAACCAATACCCAAGACTGCTTCAAAACCAAATACCAAACCAATACCCAAGACTGCTTCAAAACCAAATACCAAACCAATACCCAAGACTGCTTCAAAACCAAATACCAAACCAATACCCAAGACTGCTTCAAAACCAAATACCAAACCAATACCCAAGACTGCTTCAAAACCAAATACCAAACCAATACCCAAGACTGCTTCAAAACCAAATACCAAACCAATACCCAAGACTGCTTCAAAACCAAATACCAAACCAATACCCAAGACTGCTTCAAAACCAAATACCAAACCAATACCCAAGACTGCTTCAAAACCAAATACCAAACCAATACCCAAGACTGCTTCAAAACCAAATACCAAACCAATACCCAAGACTGCTTCAAAACCAAATACCAAACCAATACCCAAGACTGCTTCAAAACCAAATACCAAACCAATACCCAAGACTGCTTCAAAACCAAATACCAAACCAATACCCAAGACTGCTTCAAAACCAAATACCAAACCAATACCCAAGACTGCTTCAAAACCAAATACCAAACCAATACCCAAGACTGCTTCAAAACCAAATACCAAACCAATACCCAAGACTGCTTCAAAACCAAATACCAAACCAATACCCAAGACTGCTTCAAAACCAAATACCAAACCAATACCCAAGACTGCTTCAAAACCAAATACCAAACCAATACCCAAGACTGCTTCAAAACCAAATACCAAACCAATACCCAAGACTGCTTCAAAACCAAATACCAAACCAATACCCAAGACTGCTTCAAAACCAAATACCAAACCAATACCCAAGACTGCTTCAAAACCAAATACCAAACCAATACCCAAGACTGCTTCAAAACCAAATACCAAACCAATACCCAAGACTGCTTCAAAACCAAATACCAAACCAATACCCAAGACTGCTTCAAAACCAAATACCAAACCAATACCCAAGACTGCTTCAAAACCAAATACCAAACCAATACCCAAGACTGCTTCAAAACCAAATACCAAACCAATACCCAAGACTGCTTCAAAACCAAATACCAAACCAATACCCAAGACTGCTTCAAAACCAAATACCAAACCAATACCCAAGACTGCTTCAAAACCAAATACCAAACCAATACCCAAGACTGCTTCAAAACCAAATACCAAACCAATACCCAAGACTGCTTCAAAACCAAATACCAAACCAATACCCAAGACTGCTTCAAAACCAAATACCAAACCAATACCCAAGACTGCTTCAAAACCAAATACCAAACCAATACCCAAGACTGCTTCAAAACCAAATACCAAACCAATACCCAAGACTGCTTCAAAACCAAATACCAAACCAATACCCAAGACTGCTTCAAAACCAAATACCAAACCAATACCCAAGACTGCTTCAAAACCAAATACCAAACCAATACCCAAGACTGCTTCAAAACCAAATACCAAACCAATACCCAAGACTGCTTCAAAACCAAATACCAAACCAATACCCAAGACTGCTTCAAAACCAAATACCAAACCAATACCCAAGACTGCTTCAAAACCAAATACCAAACCAATACCCAAGACTGCTTCAAAACCAAATACCAAACCAATACCCAAGACTGCTTCAAAACCAAATACCAAACCAATACCCAAGACTGCTTCAAAACCAAATACCAAACCAATACCCAAGACTGCTTCAAAACCAAATACCAAACCAATACCCAAGACTGCTTCAAAACCAAATACCAAACCAATACCCAAGACTGCTTCAAAACCAAATACCAAACCAATACCCAAGACTGCTTCAAAACCAAATACCAAACCAATACCCAAGACTGCTTCAAAACCAAATACCAAACCAATACCCAAGACTGCTTCAAAACCAAATACCAAACCAATACCCAAGACTGCTTCAAAACCAAATACCAAACCAATACCCAAGACTGCTTCAAAACCAAATACCAAACCAATACCCAAGACTGCTTCAAAACCAAATACCAAACCAATACCCAAGACTGCTTCAAAACCAAATACCAAACCAATACCCAAGACTGCTTCAAAACCAAATACCAAACCAATACCCAAGACTGCTTCAAAACCAAATAACAAACCAATACCAAAGACTGTTGCAAAACCCAAGACTAACCAATCACCTGAGACTATTTCAAGACCAAAACCAAAGAAAGGTCCCAATGTGACCTCTAGGCAAACACATGGATTGTTGTGTATGATCTTCAAGTATTATTTAGGAGATATGAATGCAAAGTGCAGACTGAAGATGGTGTGGATATTCTGACTGGAACAAGAGACAATAATTTGTTCACAATTGATCTCAACAACATCCCATCCAATTCTTCAGAGATTTGTCTTCTTTCGAAAGCAACTGCACAAAACTCTTGGTTATGGAGACATTGTCAAAAATGGAGTCACTATCAAGAGAGTTTCCTACGTTGAAGGACTTGGACACAATCTCTTTAGTGTTGGTCAATTTTGTGACAATGATCTTCAAGTATTATTTAGGAGATATGAATGCAAAGTGCAGACTGAAGATGGTGTGGATATTCTGACTGGAACAAGAGACAATAATTTGTTCACAATTGATCTCAACAACATCCCATCCAATTCTTCAGAGATTTGTCTTCTTTCGAAAGCAACTGCACAAAACTCTTGGTTATGGCATCGCCGTCTTTCTCATCTTAACTTTCAAACGATTAATACACTCGTGGATAAACAACTTGTTGAAGGTCTTCCGGACTACAAGTATGAAAGTGAACATGTTTGTCCAGCTTGTGCAATTGGAAAGATGAAGAAAGCTTCACACAAACCAAAGAAGCACCTAAGTACAGAAGGTCCTTTGCACCTTATTCATATGGATTTGTGTGGACCAATGAAAGTTCAAAGTATCCATGGGAAGCGATACATTCTAGTGATTGTAGATGATTATTCTCGTTACACTTGGGTATTCTTTATTCATGCAAAGAGTGAAACTCCACAAGTGATTATTGATTTCATCAAGAAGACCCAAGTCAATCTTAAATCATCTGTTAGAATTGTTCGCTCAGACAATGGCACTGAATTCAAGAATTCAACAATTGATTCTTTCTTCAAGTCCATGGGTATTTCACACCAATTTTCCGCTGTCAGAACACCTCAACAGAATGGAGTAGTTGAACGTCGAAATCGAACTCTTGTTGAAGCAGCTAGAACAATGCTTGCCTATTCGAAGCTGTCACCAAATCTATGGGCTGAAGCTGTTGCTACTGCTTGTTTTACACAAAACAGATCCATCATAAACAAGAGGTTTGATAAAACTCCGTATGAGGTGATCAACAAAAGAAAGCCAATGTGAACTTCTTGCACATTTTTGGATGTGTGTGTTATGTTCTCAATGATCGAGACAATCTGGGCAAATTTGAACCAAAAGGCGATGAGGCATATTTCATCGGTTATTCAAAAGAATCCATTGCATATCGTGTATATAACCGAAGAACCAAGAGAATAGAAGAGAGTATGAATGTCAAATTTGATGAACTCTCAGGAAGGGATATTGCCAACAAGATGGAATTGACTACGATGAGACATTCGCACCAGTTGCACGAATTGAGGCTATTCGGATGTTTCTTGCCTATGCTGCCTACAAGAACTTCACAGTCTACCAGATGGATGTTAAAACTGCCTTCTTGAATGGAATTCTCAAAGAAGAAGTGTACGTTGAACAACCAGAAGGTTTTGTGAGTTCCAAACATCCAGAATATGTTTACAGGTTAGACAAGGCATTATATGGTCTGAAACAAGCGCCTCGTGCATGGTATGATGCTCTATCCTCTTATCTTGTGAAATCTGGTTTTAGCAAAGGTTCGATTGATACTACCTTGTTTATCAAACGACAAGGGAGTGACATTATACTAATCCAGATTTATGTTGACGACATAATCTTCGGGTCAACTAATCCTAAATACTGCAAGAATTTCTCTGCTTTAATGATCAAGAAATTTGAAATGAGCATGATGGGTGAATTAAACTTTTTCCTTGGTCTACAAGTAAAACAGTTGTCAAATGGTACTTTTATTTGTCAATCTAAGTACATTCTTGACATGTTGAAAAAGTTTGATATGATGGATTGTCAAACAATTGGGACACCCATGGAAGCTCGAACTAAGATTAATGCTGACTTAAATGGAAAATCTTTTGATCAAAAGAAATATCGCAGTATGATAGGGTCACTCATGTATTTGACTGCTAGTCGCCCGGATATTATGTTCGCCACATGCATGTGTGCCAGGTACCAGGCCAATCCCAATGAAAGTTCAAAGTATCCATGGGAAGCGATACATTCTAGTGATTGTAGATGATTATTCTCGTTACACTTGGGTATTCTTTATTCATGCAAAGAGTGAAACTCCACAAGTGATTATTGATTTCATCAAGAAGACCCAAGTCAATCTTAAATCATCTGTTAGAATTGTTCGCTCAGACAATGGCACTGAATTCAAGAATTCAACAATTGATTCTTTCTTCAAGTCCATGGGTATTTCACACCAATTTTCCGCTGTCAGAACACCTCAACAGAATGGAGTAGTTGTACGCAACAAAGCACGATTGGTTGCAAAGGGATATTGCCAACAAGATGGAATTGACTACGATGAGACATTCGCACCAGTTGCACGAATTGAGGCTATTCGGATGTTTCTTGCCTATGCTGCCTACAAGAACTTCACAGTCTACCAGATGGATGTTAAAACTGCCTTCTTGAATGGAATTCTCAAAGAAGAAGTGTACGTTGAACAACCAGAAGGTTTTGTGAGTTCCAAACATCCAGAATATGTTTACAGGTTAGACAAGGCATTATATGGTCTGAAACAAGCGCCTCGTGCATGGTATGATGCTCTATCTTCTTATCTTGTGAAATCTGGTTTTAGCAAAGGTTCGATTGATACTACCTTGTTTATCAAACGACAAGGGAGTGACATTATACTAATCCAGATTTATGTTGACGACATAATCTTCGGGTCAACTAATCCTAAATACTGCAAGAATTTCTCTGCTTTAATGATCAAGAAATTTGAAATGAGCATGATGGGTGAATTAAACTTTTTCCTTGGTCTACAAGTAAAACAGTTGTCAAATGGTACTTTTATTTGTCAATCTAAGTACATTCTTGACATGTTGAAAAAGTTTGATATGATGGATTGTCAAACAATTGGGACACCCATGGAAGCTCGAACTAAGATTAATGCTGACTTAAATGGAAAATCTTTTGATCAAAAGAAATATCGCAGTATGATAGGGTCACTCATGTATTTGACTGCTAGTCGCCCGGATATTATGTTCGCCACATGCATGTGTGCCAGGTACCAGGCCAATCCCAAGGAAAGTCATTTCCAGGCCGTTAAACGGATCTTCCGATACCTGAAAGGCACTATGAACCTTGGTATCTGGTATCCAAGGGATACCGGATTTCAGTTAATTGCATATTCGGATGCTGACCATGCAGGTTGTAAGCTTGATCGAAAAAGTACTTCTGGGAGTGTACAGTTTCTAGGGGACAGATTGGTCAGTTGGTCTTCAAAGAAACAGAATTGTGTATCCACATCTACTGCAGAAGCTGAATACGTAGCTGCAGCAAGTTGTTGTTCACAGGTTCTTTGGATGAAGACACAGTTGACTGATTATGGATTTCAATTCAACAGGATTCCCATCTACTGTGACTCTAAGAGTGCTATTGCTATTTCTTGCAATCCTGTACAACACACAAAGACCAAGCACATAGATGTTCGGTACCATTTTCTTAAAGATCATGTCGAGAAAGGTAACATCGAACTCTATTTTGTCCCAACAGACTACCAACTTGCAGATTTTTTCACTAAGCCTTTGGATGAAAACAGGTTCAATTTTCTGAAAACCAAGTTGGGAATGCTTGTTTTCATCAAACCAGAAAATTTTCACCAAGTTTTTAAACACAACATAATGCAGAGCATTTTGCTCGTCATTCAAGGATTTTGAATTCCAAAATTTTTCCAAGTATTAAAATCAATTGTTTGCAGAGCTTTGAGCTCGGCAAACAAGCATTTTGAATTCCAAAATTTTTCCAAGTATTAAAATGAACTGTTTGCAGAGCTTTGAGCTCGGCAAACAAGCATTTTGAATTCCAAAATTTTTCCAAGTATTAAAATGAACTGTTTGCAGAGCTTTGAGCTCGGCAAACAAGCATTTTGAATTCCAAAATTTTTCCAAGTATTAAAATGAACTGTTTGCAGAGCTTTGAGCTCGGCAAACAAGCATTTTGAATTCCAAAATTTTTCCAAGTATTAAAATGAACTGTTTGCAGAGCTTTGAGCTCGGCAAACAAGCATTTTGAATTCCAAAATTTTTCCAAGTATTAAAATGAACTGTTTGCAGAGCTTTGAGCTCGGCAAACAAGCATTTTGAATTCCAAAATTTTTCCAAGTATTAAAATGAACTGTTTGCAGAGCTTTGAGCTCGGCAAACAAGCATTTTGAATTCCAAAATTTTTCCAAGTATTAAAATGAACTGTTTGCAGAGCTTTGAGCTCGGCAAACAAGCATTTTGAATTCCAAAATTTTTCCAAGTATTAAAATGAACTGTTTGCAGAGCTTTGAGCTCGGCAAACAAGCATTTTGAATTCCAAAATTTTTCCAAGTATTAAAATGAACTGTTTGCAGAGCTTTGAGCTCGGCAAACAAGCATTTTGAATTCCAAAATTTTTCCAAGTATTAAAATGAACTGTTTGCAGAGCTTTGAGCTCGGCAAACAAGCATTTTGAATTCCAAAATTTTTCCAAGTATTAAAATGAACTGTTTGCAGAGCTTTGAGCTCGGCAAACAAGCATTTTGAATTCCAAAATTTTTCCAAGTATTAAAATGAACTGTTTGCAGAGCTTTGAGCTCGGCAAACAAGCATTTTGAATTCCAAAATTTTTCCAAGTATTAAAATGAACTGTTTGCAGAGCTTTGAGCTCGGCAAACAAGCATTTTGAATTCCAAAATTTTTCCAAGTATTAAAATGAACTGTTTGCAGAGCTTTGAGCTCGGCAAACAAGCATTTTGAATTCCAAAATTTTTCCAAGTATTAAAATGAACTGTTTGCAGAGCTTTGAGCTCGGCAAACAAGCATTTTGAATTCCAAAATTTTTCCAAGTATTAAAATGAACTGTTTGCAGAGCTTTGAGCTCGGCAAACAAGCATTTTGAATTCCAAAATTTTTCCAAGTATTAAAATGAACTGTTTGCAGAGCTTTGAGCTCGGCAAACAAGCATTTTGAATTCCAAAATTTTTCCAAGTATTAAAATGAACTGTTTGCAGAGCTTTGAGCTCGGCAAACAAGCATTTTGAATTCCAAAATTTTTCCAAGTATTAAAATGAACTGTTTGCAGAGCTTTGAGCTCGGCAAACAAGCATTTTGAATTCCAAAATTTTTCCAAGTATTAAAATGAACTGTTTGCAGAGCTTTGAGCTCGGCAAACAAGCATTTTGAATTCCAAAATTTTTCCAAGTATTAAAATGAACTGTTTGCAGAGCTTTGAGCTCGGCAAACAAGCATTTTGAATTCCAAAATTTTTCCAAGTATTAAAATGAACTGTTTGCAGAGCTTTGAGCTCGGCAAACAAGCATTTTGAATTCCAAAATTTTTCCAAGTATTAAAATGAACTGTTTGCAGAGCTTTGAGCTCGGCAAACAAGCATTTTGAATTCCAAAATTTTTCCAAGTATTAAAATGAACTGTTTGCAGAGCTTTGAGCTCGGCAAACAAGCATTTTGAATTCCAAAATTTTTCCAAGTATTAAAATGAACTGTTTGCAGAGCTTTGAGCTCGGCAAACAAGCATTTTGAATTCCAAAATTTTTCCAAGTATTAAAATGAACTGTTTGCAGAGCTTTGAGCTCGGCAAACAAGCATTTTGAATTCCAAAATTTTTCCAAGTATTAAAATGAACTGTTTGCAGAGCTTTGAGCTCGGCAAACAAGCATTTTGAATTCCAAAATTTTTCCAAGTATTAAAATGAACTGTTTGCAGAGCTTTGAGCTCGGCAAACAAGCATTTTGAATTCCAAAATTTTTCCAAGTATTAAAATGAACTGTTTGCAGAGCTTTGAGCTCGGCAAACAAGCATTTTGAATTCCAAAATTTTTCCAAGTATTAAAATGAACTGTTTGCAGAGCTTTTTGCTCGGCAAACAGTACAAAATGAGAATTTTCTCAAAGTTTTTAAAATCAACTGTTTGCAGAGCATTTGCTCGGCAAACAGTACAAAATGAGAATTTTCTCAAAGTTTTTAAAATCAACTGTTGCAGAGCATTTTGCTCGGCATTCAAGGTTGTTGGCTTTCAAATGAATCAAAGTTTTTAAAATCAATGTTTGCAGAGCAGTTAGCTCGGCAAATGATGTGTTTTTGATGAAAAGGACCATTTGCAGAGCATTTTGCTCGGCAAATGATGTGTTTTTGATGAAAAGTACCATTTGCAGAGCATTTTGCTCGGCAAATGGGTACTTTGTTCTTGATCTCTTTCAAATCATCAAGTGTGATTAACCTGTTCATAATTTTGCCAAAGTTTTTTTTTGGATCACAAGTGCCATTTGCAGAGCATTTTGCTCGGCAAATGCTTGTTTTCATCAAACCAGAAAATTTTCACCAAGTTTTTAAACACAACATAATGCAGAGCATTTTGCTCGGCATTCAAGGTTGTTGGCTTTCAAATGAATCAAAGTTTTTAAAATCAACTTGTTTGCAGAGCATTTTGCTCGGCAAACAGTACAAAGTGAAAATTTTAACCTAAGTTTTCAAATTCAACTGTTTGCAGAGCTTTGAGCTCGGCAAACAAGCATTTTGAATTCCAAAATTTTTCCAAGTATTAAAATGAACTGTTTGCAGAGCAGTTTGCTCGGCAAACAGTGCATTTTGTTCAAATTGAATTCCAAGTCATTCAAGCTTTAAAAACAACTGTTTGCAGAGCTTTGAGCTCGGCAAACAAGCATTTTGAATTCCAAAATTTTTCCAAGTATTAAAATGAACTGTTTGCAGAGCAGTTTGCTCGGCAAACAGATCATTTTGGTTAAAACTTTTCCAAGTCTTAAAACAACTGTTTGCAGAGCATTCTGCTCGGCAAACAGTACAAAGTGAAAATTTTTCACCAAGTTTTTTTAAAATCAACTGTTTGCAGAGCATTTTGCTCGGCAAACAGTACAAAGTGAAAATTTTAACCTAAGTTTTCAAATTCAACTGTTTGCAGAGCTTTTTGCTCGGCAAACAGAACAAAATGAAAAATTTTCACAAAGTTCTTAAATTCAACTGTTTGCAGAGCTTTTTGCTCGGCAAACAGTACAAAATGAAAAATTTTCACAAAGTGTTAAATCACACTGTTTGCAGAGCATGTTGCTCGGCATTCAAGGTTGTTGGCTTTCAAATGAATCAAAGTTTTTAAAATCAACTGTTTGCAGAGCATTTTGCTCGGCAAACAGTACAAAGTGAAAATTTTAACCTAAGTTTTCAAATTCAACTGTTTGCAGAGCTTTTTGCTCGGCAAACAGTACAAAATGAAAAATTTTCACAAAGTTCTTAAATTCAACTGTTTGCAGAGCATTTTGCTCGGCAAACAGTACAAAGTGAAAATTTTAACCTAAGTTTTCAAATTCAACTGTTTGCAGAGCTTTGTGCTCGGCAAACAGTACAAAATGAAAAATTTCACCAAGTTTTTAAACACAACTGTTTGCAGAGCATTTTGCTCGGAATCAGGAAACTGAAATCTTCAACTGTAGATTAACTCTGGATGAATTTAGAACAATCATTGGATTTCCTGTTATAGAAGAATACGAAGAACTCCCATCTGTTGAGGAAATGTTGGCAGGAGTTCATTCGTTGGGTTATGCAGGAGATTTGACAACGATGAGAGATTTTCGAAGAAGTAATGTAGCAACTCTCTGGCATACGATGTACAATATTCTTTCAACCTGCTTGATGCCGTCACAGAAAGGAATTGATCTGATGACAAAAGATTCTTTGGCAATCTATTGAATATGTGCGAGGAAGTAAAAGGCACAACACAGCAGAATACTTCAAATTTTCACTAGAATCAGAAACTGAAATCTTCAACTGTAGATTAACTCTGGATGAATTTAGAACAATCATTGGATTTCCTGTTATAGAAGAATACGAAGAACTCCCATCTGTTGAGGAAATGTTGGCAGGAGTTCATTCGTTGGGTTATGCAGGAGATTTGACAACGATGAGAGATTTTCGAAGAAGTAATGTAGCAACTCTCTGGCATACGATGTACAATATTCTTTCAACCTGCTTGATGCCGTCACAGAAAGGAATTGATCTGATGACAAAAGATTCTTTGGCAATCTATTGAATATGTGCGAGGAAGTAAAAGGCACAACACAGCAGAATACTTCAAATTTTCACTAGAATCAGAAACTGAAATCTTCAACTGTAGATTAACTCTGGATGAATTTAGAACAATCATTGGATTTCCTGTTATAGAAGAATACGAAGAACTCCCATCTGTTGAGGAAATGTTGGCAGGAGTTCATTCGTTGGGTTATGCAGGAGATTTGACAACGATGAGAGATTTTCGAAGAAGTAATGTAGCAACTCTCTGGCATACGATGTACAATATTCTTTCAACCTGCTTGATGCCGTCACAGAAAGGAATTGATCTGATGACAAAAGATTCTTTGGCAATCTATTGAATATGTGCGAGGAAGTAAAAGGCACAACACAGCAGAATACTTCAAATTTTCACTAGAATCAGAAACTGAAATCTTCAACTGTAGATTAACTCTGGATGAATTTAGAACAATCATTGGATTTCCTGTTATAGAAGAATACGAAGAACTCCCATCTGTTGAGGAAATGTTGGCAGGAGTTCATTCGTTGGGTTATGCAGGAGATTTGACAACGATGAGAGATTTTCGAAGAAGTAATGTAGCAACTCTCTGGCATACGATGTACAATATTCTTTCAACCTGCTTGATGCCGTCACAGAAAGGAATTGATCTGATGACAAAAGATTCTTTGGCAATCTATTGAATATGTGCGAGGAAGTAAAAGGCACAACACAGCAGAATACTTCAAATTTTCACTAGAATCAGAAACTGAAATCTTCAACTGTAGATTAACTCTGGATGAATTTAGAACAATCATTGGATTTCCTGTTATAGAAGAATACGAAGAACTCCCATCTGTTGAGGAAATGTTGGCAGGAGTTCATTCGTTGGGTTATGCAGGAGATTTGACAACGATGAGAGATTTTCGAAGAAGTAATGTAGCAACTCTCTGGCATACGATGTACAATATTCTTTCAACCTGCTTGATGCCGTCACAGAAAGGAATTGATCTGATGACAAAAGATTCTTTGGCAATCTATTGAATATGTGCGAGGAAGTAAAAGGCACAACACAGCAGAATACTTCAAATTTTCACTAGAATCAGAAACTGAAATCTTCAACTGTAGATTAACTCTGGATGAATTTAGAACAATCATTGGATTTCCTGTTATAGAAGAATACGAAGAACTCCCATCTGTTGAGGAAATGTTGGCAGGAGTTCATTCGTTGGGTTATGCAGGAGATTTGACAACGATGAGAGATTTTCGAAGAAGTAATGTAGCAACTCTCTGGCATACGATGTACAATATTCTTTCAACCTGCTTGATGCCGTCACAGAAAGGAATTGATCTGATGACAAAAGATTCTTTGGCAATCTATTATGCAGTCACTCACAATGTGCAGTGTGACTTTGCGACTATAATATGGAAAAAGCTGATTCAAGTTGTTAAGGGAAAGGATAAACAAGACAGAAAGTATATTCCATTTATCAGATTTTTCACATTGGTTATCGAAGATGCTCTTGATAACAGAGAAGAAATCCCAAAATTGGAGAATAGCTTTAAATGTGTGATTGCCTTGTATAAATCAAATCTGAGAGGCACAAGTTGTGACACAGTAAGACCTTTTCCGATTCCACCATTTTTGATAAACCTGGTTCCTGCTCAGAGTCCTCACCTTAGGGCTTATCTCGAGTGGTTAGTCTCAGTAATGGGGTCTGAAAGCCGACAGACTCCTACCCAGACTGAGCATAGGTCGCCAAGTGAGGGTCCTAGTTCGTCAAAAAGAAAAAGAGGGGTTAGTGATGAAGGGGCCTCTGAGCAGAGGAAAAGAAAGTCTAAAAGAGTTATGTTTCAGCAAGATGTTGCTTCACCTGAACCTATTTCATCACCTGTTTCACAATCCACACCAAACATTACATCACAAACATCACCTTCACAATCTACACAATCTACACCAACCGTTCCCCTTTCACAATCTTCACCTTCGCAATCGACACCTTTACCATCCGTTGTTTCACCGAATCCACCAATTCTAACACCACCTCGATCAATTGCTTCAATACTACCTGATGAACCAACTCCACCACCAGGTAGACGACTTAAAATGTCTGCTAGAAGTGTTCTAAAGCAGACTTCAAAGAAGAAGAAATCAAAAAGAAAAAGAGGGGTTAGTGATGAAGGGGCCTCTGAGCAGAGGAAAAGAAAGTCTAAAAGAGTTATGTTTCAGCAAGATGTTGCTTCACCTGAACCTATTTCATCACCTGTTTCACAATCCACACCAAACATTACATCACAAACATCACCTTCACAATCTACACAATCTACACCAACCGTTCCCCTTTCACAATCTTCACCTTCGCAATCGACACCTTTACCATCCGTTGTTTCACCGAATCCACCAATTCTAACACCACCTCGATCAATTGCTTCAATACTACCTGATGAACCAACTCCACCACCAGGTAGACGACTTAAAATGTCTGCTAGAAGTGTTCTAAAGCAGACTTCAAAGAAGAAGAAATCAAAAAGAAAACATAAGTTGTCTAGATCTGCAAGTCAAAGACTAGAATCTTCTTCAGCAGATGTGAATGACCAACCTGGTGCCTCAGCGGAGTTTGATGTTGAACAAGCAACAAGAATTGTGCATAATGTTGAATCTGAGATTGAGCCTGAGAATGTTTGCACTGGAGATGATGTTGTGCAGGAGGAACAAGGCGGGACTGAGGGAGGAGTTGAAAATACCAGAGAGGATGTGCGGTCCGGGTTAGGACAAGGGCAAAAAGAAAACGATGGCCCTCCATTAGTTCAAACAAATGTGTCTAGCCGGGTTGTTTACCCTAGGGTAGAAATCGGGAACTGCCCATTCTCGTTTGCACCAACCTCTCCCAGCCATTCTGACTCCTCACAACAGGAGTTAGTCTCAGAAATACACGGGGATAAACCACGCTCACCACACTCTCCTCATTTGGAGGATGAGAGTGTTGAAATTAGAGAGGACCAGCCCCACCTCTCGCCTTCAGTTCATGCACAAGAGTCTAGATCCCCTAGGGACACTGATTCACAAGCCCAGTTGAGTACTGGTGCCGGAACAAGCGGAGAGGGACCCACTTTGTGTGACCCTCAAGGACAGCTTGGAAATCCTGCCTTAGCTAACATCACGCCAGCTTTAGCCGCAGGTAACAGTCCTCAGACCGAGACTGGGGAGCAGTATGAACGCCGTAGTGACACTGCTGTTCCTCAGGATCAACCTGAGACTGTATTAACGGGCATTCTCAGTGACCCCGGTGTTGTTAGAGGTGTTGCCCAACCACAACAAGTCCAGGACAGTGATTTATCACAGTCTAGGACATCAATTGATTCGGGTTGCAAAGCCCATGAATCTGAAACTGCTGGTGAGGGTACAACCCGAGGATCCGCAGGAAATCCTGAATCAGCATCGCTGAATTTAGGTCACACCTCGAGTGTGCCAACAATCCACGGGTTGGATTCTTCACATCAAACACCACCACAAAGACCACCAACACCAACTGAAATTCCATCAACATCAACAAATCAACCAACCAAAGATTCTGCATGTGAGGTTTTATTGAATATATTAAGATCGGAGGGTGATTTGTTGACTGTTACGGAAAGAGGCGTATTGAATGCCTTGGAAGTTAGAGAAAGGGAACTTGCAACTGACAAACGAGTCAAAGCTTTACAAGAACAAGTTCAAAGACAAAAGGCTGAGTATGATGCTAAACTAGCTGAATTTGAGTTAAGATTGATAGCTTTAGAATCTTGCCGACCGGCCTCGGTTCCTTCTCGTCGGGATGATCCTGATTCTGATGATCACCCCGAGGGGGAGAACCAAGGAGAAGGTCAAGCGAACATTGATAATACTTCGGCAAGAGTTGAAGGAAATGTTGGAGATGTGGTGATGGAAGAAAGAGCCGAGGGCGTAAATGTTGAGAATGTTGAGAATGTTGAGAATGTTGAGAATGTTGAATGGAAATGTGAGAATGTTGAGAATGTTGAGAAAGTTGAGACTGTTGAGAATGTTGAGGAAACAATAGATGATGAATGTTGAGAATGTTGATGGAAGAAGGAAATGTGGAGAATGTTGAAATGTTGAGAAAGTTGAGACTGTTGAGAATGTTTAGAATGTTGAGAATGTTGAGAAAGTTGAGACTGTTGAGAATGTTGAGGAAACAATAGATGATGTGATTAGAAGAAGGTTAGTTGATGGAGAGGAAATGTGGAGAATGTTGAAATGTTGAGAATGTTGAGAATGTTGAGAATGTTGAGAATGTGAGTGTTGAAGAATGTTGAGAATGGAGAATGCGTAAATGTTGAGAATGTTGAGAATGTTGAGAATGTTGAGAATGTTGAGGAAACAATAGATGATGTGATTAGAAGAAGGTTAGTTGATGTGTTTGGTGCTGAGTCGGATGTAGAAAGTGAAGAAGAGTTTGGAAATATTGAGGTTAATGAAGAAGAAGGATTTGTGATTGAAAGTGAAGTTATGGAATATGCTGAAGATGATGCAGATATTGAAGCATTGAAAGATAATGTAACATTTGATGAGCCAGAAATAGTTGAGAATCCAACAAATGATGAAGCTGTTGAGGAACCTGTGTTTGAAGACTTCAATAGTTTTGATGAATTAAGAAAGACTCCTGAAGCTGCATCCCAGAATTTCAAGAAATCAACGTATAAACAAGTGTTGAAAGAAGCAATCATATCCGAGGAAGTCCTTCCTGATTATTTTCCAACAGAATTAACTGAGGAACAAAGGAGGTTTATTAATCGGGGATACTTCTTGAGGGATAAAGAAAGAATGGTTGCTCTGGGTGTTAAGCCAAAGGAGGCAGCTAAGAAGTCAAGATTTCTGGAAGAAAGAGCTTATCCAATCTTCTGTGGAGCTACAAAAGTAACCAAAACAAAGAGACCAGAATTGGATTCGATGTATAAGTTTAAGGAAGCAAGACAAATCGAAGAATACAAGAGCTTCTCAAACTCACTAAGCAATACAATCCAAAGCTTCTGGAAGAACAAAGAAACCACAAGATTTTGGTGCTCGTCAGAGTGATTTTGGTTAAAAGGATTTCTATATCTGTACCTTGCTTTCATGTGAAAAGAGATAACAATAAGATGTACAGATTCACAGAAGCTCAGTTCAAGCTGCTACCAGTTGATGACATTATCTTTCTCTACAACCATTTCTTGAATGCAATGCAAAGGTACAAGGAAGATGTTATTGCCTTTGAAGCAGTTAAAAGATACATGTCAAGCTGCATTCAATACGCTTCATTGGAAGACTTTCAAATTGGTTTTGAAGTGGTTAAGAGAAAGATCAATGTACCATATCCAGATCAAAGTCTTTACACCAGAGACATTGAACAGCTCAGTATTGGTCAGATCATAGAAGAACCATCCTTTGGTATTGTCTTTTTGAAACACAAAAAAAAAAAAAAAAAAAAAAAAAAAAAAAAAAAAAAAAAAAAAAAAAAAAAAAAAAAAAAAAAAAAAAAAAAAAAAAAAAAAAAAAAAAAAAAAAAAAAAAAAAAAAAAAAAAAAAAAAAAAAAAAAAAAAAAAAAAAAAAAAAAAAAAAAAAAAAAAAAAAAAAAAAAAAAAAAAAAAAAAAAAAAAAAAAAAAAAAAAAAAAAAAAAAAAAAAAAAAAAAAAAAAAAAAAAAAAAAAAAAAAAAAAAAAAAAAAAAAAAAAAAAAAAAAAAAAAAAAAAAAAAAAAAAAAAAAAAAAAAAAAAAAAAAAAAAAAAAAAAAAAAAAAAAAAAAAAAAAAAAAAAAAAAAAAAAAAAAAAAAAAAAAAAAAAAAAAAAAAAAAAAAAAAAAAAAAAAAAAAAAAAAAAAAAAAAAAAAAAAAAAAAAAAAAAAAAAAAAAAAAAAAAAAAAAAAAAAAAAAAAAAAAAAAAAAAAAAAAAAAAAAAAAAAAAAAAAAAAAAAAAAAAAAAAAAAAAAAAAAAAAAAAAAAAAAAAAAAAAAAAAAAAAAAAAAAAAAAAAAAAAAAAAAAAAAAAAAAAAAAAAAAAAAAAAAAAAAAAAAAAAAAAAAAAAAAAAAAAAAAAAAAAAAAAAAAAAAAAAAAAAAAAAAAAAAAAAAAAAAAAAAAAAAAAAAAAAAAAAAAAAAAAAAAAAAAAAAAAAAAAAAAAAAAAAAAAAAAAAAAAAAAAAAAAAAAAAAAAAAAAAAAAAAAAAAAAAAAAAAAAAAAAAAAAAAAAAAAAAAAAAAAAAAAAAAAAAAAAAAAAAAAAAAAAAAAAAAAAAAAAAAAAAAAAAAAAAAAAAAAATTGATGAACAAAACACCTCAATTTGAAATCACGTGAACTTTCAAACACAAAAAAAAAAAAAAAAAAAAAAAAAACTTGAATGTGAAAAAAAAAAAAAAAAAAAAAAAAAAAAAAAAAAAAAAAAAAAAAAAAGTGAAAAATTGAAAAAACAGAAAACAAATAAAAAAAAAAAAAAAAAAAAAAAAAAAAAAAAAAAAAAAAAAAAAAAAAAAAAAAAAAAAAAAAAAAAAAAAAAAAAAAAAAAAAAAAAAAAAAAAAAAAAAAAAAAAAAAAAAAAAAAAAAAAAAAAAAAAAAAAAAAAAAAAAAAAAAAAAAAAAAAAAAAAAAAAAAAAAAAAAAAAAAAAAAAAAAAAAAAAAAAAAAAAAAAAAAAAAAAAAAAAAAAAAAAAAAAAAAAAAAAAAAAAAAAAAAAAAAAAAAAAAAAAAAAAAAAAAAAAAAAAAAAAAAAAAAAAAAAAAAAAAAAAAAAAAATTAAACTCAAAAAAAAATTGATGAACAAAACACCTCAATTTGAAATCACGTGAACTTTCAAACACAAAAAAAAAACTCAATTTAAAATAAAAAAAAAAAATGTGAAAAAAAAAAAAAAAAAAAAAAAAAAAAAAAAAAAAAAAAAAAAAAAAGTGAAAAATTGAAAAAACAGAAAACAAATAAAAAAAAAAAAAAAAAAAAAAAAAAAAAAAAAAAAAAAAAAAAAAAAAAAAAAAAAAAAAAAAAAAAAAAAAAAAAAAAAAAAAAAAAAAAAAAAAAAAAAAAAAAAAAAAAAAAAAAAAAAAAAAAAAAAAAAAAAAAAAAAAAAAAAAAAAAAAAAAAAAAAAAAAAAAAAAAAAAAAAAAAAAAAAAAAAAAAAAAAAAAAAAAAAAAAAAAAAAAAAAAAAAAAAAAAAAAAAAAAAAAAAAAAAAAAAAAAAAAAAAAAAAAAAAAAAAAAAAAAAAAAAAAAAAAAAAAAAAAAAAAAAAAAAAAAAAAAAAAAAAAAAAAAAAAAAAAAAAAAAAAAAAAAAAAAAAAAAAAAAAAAAAAAAAAAAAAAAAAAAAAAAAAAAAAAAAAAACAACAAAAAATGATCAGTACACTGTTGTAAAACAACACAACCAACACAGCCAAAAACCAGCAGATACACCACACAGCCACGAGATTCAAGCACTTGAAAAATCAATTCAATTCAAAGTAATTCAAATGAAACTTCTAAATATAGACAAACCTTTGTCCAGATACACATTCACATGTTATGTTTACTTTTAAATAATCTTTCACAGCTCACACGCTTTTTGATCCTTGAAATACTCAAAAGACGTTTTTTATTCCCTCTTTCACTTGTTACTCTTTTCCTTATACTATACCACTCTCTCTCTCCTCTTAATACAAACTCCTGAATACCCGAAACAACAACAAAAAAATTTTGATCAGTACACTGTTGTAAAACAACACAACCAACACAGCCAAAAACCAGCAGATACACCACACAACCACGAGATTCAAGCACTTGAAGAACAAAATGCTATTCGCCGAGATAAAACCTCGGCAAATGGGGTATTCAAAAACAAATTTTATAAATTTTCACACCAAAGAAGGTAAAGACTTGACAAGTAAGTGTGAAAAATTTTGAAAAATTTTGTTGAATTTGCCGAGATTTTTGCTCGGCAAATGGGATTTGCAGAGGTTTAATCTCTGCAAATGGGTTGTTTGACTGAAAAAAATTTTAAGTGCTTGGAAAAAAGGTCAATTTGCAGAGGTTTAATCTCTGCAAATGGGATGTTGGACAGGAAAAATGTTTAAGTGTTGAAAAAAAAAATCGATTTGCAGAGAATAAATCTCTGCAAATGGGTCAATTTGCAGAGGTTTAATCTCTGCAAATGGGATGTTGGACAGGAAAAATGTTTAAGTGTTGAAAAAAAAAATCGATTTGCAGAGAATAAATCTCTGCAAATAGGTTTGGGAAAAAATTTCTAAGTGAGTTGTATTGGATGCCGAGCAATAAGCTCGGCAAAGTGTTGAAATGGGAAAACTTTGATCGAAAATTTCTAAGTGTTGCTCGAAATGGTGATTTGCAGAGAATAAATCTCGGCAAATGCGGGTTTGCAGAGAATAAATCTCGGCAAATGCGGGTTTTGGAAGTTTTGGTTGGTTTGGCCGAGAAAGAAGTCGGCAAACACAGGTTTGGGTTTGGGTGATCGGGTTTATGTTTGGGTGATTTGTTTGGCCGAGTAATTATCTCGGCAAATACGAGGTTCGGATGTTGACCAGTGATTTTGTTGGTTTGGCCGAGAATTAACTCGGAAAATGGCTAAGTTGACTGGAAAAGGTGATTAGATGACAAACAATGAGTTCAAGATGAACATGACGGCCGGAAACTGGTGATAGTGGCCGAAAAAATGAAACAACTCGCCGGAAAACTTTAAACCTTGATTATTTCCTCAATTCTTTGAATTAAACCTCGAAATCACCACCAAAATACTCAGAAACACACCGTGAACAAATCCTAACCAACAAAAATCAATTTACACTCGCCGGAAAACTTTAAACCTTGATTATTTCCTCAATTCTTTGAATTAAACCTCGAAATCACCACCAAAATACTCAGAAACACACCGTGAACAAATCCTAACCAACAAAAATCAATTTACACGCTCGCCGGAAAAATCGATATCTCGCCGGAAAAGTCAACCGTCAACAAAAATCACCCAATCGGAAAACGGAAAACATCATTGTGATCAGAATCTTCTCGCGAGTAAAACGTTATGATTTTCAGCTTCAATCGATCAATAATGAAGATTAATTCGAAGAGAGAAGTTCCAAGGATATTTTTGATGATTTTCTTATTTTTCTATATTATAATGTGAAAATGTAATTTGTACAGTAAAGTGTACTGACAATTACTGCTAATTGATAAAAGTAAAGTCACGATTGCTTTTGACTTTTTCTCATTGTTGAACACTTTGAACTTTTACTGCTGTTTGCCGAGATAACCATTAACTTCTTTAAAACCAATCAGATTGATGAAATTGAACATATATCCATCAAATTCACCAATAATCCACTCTAAATCTGTGATTATAATACTGAAACAGCCTCGAATTCCGTGAAAACAGAACTTTTCAGATTTAAATTAAGCTCAAAAACTCTAAAATTTGAACAAAATCGGTTATGAATTTGTTTGTGGATCGTTCGGATTCACCGATTATGCTCTGATACCAATTGATATAAACAGAAATGAGCTTAATTGAAGGTTTAATGGTAGAAATATGGTTAGTGTGTGAAATGTGTGTTTGTGTGTGAAAGGGAGGTTGAAGATGAAGTAGAGAGAGAAAATATGTTAACTATGTGTTTATTATCTCAAAGGTTAATTACAAATGACTTAGGAAGGAGTATTTATACTCTAATCACAATTATAACTAATACTCCTTCCACTATTGAATATTTACAATTTAACACCATATTTATATTTCTAACAGTCCTCACGATGTCAATGAGAATCTGATCACTATCTCCGGAAGTGATTCTTCATTCGATGATGAGTTTGCCCATCCATCCTCAAGGGATGCTCTGATGGAAGATGCCAGTGAAGGAGTTGATCAAAATCTAGATCAACACATTCCCACTAGCCCTCAGCCTGAATTAAACGTTAATCTTTCTCAGGCTAACCAACTCATCATCAATTCTGACAGATCCACTCATGAGACTCACTCTCATGAGCAAATGTTCCAAAACTCCTTAAACCTCCACCCCCTTCTAAATATGCCCAATGACCCTGAAATTAAGGATTGCAGGCTGCTCTTTCCAGAGTCAGTGGCTTTTAAGCCAACTGCAAGTTCTTCCCAAGCTGGCACAATCTCATTTTCAGATGTGGTGGGTCAGCTCACTGAGTTCATTTCAACCTCTAAGGTTGAGAGCTCAAAGCTGACCGAATGCTTGGAAAAGATCCAAAAGGATCAGGATTTGACGGATAAGAAGGTGGACAAGCTGAGTCATGATCAGACTGCATTGGAAGAATATGTTAAGAAAGCAGTTGATGTAATGCAGCAGAACCAGAGCAAGCTGACAGAGTCTCTTGACAGTCTTACAAAAGCAGTAAATGTAGAGAATGAATGGAACAAGAGTACTCTGGGTCAGATTGAAAATGCTGCAACCAAGTTTAAAAGGGAAGTCACCATAGAACTTCGATCTTCAAATAAGTCACAAGCTGACTTCAAAAATGATCTGATTGAAGCTTCTAAGGGTGTTAAATCCAAGATCAAACTCCTCCATGAGGATTATGTTGAACTGAGAAGAGTCTGCTGTCTTACAAATATCAAAGTCGACTTGATCAACCAAGAACTCAAAGGCCTCTTTGCAACTCCAGTGAGCTCTTTCCCTGCTGATGATGACAAAAAGGTGGAGAAGAATGCTACTAAAAGAAAAAAGAGTGCAATGAGTGAAGCTGAAATAGAGCTGGAAAGAGAAAGACAACAAGCTCAGGTTGACAAGGAGATTGAAGAATACCTTGAAAGATTGAAAGTGAGACAGGAAAAGGCCAGAGCTGAGGAAGCACAAAAAGATAGAAGATTGGTTGTGCATGGTTCAAGGGTGGAAAGTGAGAAGGAAGTTATGGAAGAGATAAAAAGACCAGAATCTGAGTCTGGTGGTGAAACTGTTGGAAAATTGAATGAAGAAACTAAGAAGGCGAGTGATACAACCAAGGGGGAGACTGTTAATGATGTAATGGGAGATATAAGGAAGGAAGTTGGTGTTGAAAAAGATAAGAAAGTTGAATAGAAAAGAAAGTCCTCCCAAGCTGTTCCTGTGCAAGTTGTGCCAACTCAAGCTGACCCAGCTCCCAAAGTGCAAATTGATGAATCTTCATCTAGTGAAGACACAGCCACTCTGTCCCAGTTCATGATCAAGAAAAGAACAACAGAAGCTGGGTCAAGTGGTGTGAAGATCTTAACTGAGAAAGAAAAGGATTGGGAGCTTGCAACTCAAACTGCTCCACAGCTTGGGGTAACAGTTGAGGTGGCATATAAGATGATTAAGGAGGACAGACTAGAAAGAGAAAGAATTGCTGCAACTAAGTCTGATTCTGAAATTGCCAAGGGTGTTCAAGAACAATTGAATAAAGAAGATGAAGAAGATCTTGCAGCCATTGGTTCTAAGAAGAAAGTTGTGAGCAAAGGAAAAGGAAAGAAGAAAATGGTGGTTCATTCTACACCATCACAGAAAGTAAAAGATGTGAAAGAAAGTGTGAAAGCCCATAATTGGTTGGATGCTTTGGAGAAAAGACAAGTCACTTAAAAGATCCATTATAGAAGTCATCCAGAACCAATCCACCAGGTTCTACTGAAAAGGCGAAAAGGAAAAAGCATTCCCAGCATAAGGCTTACAAGGAGAGGTTATGAAACCAACTGGGAAACCCGTGATCTTGACAAACTGCTTGATCTAGGTTACACAGAGTGGGTTATGCCTGGAATTCATAGAGAGACTGTCTTGGAAGCCATTGAGAAAAAGTTTGCTGCAATTGTAAAATACAAGATTGATATCACTGGCCTTCCAAGACCAAAAGCATATGATTTGGATGATGAAGATGAGTCAGAAGAACCACTCAAGAAAAAGAGGAAAAGAAATGTTAGGCTCATAGCTCCTGAAGGTGATCACACAGACTTCCTCAGAAACTTGAACCCTTCAGAGTTTCCTGGAATATTATCTCCTGATGCTCTAGACAGAATTCTAAGTCATCTCAATCTGTCTCTTCCTGCTGGTGTGGAAAATGCAAGAAGTGGAATGCACATTACTGAACCTGAACATGGTATGTATTTTGTGGATGCAAGAGGGCAACTTGTATTCCAAAGGACTGCTGAGCTGAAAGAGATGAAGGGTTAGATAGGCAAGTAGATGTGACGATTGCTCCATCTTTTGAAGTTTAGCAAGAAACTGTAGAGTTGATTGGGGAATAAAGTCTCATTGTAATACTTTGTATTTCTCAATATATACAAGTATTTGTACAAATTCAGTTGTCTTGTTAAAATTTCATATCAGATTGAAAAGAACCCAAAAGATTAAAAGGGTCACAAGCTGTTAGTCATATTTTCATTTGATTCTTTGTAAGCTGATAGTTAAAAGTGTAGTTGGGTTTTGTCATCATCAAATAGGGGGAGATTGTTGAGTCCCAATGTTAATTGTAAATTTAATGATGACAAATCTGACCTATAAACACTTAGTAATCTTTTGGTTCTTATACTCTAATCTGGGTCAGACTAAGCTGATACAGCTTACGATCTGTCTCTGACCCAGATCACGCTTCATACTTGTAATTGTAATATTTTATGGAAGCAAGTGTTATTCAAGCTGCATCAAATTGTATTAGCATTCAGTCCAAGTCGAAGAGGAGGATTGAAGATAGAAGACCAAGTTGTTAGTGGAAGACAGCTTGGGATTAGCAGTCAGCTTGGCAACACTTAGGCAGATTGGTGCCTTGACAAACGGCCCAATCTCTGTCTGACAATCAAGTGAAGATAACAACCTGGATTGAAGATAAGGACAAATGACGTGACTAGGAAGAATCCTAGGATCCAGGTTGGTGGTTGTTTTACATATGCGTATCCATACTCCTATTGGTAGATGAAGAATGTGCGTCAGTACGTGGGGGACCACAAGTACCATGAAAGGCACGATTGATTATTCCTTCATCAACCACTGATTGAAGAACACGTAGCTGCAACGGACACCTAATGAAGGAGCGTTTGTGCCTATAAAAGCCTCATTCATGGATTGCATATGTATGGCATTTTCCTGAGAATCATTCTTCACACAAGTTTCTCTGCTCTTACACACAGCTTAGTCTGTACGAGATCAGCTTGGGCTGATTCTCTTGAGCTGAAACTAATTGATTGTTGTTTGTCACTTCATAGGGTTGTTTAGATATTTATAGGCTATCTTTATTCTGCAACAACCCTGTAATTCTTTGTATAGATTATTTCTTAATAAAGGATTACATTTGAAAATAACAATCTGTGTTCAAGAATGTTTTTATTTCTTTACTGTTTTAATGATTCCTGCACTTTACTAACTTGCTTGATATTCATTATCTGAATCTTAAAACGTTTTGTGTTAAAAGTTTGTAAAGATTGTGAAAAGTTATATTCACCCCCCTCTACAACTGTTCTGTGTTCAATATACTTTGGTATATTGATACACCGTGGGACGTATCACATATCCCCCTGTGGCGATTTTAGTATGATTCCTAATCCTATTCCTCTTACATTAGCTGCACCATCAGTATGTAAGGTCCATGTTTCAGTATTTTCAGTTAACATTTTTACTTCTAGGTCTACTTCTGGTTGTAAATCACTAGTAAAATCAGCCACAAAATCAGCTAAGGCTTGGGATTTAATAGCAGTTCTAGGTTCATAAGTTATATTAAATGCACTTAACTTTACAGACCATTTAGCCATTCTACCCGATAACTCTGGTTTCCTAAGTACATTTTTTATAGGATAGTTAGTTTTTATATGGATAGGATGAGTTTCAAAATATTGCCTAAGTTTAGTAGAGGCCATTATTAAAGCTAATATCAATTTTTCTAAGTATGAATATCTAGTTTCAGCATTTAGTAAACTTTTACTAACATAATAGATAGGATGTTGTTTACCTTCGTGCTCTTTTACGAGCACAGCGCTTACTGCCTCTGAAGATACTGTGAGTCCCAAATATATAGATGAATAACAAACCCGACTGGCAAGTACAACTGATCTTGATGGACAAGTTCAGTTTACGATCCAGATATGGATAACAAGAAACAATTGACTAGATAAAAAATGCAAGAACAAATGGCAGAAACTATATAAGGATATATATAAATATAATCAAGTATGTAGCATTGAGACACGTTTTTTTCTTTTCAATGTATTTGATTTATTGATGTATAAACAAATACAAGGATTGTTGCGGAACAAAGATAAACACCCGAGTGTAAGTATCTAAACAATCCTGAAATACAAGTGATCTAGTTAACTTGGAAATACTCGTAAGTTTACTTAGAGTATATCTCACAAGTTGCAATGCTAAAGTTTCAAGCCCTTTGCAAGTTGTGAGAAGACTTTGTATTTATAGACCAAGTCTATGATGATGTGGACAAGATCGTACAAATGTGGTTGTGAGCATTTAAGGAATTAAACCATAATTCCTTACATGCTGCACTTGGAAGAGTATATAAGTCACTTGATGTGACTTATAGTACTAGGTTCCAAGCCTATACTTTGTACCTTTTGTTAATAGATAAATCTATTAACCGGATAAAGGTGTAAAGTAAAAGTCTTCCTCGCAATCAGTGTAAAGTGTTGTAAATACTTTACACTGAGATGCTTCAGTCTTGATCTGGTAGAATCACTCTTTGCTCGCTTCTGAGATGATTCTCTTCTTCATCCTTCAGTCTTTGACTTCAGAATGAATGCTTCAGATTTATCTCGATCTGAACTGAAGTGAAGCTTCAGTGAAGGAATTCTGAGATACCTCAGAATTCTGTACAAATGTCTTCACTAAACTTCAAGCTATTTCTGAACAAATTATACTTGGTCAATTTTCGACCTAACAAATTCCCCCTATTTGTTCTGAAATAGTGCATGCATCTCAGACTTCTATCTATACATGTTTGTAAGTCTGAAATGCAAGTTTTGTTTAAGTTGTAAAAATTTTCTTAAGTACATCTTATAGATCATTGATGTCTCAGAATTTTACTTGTGATTATTCTAACTTAAACTTATCATCTACTTATTGGTTACAAGATGCAACATATATATACACACAAATGAATGTTACAAATGTAAATATTTTACAAGTACATGATAATCTGAAAAGAAAACTACTTCTTGGCAGGCCTTGAACCAGAAGGTGCCTCAGTAGGTTTTCTCTTCAGTGGAGAATGATCCTTTTTGCCAAACAATCTGCTTTCAATTTCCACCTTGGCTTGCATCTTTTGTTGTATTCTTGCTAACCATGCACCAGTCAAGGCAGATTTTGGTTTCCCTTTCAGAACCTGGATCATCTCCCTGTGCTCAGAAATCCCAAACTCGTGCACTGAAACCTGATGGTATTCTTCAGCTGCCCTTTCTTCTCTTTTAACAACCAAGTCAAAAAGCTTCAATCCATCAGCTTTTGTTACTTCCATATCAACTATCTTGGCTGGATGAGATCGATGCTTCATGTAATGCTCATATTGATCCCTTTCATGTTTTCTTTGAATTTCAACAGCATCATCAGACATTGGTTTGAAGGTAGAAAGATCAGCATCACGAACACTCTTACTTGATGATCTAGGTCCAGTCACTTTGGGTTTAGAGGTTGGTCTGAGCAACTCTTTCTCAACATTCTGAACTTCGGCCAGAATTTCCTTCCTTTTTATCGCCATTTCTTTTTCCCTATTTTTCTTTAAGTCTTCAATGGACAACTTAAAGGTTAGACTTTCCAACTTTTGTTCCAGAGGAGAGTAGTTCATCCCACACTCATATTCCAGCATATCAACTATAGCCTTTGCACTCTTGGGTCATTTTTGATTTTCTGATATCTTTCCAATGATAACCCAAGAGCTGCAGCATCTATGTGATCCCCCATCTTTAGATGTTGTTCCCTTTCTCTTTCTTTGTTCTCCCTCCACATAATGAATTGGTTAGAAACCTGCTTTTGCAATGTTTCCAACTTCTTACTATCAGCTTCAAGATTATGTAAGGGATAACCTTGCTCGTCTATATTTTCACCAACAACCATTCCAGAACCCTTATCACTTTTCTTTGGTTCTTCTTCTTGAACCTTGCCTTTTCCCTTATCCTTTCTCTGAAGTTGTTCCCCCTGAACTGAGGCACTACCAGAAGGTACCTCAGTTTGCTTCTTGGTTGCTTCAATTATCTCTTGAGTACTAGCAAGCAAACCAATAGGCACACCACTTCCCCTTTGGGAATCTCTGAAGGCAATCTAGCATAAAGGTCAATTGTAGATTGAATTGCCTTCAGTGGTTCCCAACTTTGTTGTTCTAGGCACTCACAAATACCTTTTGCCATAGTAGCAAACTGAGCCTTTAGTCTGAATGAAGAACTAAGGTTCAGTGCTTCTTTATCTTTTAAGTCCTTCAACATTTTTCTGTCTTCTTCAGTGAAGGAAGCAGGGGAAGGAGGAGTAACAACATTATCTTTCTTCAGAAGTGTTAGAATTTCATCTAACTGATTTGACTGATTCTGAACTGAACCTTCAAGCCTGGAAACTGAATCTTTTACTTCATTGACAGCCTTTCCACCTTGTCATTTGTGTCTTTGGTCAATTCAGCAATCATTATTCTAACTTCTGCACCAACTTTCTGACAGACAGAATCTGAAATCTGAGCAGCTAGATTCTGAGATAGCTCAGACTTCAGATCTTTCACAATACCAGCACTGATAGAAGTCCCAAGTTCTTTCTCATTAACACTTGGCTTCTGAACCAACTCTTGAACTTCATTTCCAACTACCATAAACTCTTGCTTCAACAACTCAACACTAGATGTCAAGTTCGCAACTACTGAAGCTTGCACATCTCTCTTTGTCAACCTGAAGGCTTCTCTGATTGCAGAGCTCACCTTGTTGCAAGTCATCACCAGCTCATTCAACTTCCCAACCACTAGTCCTTCATTTCCAGCAACTTTGGTTAACTCAGTTCCAAGGAACATCTGAGCACCTTTCATATCAGCCAAGGAACTAGTGTTGGTAGTTAGAGATTTGGTTAAGTCCTCCACCCTAAAAATAAGGCCTTGGACTTCGGTTTGTGTTTTCTCTAACTGTGCTTCTATAGTCAAAGGAGGTGGGGGTTGTGTAGAAGCAGGAGCCACAAATGGTAAACTTCCAAGCCCTTTAAGTACTTTGTTCATTTGAATGTCAGTTGGACTCTCAGATTCTGTCTCAGAATCCAAGTCCTTCTCTGAAGGGGCATCATAGTTGATTGGTGGTGGTATGTTGTGAATTTGAGGGTGTAGAAATTGAAGTGATGGAGTGAAAGATGGATCGGTTACATATGCGGGAGTGGTACCTGGTGGAAAGATTGGATTTTGGTGAGATGGTGGTGGTGGAACATAAGGCTCATTTTCTGGTTGGATTTCTGGGGGGGAGGAGGGGCGTTTGCGAGGATGGGGGCTGGCTCAGAATCAGATTGATTCGCCTCCAATAGTTCCTCGTCAAACTCAAAGTCAGCAAGAGAATCAAGATTCTCCTAAGGTAGCTCATCGTCATCCCAGAAAGCATTCACTTTTACGATCTGGTCAGATATGCCCTGGTTTGGGTCACTAGTACCCTCACCAGATTCTGGTTCAACATCGTCACCAGATTCAACGATTTGTACAAACGTAGGTACACTAACGGGTCCCACATTCTTTTGTGGCCCACTTAGTGACCTTTCTGGACCAGCTAGTGTGGCTAAAACAGTTTTAGTAAATACCTGAAGCATAGCAGAGGAGAGTTCAGGCTCATCTTCAGTAATGGTTGCCTTTGAGAAATCTCTGCCATATTCAGGTACAGAAGCTTCAGGTCCAGCTTGATTATAAGCTTCTCCAAGGATGTCCATAAAACACAAGCTTAAAAACCTTGGGAAAGCAACATGCAGACTTCTCTTTCCTTTTAACTTTGTAATCAACTGAGCAAAGAGAATCTCAGCGAAATCTGCTTGCATCCCATTCCAAATGTAATACCCCATCTCAACTTGGGGTAATGAAAGTTGGTCCAACCCTCCATGGTTGCCACCAAGACTCTCCACAATCTGGGTCCAGAAGAACCTCCAGCAATTGCCAAAACCAGACATGAAAATGTGTCCAGAGGTCTTCAAATTACCATCAGCATCCTCCATATCACCATGACCAGTGGCGACTAGAACCTCCCTGAAATTGACTCCTTTGAGTCTCTTAGCAAACACCTGGGGAGGTTCGAGGTAGTTCAGATGAAGGGAATTTCTGAACCCCTCAAGAGTGATGACACACTTCTTGGTGCCCTCATTTAGAGTGAAGGAGATGGATTGTTCATCCTTATGCACCACAACAGTGTACCAGAATTCAAGCAAGTATCGATGATACAATGCTTGAGGATTTGCGGTCAACGCATAATGGAAAGGGGACTGCTCCCAAAAATTGTTGATTCTTCCCATTAAGGTTTCAGACTTCACATTCAATTGAGCCAAAAAGTTGCTCATGTTGAATCGGATTTGAGAAGGTGTGAAGTTCTTTGGCCATGTGGCAGATGTTTTCACATCACTCGATGGAGTATATTCAAAATTAATGAGTGATTTGTGTGAAGAAGAAGATGATGATTTAGACATTTTAAGAATTGAAAAATGAAAGTGAAAGGAATATGAAGAGTTAAGGAATTTTGAGAGTAAATATGAGAGAGATTGATGATTGGGAAGTAAATGAAAAACGAAGTAAATGAAAACGAAGTAAATGAAAGAATGAGAAGGAATTGTGAATTTAAGATGGAATACAACATGATTTTCCAATTAAAAACAATTAAAAATAATTTTTGAATTTCAAAGCCCAAGACTCATAAAATATTTTATATTCGAAAATGGTTTTGATTGGGTTTGAGATCCTAAAATGATTTCTGGGGTCAAATCAGCATTAAATGCAAAGCCGTTTGAGTGACCCCACCTTGCAACATTTTTCAGAAAAAGTACTCATTTCTTTTCCTTTTACGGCGCAACTTGTGTGACACAAAAGCATGACCAACGTAAGTTAAAAACATAGTATGCAGTAGGTCACGTGTACACACAATTTACCAAGTATCAAAAGGAAAATATCTTGAAAGGTTGTTGTATTTCAGTGATGACTAAACAATTTCTGAGAATGGTCAGTTCCAAAGAGATCTGAACCATCTCAGTCAATAAAATTCAACTGAAATATTTTTGATTTTCTGAAGTGCTTCAGTTAAATACATTTTCTGAGCAAAAAGTTCCTCCTTAAAAAAAATGAAGGTTTATTTTAATGTTTGAAAAATATTTAACATTCCCCCTGAAGTGATGATCCATGAATTAATAAGTGCCAAGATAGTATCACAAAGGCGTTCGATAGCTAGGCGAGCAAAAATTACATGGATCGCTCAGACTGGTGAACCAGATCAGTGTCACTGAGGCGTTCATAACAAGATTACCAGTCTAAGGATTTAGCATTCCCAACTCACTGATTAGATGTTTAAAGGTTTTGACATCTAAAGGTTTTGTGAAAACATCAGCGAGTTGCTTATCAGTGGGAATAAAGTGCAATTCAATATCTCCTTTCAGAATATGATCACGAATGAAATGATACCTGAGGTCGATGTGCTTGGTTTTCGAGTGCATCACAGGATTGTGAGATATGGCAATGGCACTAGTGTTATCACAAAAGATTGGAGTCTTTGAGTAAGTAACACCATAATCAGTCAGCTGGTTTTTCATCCATAGAATCTGAGCACAACAACTTGCTGCAGAAATGTACTCAGCTTCTGCAGTGGATAGTGATACTGCAGTCTGTTCTTACTAGTCCAGCTTACTAATTTGCCACCAAGGAAATGACACCCACCAGTGGTACTTTTCCTGTCTATCTTGCAACCTGCATGATCAGAATCTGAATAACCCATTAGATCTAGACTAGAGCCTTTGGGATACCAAAGACCCAGTCTGGGGACACCCTTAAGGTATCTGAAGATCCTTTTAACAGCATTTGCATGTGCTTCTCTGGGATCAGACTGAAATCTAGCACAAAGGCATGTTGCAAACATTATGTCTGGTCTACTTGCAGTTAAATACATCAGTGAACCAACCATACCACGATATTTTGTATGGTCCACTGGTTTTCCATGTGGATCAGAATCCAAAGTTAATGGAGCAGAAATAGGAGTATCTTTTGATGAGACTGAATCAAATTGATATTTCTTTAGTAAATCTCTGACATATTTTTCTTGGTTTATGAAAATACCATCTTCAGTTTGTTTTACTTGAAGTCCCAGAAAATATGTCAGTTCACCCATCATACTCATTTCATACTCAGAAGACATGATTTTAGAAACAATTTCACACATCTTCTCATTTGTAGAACCAAACACAATATCATCAACATAAATTTGTATTAAAAGGATATCACTTTTATCATGCAATATGAACAAAGTGTTATCAATTGCACCACGTTTAAAACCATTTTTAAGAAGATGTTAGTAAGAGTATCATACCAGGCTCTGGGTGCTTGTCTCAGACCATATAAGGCTTTGTTCAGTCTGTACACCCAATGTGGTTTTTCTTCATTGATGAACCCTGGTGGTGATACACATAAACGACTTCTTCTAGTTCTCCATTCAGGAATGCACTTTTGACATCCATTTGATAGACTTTAAATTGATGATGAGCTGCAAAAGCTAAGAATATTCTGATAGCTTCAAGTCTGGCAACTGGGGCAAAAGTTTCATCAAAATCTATTCCCTCTTCTTGTGCATATCCTTTGCAACAAGTCTTGCTTTGTTTCTGATGATATGACCATCTTCATCCATCTTGTTTCTGAAGACCCATCTTGTCCCAATTGGTTCTTTCTTCAGGTTACTGGGACAAGGAACGAGTTCCCATACATCGTTTCTTTTAAACTGGTTGAGCTCATCTTGCATGGCTTCAACCCAGCTTGGGTCATTCATAGCCTCGTCAATCTTCTTGGGTTCAATAAGAGACAAGAAACTGACGTTTAAGCATTGATCGCTTGTGGCTCTTCTGGTCTGAACCCCACTAGCAGAATTCCCAATGATTTGCTCGATAGGATGTGCTTTAGTCCACTTAGTGTATTGACCAGGATGAATAATGATATCAGTGCAAGAACTTCTCTGAGTAACTTCAGGAGGAGCTTCAGAAAATACATCTGCAGCTCCTTCTTCTTCCTGCAGATCATGACTTGCATCATGAAATTCTTCAGATTGAGGTTGCTCAGGAGCCTGATATCAGAGGAGAAGCAGCATGTACATCTGATCCAATAGTCAGTTCAGAAGGTAGTTTGAAACTGACTGGAGGATAAAATGGAATGTTGCTTGGCCTTTTTATTGTTGGTTCTGAACGGAGATGTTCAGAAGCAGGTTCAGGTGTCTGATCAGTTTCAGCAATAGGATCAGAATCACCAAAACTCATTGGACTTTCTGAGGGTGGTACAGGAATGGAGTTTTTAAAGATTGCAGAATTTGATTCATCAAAGGTAACGTGAATTGACTCATCAACCTTTTCAAGTCTCTTGTTAAAGACTCTAAAGGCTTTGCGATTTGATGAATATCCTAGGAAGTATCCTTCATCAGCTTTTGCGTCAAATTTTCCAAGCTGACTAGAATCGTTCAGAATGTATACTGGACACCCAAATACATGGAAGTATCCAATATTAGGCTTTCTATTTCTGAGTACTTCGTAGGAGGTCTTCTTGTGTCTTTTGACGTAGATAGATCTGTTCTGAGTGTAGCATGCAGTTGCAACAGCTTCAGCCCAGAAATTCTTGGGAAGACCAGATTCATTCAACATACTTCTAGCAGCTTCAATCAGCGTACGATTCTTTCTTTCTACAACACCATTCTGCTCTGGTGTGTGTGCTGAGGAGAAGTTCTGAGATATGCCAGTTTCAGTGCAGAAGGACTCCAGAGTGGCATTTCTGAATTCAGTGCCATTGTCACTTCTGAGCTGACAAACTTTTCGCTTGTATTTGAGCTCAATTTGTTTGATGAGAGCAATGATTTCAGCAGCAGCTTCACTTTTGGACCTGAGGAAAATCACCCAGCAGTATCTTGAATATTCATCAACTATAACAAGGGTGAATTTCTTTCCTGCTCTGGTCTGAACATTCACTGGTCCAAAAAGGTCCATGTGAAGCATATGAAGAGGTTCAGTAATACTAAAGCTTTGCTTTGTCTTGAATGAAGCTCTTTTCTGCTTACCCATTTCACAACCTGGACATGGCTTGTCTTTGTTGAAAGACATAGAGGGTATCCCATCAACAAGTTGTTTCCTTGACAACTTATTAATGTTCTTGAAGTTCAGATGGGATAGTCTCTTGTGCCACAACCAATTTGTGTCTTCATCTGCCTTTGAGTAGAAACATTGTTCAGAGGTAGAAGGATTCATATCAAGGACATAAATGTTTCCCTTTCTTGGTGCAATCAGTACCACCTTTCCATCTCTGTTGAATATGGTGCCTTGTGAAATATCAAATAGAACCTTGAAGCCATCATCACATAGTTGACTGACACTGATCAGGTTATATTCAAACCGTTCACATATGCAACACGTGTGAATTTGACTTGACCATTATTCACCACACCATATCCCTCAGTTTTTCCATTACCATCATTTCCAAAAACAATTGAGGGCCCCTCTTGCACCCTATATTCCTCTAGCAGGGTCTGATAACCAATCATGGTTCGGCCAGCAGCACTGTCCAGAAACCATATGTTCTTCTTTCGGTCTCCCTGCACACAATCAAAGATTAGCTCTTTTTGGGAACCCATCTATGGATGGGTTCACTAGACTCTCCCTTAGCAGTCTCAGATTTCTTTGGTTTATGAGGAACAGAAGGTAAAATGGGATTTCAGTCATTATCTCAGATGACACAAAAGTAGTTGGTTTGATGGATTTTTCAACCTTTTTCTTCTCAGATTTCTGCTTGATTTGCTTAGAAAAAGGTTTTGCATTTTGTTTAGGTTGAAGAGGTGTGGTTTCAACATTTTTTTAAACGTGCATTACAACTCTGCACTTGTCTAGCCAATAGTTGAAATTGACTTTCTAACCTTAACAAAATAGATTCTTCATTAGACACTGAGCCTTACCAGAATCTGAGGTAGAAGGCTCAGTGGGGGAGATATTTTTCTTCTTCTTTTGGTCCTTGGGAACCTTAGATGAAGTCTGAGGGGATGGCTTTTTGGATTTAGCCTTCTTTTCTGAAACAGTTGTCTGAGCTGTTTCAGATTTACCCTCAGATTGTTCCTGGGCCTATCAGTCACAGTTTTCTGTTTGCCAACTTTAGGAAAAATAATTTCAGGTTCATTTCCTTTGGAAGTGCATCTAAATCAGTGATTATAGATGCCATGTGAAGATCACCAGATTCATATGCTGTTTTTTGATTTGCAAAAGTATTTTTAATTGCAGCATCTGGTTTTGGTGCACTCATCCAAGACTTAATTATTTTCTGCTCTTTTTCAAGAATGGTTTTTAACTCTTCTTTTTCCAACTCTAAAGTGGCAACCATGGACTGATAACTTTTTAGGGCCAAATGAACATCTTTCAGTTCTTTTAGTCTGGCCTGACTGGCGTTCAGCTCAGAAGTATTGTTTTCAAACATTTTTAAGCTTTCTGAACGCACTGTCTCAACAAATGAGATGTCAGCCTCTAACAGAACCAAAAGGTCCAGTTTGTGTTCCTCATTTTCTTCAAAGCCAAAATTACTGACCTTTTTCATCACTATATCCACCCAGCGACCAGATTCAACATCGGATTTGACCAAATGACCTTGATCTTTTTGTGCCATGAAGCACATGTCCCTAACTTCTTCCTCATCATCAGATGATTCATCAGAATCTTCCCACTTTTCAGTTTTGGAAATCATACAACTGTTGCTTGAGTTGTCTTGTGCCAAAAGAGCCATATGTGCCTTCAACTTCTTGTATTTGGCCTTATAGCTGTCATCAGACTTCTGAAAAATAGAATGGTTAGGAGCAGATTGTGATGATGAAGGTTGACTAGATCTGCATTCCTTCATGAAATGTCCTTTCTTGCCGCATTTAAAGCATTCAAGATTAGACTTGTCAATAGAAGCATTGGAAGCAAAAGGTTTGCCAGATCGATTTGATTTGGCCTTAAAACGATTGAACGTTTTAGCCAGCATGGCAACCAGATCATCATTGTCATTCTCATCACAATCATGAGTGACATTAGCAGAGACACCAGTTTTTAACATTTCAGACACCATCTTCTTCATCGAGTCAAAAACATCACTTTCAGAAGATAGTAGAGCAGTACTATGTGGTTCAGAATACTGAACCGTACCAGAACTGGTAGAAACATGATTCTTGGCATCCTGCTCAGCCAAGGCTCTTTCAGCTTTGTTCTCTTCAGTATATCTGAAGGCTCCATAAAGGGAAGCAAGAGTATGACTGTGCAAGGTTTTGCCTTGTCTCAAGACCAAGATTAAATTTTCCCATTTAGAAGGTAAAATGTCACAAAATTTTTCCAACAAAATTTCTTTGTCTTTGGTTACACCCAGGGCTTTCAGTTGGTTTACCAGATTTGTAAATCTGATGTAAGTTTGAGTTAAAGACTCCCCAGGGATAGCAAAGAAAGACTCATATCTTTTGTTTAAAGCAACTTTTCTTGTGACAATTGTCTCATTCGTGCCTTCAAACTGTGTCATTAGTTCCTCCCACATTAATTTGGAATTTTCAAGTAAAACAAGAGTGGGCATTAGGGTTTCTGGAACTGCGTATAAAATCATATTTTGTAACTTGGTGTCCAGGTCTACAAGTCTATGATCTTCCTCAGACCAATGATCCTTCTCCTTAGGTGACTGCCTAGGAGTCCCATCGGCATTTCTGACAACAGTAGAAGCATTCATAGGGACAAAGGGTCCTTCTTTTAAGATATCTGGTAAATGTCTCTCAACACCAGCAATATACTTAAGCATGCACGCTTTCCACGTTTGAAAGTTTTCACTGTTCCCATCAAACTTGGGAACAGGATTATTTGGAAAGTGTACGTGTACATTGTGTGATGGTATATTGTTGTTGATGAGAGGGGGTGGGGTAGCATTATTAGGGTCAGGTCGTTCTTGTTCAAAGTCAGCCATCTATGCAGATCAAAGGTTAATGAATTGATAAAATTCAACCTTGTGCTCTGATACCAATTGTGAGTCCCAAATATATAGATGAATAACAAACCCGACTGGCAAGTACAACTGATCTTGATGGACAAGTTCAGTTTACGATCCAGATATGGATAACAAGAAACAATTGACTAGATATAAAAATGCAAGAACAAATGGCAGAAACTATATAAAGATATATATAAATATAATCAAGTATGTAGCATTGAGACACGTTGTTTTCTTTTCAATGTATTTGATTTATTGATGTATAAACAAATACAAGGATTGTTGCGGAACAAAGATAAACACCCGAGTGTAAGTATCTAAACAATCCTGAAATACAAGTGATCTAATTAACTTGGAAATACTCGTAAGTTTACTTAGAGTATATCTCACAAGTTGCAATGCTAAAGTTTCAAGCCCTTTGCAAGTTGTGAGAAGACTTTGTATTTATAGACCAAGTCTATGATGATGTGGACAAGATCGTACAAATGTGGTTGTGAGCATTTAAGGAATTAAACCATAATTCCTTACATGCTGCACTTGGAAGAGTATATAAGTCACTTGATGTGACTTATAGTACTAGGTTCCAAGCCTATACTTTGTACCTTTTGTTAATAGATAAATCTATTAACGGATAAAGGTGTAAAGTAAAAGTAGTCTTCCTCGTAATCAGTGTAAAGTGTTGTAAATACTTTACACTGAGATGCTTCAGTCTTGATCTGGTAGAATCACTCTTTGCTCGCTTCTGAGATGATTCTCTTCTTCATCCTTCAGTATTTGACTTCAGAATGAATGCTTCAGATTTATCTCGATCTGAACTGAAGTGAAGCTTCAGTGAAGGAATTCCGAGACACCTCAGAATTCTGTACAAATGTCTTCACTAAACTTCAAGCTATTTCTGAACAAATTATACTTGGTCGATTTTCGACCTAACAGATACTGACAGATATAAAAAGAGTATCTCACCCTTTTCTGGCTTCATCAACAAAGGTGGAGTTGATAGGTATGTCTTTAGTGCTTTAAACGCTTCTTCCTGTTTTTCGCCCCATTCAAACTTCTTATTTTTCTTTAACATATCATAAAATTCTTTGCATCTGTCTGAGGATCTTGATATGAATCTGTTCAGAGCTGCTAATCTGCCGGTCAATCTTTGAATATCTTTGACATTTGAAGGGATTTCAACTCCATTATCGCCTTTATCTGTTCAGGACTCGCCTCTATTCCTCTTTTAGTTACTAAGTAACCTAGGAATTTTCCTGCACCTACTCCAAAATTGCATTTTGCTGGGTTTAGCTTCATATTGTAGCCATCCAGTATATTGAAGGCAATTTCAAGATCTCTGAGATGATCTTCCGCCTTTTTTGACTTCACCACCATATCATCAATGTAGACTTCCATCGTATCCCCCAGTTGATCCTTAAACATCATGTTGACCAATCTCTGGTATGTTGCACCTGCATTTTTTAATCCAAATGGCATAGCAGTATAACAATATATACCTGTGGGAGTCATAAAAGCTGTTGCTTCTTGATCTTCAGGTTCCATTTGGATTTGCTGAAATCCTGAAGATGCATCCATGAACGTCAGCATTTCGTGTCCAGTTGTAGCATCTACCATTGCATCTATGTGTGGTAGTGGGAAAGGATCCTTAGGACAGGCTTTATTAAGATCTGTAAAATCTACAAAGACCCTCCATTTCCCGTTCTTCTTCTGCACGACTACAACATTTGCAAGACATTCCGAGAATTTCACCTCTCTGATCATCTTGGCCTTCAAGAGTCTTTCAACATCCTCTTGAATAATTGCATTTCTTTCCGGTGCAAATTTTCTCCTTTTTTGTTGAATGGGCCTGAAACTTTTATCAATTCCTAATTTATGAGTAATAATATCTTTAGAGATACATGTCATGTCTTCTTGTTTCCAAGCAAATGTAGATTTTCTTCTGCTTAGAAATCCAATGAGATCTAGTTCCAGATCCTCCGGTATCTTTTTTCCAACGAACACCTTGATGTTAGGATCTTCATCTGATAGTGATACTTCTTTTACGTCTTGATCTTTAAATTCCTCGACATCAAAGATGTTCTTCTTTAATTGCTATGCTTCAGTAGGCTTGGTTGTAGACTTCATTGATGCCATATAACATTCCTTAGCATCTTGCTGATCTCCTTTTATCTTCACAACCTCCCATGGAGTTGGGATCTTTACACATTGATGGTATGTTGAAGGGACAACTTTCATCTCATGTATCCATGGCCTACCTAAAATAATATTGCAACCAGGTAAAGAATCAATTACACAAAAATTTTGCATCGAATTTACCCCTTCGACGTAAACTGGGAGTTTGATCTCGCCATAGGTGTTTTTTGTTTCACCACTGAAACCAACGAGAACGGTAGATTTTCCACCAATTTCTTCTTCAGAGATACCCATCCTTTTTAGCATTTCTAATCTTATGATATTGACTGAACTGCCATTATCAATTAAGATTCTGCGTACAAAATGGTTAGCAACATATAAAGTAACAACCAAACCATCATGATGAGGATCCTAAATGCTATCCATATCATCTTCTTCAAATGTTACTTTATCCATGCGTAGCACACTGGATCTCTGGATTGGCTTATCTCCTCTTTCAGATTTTGCTTCCTTTGCATTCCTCTTTGCTGCTGAAAAAGATGTTCCACACACCTCTGATCCTCCTGGAATATAATTAATGATTCGAGCGTTAGCTGGGGGTGATTTGGGCCTTGATGGCTGCTGTTGGCTCTGCTTGCCTAAATCCTTCACATCAATATCCTGAGCTTTCTTCTTTCCAAAGAGTTCTGTCAGATATCCTTTACTAAGGAGTATCCCGGTCTCATGTCGAAAGGCATAGCATTCTTCTGTGGTATGCCTAAAATCTTCATGATAAGCACACCATCTTGATTTATCTTTACTGGCATCAGGCTTTGAATTCCTTGGAGGCCACCTGGCTTTGTCCCCAAGATTCTTCATGGCTGCTACTATTCCTGCAGTGTCAACAGAAAACAATATTTCGATAATTCAGGATATTGGGGTTCTCCCTGTCTTTCTGTCGCCACTGCTCTCTGCTGTACAGCTCTCGTGTAGGGTTTATTTTTGCTGGGTCGGAACACTGGAGTTTCTGCCCTTCGATTTGGACGATCATATGTTGAGGGAGCTTCCTCTTCTTCATCAATTCATCTTCTTCGAGTCTGATAAATCTCAAGGCACGATTTCTAGCTTCATCCAAAGATCTGCAAGGTGTCATGATAAGATCTTCGATCATAAAATAGGGAGTCTTTACTTAACCCCATCTTCAAAGCCTGAACTGCAGTAGTCATATCTAACTTTGGAATTTCCAATGATTCTTTTGTAAACCTGTTAAGATATTCTTTTAAAGACTCGTTAATTCCTTGGGTGACTTGATAAAGATCACCCGTTATTTTCTCAAAAACCCTACTGCATGAAAACTGTAAATTAAATTGATTAATAAGTTGTGCAAAAGAAAATATAGATCCAGTGGGTAAATTGAGTAACCACTTCAGGGCTGCTCCTGATAATGTGGCCCCAAAGCCTTTGCACAAGCATGCTTCTCTTAAATCTGTTGGGATTGGAACTGTCTCCATCTTCTCCAAGTATTGAACCACATGTTCCTGAGGATATGTTGTTCCATCATATGTTTTCATATAGGGCGCTGAAAACTTCTTTGGAATTTCCACATTGGCTATGGCGGGTGCAAATCTGGAAATTCTGTATGAAGATGGATCTGCTTCTGGAATTGGTTGACAAAATCCCGGAACTGTTGAAATTAGTTCCTTGATTTTCTGCAATTCTCTCGCCACGTATGCATTCGCCATATTATCCTGCATTTGGTTAACATTATTTTCATAATTAAAGGAGGGGAGTGAAACCTGGAACCCCAGAAGATGATGGCGGGGTTTGCTCGTTATTCTTTGAGTTATTTCCTGCATGAAATAAGGAACCAGATCCAGATTTCAGAGGAGGAGTAGATAACGTGTGACCCATTGACTGAGTCTTGAACTCAACCTCCAAAATTAATACTTCTATTGTTTAAAGGAGAGTTTTCTGGTCTCTCAGGATCTTGGATTCTGATCTCTTGAGTCCTAGGTTCTTGGCTCCTGCTTTCCATCATCCTTGACTCCAAGCTATCGAATCTAGAGATGTTCTCTCTCTGTGCTTTCTTCATTTGTTCCTGAAGAACCCTAAACATAGAAAAAACATCTGTGTCAGCACTGGATTCATGATGAGTAGTTTTTACCTGTGAATCCAGAGATGGTTCTGGATATGGTCGTGGCGCTTGAGGCATCGGGCGATTTGGATCATATCCTGCTGACATATCTTCAATAGCTTCCAGTATTTTTATTATTATTATTTTTCGGAGGCTTATTAATCAGATTCTTCAGAGTTACAGATCCAGAAGCAGCAGAGGAAGCATTTTGAGAAGTAGACATTTTTTGTAGATCGGTTTGAGAAAGTTTTTGAAACTGAATATTTAGGATTGTGATAAAACTGCAAAAACACCTTTTGCCCCACGGTGGGCGCCAAATTGTTTTGGTCAAAAATTACCTAAGATAATTTGAAGACTTAGATCAATTATGAACCAAATTTGTAAGTGAGGTTTGGTGTTTTAGGATATTCAAATAAAAGTAAAGTTTTCTATATAAGATACGATGTAAAAACTAAGAGTTTTTGCTAAAAAGAGTTTTATGAAAATCTTTGAGATAGAAATACGTTGAGTAAATAAGAAAACTGTTGAAGATAAGGATAAAATACTGAAATGTAATGTTAGGATCTTAAAGATAAATACGAAATACAACGACACCAGAATTTTGTTGACGGGGAAAAACCCTTGATTCAATTAAGAAATCTTAGGTAAAAAACCCCGGGAGGATTCAATCGACCCTTCCTGTGTTCTTTTATTATTATTTGTGGGTGATTACAACGAAGGTGAGAGTGATTTGATCGAGCTAATGTACATAAAAGAAATAAGAATGTAGTGAGTATGCGTGTTCGAATACAAGTGTGAGAGCAGTTATCCTATTTTCGATCAATCACCTCATATTTATAATAGAAATCCCTAACTAATCTTCTATTTCAGAAACTTACCGATACTGTTGCAGCTAATCGAGAATTTAATCAGACTCAATTTAGGATTTTGGAGTCCAGGATTACAGAAAATGGACCTCCAATTACCCCAAGAAATTTATTTTCAACTCCAGGAGCATCTGCAGCCCCTGGATCTGCGCCGCTTAACACGTCATTCCCAACTGCAACTCAGAATTTTGGGAGCAATATTCCTCAAAATACTCATGCTGCTGGGACATCTGCCACTATGGGCGCAGGTTTACACAATTCTAATAATTATAATGGATCATTTGCTTTTACTAACTCATTGCAGGGACAAGGACCAAACGAATTATGTAAAGTCCCTCACACGATGGTTTAACCCACGAGTGTAAAATAACAAGACAAGTATGAACTAGAATCGGACTAGTATTACTTCAATATAAATATGCAAGAATATAAACAAAGTAATAAATGACTTTAAGCAATATTTAAACAAGTAAATAAATGGTGGAACACAAATGTAGTTTTCAAGTGTATTTTCTTTATTGATGTATAAACAAAATACAAGATCGTTGCGGGACCTAGATATTACACGTATGTAAGTATCGAAACAATCTTTGAATTACAAGTGATCTATACTTGCTAAATAAACTCCTTTGATCGATATACTTAGAGTTGTGAAGTATAACTGTTTAGATCGAGAGTATTTAAGCAAGTTCACCAATTTGCTAAAAAAGTGATTTTCTCAAGGAAATGACTTTGTATTTATAGGCAACAAAATTCACAGTGAATTTTGTGCCGTACAAATATGGTTGCATACATTTAATGATCCGACAAGAACATTAAATGTATTGGATAAGAATAAGGATAAAGTCACATCAAGTGCAAGTGTATCCTTTTATCCAACCACCTTAACACACGTATACTTTGTTAAAGAACAAGTGGATTGTTCTTTGGAAAGTGTGTAAAGGCAAAAGTCAATTTCGATATCAGTGTTCAGACTTGTAAGGTCTAGAACACTGACAATCCTCCAGTGTACAGATCTGGTAAGACTTCCAGTGGACTCCGCCATTTGTCAGTCTTCTTTATTCTTACTTCAGTCTTTGACTTCAGTCAGAATGTCTTCAGTAGAGTAGATCTGGACTGGGGTGAAGTCTTCAGTGAGCTAATCTGGAGAATGCTCCAGATTTCCTATACAAGTATATGCTCACTGGTCTTCCATTATTTCTGGACAAATCTTCAGAGGGACTCCAGATTCCAAGTCTGGAGTAGGTCAGTTTCTGGACAGATCTTCAGTAGGCTCCAGTAGTCGAGTCTGGAGCGAGTCCAGTAAATCTGGACCTAACAAATTCCCCCTATTTGTTTAGAAATAATGCAAGTGTTTTCAGGCTTATAGATATACAAATTTGTATGCCTGGAAAACACTTAGTCGATTTAAGTCTAATAAATCTAAGTTACTGGAAAACACTTTATAGATCATGAGTGTTTTCAGTTTCATCTTTTAAGTTCTAACTTAGACTAAATCTGATCATTTACTTATATGAAATTAAAATTGCAACTAATTATTACTATCATCAACTGGAAAAATAGTTACAACTTTTATCAAACGATTAATTACAATAAGTACATGATAAAAGATTCAGGCCTCTTCTTCATGACTGCCCTGGTGCATCTTTAGTAGCCTTCCTCTTTGGTGATGGAGATGATGGAACAGACACTGGTGGTCTCAAACCCAACACAGCTTCCATTTGTTGTATTCTTCTCCAAACCTTCTCAATTCTCTTCATAAAGGCCTTAACATCTGGAGATAAATCAGTTTTACCTTTAAATGTCAATCCTATCTCCTTCAGTTCAGTCCATCCAAAAGCTTGGACTGTGTATCTTTCCTTTCATCTGTAAAGTTACCCTCCCTGGTCAACTTTACATTAAATCTGGTCATTCCTTGATGATTTTCAGCCAACTTGATTTCAGCATCAACAATTTTTCTAGCATTAGCCCTGAAATTCATCATTTGATCATAAGATGCCTTCTGCTTCGCCATCTGGACCATATATTCAGTTTCCTTGGATACACCACTCCGTTGTCCTTCAGTGGACTGGAGTTGTTGGCGATTAATTCTCAGAGAAGTATCCAGGGGAATGAAAGTGCTCACATCAGCATCCATTATTGCCTTGATTTGTTTGGCAGTAAGCTTCGGCAGACCAGTCAATCTTTTTCTATACTCCAACTCCAGAGCACCAGCATTTTTTCTAATCTTTTTCTGGAGGCTTACCAGCTCCTCCTTTCTTTGCCTGATCAACTCTGGAATGGTAACACCATAAATTAATGAATCATATACCTGTTCTTCTTCAGCGTAGAACGAGCGTATATGAACATCATTCAATGCATCTAGACATTGATGAACTCTGGGATCATCCTTCATCTTCTTGAACACTTCAATGTTAATGCCTAACCTTCCAGCATTGTAAGAGTCCAGAGTCCCATGATTAGCCATATCCCTATGATGGGCCAGCAGTTCATCTCTTTGATTCTTCTTGAAGATTTCAATCATGATGCATTGTTGTTCTAACTTCTTGGCAGATTCATCATCAGCATCTTCAGTTCTTTCTTCCTCTTCACCAGATACCACTTTTTCTTTTCCTTTAACTGCCTTCAAAGTTGATGGAATATCTGGGAAGGACTCAAATTGGGGCTCACTGGCTTCAGTACCAGTAGCTTCTTCAGTTTGGAGCCCGGCTTCAGTGCCATATGCTCTTTCAGTTTGGTCACCAGATGATGGAACAGTTGATTTTTCCCCCTTGGAATGATCACCAGTCCTGGACTTGAGATCATTCCATAATTCTTCCATCATATGCCTGTCTAGAGAACCAAAAGTTCTTCCTTGTTCTGGATTTGATCAGTCACAATCTTCTTGAGTGCCAGCACTTCCTTTTTGACATCTTTCAACTTCTTTGGCAAGTCCTTTGGCAGCTCAACCTCAATCATTTTCACAACTTCTGGCAACAAACCTTCTTGAATAGATCGAAGAACAGATCCAGAAATCTCTTCAGTGATTTCTTTAAGCATACTGGATCTGAACTTCCTTGTACATTCATCAGAAATTGTACTTGCAACAGCAGTCTGATCAAGAGTGGGTCTGCCTTCCAGTGAATTGACCCTTGTAACCAGTTTTTCAACCTCTTCTTTCAGACCTGCCAGTGGTTGAACAATCTTACTATCCACTGCAGTCTGAACAGAACTAACAACCCTTGTTTCTAAGCCCTGGACTGCCACTTTGATGTTTTCAGAATTTCGATTGGTGGCCAGTACCAGCTCATCCAGTTCTCAAAAACTAACTTCTCATTCCCAGCAAACAAGTTCATTTCTGATGCTAAATTATTTGACAATAAGGATTTGAAATCAGAAATAACCTGGGAAGAGCTCTGGAGTGATCTCTCCAGGTCCGCCACCTTACTAAGAAGGCCTTGGACCGCGGTAGAAGATGAAGTGGAGAGACCACTGGGCGGTTCCAGATGAGATGTCAATCTGGTCATTACTGGTACTTGTGCCCAGACCTCTTCAGTTTCAACAGTTTCAGCATTTATAACTGTAGAGTCTGGCACACCTTGTTCAGAGAGGTTGACTGGGGTTTCAATGGGTGGAGGTTGAGTTTGTGAAGGTTGAATGAATGGGGTGAAGTATGGAGTTGATTGTGGAATTGAAGGTGGTGGAGGTGGTGGTGGTGGTGGCATGCTTGATTCTGGTGGGGGTGGAGGCATTTCTGTTTCTGGAGGGGTAATATTTGTTTCTGGTGGAGGTGGTGGCATTTCTGGGAGACTTTCAACTTGCACATTATCTTCACCCAGAAAATTCATATCTACATCAAGATTTTGACCTTCGGAAATGGGAGAATCAGCCCCATCCCAAAACATATCACCAGTAACATCACCAGCCGATGTACCAGCCTGATCACCAGCCTGAACATTCAAATCAATCTGAGCCTCTTGCTCATCAGTCTGGACAACCTGTTCTACCTGTTCAACCTGCTCACCAACCTGTTCATCAAACTGGCCAACAACTTCTACATTCTCAATCTGTTCAACATTTTCAACATTCTCCTCTTCAAAAAAGGGAGACCCATCCAGATCCATTACATCACCAGCCTGTCTTGCTGGGTTTACCTGGACTCCACCTCTCATCAGACGCCTACTAGATTTAGGTCGTCTGGTGAGATCAACATTTTCTGGTTGCACACCTTCTTCTGGAGCAACTTGCCTTATTGGTTGTACCATCTCTACAACCTGAACATCTTGGTCATCACCAGGACTTTCAACAACTTGTACTCTACCTGGTGCCTCTGCTTGTTCCCTTTGAAAGTTTAGCATGGCTGGAGGAATATCTACCTCTCCAGTTCTTGATTGAAGGTTGGTCAGATCTCTCAAAAACTCACTCACAGAAAAGTGAGTAGTATCATAATCATACTCATCTCCTAGAGCACA
>CM067169.1:48252260-48463511 GCA_034093135.1 Erigeron breviscapus
TGTGTGAGAATTGGGTCAATTGGATCACCAGATTCTTCAGAATCAATAAAATCAGGAGTATGTTGTTCTGTCAATTGTACAAGTGAAGTAGCAATTGGTTCAACAAAGTTATCTTGATCATAATCTGCTGGATTGGTTGATGGATTTGTCACTTGAGAGATAACATGAGGTTGAGTATGCAACTCTGGAATATCGGTAGGTGGAGGAGAATCAGATGATGAATTAACATCTGATGATTGTGATGGTGAAGACTCATTGGATCCATCTCTTTCGAATTTGAACTTGATGGTTCATTTGAATTCTCATCAGATTCAGACACTTTCTTCGGAACTTGGAAAAATTCTTCAAACAAGATATCCAAATCTTGTGAAGTCGGAGTAGAGAATGATTTGACATTTGATGCAGTCTGAGTTGTGGAAAGCTTGTGGACATTGAAGTTCGGGTCTTGAACTGTGTTGTTCAAGAACCATTCCTGAGAGTTCATCAAATTTGACATTCATACTCTCTTCTATTCTCTTGGTTCTACGGTTATATACACGATATGCAATGGATTCTTTTGAATAACCGATGAAATATGCCTCATCGCCTTTTGGTTCAAATTTGCCCAGATTGTCTCGATCATTGAGAACATAACACACACATCCAAAAATGTGCAAGAAGTTCACATTGAGCTTTCTTTTGTTTATCACCTCATACGGAGTTTTATCAAACCTCTTGTTTATGATGGATCTGTTTTGTGTAAAACAAGCAGTAGCAACAGCTTCAGCCCATAGATTTGGTGACAGCTTCGAATAGGCAAGCATTGTTCTAGCTGCTTCAACAAGAGTTCGATTTCGACGTTCAACTACTCCATTCTGTTGAGGTGTTCTGACAGCGGAAAATTGGTGTGAAATACCCATGGACTTGAAGAAAGAATCAATTGTTGAATTCTTGAATTCAGTGCCATTGTCTGAGCGAACAATTCTAACAGATGATTTAAGATTGACTTGGGTCTTCTTGATGAAATCAATAATCACTTGTGGAGTTTCACTCTTTGCATGAATAAAGAATACCCAAGTGTAACGAGAATAATCATCTACAATCACTAGAATGTATCGCCCCCCCCCCACCCCCCCCCCCCCCCCCCCCCCCCCCCCCCCCCCCCCCCCACTTAGAATGTATCGCTTCCCATGGATACTTTGAACTTTCATTGGTCCACACAAATCCATATGAATAAGGTGCAAAGGACCTTCTGTACTTAGGTGCTTCTTTGGTTTGTGTGAAGCTTTCTTCATCTTTCCAATTGCACAAGCTGGACAAACATGTTCACTTTCATACTTGTAGTCCGGAAGACCTTCAACAAGTTGTTTATCCACGAGTGTATTAATCGTTTGAAAGTTAAGATGAGAAAGACGGCGATGCCATAACCAAGAGTTTTGTGCAGTTGCTTTCGAAAGAAGACAAATCTATGAAGAATTGGATGGGATGTTGTTGAGATCAATTGTGAACAAATTATTGTCTCTTGTTCCAGTCAGAATATCCACACCATCTTCAGTCTGCACTTTGCATTCATATCTCCTAAATAATACTTGAAGATCATTGTCACAAAATTGACAACACTAAAGAGATTGTGTCCAAGTCCTTCAACGTAGGAAACTCTCTTGATAGTGACTCCATTTTTGACAATGTCTCCATAACCAAGAATAGGAGCGATATGATCGTTTCCGAATCTTACAGTTCCCATAAACTTTTCAACAAAGTTCGAAAGAATTGATTTGGTTCCAGTCATATGGCGAGAACATCCCGAGTCAACATACCATACACAAATGAGATATTCCTGCAAGGACAGGGAATATGGTTTAGTACCCATGTAGATTGGGTCCTTGCAGGTTAGGTGGATAACATGCAAGTACACATAAAAAAATTTAAGCAAAATAACATGCAAACAAACACTTTATTCAAAAAACAAATAAGCACACATAAATGTTCAAAAACACATATACGAATGGTAGTGTCCATCAAGTTTAACTTTTCTAGTAGCATGCAAGAATTTATCTTTTGGAATCCATTTACTGCTACTTTTCATGCACAAGTCACCTAAAACAGGACATTCTTAGAGTTAGATACTAATTTAGCATTTATGTTCTTAACAGGTTTCTTCTTGATGGGTTCTGTGGTCTTATTCACTTTCTTAATGTTATTAGGTGACAACCATCCATACTGGTCTTTGTATTTAGTCATCCCTGTAACAGTATCTCTAACCCTATGTAAAGTGCACTTAGGATTCTTCTGAGAGTACCTAGGAAAACTAGAATACCTAACCTGCTGAGGTTGTTTGTTACCTAATGAGAAAGTTTCAATCTTAACAATCTTATATATAGATATATAGATTTGGGCGACTCGTTTCTGTGACTTTATTCGATTCAGATTTATACTTCATTGATACATCTGGGTTTCGCCTAGAGATCACATTGGGACCTTTCTTTGGTTTTGGTCTTGAAATAGTCTCAGGTGATTGGTTAGTCTTGGGTTTTGCAACAGTCTTTGGTATTGGTTTGTTATTTGGTTTTGAACAGTCTTTGGTATTGGTTTGTTATTTGGTTTTGAAGCAGTCTTGGGTATTGGTTTGGTATTTGGTTTTGAAGCAGTCTTGGGTATTGGTTTGGTATTTGGTTTTGAAGCAGTCTTTGGTAATGGGTTGGACTTTGATTGTTGGGTGGTCTTTGGTCTTTGGAATTTATTGATTGATGAAGATTGTGAAGAGTGTGACTTTGGAATCTTCTTTAGATGAAAATCAAGTTTTTCTTCCTTTTAACAAAATGTTTTTCAAACTCAGGATCAAAATCATGATTGTCTTCCAAATATGTTGACATTTCATCAGTTTCAACTTCACACTGACGTCACTTTTCTTCATTGGACATGGACTTTGCTTGAGTGAAATTGATGCTTTTTCATTTTCTTTATGAAATTGAAGTGCTATTTTCTGAAGTTGGGATTCAACTTTTAAATCATTAAGTTCTTTAGCACATTTAATCTCTGTTTTCTTTCTTTTTCAAACTTTTGTTTGAAAGCATCAATTTCATTCAAGTAAGATTGAGTTCCTTCAGAAAATTTGATGAAAGTCTCAATTTCAGAGGTAATTGGAAAAAAATAATCATCAATATCATGAACATCATCTAAATCACCATCAGTTTGAACAGAAACATGGACAACTTGACTCTCAGTTTTCACAGATGCATTCATGATTTCACTTATAGAACATGTATTTTGTGAAGTTGTCTCATTTTGACAGACAGATTTAGTTGATGGAGATGGAGTGGCCATAACTTCACAAACAGGACAATTGGGGTGGTCACACTCATTTTCATGATTCTTGGGTGAGTCAATGACATAATGATTTTGAGTCTTCAAATTTTCTATCAAAGATTGCTTTTTCTCAAGAGACTTTTCCAGATCTTCAATTACCTTTTCCAAAACTTTTTGTGGCACATAAGGTCTCAAATTTTCAGGTTTGGAATAGGATTAGAATTTTCCAAAGGTTTTTCAGTAAAACACTCTAGAATTTCGGGTATTACAGCCTCATGATTGTCTTTGATTGTGTTGTGTGTAGAGTTAGCGAAAAAATCATATGACTCATCCATTAACTCATAGTTAAAATAGACTTTTGCACCCTTTTTTAGAAAATCATCAGCCTCATAATCACTATTGGTCGGTCTCACAAATTGGTCTGTCATCCCACATCTCAGATAAGATTCGTTGTATAACGATGGGACTTCTTTTTGTGCTTCGAGCAAACATTTGGATTATTATAACCCAACCCTGATGTGAAAATTGTTTCTGAATTTCTGGGCCTGTTTAAATAGACTTGTTGATATGAACGATTTATCTTATACAACTTTTCTTGATAGGACTTGATTTCAGCTTTCAACTCATCATTTTCTTATCAAGTTTTTGTTTAAGAGAATCTTTTATACAACATTCATATTTTAGGTCAGAAAATTTATTTTCAAATTCCGTCACATCAGGGATAGATTCTTTCATCTTGACATTCAAAGACTCAATGTCTTCAGCCAAAGCATTTGCTCGAAACATCTCATTGGTCTTCTCAACTTGAAGTTGTCGTACAATCTTGCTCAGTTCAAGAACTTTGGTCTCAAGTTCTTGTTTCTCAAGATGCAGTTTGGAGTTTTGAGTAAAAGAGACTGCTGCTTTTTCAGATTTCAAATTTTCAAATTCTTTTTGAAATGTATCAATTTTAATTTGAAAATCTTTTTCTTTGTCCTCCAAATCTTTCTTTAATTTTAGATTCTTTTTACTCAACTCCCTGCAGTCTTTCCTTGCTGTCTCAGCCATATCCATATAATATTTCAACACAGATTTGGGAAAAGAGATTACCTCATCCTCGACTTCAGAAACACTTTCATTTTCTTCCTCCAACTCCTTTGACTTCTTGATCTTTGTCATGAAGCACACATTTGCTGCAAGTTCGTCTGTCTCCTCATCAGAAAGATGTAACCACTTGTCATCCTCAGCGAGAAGAGCAATTCCGCTTTCCTTTTGTCTTGCCAGCAAAAGTTTGTACTTGTAGTACTCGGAGTTCTTCTGTCGAGGTTTGGTGCAGTTGATTGCAAAATGTCCAGTCAAGCCACAGTTATAGCACTTCTTTTCTTCATTCCTTCTCTCCATTACCTTCTTCTCAAACTTCCTCTGATTTTCATATTTCTTCTCACCTCCAACAAACTCTTTCTTCTGATCAAACTTAGGAGCATTTGCATTTTTAGCATAAGAAGAAACTGACGAAGTCCTAAGCTGATTGTTTGTTTGTTTCTTTTTGAAGAATTTCTTCTTGAAAGCCTTGGTGAAATAAGCGAGTTCTTTGTACATCTGTTTTTGGTTGTCATTCAGATCAGAATCACTCATATCACTCGAATCAGAATCAGTTTGAACTTCAACAAACTGTGTCTTGACATTCTAGGAGTCTTCTTTTCAGCAACCAAAGCCAATGGATCTGAATGTACACTCTCTTCTTTCTTCTTCTGAATTCTTTTAACATCTTCCACATTCAGTTGTAGCTTTTCAAACAGAGTATGAATTGAGCTTTGCAAAATCTGATTGTTGGTTGAGTTGAGTTCCATATACTTGCCATTCTTCTTCCAAATTCTTGATGAATTTGATGTTCAGTTCCATATTGGTTCTTTTAACATCATTCTTTCTCAGCTCATTGATGACATTACAGAATCTGATGTATACCTCATTCAGTGGTTCACCTTTTTGCTGTCTGAATGTTTCATACATGTTTAGAACAGTTGACAACCTAATGGTGTTTGATACATCTGATCCTTCCATCTGCTTCTCCACTTCATCCCAAATGTCTTTTCCTGTTTCATAGGAATCCACATTGCAGTAAATGTCATCAGGAAGTGCTTGGTAAAGAAAGGCAATTGCACTTTGGTCAGCCTCAACTCTGCTTCTTTGATCTGTGTTCCAACTCTCAGGTAACACTTCTCCATTAATTGGGTTCTTTGGTATTTCAGGACCTTCTTTATAAGATTTTCTCAGCAGTTTTCCATTCTTCTGCCTGTCTATCCAGTTCAGAAATCTTTTCTTCCATTGAGGATAAGATCCTCTAAACAAGACAGGTGGTCTTCCTTCAGAACCAAGTGCTAAAGCCTCTCTTGAAGCCATTGCAAGCAATAAAAGACTTAAACAAAATTTGAGATTTTTCAAATTCAACTAAATGCAGAGCTTAAACCTCTGCAAATAGAACAAGTAAGATTATTGATGGAAAATGGTTTTGAGAAATTTTCCTGAAAAATTTTGATTTGAGATTCTTAAAAACAACTAAGTGCCGAGCTTAGTTCTCTGCAAATAGTGTAAGTGACCAAATTCTTAAAAACAACTAAGTGCCGAGCTTAGTTCTCTGCAAATAGTGTAAGTAACCAAGTTCTTAAAAACAACTAAGTGCCGAGCTTAGTTCTCTGCAAATAGTGTAAGTGACCAAATTCTTAAAAACAACTAAATGCCGAGCTTAGTTCTCTGCAAATAGTGTAAGTGACCAAATTCTTAAAAACAACTAAATGCCGAGCTTAGTTCTCTGCAAATAGTACAAATAGAACTTGTACTTAGTCACACCACCCAACAACACTTGTTTGCCGAGCTAAACTTCTGCAAACAATGCAAGTAGCACCAGTCTCAAATCAAAAATTCTCAATTCTCAAAAACAACTATTTGCCGAGCAAAATGCTCTGCAAATAGTGTAAGTGACCAAATTCTTAAAAACAACTAAGTGCCGAGCTTAGTTCTCTGCAAATAGTGTAAGTGACCAAATTCTTAAAAACAACTAAGTGCCGAGCTTAGTTCTCTGCAAATAGTGTAAGTGACCAAATTCTTAAAAACAACTAAATGCCGAGCTTAGTTCTCTGCAAATAGTGTAAGTGACCAAATTCTTAAAAACAACTAAATGCCGAGCTTAGTTCTCTGCAAATAGTGTAAGTGACCAAATTCTTAAAAACAACTAAATGCCGAGCTTAGTTCTCTGCAAATAGTGTAAGTGACCAAATTCTTAAAAACAACTAAATGCCGAGCTTAGTTCTCTGCAAATAGTGTAAGTGACCAAATTCTTAAAAACAACTAAATGCCGAGCTTAGTTCTCTGCAAATAGTGTAAGTGACCAAATTCTTAAAAACAACTAAATGCCGAGCTTAGTTCTCTGCAAATAGTGTAAGTGACCAAATTCTTAAAAACAACTAAATGCCGAGCTTAGTTCTCTGCAAATAGTGTAAGTGACCAAATTCTTAAAAACAACTAAATGCCGAGCTTAGTTCTCTGCAAATAGTGTAAGTGACCAAATTCTTAAAAACAACTAAATGCCGAGCTTAGTTCTCTGCAAATAGTGTAAGTGACCAAATTCTTAAAAACAACTAAATGCCGAGCTTAGTTCTCTGCAAATAGTGTAAGTGACCAAATTCTTAAAAACAACTAAATGCCGAGCTTAGTTCTCTGCAAATAGTGTAAGTGACCAAATTCTTAAAAACAACTAAATGCCGAGCTTAGTTCTCTGCAAATAGTGTAAGTGACCAAATTCTTAAAAACAACTAAATGCCGAGCTTAGTTCTCTGCAAATAGTGTAAGTGACCAAATTCTTAAAAACAACTAAATGCCGAGCTTAGTTCTCTGCAAATAGTGTAAGTGACCAAATTCTTAAAAACAACTAAATGCCGAGCTTAGTTCTCTGCAAATAGTGTAAGTGACCAAATTCTTAAAAACAACTAAATGCCGAGCTTAGTTCTCTGCAAATAGTGTAAGTGACCAAATTCTTAAAAACAACTAAATGCCGAGCTTAGTTCTCTGCAAATAGTGTAAGTGACCAAATTCTTAAAAACAACTAAATGCCGAGCTTAGTTCTCTGCAAATAGTGTAAGTGACCAAATTCTTAAAAACAACTAAATGCCGAGCTTAGTTCTCTGCAAATAGTGTAAGTGACCAAATTCTTAAAAACAACTAAATGCCGAGCTTAGTTCTCTGCAAATAGTGTAAGTGACCAAATTCTTAAAAACAACTAAATGCCGAGCTTAGTTCTCTGCAAATAGTGTAAGTGACCAAATTCTTAAAAACAACTAAATGCCGAGCTTAGTTCTCTGCAAATAGTGTAAGTGACCAAATTCTTAAAAACAACTAAATGCCGAGCTTAGTTCTCTGCAAATAGTGTAAGTGACCAAATTCTTAAAAACAACTAAATGCCGAGCTTAGTTCTCTGCAAATAGTGTAAGTGACCAAATTCTTAAAAACAACTAAATGCCGAGCTTAGTTCTCTGCAAATAGTGTAAGTGACCAAATTCTTAAAAACAACTAAATGCCGAGCTTAGTTCTCTGCAAATAGTGTAAGTGACCAAATTCTTAAAAACAACTAAATGCCGAGCTTAGTTCTCTGCAAATAGTGTAAGTGACCAAATTCTTAAAAACAACTAAATGCCGAGCTTAGTTCTCTGCAAATAGTGTAAGTGACCAAATTCTTAAAAACAACTAAATGCCGAGCTTAGTTCTCTGCAAATAGTGTAAGTGACCAAATTCTTAAAAACAACTAAATGCCGAGCTTAGTTCTCTGCAAATAGTGTAAGTGACCAAATTCTTAAAAACAACTAAATGCCGAGCTTAGTTCTCTGCAAATAGTGTAAGTGACCAAATTCTTAAAAACAACTAAATGCCGAGCTTAGTTCTCTGCAAATAGTGTAAGTGACCAAATTCTTAAAAACAACTAAATGCCGAGCTTAGTTCTCTGCAAATAGTGTAAGTGACCAAATTCTTAAAAACAACTAAATGCCGAGCTTAGTTCTCTGCAAATAGTGTAAGTGACCAAATTCTTAAAAACAACTAAATGCCGAGCTTAGTTCTCTGCAAATAGTGTAAGTGACCAAATTCTTAAAAACAACTAAATGCCGAGCTTAGTTCTCTGCAAATAGTGTAAGTGACCAAATTCTTAAAAACAACTAAATGCCGAGCTTAGTTCTCTGCAAATAGTGTAAGTGACCAAATTCTTAAAAACAACTAAATGCCGAGCTTAGTTCTCTGCAAATAGTGTAAGTGACCAAATTCTTAAAAACAACTAAATGCCGAGCTTAGTTCTCTGCAAATAGTGTAAGTGACCAAATTCTTAAAAACAATAAAGTATACAAATCAACTACTACATTTATATTTCTAACAATACGTCGTCATGATAATAATATTTGTTGGTGTACCAAGAAGAGTAAATGTGCAGTGGTTGTTTTTGAAGAAAACAAAGTCGATGTGAATACTGTTATAACACGATTTTAGCTACTGAATTCAATCCAACAATGGCGGTTTTCAGTGTGTGTTCTTGGTGTGTTTTGTGTGTGTTTTGAGAGAGAATTAAGTAACTGTGTGTAAATCTGGAATTAAAGGTGTAATGATTATTACAAGGTTATGTGTTAGTTATGATCTCTAAGGTATGAGATGGCTATTTATAGTCTAACTACTCAACTATTCTAATTTTCACTATTAGCCCCTCAACCTTAGTGATCATTTATCTATGACTTAACAACAAGAAATTCCTCTATTCTAGATTACAATTTATCACTATTTTTGGATTTCTAACATTCTCCCCCTTAGTGATATATTGTAATGAATGAAGTACGTGTTATACTGTCTTGTAGGAATAAATTTGATGAGCCCGGTGGTGAAGACAATTGGTGTGTTGAAACAAGTCTTCAAAGCTTTCTCATTTGTCTTTGGAGAACTTGATTCGGTCTTGGTCTTGGTCTTGAACTTCTTGAAGTTAAATCATGTGAGGATTCTCAATGTTCTTTTAGAACAAAGAATAATGAATGTGTCTGAGTCTTGGAAAAAGAGTATCATGAAGTCGAACAAATGTGTTGACTTGAATCTTCGAGAATTGATGAATCATGAATCAGAGTTGTCCTTTGAAATGCGGAAGGTATGAATCTTGGTTTCTAATGTATTAATCTTTGATTCTCGAGTGAGATTCAACTTTTTGATTCTTCGGTTTTAATTCTTGAATGAATCTCATCTTCTTGAAATGAAGTTTCATGAATATGAACTCTCCCCCTTGATGTATGCATTGGAGTTTCTTGACAAAATGTTGTTGTATGACTTGAAGATCTTGAATGAAGTGTGTTTGATGAAGACTCGTTTGAAGCTTTACTTCTTTGACTTGAATCTTCTAACAAATCTTTCAACCTTTTTGAAGCTTTGATCTTTGTCACATCAACTCCTACACTTTGGAGAGTAAGTATTTGAATGAAGTTTGGATGAAATTCTTATGAAGTAATCATGCTCCCCCTCAATCCATGAGTATACACATTTTGGAGCATTTTTGAACTTTTGAAGCATCTTGAGTGAACTTTTGAAGCATCTTGAGTGAAAATCTTTTATCTTCGATTTCATTCTTATCTCTGAAGTCTATTCAAATTCTCCCACTTTAAAACAAAAAGTCTCAATCAACTAAAATCTAGAGAAAATCTGAAACTATTGACATATCTTTAAGAATTTTCTCCTCCTATACACAAACTCTGATAAGCCTCTAAACCTATTGAAACAACCACACACAAACTTTTCTTCTTGTTTCCTCATCAACCAGTAAATCAATCAATCATAATATTTTCTCCCCCTCATAATGACAAAATTGGGAACCAATGTCATTATGTACACATATGATTGACTAAATGTCACAAGGAATAATAAGACATGTAGAAATGTCAACCATCAAAACATCAACCCAAACTAGTAGCCCAACCCAAGAGATCCTATGGGTGACTAAAATGTGAGATTGAAGTTGTTGGGACAAACATTATATCATGGTGTAGGTGGTTTCTGTGTTTGTGTGAAGAGAAATGAAACCGGATAAGAATGATCCGTTTGCATGTTCAAAAATCAAAAGGATTAATGAAATGACCGATAGAAATGTATGACATTTTTCGGATTTCCTATGTATCATTGAGATATGCACAAAACAAGTCTCTAACATAGTTCGGTCTGCGGCTTTTCAACCACTAGATTGCTTCAAAGAATATAAATCATGGTTAACACTACCGAAGCATTTGATAACCACAATTTTATCCTTAAAGACTTTTAGGAAAAACCGAGGTCACTTAGACTTCTCGTTAGCTCAATAATCACATAAATGTAATTATGAGACCTACGTTCAACGTTGGAAAAGATGTTAGCATTGGTAGGATTTCCATTCGATCATCGTGGAATATCATTGCAGATATCACTACGAATGTTCCGGCTATATCACAAAGATAAGCAATTATATCACAAAGATATGACTCGAATGTGTTCTAAGAAGAATAAACGATGATCAATTTAATGATCAATCAAATTAGCTCTAGACACAACGTGATCAAATGAAGTCGGGGACTGGAGCAGAATGTCGCCCTTTTTCAATATCAACATCTTCCAAATGAAGAGTCAATAGAAATGTGAAAATCTCCGTGAGGAATGAAACAAGTATTTGTTAAGAAACACTTGAGTGGTTAGGTAAAGATGTGCATTGCTTCACTGGGTCCATGAAGACTTCTTCAATATCAAGAAATCAACAAATGAAGTCTGATAGGTGCGTGTTTTACCCGGCTTTTTGAGAATTTGGGGAAGGGTATCATTTCTTTTAACCCTTTTCTCGCAACATATCACCTTAACCTCTCACTTTTCGACGTTACTCCCTCCATCCTATTTGCACGAAAACAACATCACTCAAAATACCCTCACTATCTAATGAAAGAAGTGAATACTCCGGGTTAGAACTCATCGGCGATGATGAAATTCATGGAGTAAATTTTGAGAAATACCTATCGCTCATGTGCAAACTAATCACCGAACTCCATTTGATTAAAAATCATTGGAAAAACATCAAATGTGTGCATGAAAAAATTTGAAACACATTTGAAGGTTTGAAGGTTGTTGAAATCACAAACTCCTCCTTAATCTATGCAAGAATAGATCAAAAATTTCCATAGAAAGGTGGAGCAAAAATTGGTTTTGTGAGATCAAACATGAGTAAAATCTTTGTTGTGATATTTCGGAAAAATTTTGCTTCAACAACAATGTTGAATGTAAGACAGCTAGGGAGTACACAAAGGCGTTCAATCCGTCGCAACTTACAACAACACGTTGGAGGCAATAAAACTTTTAAGCAAAGGTTAACTTCCAATTGTTCAAGATGAGACAGCAAGAGAGTACACAAAGGCGTTCGATCCCTCGCTTTCTCATATCAATAATTGAGAGTTTGAAAAACTTTATTTGGAAAAACTTGATTGCTACTACACATACGTATTCATATAAGAACACTTGGAAGTACACAAAGGCGTTCGATTCCTTGTACTCTTATATCAATCTATATGTATAGCAAGATCTTAGAATGTATAAACACTCTATTTAAATAAAAACATTGAAGAACGGGTTGCATACATAGTATATGCAAGCCACTAAAAATCTTTTTGTTTATTTTTGTAATTTTTCAATTTTGTATTTTTGTTTTCTGAAATGTGTCAAGAATTCCTTCAAATGAAAAAGATTAAGGTTTAAGATTCAACATACCAAGCTTGGAGATCAGAAAATTAAACCTCTTTTCGTCCAACGGTTTTGTGAACAAATCTGCAAGTTGAAATTCAGTTCCCACAAAGTAGAGTTCGATGTCACCTTTCTCAATATGATCTTTGAGAAAATGATATCTAACATCAATATGCTTTGATCGAGAGTGGTTTACTGAGTTGACTGCAATGGCAATGGCACTCTGAGAATCACAATAGATAGGAATATGATCATATTTCAGACCATAATCAGTTAGTTGTGTCTTCATCCATAAAACTTGAGCACAACAACTAGCCGCAGCCACATATTCTGCTTCAGCCGTTGATAGTGAAACACAGTTCTGTTTCTTGGAAGACCAACTCACAATTTTATCTCCTAAAAATTGTAAAGTACCGGAAGTGCTCTTGCGATCTAGTTTACAACCTGCATGATCTGCATCTGAATAAGCAATTAGATTGAATCCAGTATCCCTTGGATACCAGAGACCTAAATCGGGTGTACCCTTCAGATAACGAAAGATTCGTTTCACAGCTTGATAATGTAAATCAGTTGGAGCAGCTTGATATCTAGCACACATACATGTTGCAAACATTATATCTGGGCGAGATGCTGTTAGGTACAACAATGAACCAATCATACTTCTATATCTCTTTTGGTCAAATGGTTTCCCATTTGTATCAGTATTAATGGTTGTTCGAGCAGCCATTGGGGTAGAAATTGAAGAACATGAAGTCATATCAAACTTTTTCAACATGTCATTTATGTATTTACCTTGTGATATAAAAATACCAGTTGGTAATTGTTTGATTTGAAGACCCAAAAAGTAATTCATTTCCCCAATCATGCTCATTTCAAAATGATTGACCATTAGAGATGAAAAGTTTCGGCAAAATGTTTGACTGGTTGACCCAAATATAATGTCATCAACATATATTTGAACTAGTAGAACATGCTTACCTTGTTTGCGAATGAACAAGGTAGGGTCAATTATGCCTTTGGTAAATCCACCTTTAAGTAAGAAAGTAGTTAAAGAATCATACCATGCTCGGGGTGCTTGCTTAAGACCGTAGAGAGCCTTGTCTAACCTGTAGACATGGTTTGGTCTTTGAGGATCAACAAAACCTTCTGGTTGATCAACGTAAACTTCTTCTTTGAGGTCACCATTCAGGAAAGCAGTCTTCACATCCATTTGAAACACAGTGAAGTTTCGGAATGCAGCATAAGCTAAGAAGATTCGAATGGCCTCCATTCTTGCAACTGGAGCAAAAGTTTCGTCGAAATCAACACCAGGTTGTTGGCAATAACCCTTTGCAACAAGTCGAGCTTTATTTCTTACTACCACTCCATTCTCATCCTTTTTGTTTTTGAAAATCCACTTAGTTCCAATTGGATCATCTTTTCTGGGATTTGGAACTAATCTCCATACCTTCAGTCTTTCAAATTGTGCGAGTTCATCTTGCATTGCCTTAACCCATTCTGGATCACGAAGAGCTTCAGAAACTGTTTTGGGTTCGACATTGCTAAGAGAAAGTGCAACAAGACATTCATTCACTGAAGTACGAGTAGTTACTCCTGCTTGTGGATCTCCAATTATTTGATCAGTAGGATGATTTTTCTGCATGCGAATCCACTTGTGAGCATGAGGAAGAGGATCTTGTTGTTGAAGATCAACATCACCATCATTGAAACTTGAAGTTTGTTGAGAGATGGAATCATAACTTGGTATAACCCTTTCCTCATATGCTGGATGATCAAAGTCAAGTGGTACATACACATTTGGAGTGTTCAGGGGAGTTGTTGTCTGAGTGAATTGAGAAGGTTGTTCTTGAACATTCAATTGAGTAGGATTCTCAGGAGAGGATGGTGGAATAGAATCATTTGAAGATGATTTTTCTGCATGCGAATCCACTTGTGAGCATGAGGAAGAGGATCTTGTTGTTGAAGATCAACATCACCATCATTGAAACTTGAAGTTTGTTGAGAGATGGAATCATAACTTGGTATAACCCTTTCCTCATATGCTGGATGATCAAAGTCAAGTGGTACATACACATTTGGAGTGTTCAGGGGAGTTGTTGTCTGAGTGAATTGAGAAGGTTGTTCTTGAACATTCAATTGAGTAGGATTCTCAGGAGAGGATGGTGGAATAGAATCATTTGAAGATGATTTTTGCTCAGAAGAACTTGATGACGATTCATGAGTGTTGTTAGAAACTGGATCGTTGTTATGAAGAGGTTCATTGCTTTGAATTGGTTCAACGATGTCTGGAGGTTCTTGATCATGAATCGGTTTTGACTTATAGAATTCTTCAAAAAGAATATCTAATTCATCACTGGTTGGAGTTGGAAACTTCTTGAATTTAGAAGCTAAGGTAGAGTTCCTTGTAGAATTACTTGAAGCACTTGAATCCATACTTGTTGGTAGCAAGCTTTCTTGCTCAAAAATCATGCCTGACATCTCATCGAACCACACATTCATCGTCTCTTGAATTGTGTTTGTTCGACGATTATAGATTCGGTAGGCAATAGATGTTTTGGAATAACCAACAAATATCCTTCATCACCTTTCTTCTCGAATTTTCCAAGATTCTCCCGATCATTCAACGTGTAACAAACACACCCAAATATGTGGAAGTAGTTGATGTTGGGTTTCCGTTTGTTAACAACCTCATAAGGAGTTTTTTTGAAACGCTGATTGATGATGGACCGATTCTGAGTGTGACAAGCAGTGTCAACAGCTTCAGCCCACATATTGGATGGCAATTTGGAATAAGCAAGCATTGTCCTTGCTGCTTCCACCAGCGATCGATTTCTCCTTTCAACAACACCGTTTTGTTGTGGGGTGCGAACTGCTGAGAATTGATGAGTAATACCTTTGGATTTGCAGAATTCATCAAAAACAGCATTCTTGAATTCAGTACCGTTATCCGAACGGATGTAACGAACAGGAAGTTGAAGATTTACTTGAGTATTGGTGATGAAATCTATCAACATCTGAGTTGTTTCATCTTTGGATGCTAGGAACTTAACCCAAGTATATCTTGAATAATCATCAACAATAACCAGGATGTATTTCTTCCCATTTCGGCTTTGAACTTTCATCGGCCCACAAAGATCCATGTGAAGCAAATGAAGAGGTGCTAAAGAATTTGGAGATTTCTTCGGTTTATGAGAAACTCTCTTAATCTTCCCAACAGCACAAGAAGGACAGACATGCTCACTTTCATACTTATAGTCAGGTAAGCCTTCAACAAGATGCTTATTGACTAAAGTATTGATTGTTTGGAAATTCAGATGAGAGAGCCTTCTATGCCATAACCAAGAATTCTTTGAAGTAGCCTTTGAAATGAGACAGATATTATCGGTTGGTTGGTTATCATCGAGATTGACGGTAAAAAGGTTATCGTCACGATCGCCACAAAGAATATCAACTCCATCTAAGGTTTGGACTTTGCAAAGAGATTTTCGAAAAAGAACTTGAAGATTGTTATCACAGAATTGTCCAACACTGAACAAGTTGTGACTTAAACCTTCAACATAGTGAACTTTCTTGATTATAATCCCATTTCGTTCAATGTCCCCATAACCTAAGATAGGAGCGAAATTGTTGTTTCCAAAGCGAACAGTTCCCATGAATCGTTCAACAAAGTTCTTCAGCAAAGACTTATTTCCAGTCATGTGCTTCGAACACCCGGAATCGAGTATCCAAACACAGATGGTTATTTCCTGCAATCAAAGAAATTTAACCGTTTTTAGGTACCCACTTGAAAACGGGTCCTTTTTGGTTAGATAAAACAGGCAGGGTATATAACTTAGGATGCGCATTCAAACATGTTATTGAATCAACATAAGCATCAACAAGCACATTATCAACAAACATATTTGAATAAAATGTACGAACATTCACACGAGAATTAAAAGTAACATGTCTACAAGCATTCATATCAACCACACAAGAATTAAAATTGTTTACAAGCTCACAAGGCCTTGCCTTGGCACATTCAACATTTATTAACAAAGATGAATTGTTTTGATTAACAGAAGCACTTTTCTTCTTATTAACAGCATTTCTCCTCCTTCTTTTCTTCATTTTCTCAACATTCTTTTGATTACTAGTGATCTTAGGTACTAAAGTTTTAGCAACCCATTTAGCACCACTAGTTAAGCTCTTTCCACCTGTTGAATTGAAACTTTGAAAATTAGAACTAGGAGTTTTAAACACTTTCATCTTTTTGGAATCTTTTGAAGGTGAGGAAACTTCTTGCTTCTTTGGTTTATCATGAGAAAACCATCCATATCTATCCTTATATCTAGTTGTACCATTTGATGCATCTTTAGTTAGCGAAATTGAGCTAGACTTAGACACCTTAGGTATAAAGCTAGATTGAGAGCTAGATTTAGAAGCATTTGAACAGTCTTTTGGAAGTTTCACTTTGGTGTACTTTGTTTTGTGTGGGATCTCAGCTTGTTCTTCTATGACATGTTTCACAGGTGTAGCCACAAAGGTTTCTAACTTAATGGTCTTTGGTTCATTCTTGACGAGTTTGGTCTTAACTCGTTTCCTTGAGTAATATGAAGTTGGAGCTTTGGACAATGGTTTTTGAAATTCCAGAGATTCCTCTTTTGTTCAACTTTGATTTTGGTAGATTCAATCTTTTTCTCAGTTTCTGAATTAAAAACATATTCTCCCTCCATGAATTTATCAAAATCATCCTTTGTGAAATCTTTATCAAAAGAAAATTGCAATGGAGATTGATTAGTTTCAAATTCATTTGAAAGTTTTGAAAATTTGATTCAATTTCTTCCAATTTGAAAATTGAAGATTGTTTAGTTTTGTATGAATCATTGATTGCATCATAATTAACCAAAAAATCTTGATTAGGTATTCTCTCAACTTCATCAGTCTCAAATTCGTCATCCAATGGACGAATAAATTGTTGTATCATACCAAGGCGAAGAAATTTTTCATCATACAGGGGTTCGATTTCCTCTTTGGCCTTTTGTAATGGTGTGATATTCTCAAATCCCAACCCGAGAAGAAGATCTGTTTTGTCAATCTTTGACTTGTTAAAATAGGCAGTGAAATTCAAGAGAGGATTTTGTTCAACTTTATATAACTTTTCTTGATAGAAAAGTATATTCTTTTTAAATTCCTCAACTTGTTTTTCAAGATTCTCAATCTCAATGCCTTTTAGAAAACAATTATGATTTAAATCAGAAATCTTCCTTTCGAATTCAACATTGTTTGGTTTAGCTTCTTGGAGCTTCTTATTGAGAATATCAACATCCATTTGTCTTGCATTTGCCCGAAGCCATTCATTGGTCTTTTGAATTTCAAGATCTTGATTGGCTTTTTCAAGATCATGAATGGTCTTTTCAAGATTTTGACATCTTTGTAATAACTTAGAATCAGGAGTGACATTCATCTCACATTCTTTAACCAACATTTTGTCTTTGTATGTTTGAAAATTTGATTCAATTTCTTCCAATTTGAAAATTGAAGATTGTTTAGTTTTGTATGAATCATTGATTGCATCATAATTAACCAAAAAATCTTGATTAGGTATTCTCTCAACTTCATCAGTCTCAAATTCGTCATCCAATGGACGAATAAATTGTTGTATCATACCAAGGCGAAGAAATTTTTCATCATACAGGGGTTCGATTTCCTCTTTGGCCTTTTGTAATGGTGTGATATTCTCAAATCCCAACCCGAGAAGAAGATCTGTTTTGTCAATCTTTGACTTGTTAAAATAGGCAGTGAAATTCAAGAGAGGATTTTGTTCAACTTTATATAACTTTTCTTGATAGAAAAGTATATTCTTTTTAAATTCCTCAACTTGTTTTTCAAGATTCTCAATCTCAATGCCTTTTAGAAAACAATTATGATTTAAATCAGAAATCTTCCTTTCGAATTCAACATTGTTTGGTTTAGCTTCTTGGAGCTTCTTATTGAGAATATCAACATCCATTTGTCTTGCATTTGCCCGAAGCCATTCATTGGTCTTTTGAATTTCAAGATCTTGATTGGCTTTTTCAAGATCATGAATGGTCTTTTCAAGATTTTGACATCTTTGTAATAACTTAGAATCAGGAGTGACATTCATCTCACATTCTTTAACCAACATTTTGTCTTTGTATGTTTGAAAATCTTGTTTAATAGTAGCATGTTCAAAAAGTAATTTTGAGTGTTCTTCAAGAAGATTTGAAAATTCACTTTTTGAAAATGAAATACTATTTTTCAACTTTTTGTTTTTGTTGGCTAAAGAATTGATATGATTTGTTAATTTAGATAAAGCTAATCTACAAGACTCTTTGTCCTTAACCAAAGAAAAAGTAGAGTCGAGATTTACCTCATCATCTGGGTATTCATCATCAGTGCTTTCTGCTTCAAGGACTTTGTTCTTGGCCAATCTCGCCATATAGCAAACATTAGCGGAGAGATCTTGATCTTCATCATCAGTGAGCAACAGCCATTTGTCATCTTCGGCAAGCAATGCATGTCCTGCTTCAACTTGTTTGGCTAACAGCATCTTCTGCTTGTAGTACTCATAATCCCGCTTTCGAGGTTGTTTGCAGTCAACGGCAAAATGTCCAGGAATACCACAATTGTAGCACTTTTTGTCTGATGCCTTACCCTTCTCAACTGTTTGTTTCTCATATGCTTCCTTCTTTTCACCATACCTTGAACCAGTAGCTTCACTTTGCTCATTGCTCCTTGGATGATAGTGTTCCTTCTTTGGAAATGCACTTGTAGAAGAAGTGCGGAGATTGTTGTTTGTTGGCCTCGCTTTGTAATATTTCCTTTTGAAATGCTTTGTTACCGCGGCAAGAGCTTGATATAGTTCATCCGAAACACCATCTCTTGTAGCCATCAGATCATCTCCCTCCTCATCAGACGAAGAAACAACTACCATTTGCCTTTTGAGAGCTTCAGAAATCTTTTTCTCAACTATCAATGCCAAAGGATCAGAAGATACAACTTCTGGCATTTTGTTTGATGAAGCTTTGCTTAGGACTTGGTTTTCATTGAGTTTGAAGGATTCATATAGAGTATGAATGGTGAACTTGGTCAGGTTTTGATGTTGCTTGATTTGGGTTCCAAAATCTTCCCATTCTTGACCAAGTGCTTTGATGAACTTGATGTTTAACTCAATCTCAGTTTTCTTGACATTGTTCTTCCTCAGTTCATTTATGACATTGCAGAATCTGTAATAAACTGCCTCAAGAGATTCATTTGGCATTTTGGAGAAGTTGTCAAACTCAGTCAAAATGTTGGTCAATCTGATTGTTGAAGTCACGTCAGCTCCTTCCATCTGTCTAGCTACCTCATCCCATATCTCTTTTGCTGTATCATAAGAATCAACAGACCCATAGATTTCATCCGGTAGAGCTCTGTATAAACATGACCTTGCTCTGTTATCTGCAGCTGTTCGATCCTTTTGCTCAGCATTCAAAAGTTCATGAGTTAGAATAACTGCATTAGTAGTGGGATGGCGATGAACAGCAAGTCCATTCAGAATGGAATCTTTCATCATATGACCATTTGTTTGACTTTCCACATAGTCCATGAATCGTTTCTTCCATAGTCCGTAAGAACCACGGTAGAGAACTGGAGGTCTTGTATCTGAACCCAATGCCAATGCTTCACGAGAAGCCATTAGAGATTGATTAGATTTGAAAAATTGACTTGAATTTATTATTGCAAATGAAACGATCTTGATTAACCAGGTAATGAAACGATCTTGATTAACCAGGTAATGAAACGATCTTGATTAACCAGGTAATGAAACGATCTTGATTAACCAGGTAATGAAACGATCTTGATTAACCAGGTAATGAAACGATCTTGATTAACCAGGTAATGAAACGATCTTGATTAACCAGGAATTGAAACGATCTTGATTAACCAGGTAATGAAACGATCTTGATTAACCAGGTAATGAAACGATCTTGATTAACCAGGTAATGAAACGATCTTGATTAACCAGGAATTGAAACGATCTTGATTAACCAGGTAATGAAACGATCTTTACAAAATCGTTCTGGGTAAGATCGTATTGAGCTAGATCGTTTTAGGATTTCAATGAAATTTGGTTAAGTATAGAAAGTGAAATGATCTTGAAGAACAGAATTGAAACGATCTTGATTAACCAGGTAATGAAACGATCTTGATTAACCAGGTAATGAAACGATCTTGATTAACCAGGTAATGAAACGATCTTGATTAACCAGGTAATGAAACGATCTTGATTAACCAGGTAATGAAACGATCTTGATTAACCAGGTAATGAAACGATCTTGATTAACCAGGTAATGAAACGATCTTGATTAACCAGGTAATGAAACGATCTTGATTAACCAGGTAATGAAACGATCTTGATTAACCAGGTAATGAAACGATCTTGATTAACCAGGTAATGAAACGATCTTGATTAACCAGGTAATGAAACGATCTTGATTAACCAGGTAATGAAACGATCTTGATTAACCAGGTAATGAAACGATCTTGATTAACCAGGAATTGAAACGATCTTGATTAACCAGGTAATGAAACGATCTTGATTAACCAGGTAATGAAACGATCTTGATTAACCAGGTAATGAAACGATCTTGATTAACCAGGTAATGAAACGATCTTGATTAACCAGGTAATGAAACGATCTTGATTAACCAGGTAATGAAACGATCTTGATTAACCAGGTAATGAAACGATCTTGATTAACCAGGTAATGAAACGATCTTGATTAACCAGGTAATGAAACGATCTTGATTAACCAGGTAATGAAACGATCTTGATTAACCAGGTAATGAAACGATCTTGTGAGGATCGTCTTAACAAGCCACAAATCACTGAACTAAAACGATCTTAGGAAGATCGTCTTGGTCATCTTCTTCATCTGAACATATTTCCAGAAAAACTCCATTAACAACTTTTTAAAACTTCGATATCTTATGAATTACTAGGAGTTAGATCACGAAATCATCTGAAGTTGACCGAATCAAATCTGAGAACGAAGAGCTCAAGTCTGGTAATACTCTCAATTTGTCTGCTATGAAAAGTTTTCGACTTGAAATTGACCAACTCAAATCCGAGAATAAAGAGCTCAAATCTGAAAATGATCTCATTTTGTCCAACATGGAAAGTCTTCAAAAAGAAAATGATCATTTGCAATCAAAGATTTTCAAATTAACAAATGAGTTGGACAATTCTTCCAAAGAGCTCAATAAAATTGTTTTGGACAATCAATCAAACGAACTTGTTTGGCAACAAAAGATTTCTGAGCTTAACCATGAGTTGCGAAATAAGTCCACAATTTTTGTGAGCAAAGAACAAAGATTTTCGAAAATAATCAAAGATCAACAAGATTACATTTCATCTTTGGAATCCAAACTTTTTGAGAAAGATACTCTTGTTTCGAAATTAAAATCTGATGTGTCAACAATTTCTTTCTCTGATTTAAATGCTTCGGTTACAAAACAACTTGAAAAGATGGAGAACCGAATTGCATCTTTTAAATCAAAATCGTTGGACACAAAGCTTGAAAAACTCATGAAACAATCGAGTAATTCTACGATTCCAAAGACCGAGGTGTCAAAATGTTTTCCAAAATCTAATTCATCCAAACCAAAAGTTGATGTTCCAAAGAGGGTTTACACGGGTAAATCTTCAAAACCTTTTGAAAGAAAGGTGTCTCAGTTTATTAATTACTCCTTGCAAAAGGGTAAGAAGTACTCTAAGAAACCTATTTTTGATGGAACAACTACTTTTGTGTCTTTTCTATCCTTCGAGGATAATTCATCACACATTTCTCAAGCAAAATCTCAGTTGACTAAATCTATATGGAAGCCGATTTCTAAAGATAAGTCAGTTGAGTCAAAATCATTCAAATATTCTTTTTCGAAACTTTTTGATCTTGCACCAAAACCTGTGAAAGCAGTTGTGCAAAAAGTGAATGATTTTCCTTCGAAAAATCAATTTTCAACTCAATCTCCCAAGATTGAAAGTTTTTCAAAGAAATCAAATGATTTTTCACCGTTGCTTCCACGCAAACTCTTTTCAACTAAACCACCGGGTTTTAGTTCTCCGTGGAATGCAACATCTATTCATCAAATCGATGAGACTTACATTTGGACTTTCAAGAATTCAAAAACCATTGGACCCAATCTCAAATGGGTTCCAAAAGTGATTTCCAAGTGATTTGATGAATAGTGGCTTATGCACACTTCAGTGTGTAACCCGTTCTAAAACCGTGTTTATAATTTCATTCTTTTTAGAAAAATCCAAAAAGATTTTCATTTTCTTATTTTTAAAAATCCAAAAAGATTTTCTTTTTTCATCATTTTTACTTTGTCTTTTAGTTACTCACAAAGTTTTAGGATGAGATGCAAGGCATCGAACGCCTTTGTGTACTGCCTTTGTAGTCTCATTTTTAATGTTTGTGAGCAACTTTCAAAATCTTTACTCACCCTTTATATGCAAAAACTTTGTTTAAATCATGCATATATTTAGGGGGAGTTTGTTTATAAAACCAAAACTTCCAAGTGATTAAACTCATTTTCCATTTTATAAACACTTTGGATGCTTTTCAAACCATTTTCGATCATATTCATTGAAGTTCGGTGTTAGATTTGCACACGAGAGTTTAGGCCACTCATAAAAACTCCATGATCTTGTCATCGCCGATGAGATCTAACCCCGGAGTTAAATTCTCTATTCTAGATTGTGAGGGTTTATGAGTGTGATGTTGTTTGTGCAAATAGGACATGAGGGAGTAGTCGAAAAGTGAGAGGTTACGGTGAAATGATGATGTGAGAAAGGGCTAAAAGAAATGAAAGCCCTCCCCAAAATTCTTAAAAAGCCAGGTCAACACGTTTCTATCGGATTTCATTTGTTGATTTCTCGATATTGAAGAAGACTTCATGGACCCAGTGAAGCAATGCACATCTTTACCTAACCACTCAAGTATTTCTTAACAAATGCTTGTTTTATTCTCACGGAGATTTTCACATTTCTATCGACTCTTCATTTGGAAGATGTTGATATTGAAAAAGGGAGACACTCTACTCCGGTCCCTGACTTCATTTGATCACTTATTGAGTCTAGAGCGTACTTGAAATATTCTTTCATTTGACTAGGACACATAGAGTCTTTATATGTCTTTGTGACATCGCATATCTTTGTGATATTGCCGGAACATTCGTAGTGATATCATATTTTTGATATTCCACGATGATCGAATGGAAATCCTACCAATGCTAACATAATTTCCAACGTTGAACGTAGGTATCACATTTTCATTTTATGAATTTGTTGAGTAAACGGGAAGTCTATGTGACCTCGGATTTATTTACCCAAAAGTCTTTGAGGATAGTATGGCATGGTTATCGAACGCCTGTGTGACACTGACCATGAATTACATTCTTTAAAGCAATCTATCGGTTTAAAAGCCATAGACCGAACCATTTAGAGATAAGCTTTGTGCATTTCTCGATGATAATGGGAAGTCCTAAAAATAGTAATCGTATTTTTTAGGCCACACCATTAATCCTTTTGATTTCTGGTTGTGTTAACGGATCACTTTTATCCGGATTTCATTTCTCTTCACACAAACACAAAGAACACAAAGACCATATTAAAATATTTTTCCAACAACGAAACCTCAAATTCTAGTTCACCAATAGGTTCATTGGGAATTGGGTTGGGTTAATTTGCTTGCTTGTTGTTTGATGTCATCTACCGTTTATGCTATCAATCATTATTGTATGATGAACACGTTTCACATATTCATCATAAGGGGGAGAAATGATTAATTGATTGATAGATAGAATTCTAGGTTCTTGGTAGAATTTGATTGTTGATATTCATTGTGTTTGGTTGTTCAAAGGATTATTAGTTTAGGTGAAGGGAGTGAATAATTATCTTGATATGTTGAAAGTTGAAAGATTGTTTCGAGATCGAGAATATTAAGATGATTTTAATTTTGGAAAGTACATGGTCGATAATTAAAAGATTTGTTGGAGAAATATGATCATTGTTTGATGATTACAAGAGTGTGAGATTGAATAATGTTTGAAAAGAGATGAAAAGTTTGAGATTAGATGAAGTTTGTTCTTTTGATATTAAGTTCGTTTATAGTTTAAAAGAGATTGTTTATTTGAGGGGGAGCAAGAGTAAACTCATGAAATGTTAAATATGCTCCGAAATGATTGTTTGTTCGAGGGGGAGCAAGAAATTTGAAGATAATTCGTTTACTTGATAAGTTGCTCCAAGATAGTTGATTGTTTGAGAGGGAGCAAGTGTTAATTGATCAAAGAATCAAGTGCTCCAAGATGATTGTTGATTCAGAGACAAGTTAGACCAAGAAATGAATTTTCAAAGCCAAAACCAAGCTTCCGCAAAGCCAAAAGAATTCAAAGTTAAATCAAGTTTCCGCAATACCAAAAGAATTCAAGGAATTCAAAGTCAAAACCAAGCTTCCGCATGCTACTCAAAGATTCAAGTTACTTCTCCTAGCAACATCAAGTTGAAATCAACATTCAAAAGTTCAAGTTGTGAAAGCTCAAAAGGTACAAAGATTTCAAAGATGCTTCCAAATTATTCAAAGTTGCAAGAGAAGATCAAGAATTAATAAGTCATCGTCAAATTTATATGATTGTTGAGAAGATTCAAAGTCAAGGTTGATACAAGACGTTGAAGACAATGAGAAAGCTTCAAAGTCCGATCAACATTGAAGATTTTCAACAAATGGGCTCATCATGTTATTTAAAGACCGAAGACGATGCAACATTTACAATTCAACACCAAGGGGGAGATTGTTAGAAATATAAATATGGTGTTAAATTGTAAATATTCAATAGTGGAAGGAGTATTAGTTATAATTGTGATTAGAGTATAAATACTCCTTCCTAAGTCATTTGTAATTAACCTTTGAGATAATAAACACATAGTTAACATATTTTCTCTCTCGACTTCATCTTCAACCTCCCTTTCACACACAAACACACATTTCACACACTAACCATATTTCCACCATTAAACCTTCAATTAAGCTCATTTCTGTTTATATCAATGACCATCAATGGTTCCCTTTGCTGCACAAGGGGCTGACATGACTGCCTTAAAGACAGCCAAGTAACCTGCAGAATCCCTCTGTCCGAGGACAGATGCAGACACAGACTCTGCAGGTGTAATGTTTTGTGCATTTGATTGCCCTTCAACAGAGGTGTGTTGTTGCACCAAAGTATCCTTAGGGAGAATTGAGGCCTGTACCCCTCCTTGTGACATAGAAGGGCATTGGCAGCCTGTGCAGACTCAGAGTGTAAGATAGAAGAAGTCTGATCAGCTTGGGGAGGAGAAGCAGTGTCACCTATGCGTTCGATACTTCTCTCCTTAGGCTGACCATCCTCAGAAATGATGTGCATTGACTCTGACTCACTTTGGATCTGGGCTAGATCCTCTGTTACCCCTTTAATGATATCATCAACCTTTTGGGAGGCTGATGATGGTGAATTTGGTTTTGACACAGTATGACCTTGGGAGGAGGTCTTTCTTTCAATACCTTCACCCTGTTTGGAGGGTTGGGTAGCAATGGGTGTTCCCTTTAACTCGTCTACACTCTTTTAGGAGAGTGCAGATGGGCGTGGTGTATTCGGCTTGTCAGCTTGGGTGGCAGGGACAGCTTCGGAACGTTCCTTAGCTTTCCCTGCACCTTGGGGGATCTCAAGAATGGATGAAGCAATATCAACCCCAGAAGCTGAAACAGATTTCTTATGAGATCTTTTCTTTTTGGCCTTGAGAGGTACTAAGTCCTCAACAAAGGGTCTTTTAGAGTCGGATTTTGAGCGAGTGGACGAAGGTGTGGCTAGGGAGGCTGATGTTTTGGCCAACCCTTCACCCTCTTTTGTAGGAGTAGAATTTTGAATAGATTCAGAAGAGTTTGAGGGTTCAGAAGCATGTGTACCTGGGTCCCCCTGATTAGCAGATTGAGTGTCAGACCCAGATCGCGTCGAAGAAGGGACAGCTTCCCTAAGTGCTTCTTATTCCTCTTCTCTTTTCCTGCAAAAATCAAGGTAGATCTGCATTGCTCGGGTCAGACCCTGCACAGATACCTTAGGACTATTGAAGATGTTGTTATTTATAGACTTGCATTCCACAGTCTGACCAGTTGCCAGACTGAAATCATTGTCAAGAATCGCCTCAATAATAAGAGCAAGAATCCTACCATAAGGTATGGTAAGACTCTTCTTATTAACGCGATCAACAAGGTCCTTAAAGATTAACGCATCAAAATCTATTCTGGTCATGGTGACCATTGCATGAAAAATCTGCAATTCTAGGACATTAGGCTGATCAAAGTTGCCTGCCTTTACTTGTAAGGTTTTCGAAATTGTGCTCAATAAGTAGTTCCAAATGCCAGTTAAATGTTTCATTTTAACTACTGAAGCCAATGGACCAGTATATCCAACTTCTTGTAAAACATTTTTGGCTTCAGTATGAGACACAATGTGACAACTCGTAATTTATTTAACATCGGGTTAGTCCTAATCTCGATTAGACAGTCATTTGACGTGGAACTTATTAGACTTTTGGACTTTTGACTTAGTCAAAATAGACGTATCTTGATGACGTAGACTATTAGCTATCTAGACGAATGCCGAGTCTTTAAAAATAACTTTAAATAAAGGTTATGTCTTGTACAAAATAAATAGACTGTCTAGACTTAATTTTATAAAGTTCCCTTTGACGAAACTTTATTGGCTTGTCTTGACTAAAATGAGACGAGGAAAAATACCTTCACTTTACATTTTAACCTTTGGGTCAAACGGTATTAAATCGTAAGCATTTTACCAAATTTGGGGTATTTAAATGACTGAAAAGGAGCCACATAGGCCGGCCCCTTTGTTTGTGGTGGGAATTAAAACAACAAACACTTCCCCCCTTTTTCTTTCTTTGTTCTGTCGACTCATACACACACAACACAACACACACACACAATTCACAAACTTAAAATCTAGAATTCAATCTCAACCTCACCATCATCAATTTGTTTTAGCAAGGATAAATCCAAGGAACCATCATCTTCTTTAATTTTTCCTTCAAGAACATCAAAAGTAGTAAGTTAACTTTTCTATGAACTTTTGATTTGATTTAATTTCCATTTCAAGTTTAATTTCAGTATTTTTAAATGAATTAGATAGCCATGGAAATGAAATGAGTTTTGGTTTGGTTAACTTAATTAGGTTTTGACTTAGAATTAGGTTTTTGAGGTCTAAATGATTGAAATGACGAAATGATTGGCGAAATGGTATGTTTCCAGGTCTTTTGAACATGTTAACACTTGTTAGAAATAAAAGGGTTTGATTTGGGTCGAGTTTGAAGGGTTTTAGGTTTGGTTTTCCTACTTAACCTGCAGCTACTGCTTCTGGTTCAGTTTTGGGCCACTGCGGCGCAGTGACATGGGCTAGCCCCACTGCGGCGCAGTGGCTAGGGCCTGGTTTGTGCTTGGTTAGCTCACTGCGGCGCAGTGAGCTTGGCTAGCCCACTGCGGCGCAGTGCCATTGTACTGGTCCCTGGTTCGATTTAGCCCACTGCGGCGCAGTGAGCATGGTTCTGGCTCACTGCGGCGCAGTGGATACCCACTGTGAAATTTCGCGTGTCGATTTTTAAACATTAATAACTTTTAATCCGAAAGTCCAAATAAGTTTATTTACTTTTGGTTGGTAAAATGAAAGTTTGAATCACATTCTCGGTTATGGCATTCTAGGGTCTATAGCTAAGTAGTGGTACGTAGGATACTTGTCATCGTGAGATTTGATCCTCACCTTTCGTGCTCATATCCTAGGTTTTGGATAGACGTGGAGGCTAGACTGCTCTTATTCTCTGACTGCTCATACTTTTAGCTCTGTTATCGCTAAGGTGAGTTTATGGCGCCCTTTTTCCTTTACTTTGGGCCTGAAAGCATGTACTGTATACACGACTACTTTGTAAATGATTTGTCTTTGTCTACGCCATGAGATTTGGTAAATGAAATCATTTGTCTTATATTTTCCATGAGACGGCTGTCTAAAAATGTGTATACATGTCTTATGAAAATCGATCTATATGTCTTGACTTGCCATGTTGTCGGCTGACTAAACTGTTCTTTGTGTTTTGACGAACTAAAATGATCCCCCTCATGTCATTATATTTAGGTTAGACTTCGGTCTGAACCGTCTTGTCATTATATTGAGGTTAGACTTCGGTCTGAACCGTCTTGTCATTATATTTAGGTTAGACTTCGGTCTGAACCGTCTTGTCATTATATTGAGGTTAGACTTCGGTCTGAACCGTCTTGTCATTATATTGAGGTTAGACTTCGGTCTGAACCGTCTTGTCATTATATTTAGGTTAGACTTCGGTCTGAACCGTCTTGTCATTATATTGAGGTTAGACTTCGGTCTGAACCGTCTTGTCATTATATTTAGGTTAGACTTCGGTCTGAACCGTCTTGTCATTATATTGAGGTTAGACTTCGGTCTGAACCGTCTTGTCATTATATTGAGGTTAGACTTCGGTCTGAACCGTCTTGTCATTATATTGAGGTTAGACTTCGGTCTGAACCGTCTTGTCATTATATTGAGGTTAGACTTCGGTCTGAACCGTCTTGTCATTATATTGAGGTTAGACTTCGGTCTGAACCGTCTTGTCATTATATTGAGGTTAGACTTCGGTCTGAACCGTCTTGTCATTATATTGAGGTTAGACTTCGGTCTGAACCGTCTTGTCATTATATTGAGGTTAGACTTCGGTCTGAACCGTCTTGTCATTATATTGAGGTTAGACTTCGGTCTGAACCGTCTTGTCATTATATTGAGGTTAGACTTCGGTCTGAACCGTCTTGTCATTATATTGAGGTTAGACTTCGGTCTGAACCGTCTTGTCATTATATTGAGGTTAGACTTCGGTCTGAACCGTCTTGTCATTATATTGAGGTTAGACTTCGGTCTGAACCGTCTTGTCATTATATTGAGGTTAGACTTCGGTCTGAACCGTCTTGTCATTATATTGAGGTTAGACTTCGGTCTGAACCGTCTTGTCATTATATTGAGGTTAGACTTCGGTCTGAACCGTCTTGTCATTATATTGAGGTTAGACTTCGGTCTGAACCGTCTTGTCATTATATTTAGGTTAGACTTCGGTCTGAACCGTCTTGTCATTATATTGAGGTTAGACTTCGGTCTGAACCGTCTTGTCATTATATTTAGGTTAGACTTCGGTCTGAACCGTCTTGTCATTATATTGAGGTTAGACTTCGGTCTGAACCGTCTTGTCATTATATTGAGGTTAGACTTCGGTCTGAACCGTCTTGTCATTATATTGAGGTTAGACTTCGGTCTGAACCGTCTTGTCATTATATTGAGGTTAGACTTCGGTCTGAACCGTCTTGTCATTATATTGAGGTTAGACTTCGGTCTGAACCGTCTTGTCATTATATTTAGGTTAGACTTCGGTCTGAACCGTCTTGTCATTATATTGAGGTTAGACTTCGGTCTGAACCGTCTTGTCATTATATTGAGGTTAGACTTCGGTCTGAACCGTCTTGTCATTATATTGAGGTTAGACTTCGGTCTGAACCGTCTTGTCATTATATTTAGGTTAGACTTCGGTCTGAACCGTCTTGTCATTATATTGAGGTTAGACTTCGGTCTGAACCGTCTTGTCATTATATTGAGGTTAGACTTCGGTCTGAACCGTCTTGTCATTATATTGAGGTTAGACTTCGGTCTGAACCGTCTTGTCATCATATTGAGGTTAGACAAAAAAAAAAAAAAAAAAAAAAAAATAACAACATATTTAAATGTGGTGGGAAGGCTGCGGGTGACCCTATATATAAGCATTTCAAATATGTTGGTAATAGAAACCCAAACCAAATGTGTGTAATCTAGACAAAGATTTCTTTAAAACTCAAATTGCGTACTGTATCATCCATTTGAGACGTACTGCCTATCCATTTGACTTATATGGATTCTTTGACTATCTTTTCAGACTAGTCATGTCGGATGGAGTTAGCTCAAATGCTGTTGTACCTTGTACACCTCCAGTTCCTGTCTTGGCAAACTCCATTCCTTATGTTCCTGACTCTTATGAAGAGGAACCAATGGAGGAATCGGGCAATGAATCACGCCCTATCAATCTAGTGTCATCTTCCAGTGAGTCTGGAGGCGAACATGTGTCTATCCATGTTCAATCATCTGTAACACCGGTATCTCCATATCAGGGGAGGACTACCGAGGGAACTCATTTGCCTTATGCTCCTAGAGACCCTTATGCTCCTGGTCCTTCTGCACCAGTTCAGGGCAACAGTGGACTTGGTCTTTCATTCTTTCAGGGAGATCCGTATGCGGCGGGTCCCTCCAGAGTGCCTGTCTACAATCCAAGTGCTGTTATGCCAGTTGCATCTGCAGCTGATAGGTCGGAATATTATCGCCGACAATTGTCAAGGATGAACAATTCCCTCATCTGTACAAGGGAGAAAATAGAGAATCAAGCTCAGGCGTTGACTGGAGCTTATCATCAGGCGGCGGAGGCGTTGACTGTTGCTAGAGAGGGGAAGGAAACTATTGGGAGGTTGATCTGGATACTGTCTGTTGTGGTGGTTTTGGTGGTGGCTTTGCTGGTCGTTGTTATTTGCAAGATGTAATTTTGTAATAAGTCTTTCTATATTGTAAGCCTAGAACTTTTAACAACTCGTACTTCTGTACTTTGAGTTGTAATCTTTTTGGTGGATGTATTTCCCACGTGTCTATAAATCGTATTGCTCCGACTATGTAGTCTATCGTTGTGGATGAAGTTTCCCACATGTTTTTGGACTGTACATATCAGACTATGTAAAATTTTGAACATCAATGAAATACGATTGTCTTTTGGCTTACTTACTTGTTCAGACTATGTCAACTGCTTATTCTTAGCTCTAGAAATATGATTTTTCATATTTTTCTTGTCTTGTCTAGTACATGAATTCATACAAGTCAGCAATTTGTGACTTGCATTGTACTGTCATCTGTCTTGCAAAGCTACTTTCTATTTAACCTATCAAGGAAATCTCTAAATGACATTTTTGTTCATATCTTAGACTTATGGCTCCTAAGACGAAAAGCAAAGTTCAGAAAAAGACCCAAGTCAAGAAAACTGCACCAAAGAGAGTTACTCGATCCACTCCTTTGAATAATGAAGCTGAACAGGAAGAACCTGTGATTCAGCAAGGACCGGAAGCTGCTACTGTCCAGGTGAACACTGGTCCTGGACCTACCCCAAATACTGGCGGGGATAATAATATGGCAGCATTTGTGACACAGCAACTGTTGGCCGCCATGCCTACTTTAGTCGCCCAGATCACGGCAAGCTTGAATGCCAATAATAACCATCTGGCTGACAATAGCAACAATGTCGAGCCTACTGCGGAACAAGTTATCCCACGGGATCATACTCACGGGAGTGATTTTAAGACCTTCACTTATTGCAAGCCAAAGGAATTTCATGGCACCGAAGGTCCTGTCGGTCTAATAAATTGGCTGGAAAGCATTGAGGCAGTGCTCCATATCAGCCGTTGTGCCGAAGAGCACAAAGTGGAGTATGCAGCATCTCAGTTTCAAAAGCACGCTCTGTCATGGTGGAACGAGCAGGTTAGGACCCGAGGTCGAGACCAAGCTAATAGGATACCTTGGTTTGATTTTAAAAGTATGTTGATGGAAAAATACTGTCCTAGGGAGGAAGTACAGAAAATGGAAGGCAAATTTTGGAATCATAATATGGTCGGGCTAGACAACGAGAAATACACTACTCGTTTTCATGAGCTGACAAGACTAGTCCCTCGTATGGTAGATACGGAGGAGAAATTGATCGAGAGATACTGTTATGGCTTGTCACCTGATGTCCGAAGATTGGTAGCCGCTTTTAATCCTATGACTCTTCAAGCGGCAGTTAGTGCAACCAACCGGATGGTGATAGACTTGAAAAGAACCACTGGTTCTTCTGTTGAAACTGAAGTGGTCAAGAGAAGAAGTGATCATGCCTCTGGTAGTGGATATGGTGGCGGTGGAAATGGCAAGAGGTTTAAGACTGCCAGAAACTTTGCGGTAGTTACTCAGGACGTCACGAGGTACACTGGCGCAGATCCTAGGTGTAATAGGTGTAATCTCCATCACAGAGGAAATTGTCCTACTTGTCGCCGTTGTAAAAGGGCGGGACATCTGGAAAAGTTTTGTAGGGGCAAGGCACTAGCTCAATGCTACGAATGTGGGAGCGAAACCCATCTGCGACCTGCATGTCCAAGACTTAATCTGAACCCGAACAACAATGCAATAGTTCCAGTAAGGAACCATGCGGGGAATAATCAAGCAAGGAATCAAGGTGGACGAGGTAGAGGCCGAGTTTTTGCTTTGGATGCTGCTGATGCACGACGTGATCCCAACGTTGTGATAGGTACATTCATACTCAATAATCATTATGTTTTTGTGTTATTCGACTCTGGTGCTGATAAAAGCTTTATATCCTTAGAATTTAAGTCCCAATTTGGTATAGTGGCTATCCCCATGAAAGACACTTATATTGTCGAATATGCAAACGGTCAAAAGTATATTGCTAGAGATCATTTAGTAGATTGCAATTTGACACTATCTGGCGAAACCTTTAAAATTGATCTAATTCCCATAGAACTCAGTAGTTTTGATGTAATTGTTGGTATGGACTGGTTATCTAAGGTTAGAGCCGAAATAATGTGTTACGAGAAGATTGTTAGAATACCCCTTCAGAATGACGAAACCCTAATAGTGCAAGGAGACAAGTCAGGGAAGGAATTGATTTTAGTGTCGGCGATAAAGGCGAATAAATATTTACAAAAAGAATACCCTGCCTTCTTGGCACTAGTTGTTGAAAGGAAGCCGAAGGGTAAAGACATTCAAGACATTCCAGTAGTTAAAGATTTTCCAGAAGTATTTCCTGAAGATTTGGCGGGACTTCTACCTCACAGACCAGTTGAGTTTGGAATAGACTTAGTCCCTGGAGCTGCACCCGTGGCCAAGGCACGGACTTCTACCTCACAGACCAGTTGAGTTTGGAATAGACTTAGTCCCTGGAGCTGCGCCGTCAGAAATGCAGGAATTATCCGAACAACTTCAAGAGTTGTTAGCTAAAGGACTAATTCGCCCAAGTTCATCACCTTGGGGAGCTCCGATTCTATTTGTCAAAAAGAAGGACGGCTCTATGCGCATGTGTATAGATTATAGAGAATTGAACAAGTTGACTGTCAAGAACAGGTACCCTTTGCCTCGTATTGACGACTTGTTTGATCAATTGGAAGGTGCATCACATTTTTCCAAGATCGATCTCAGATCTGGGTATCATCAACTCAGAGTCAGAGAGACGGACATTCCTAAAACAGCCTTCAGAACTCGTTACGGACATTATGAGTTTTTGGTTATGTCGTTTGGCTTAACCAATGCACCTGCTGTGTTTATGGACTTAATGAATCGAGTATGTCGACCGTATCTTGACAAGTTTGTCATTGTATTCATTGACGACATACTGATATACTCAAGGAATAAAGACAAACATGAAGGTCATCTGAGAACCATTCTGCAACTGCTCAAGGATCAGAAGTTGTACGCGAAATTCTTAAAAATGTGAATTCTGGATTAGGGAAGTACACTTCTTGGGTCATGTAGTAAATGCAGATGGAATCCATGTAGATCCATCTAAGGTCGAGGCGATAAAGAAGTGGGAAGCCCCTAAGACTCCGACAGAAATTCGTCAATTTCTTGGACTGGCTGGCTATTACAGGAGATTCATTGAGAATTTCTCTAAGGTTGCTCAACCTTTGACTTTATTAACTCAGAAGACTAAGGAGTTTATTTGGCAGGATGCCCAAGAAAAGGCCTTTCAGACGTTAAAGGACAGACTGTGTAATGCTCCTATTCTAGCATTACCGAATGGCATTGAAAATTTCGTGGTATACTGTGATGCCTCACATCAGGGCATGGGATGTGTACTTATGCAGGGAGGTAAGGTCATTGCTTACGCTTCTAGACAGCTCAAAATCCACGAAAAGAACTATACAACCCACGATCTAGAACTCGGAGCGGTTGTCTTTGCATTAAAAATTTGGAGACATTATCTGTATGGTACCAAGTGTACTGTATTCACGGATCACAAAAGCCTTCAGCATATCTTCGATCAGAAAATGCTGAATATGCGACAACGACGGTGGGTAGAATTACTCAGTGACTACGACTGTGATCTTAAATATCATCCCGGTAAAGCCAATGTTGTTGCTGACGCGCTAAGTCGAAAAGATAGAATTTCACTATCTGTCATAACAAGAGCAAGTTCTTATCTTGGCTCGTCATTAAGGGATAGAGTTTTAGACGATCAAAACGAAGCCCTACAGCCAGGATGTATCGAGAATGAAGCATTGTGGAATGCTGAACGTTTGTTTGAATTGGATGGCGATGGAATCCGACATGTTAAGGGCAGGGTGTGGATTCCCAAATATAATGGACTTAGAGAACTCTTGATGAACGAAAGTCATCGATCTAAATATTCAATCCATCCTGGTGCTGACAAAATGTACCATGGACTGAAGGACTTTTATTGGTGGCCTGGTATGAAAAGAGATATCGCCACTTATGTCTCGAAGTGTCTAAATTGTTCAATGGTCAAGGCGGAGCACCAAAAGCCTTCTGGGCTGCTCCAACAACCCCAAATTCCTGACTGGAAATGGGAACAGATTACTATGGACTTCATTACGAAGTTACCTCGAACCCTGAAAGGATACGATACTATTTGGGTCATTGTCGATCGATTGACGAAGTCTGCTCATTTCATTCCAATTCGGGAGAACTGGAAGATAAGGAAATTGTCTCAAATATACATTGAAAGGATTGTATCTCTTCATGGCGTTCCTTTGTCTATTATCTCTGACCGTGATGGTCGTTTCACTTCACAATCATGGCGATATTTTCAAGACGCCCTAGGCACTAAATTGCACCTGAGTACGGCTTACCATCCACAGACTGACGGACAAAGTGAACGTACCATCCAGACTTTAGAGGACATGCTTCGGGCATGTGTCATTGACTTCAAAGGTAGTTGGGATACCTTTTTGCCGTTAGCTGAATTTTCATATAACAACAGCTATCACACTAGCATCAAATGTGCGCCTTATGAGGCTTTATATGGACGAAAATGTAGATCTCCTGTCTGTTGGCTTGATGCTGGAGAACGTCATTTATTTAAATATGGACTAGTTCAGAAGACTACTGATCAAATTGTCGAAATTAGGGCACGGCTGAAGGCGGCTCAAGATCGTCAAAAGAGCTATGCCGACCGTAGACGGAAACCACTTGAGTTTCAAGTGGGAGACAAAGTCATGTTGAAAGTGTCACCTTGGAAAGGTACTGCACGTTTTGGCGTACGAGGGAAACTTAGTCCTCGTTATATCGGACCATTCGAAATTGTTCAAAGAATTGGTTCCGTGGCTTACAAGCTCGATTTACCTAAGGAGCTAGAACACGTTCATCACACATTTCACATTTCGAATCTTAAGAAATGTCTAACTGATGAGACTTTAGTCGTACCTGTCGAAGAGCTGCAAGTGACTGACTCTCTTCAATTCGTTGAAGAACCTGTTGAAATTTTAGACCAACAACTCAAACAACTTAGACGTAGTCGTATCAAATTGGTCAAAGTTCGTTGGAACTCAAAACATGGTCCCGACTTGACTTGGGAACGGAAGACTTTATGAGGAATAACTATCCTCATCTTTTTACTGAGCAAGACTTGATTTCGGGACGAAATCCTTAGAAGTCGGGGATGCTGTGACAACTCGTAATTTATTTAACATCGGGTTAGTCCTAATCTCGATTAGACAGTCATTTGACGTGGAACTTATTAGACTTTTGGACTTTTGACTTAGTCAAAATAGACGTATCTTGATGACGTAGACTATTAGCTATCTAGATGAATGCCGAGTCTTTAAAAATAACTTTAAATAAATATTTAAAGGTTATGTCTTGTACAAAATAAATAGACTGTCTAGACTTAATTTTATAAAGTTCCCTTTGACGAAACTTTATTGGCTTGTCTTGACTAAAATGAGACGAGGAAAAATACCTTCACTTTACATTTTAACCTTTGGGTCAAACGGTATTAAATCGTAAGCATTTTACCAAATTTGGGGTATTTAAATGACTGAAAAGGAGCCACATAGGCCGGCCCCTTTGTTTGTGGTGGGAATTAAAACAACAAACACTTCCCCCCTTTTTCTTTCTTTGTTCTGTCGACTCATACACACACACACAATTCACAAACTTAAAATCTAGAATTCAATCTCAACCTCACCATCATCAATTTGTTTTAGCAAGGATAAATCCAAGGAACCATCATCTTCTTTAATTTTTCCTTCAAGAACATCAAAAGTAGTAAGTTAACTTTTCTATGAACTTTCGATTTGATTTAATTTCCATTTCAAGTTTAATTTCAGTATTTTTAAATGAATTAGATAGCCATGGAAATGAAATGAGTTTTGGTTTGGTTAACTTAATTAGGTTTTGACTTAGAATTAGGTTTTTGAGGTCTAAATGATTGAAATGACGAAATGATTGGCGAAATGGTATGTTTCCAGGTCTTTTGAACATGTTAACACTTGTTAGAAATAAAAGGGTTTGATTTGGGTCGAGTTTGAAGGGTTTTAGGTTTGGTTTTCCTACTTAACCTGCAGCTACTGCTTCTGGTTCAGTTTTGGGCCACTGCGGCGCAGTGACATGGGCTAGCCCCACTGCGGCGCAGTGAGCTTGGCAATGGCTCACTGCGACGCAGTGAGCTTGGCAATGGCCCACTGCGGCGCAGTGAGCTTGGCAATGGCCCACTGCGGCGCAGTGCCATTGTACTGGTCCCTGGTTCGATTAGCCCACTGCGGCGCAGTGAGCATGGCTGGCTCACTGCGGCGCAGTGAGCTTGGCAATGGCCCACTGCGGCGCAGTGGATACCCACTGTGAAATTTCGCTGTCATTTTTAAACATTAATAACTTTTAATCCGAAAGTCCAAATAAGTTTATTTACTTTTGGTTGGTAAAATGAAAGTTTGAATCACATTCTCGGTTATGGCATTCTAGGGTCTATAGCTAAGTAGTGGTACGTAGGATACTTGTCGTCGTGAGATTTGATCCTCACCTTTCGTGCTCATATCCTAGGTTTTGGATAGACGTGGAGGCTAGACTGCTCTTATTCTCTGACTGCTCATACTTTTAGCTCTGTTATCGCTAAGGTGAGTTTATGGCGCCCTTTTTCCTTTACTTTGGGCCTGAAAGCATGTACTGTATACACGACTACTTTGTAAATGATTTGTCTTTGTCTACGCCATGAGATTTGGTAAATGAAATCATTTGTCTTATATTTGCCATGAGACGGCTGTCTAAAAATGTGTATACATGTCTTATGAAAATCGATCTATATGTCTTGACTTGCCATGTTGTCGGCTGGCTAAACTGTTCTTTGTGTTTTGACGAACTAAAATGATCCCCCCTCATGTAGTTATATTGAGGTTAGACTTCGGTCTGAACCGTCTTGTCATTATATTGAGGTTAGACTTCGGTCTGAACCGTCTTGTCATTATATTGAGGTTAGACTTCGGTCTGAACCGTCTTGTCATTATATTGAGGTTAGACTTCGGTCTGAACCGTCTTGTCATTATATTTAGGTTAGACTTCGGTCTGAACCGTCTTGTCATTATATTGAGGTTAGACTTCGGTCTGAACCGTCTTGTCATTATATTGAGGTTAGACTTCGGTCTGAACCGTCTTGTCATTATATTTAGGTTAGACTTCGGTCTGAACCGTCTTGTCTATATATTGAGGTTAGACTAACGTCTGAACCGTCTTGTCTTCGTATCAGGGTCGGACTTCGGTCTGAACCGTCTTGTCATTATATTGAGGTTAGACTTCGGTCTGAACCGTCTTGTCATTATATTTAGGTTAGACTTCGGTCTGAACCGTCTTGTCATTATATTGAGGTTAGACTTCGGTCTGAACCGTCTTGTCATTATATTTAGGTTAGACTTCGGTCTGAACCGTCTTGTCATTATATTGAGGTTAGACTTCGGTCTGAACCGTCTTGTCATTATATTTAGGTTAGACTTCGGTCTGAACCGTCTTGTCATTATATTGAGGTTAGACTTCGGTCTGAACCGTCTTGTCATTATATTGAGGTTAGACTTCGGTCTGAACCGTCTTGTCATTATATTGAGGTTAGACTTCGGTCTGAACCGTCTTGTCATTATATTGAGGTTAGACTTCGGTCTGAACCGTCTTGTCATTATATTGAGGTTAGACTTCGGTCTGAACCGTCTTGTCATTATATTTAGGTTAGACTTCGGTCTGAACCGTCTTGTCATTATATTGAGGTTAGACTTCGGTCTGAACCGTCTTGTCATTATATTGAGGTTAGACTTCGGTCTGAACCGTCTTGTCATTATATTGAGGTTAGACTTCGGTCTGAACCGTCTTGTCATTATATTGAGGTTAGACTTCGGTCTGAACCGTCTTGTCATTATATTTAGGTTAGACTTCGGTCTGAACCGTCTTGTCATTATATTGAGGTTAGACTTCGGTCTGAACCGTCTTGTCATTATATTTAGGTTAGACTTCGGTCTGAACCGTCTTGTCATTATATTTAGGTTAGACTTCGGTCTGAACCGTCTTGTCATTATATTGAGGTTAGACTTCGGTCTGAACCGTCTTGTCATTATATTGAGGTTAGACTTCGGTCTGAACCGTCTTGTCATTATATTTAGGTTAGACTTCGGTCTGAACCGTCTTGTCATTATATTGAGGTTAGACTTCGGTCTGAACCGTCTTGTCATTATATTTAGGTTAGACTTCGGTCTGAACCGTCTTGTCATTATATTTAGGTTAGACTTCGGTCTGAACCGTCTTGTCATTATATTGAGGTTAGACTTCGGTCTGAACCGTCTTGTCATTATATTTAGGTTAGACTTCGGTCTGAACCGTCTTGTCATTATATTGAGGTTAGACTTCGGTCTGAACCGTCTTGTCATTATATTGAGGTTAGACTTCGGTCTGAACCGTCTTGTCATTATATTGAGGTTAGACTTCGGTCTGAACCGTCTTGTCATTATATTGAGGTTAGACTTCGGTCTGAACCGTCTTGTCATTATATTTAGGTTAGACTTCGGTCTGAACCGTCTTGTCATTATATTTAGGTTAGACTTCGGTCTGAACCGTCTTGTCATTATATTTAGGTTAGACTTCGGTCTGAACCGTCTTGTCATTATATTTAGGTTAGACTTCGGTCTGAACCGTCTTGTCATTATATTGAGGTTAGACTTCGGTCTGAACCGTCTTGTCATTATATTTAGGTTAGACTTCGGTCTGAACCGTCTTGTCATTATATTTAGGTTAGACTTCGGTCTGAACCGTCTTGTCATTATATTGAGGTTAGACTTCGGTCTGAACCGTCTTGTCATTATATTGAGGTTAGACTTCGGTCTGAACCGTCTTGTCATTATATTTAGGTTAGACTTCGGTCTGAACCGTCTTGTCATTATATTGAGGTTAGACTTCGGTCTGAACCGTCTTGTCATTATATTGAGGTTAGACTTCGGTCTGAACCGTCTTGTCATTATATTTAGGTTAGACTTCGGTCTGAACCGTCTTGTCATTATATTTAGGTTAGACTTCGGTCTGAACCGTCTTGTCATTATATTTAGGTTAGACTTCGGTCTGAACCGTCTTGTCATTATATTGAGGTTAGACTTCGGTCTGAACCGTCTTGTCATTATATTGAGGTTAGACTTCGGTCTGAACCGTCTTGTCATTATATTGAGGTTAGACTTCGGTCTGAACCGTCTTGTCATTATATTGAGGTTAGACTTCGGTCTGAACCGTCTTGTCATTATATTTAGGTTAGACTTCGGTCTGAACCGTCTTGTCATTATATTTAGGTTAGACTTCGGTCTGAACCGTCTTGTCATTATATTTAGGTTAGACTTCGGTCTGAACCGTCTTGTCATTATATTTAGGTTAAATGAAAGTTATATACAAAACCCAAAATATCTTATTTGAAAAAGTTGGAGAGAGAAAGATTTTGATTGGAGGATTAACAAGTAGTGGTGGTACTTTTTCAGTAACCGGTAGTGACCACTACACGTGTCACACTCCAATAGGATCAAACAAGTACACTTAATAAAATAATGAAAGTAATAAACCGCACTGAGATATTTAATAACAAAAATAACCATGAAGCTGGGTCAGACTCAGCTTACCCTCTTTCACTCGAAATGCACCAAGTGCAAAAGGGTAGTCTGGGTCTGACACAGCTTACCCTCAAAATTTAGAATAACTCTAAGGGGTCAGATTTGCTATTACTTAGCTCACTACATTATACAAATTATGCATGCCTAGCTTACTTATGAGGTAGTTGAACCTTGATTCATCCAATGGCTTTGTGAACAAGTCAGCAAGCTGATTGTCTATTGGAATGAAGTGGAGCTCAACATCTTCTTTCATTACATGATCCCTGATGAAATGATATCTTATATCAATGTGCTTAGTCCTTGAATGAAGCACAGGATTGTTTGAAATTGCTATGGCACTGGTGCTGTCACAAAAGATTGGAGTTTTTGTTGCAGTGACACCATAGTCTTGAAGCTGATATTGCATCCAAAGAATTTGAGAGCAACAACTTCCTGCAACAACATATTCAGCTTCTGCAGTGGAAATAGAAACTGAATGCTGCTTCTTGCTGGACCAGCTTACAAGTCTATTGCCAAGCAATTGACAAGCTCCTGAAGTACTTTTTATGTCAATCTTACAGCCTGCAAAGTCAGAATCTGAATAGCCAATTAGATCAAATCCTGAGTCTTTGGGATACCAAAGACCCAGATTGGGACAACCTTTAAGGTATCTAAAGATTCTCTTCACAGCTTTAAGATGAGATTCCTTAGGACTAGCTTGATATCTTGCACAAAGGCATGTAGCAAACATAATATCTGGTCTACTAGCAGTTAAGTAAAGTAATGATCCTATCATACCCCTATAAGCTGTGATGTCAACAGATTTCCCATTTTTATCTTCATCCAGCTTATCACCAGTTCCCATAGGATTTTTCATAGGTGAGCAATCAGTAAAACCAAATTTGTTTAAGAGATCTTTAACATACTTTCCTTGGTTTATGAAAATTCCATTTTTAGTCTGTTTAACTTGTAAACCCATAAAATAGTTTAGTTCTCCCATCATGCTCATTTCATACTTTTTAGACATTAATTCAGAAAACTTTTTGCAAAGTCTTCACTGCTAGACCCAAATATTATATCATCTACATAGATTTGTACAAGCAGAATATCACCATTATACTTTCTCACAAACAAAGTCTTGTCAACATTACCTATTTTGAAGTTATTAGCCAATAAGAATTTAGACAAAGTATCATACCATGCCCTTGGAGCTTGCTTCAACCCATAGAGAGCCTTGTCAAGCTTGAACACATGGTCAGGAAACTTTGAGTTTTCAAAACCTGGAGGCTGTTCAACATAGACTTATTCTTCCAATTTTCCATTAAGAAATGCACTCTTCACATCCATTTGATAGACTTTGAAACCCTTGTGAGCAGAGAAGGCTAAGAACATTCTGATTGCCTCTAATCTTGCCACTGGTGCAAAAGTCTCATCATAATCAATTCCATCCTCTTGTCTGTAACCAAGAGCTACCAATCTTGCTTTGTTTCTGGTCACAACTCCCCTTTCATCCATTTTGTTTCTGTAGACCCACTTGGTTCCAATCATAGTCTTGTGATGAGGTCTTGGAACAAGTTCCCAAACCTTGTTTCTTTCAAACTGTGTTAGCTCATCTTGCATTGCATTAACCCAAGAGGGATCTTCCAAAGCTTCATCAACCTCAGTTGGTTCCATCTTGCTCACAAAATTGACAAACATGCAGAAATTGCCTGTTGCCTTTCTTCTTGTTTTCACACCAGAGAGTGGATCACCAATGATTTGGTTAATTGGATGACTCTTTGTCCATCTAGTGACTGGGACAATGGACTGATTCAGATTTGATGGTTCAGCATGATCAGCTTGAGGAATAGGCTGATCAGCTTGGACAGGAATGGAGGAGTCTGAACCAGTTGGAGAGTCATTTAATGGATTCTGAACAATAACTTCAGTAGGAGTAGGATCAGCTTGTACATCTTCAAAGATTGGAACTTCTTCTTCTTCTTCTTCAATGAGTTGCTCCCCCTGAGTTTGAGCATTATTAGCTCCAATTGGAGGATTAGTTGGAGGCTCATTCTCAGGTACAACCAGTTCTTCAAAATTGAAGTCTTCATCTTCAGGAGGAGAGCAGTCTGGCTTAGAACAACCTTCATCAATGCTTACATTTACAGAGTTCTCAATTGTTTTAGTTCTCTTGTTGTACACTCTGTAGGCCTTCATCATTGTTGCATATCCATGTAGGATACCTTCATCTGATTTCTCATCAAACTTTCCAAGATGGTCTTTCTGATTCAGAATATAGCAAGGACTTCCAAACATTCTTAGGAAACCAATTTCAGGTTTTCTCCCCTAAGAAGTTCATATGCAGTCTTCTGGTGTCTTTTTACAATGAGGGATCTGTTCTGGGTAAAGCAAGCTGTGTGTACTGCTTCAGCCCAGAAATGAGACTTGACATTGTTTTGAGCCATCATGGATCTGGCAGCTTCAATAAGAGTTCTGTTTCTTCTTTCTTTCTGCAACACCATTTTGTTGAGGAGTTCTGGCAGCTGAGTAGACTTGTGAAATTCCCTTTTCACTGCAGAATGAATTAAGAGTGATGTTCTTGAATTCAGTGCCATTATCACTTCTTAATTGCCTAACATGCCTTTTGTAGAGAATTTCAGCTTGCTTGATGAAATGAATAATGCTGTCAGCAGCTTCACTCTTGTGTCTTAGAAAGAAAACCCAGGTGTATCTTGAATACTCATCAACAATTACCAAAGAGTACCTCATTCCAGTGAATGATGGAGTATTGATTGGTCCAAATAAGTCCATATGAAGCAGATCCAAACAATTTTCAATGGTTGAGCATGTCTTAGACTTAAAAGTAGCTTTATGTTGCTTGCCTTTCTCACAAGCACCACACAGCTTGTCTTTCTCATAATTTATCACTGGAAGCCCAGACACCAACTCTTTCTTACACAGCTTGTTGATGTCTTTGAAATTCATATGAGACAGCCTTTTATGCCACAACCAATTCAGCTCATCTTGAGACTTTGACATGAAGCAGACTTCTCTTGTGACAGTTAGATTTCTCATGTCAAAAGAATACAAAGACTCATCCCTCTTTGCAATAAGAACCACATTGCCTTCCAAATCAAGAACAATTCCTTTATCAGACCTGAATCTCACTTCATAACCAGCATCACACAACTGACTCACACTGATCAGATTGTGCTTCAAACCATTTACATATGAGACTCTTCTGAAAGTAAGAGGACCATTCGAAAGAATACCAAAACCTTCAGTCTTTCCTTGAGAATCATCTCCAAAAGTAACATTAGGACCAGCGCGAATCCTAAAGCTACATAGTAGGGACTTACATCCGGTCATATGCTTGGAACATCCACTGTCCAAGTGCCAGGTATTATCGTTATGACCGCCCTGCAATTATGATAAGAGATTAGTTCATTTTGGGAACCCATCCAAGGATGGGTTCACCAGAGCTGACCTTCTGGTCTGACTCAGATTGGGGAACTAAACACAGACTCTTATCACATTTTGAAACCCATTGTTGCTTAGTCTGTCCTTTACCAGATTCAAAGTTCTTTCTAGCAACATTCAAGGTTTCCTTCTTAACAAAACCTTTGCCTATTCCAGCTTTCTTACATTCAGCTCTCATTTTCTTTGATCAACAATTTTTGGATCAGACACCTTCTCAAGAAAATTGGTTTTCATTGACACCTTTTCAGTTTTGGACTCAACATATTTTAAAATCAACTTGTCAGAGTCAGACTTGGTGTTACTTGAAATAGACTCAGATTTTGCTTGTGACTCATTTCCTAGAGAACCAGACTTCTTACTCTTTAAAAGCTTAATTTTCTCTTTTGGAACACTGTGATCTCTATCCTTTCTTTTATTTCTCTTTAAACTATTCTTGTTTGTTTTATTCTTTGAATCTGACACAGATTGGGTGATGGTCAGCTTGGACAAGTCAAGACTTTCTTCATGTTTTAACTCAACAACCTGATCAGCTTCAGACACAGCTTCAGCAATGGTCTGACCCATAGTTTCAGGATCTTTAAACCCAATACCAGATTTCTGAACCAACTTAATTGGTTTAGAAATAGTCTCTTTGGTTTGGACTTTGGGTGGTGAAGGAGGCTGATAACAAGGCTCCATAGCACATACTTCAGCTATGGCTATGGCCCTATCATAATCACCATCAAAGATAGCTTGGATCTGATGAGGTATTTGTTCATTCACACATTTAGAAACTCTTTTAGAGCTTATACACCATGTTTCAGTAATCTGTTTTACCTTTAAAACTTTTCTTCTGCAGTTTTAGCTTCTTTAATCAAAATGGAGTTTAATTGCTTTTGAGCTTTAACTTCATATTCTAGTTTTTCAATGGTGTGACTCTTAGAGCTGTTATCAAGTTTCAAAAGATGTATTTCCTTTTTGAGTTCTTGATTAAAATGTTTTTACAGTAAAACCTCATCTCCAAGTTTGTTCAGTCTGGACAGCTTCTCATTATCAGACAGATTGGAAAAAGAAGTTACCTCAGGTGGAGCAGTCTGACTGGTGGATGCCTGGTGAGCTGACTCAGATTGCTGTTGTATTTTTACCAGATCTTCAGCAAATCTTTGAGTAGCTTCTTTAGCCATGAAACACTTGGCATATTTGTACAGCTCATCATCAGATGATGTGGCACTTTCAGCCCAGTCTTTGGCTACCAGACTCTTCTCACTTTTGTTTACCTTCTCAGTCAGCTCAGCTACTTGTGCTTTCAAGGCTTTGTACTTAGTCTTGAGCTTAAAGTATTTTTCACCTCTTCCACCTTTGGCTGGCACAGCTTGAGCAGTTTCTTTGGATCTGCAATCACCAGCCATATGTCCAGTCTTGCCACACTTGTAACAAGTAACCTTGGACATATCAAATGGCTTCTTGGCTTTATCATCTTGGCCACCTCTTCCTTTTCCTTTAAACTTGTTAAAGGATCTCCTTCTGATCCTTTCAGCCAACATAGCTACTTCATTAGCTAGTTCATCACCATCAGATTCTTCACACTCAGATTCAGCACAAACAGAGTTAGGATTTGACATCACAGGAATATCATCATTAACACAAGGAATGATCTCATTACTAATTGAACTAGGGTGTTCAATCATAGAAGCAACAAGTGCAGCAGCAGGCTGACTATAAGAATCACCCATAGCAATTAGTTTTTCAGCCTCTGAATATTCTTGGTTATGAAGCAAACCAAAAAGTCCAGGGAGATCAAGATCATGATAAACAGAACTTAATTTAACAGAAGAAATATAGTTGTTCATTTAGGTGGTAATGAATCAAGAAATTTGCTCTTTAAAACCTCATTTTTCTTATTAATTCCAACAACAGCTAAATCATTTACCAAAGCATTAAAGCGGGTATGAGTGTCAGTCAAGGATTCATTTCTCAAAGAGAAAAATCTTTCATACCTCCTGGTCAATGTAGTAATTGTGGATTCCATGGAGGTAGAGCAACCCTCAAACATAACAGTCAAAGTACCCCACATTTTCTTTGCTGTTGAACACATTTTAATTGAATGGTAAAGATCTTTGGGCACAGCTTAGACAATGAAATTTCTAGCCTTCACATCCAAGTTTGCCAACCTCCTATCCTCATCCCCCCAATCTGCCTTGTCCTTAACTATAGATTTGACTGTGGCTGGAATGGTTGGTTGACCTTCCCTGACCACAACTTCTACCACAATGGTTTGTGTAGGAACATAAGGACCATCCGTAAGGATGTCAGGCATATTGTTATCGATGGATTCAAGGAACAAAGACATTCTACCTTTCCACCCACTGAAATCATCTTTGTCAAACATGGGTGGTCGGGTTGAAGAACCATTATCAATGTAAGATGACATTACGCTTTACTATATAAATGAAAAATATGCAAGGATCAAGTCAAGTTAATTCTCAACCACCTCTCTGATACCAATTGATACGTCCCACGGTGTATCAATATACCAAAGTATATTGAACACAGAACAGTTGTAGAGGGGGGTGAATACAACTTTTCACAATCTTTACAAAATGTTTTAAGATTCAGATAATGAATATCAAGCAAGTTAGTAAAGTGCAGGAATCATTAAAACAATAAAGCAGTAAAGAAATAAAAACATTCTTGAACACAGATTGTTATTTTCAAATGTAATCCTTTATTAAGAAATAATCTATACAAAGAATTACAGGGTTGTTGCGGAATAAAGATAGCCTATAGATATCTAAACAACCCTATGAAGTGACAAACAACAATCAATTAGTTTCAGCTCAAGAGAATCAGCCCAAGCTGATCTCGTACAGACTAAGCTGTGTGTAAGAGCAGAGAAACTTGTGTGAAGAATGATTCTCGGGAAATGCCACACATATGCAATCCATGAATGAGGCTTTTATAGGCACAAGCGCTCCTTCATTAGGTGTCCGTTGCAGCTACGTGTTCTTCAATCAGTGGTTGATGAAGGAATAATCAATCGTGCCTTTCATGGTACTTGTGGTCCCCCACGTACTGACGCACATTCTTCATCTACCAATAGGAGTATGGACACGCATATATAAAACAACCACCAACCTGGATCCTAGGATTCTTCCTAGTCACGTCATTTGTCCTTATCTTCAATCCAGGTTGTTATCTTCACTTGATTGTTAGACACAGATTGGGCTGTTTGTCAAGGCACCAATCTGCCTAAGTGTTGCCAAGCTGACTGCTAATCCCAAGCTGTCTTCCACTAACAACTTGGTCTTCTATCTTCAATCCTCCTCTTCGACTTGGACTGAATGCTAATACAATTTGATGCAGCTTGAATAACACTTGCTTCCATAAAATATTACAATTACAAGTATGAAGCGTGATCTGGGTCAGAGACAGATCGTAAGCTGTATCAGCTTAGTCTGACCCAGATCAGAGTATAAGAACCAAAAGATTACTAAGTGTTTATAGGTCAGATTTGTCATCATTAAATTTACAATTAACATTGGGACTCAACAATATGCTACCTCAGTCTATTAATTGTGAATTTACAGCTACTAATAATGAAACAGAGTATGAAGCTTTAATAGCAAGATTAGAGTTAGCTAAAAATATGGGTATTAAATGCTTACAAGTTTATGTAGATTCTTTGTTGTTGTTAGCTAATCATTTTAATGGATCTTATTCGGTTAAAGGTGAAAAATTAATGGCTTATTTAGATATTGTGAAAAGTTTAGCAGAAAATTTTGAATTCTTTAGTATAGAACAAGTCCCAAGACAGGAAAACATAGAAGCAGATGCCTTAGCTTATTTAGGATCCTCACTTAATATCCCTCCTGACACTAAAATACCAATTATAAAGATTATAAAACCGGCTATAGAAACTTTGCAAGTTAAAGCAGTTGATGATCAAGAATCAGAAGAATCAAGTTCTGGGGACAATCCAAAATCTTGGATAGATCCAATAATGAAATATCTTCAAGAAGGAATTATCCCAGAACAAGAAAATCACAGAGCTTTTAAAACAAAGGTATCATACTTCTCTATTATACAAAATAGATTGTACAGGAGATCACTTGCAGGTCCATATCTGAGATGTTTAGAAAAAGAAGAAGCACAAGAAGTGATGAGAGAGATACATGATGGAGAATGTGGAAAATATTCTGGAGCCAGAGCATTACGCACTAAAATAGTCAGAACAGGATATTATTGGCCTACTATGGATAGAGATACAAAGGATTATGTGAAGAGGTGCGATGGTTGTCAAAGGCATGGTAACATATACCATCAGCCAGCTGAACCAATGTATCCCATTGTTTCTTCTTGGCCCTTCATGAAATGGGGGATGGATATAGTGGGACCAATGCCAAAGGCACCTTGTGGGAAGAGATTCATGCTAGCAATGACAGATTATTTCTCAAAATGGATAGAAGCAGAAGCTTTTGTTCAAATTGAGGAAACAGAAGTAATCTCTTTCATCAATCGCAACATACTGACCAGATTTGGAGTTCCAGCGGAGATCATTTGCGATAATGGCTCACATGTTATTGGAAGAAGAACAACTGGATTTTGTGAAAGTTATGGTATAAAAATGATAACTTCTACTCCTGTCCATCCTCAAGCTAATGGTCAAGCAGAATCAAGCAATAAGATTATTGTTAATAATCTTAAGAAAAGGCTAACAGGCAAAAAAGGATTATGGGCATAGGAGTTGCCATTTGTGCTTTGGACTGATAGAACCACCGTCAAACATGCTACTGGACATACACCATTTTCTCTAGTATTTGGAACTGAAGCAGTACTTCCAGCAGAAATGATGGTGCCAACTGCAAGGTCCAGTTTGCAGACAGTTCAGGATAATAATCAAGCTTTATTTGAAGATCTTGATTTGGTTGATGAATTGAGGGAAGCTGCTAAAATTCGCATAGCTGCTTATCAACATCAAGTGACAAGAGCGTATAATAAAAATATAAGAATTAGAAGATTTAAAGTCGGAGACCTGGTTTTGAGAAAAGCTTTTAAGAATACAACCAAGAAATCTGATGGAAAGCTTGCTCCTAAATGGGAAGGTCCTTACTTTATAGAGGCAGAAGCAGGCAAGGGATCTTACTGGCTTCAAGAACCAGGTGGTAGAATGATTCCAAGAGCTTGGAATGCGATTCACCTTAAAGCGTATTATCAATAAGTAATTATTATTCTTATTAAGTTTTTATAGCAATGATACTGACTTGAGCGTCGGAGTGGCATTAGCCAAAAGGGCTAATGTCAACCCTTGGCATATGTTTTCTTTTAATGGTCTTGTGCAGGATTGTCAACATTTAGGATCTTGACATTTATGGATGAAGATCACGAGCATTTATCCAAGGTATAGATCCTGAAAAGAAGCAATCTCTCCTAAGTTTAAGTTCTTAAACGGACTACAGTGGATTGAACTAAAACTTCAGTCCTAGGTTGAAGGGATCACCTTCTCGAACGCCGAGGTTAACATTAACACCTCATTTCGCCCGGGGAGCACGTCATAAAAAATTCCTGGTTGTGGGTAGACCCTCATGGTTGGGAATTTTCAAAGGGTTGTTGATTTTGCAATCAACTCAATTGGTTATGACTATTAAACAGTCATCAAAAAGAATAGGGATAATATCTCTATTAAATACAACCGATTGACAAATGAATTAGCTAATGAATTGACAAATGGGTTTCTTTTTAAGTGTTCTTTTTCTTGAAACAGGAAAATAAGAATTAGTCATCACAAAGGTATGTTGTTCACAACTCTAAATCTTTGTGGAATTTGCAGGTTTTGCTTGAGATATAGAAATAAAGGTACGTTTGTTCATATAAACAAAAGACTAATTTTATTTATCACCAAAATGTAGTAGCTTACAAAGATATTTATACAAAAAGCTACTAAGTTAGACCTAGTGGACTCAAGCCTTTTCATTTATATCTATCATTGTCCACTGAAACACCTAAAAACCTAGAAATAAGAAGAGCCTTCAAGGATTTCATTTGCGATCTTAGCGTCGACGTCAGGGTACTTCTTCTTCAAGATCGATACAACCGACTTCATGTAGATCAGATCGGTCTTAGCAGTCTTCAATTCTTCCTGGGCACGGCTGAGTTCATCGTATGCTTGAAGGATTTCCCCCTTCAAAGCACTAAGGTCGTCACCCCACCTGCTGATCACATCCAGAGTGAGTTGTTGGTGAGATTTGCAGAGAGCCATTGAAGACATAAAGCAAGATTTGATGTTCAGGAGAAGATTGTCGTTCAGTTTTGCTTGTTCTTCACATCGAGTGATGATTTCTTCCAAATGCTGAAAAGATAAAAAGAGCGATTAGGAAAAAACTTTTATAAAAAATAACTAAATAATAAATTTTTACCTTGTTTTTCCAAACTGGTCCTGTTGATGAAGACATCGTTTTGAGAGAAAGAGTTTTTGAAAAGATTTCTGGAAAAGAAGTGTATTTGAGAAAATATGGAGAAGAGATTTTTTAGAAATTAACTAGAAGATTTTTTGAAAGTGGTTAGGGATTTGAGGAGATTATATAGGAGAAAGGATAAAAGAGTAATGGGAGACAAAGGGATAGGTTAAACGTCTCATCAAGCCAAGTAAATTAATTTTACTCATCATTTCCTGACTGATCTTACTGCAACGCACCATCTGGACATTAAATCAAGTGGATACGCAATTAAAAGTCTAGATACAATGCTCGTTTGGATACTTCTTAGCTACGACTTAAAAATTTATATTTCACTCATGAGAGGTTAAATATAAATTTGGGGACAATTGTTTGGGGTCAGATTTTTAGTGCTATGATCCTGATTAAAGATATTACTAACAAATGTTGTTGTACACGATAATGCTTTTGTGTTTTGCAGGATCCTGAACTAAGGATCATTATCCAGGATATTCAAGAATATACTAACGGTCGAAAAATAAATATCAACAACTTCAGCATAAATATCCAGCCTCTCAAGGAAGAAAAGAAACGTGCATTTCCTTGGATATCGGAACAGACTTGAAGAATAAACGTGTCAAAGAAGACTCAACGTTCACTTACTTATTCTTTGCACGCTGAATATTGCCACACGGAAGATCCCGGATATTTCGGAAGATTAGTTAGGGATTTCTATTATAAATATGAGGTGATTGATCGAAAATAGGATAACTGCTCTCACACTTGTACTCGCACACACATTCACTGCTTTCTTATTTCCTTTACAAATATTAGCTCGATCAAATCACTCTCACTTTCGTTGTATTGTAATCACCCACAAATAATAATAAAAGAACACAGGAAGGGTCGATTGAATCCTCCCGGGGTTTTTTACCTAAGATTTCTTAATTGAATCAAGGGTTTTTCTTCTGATCTTGTGGCATCTGTGAATGTCTTCGATTGCTTCAAATGCTTTCTCAACGTGGCCTAATATGAAGGCGTAACGAGAAAACAAGTTTTCGTCAAAAAGTTTTTTCTTGATCTTCAAAGGGAACGTCGTTACAATTTTTATTGTTTTTCCAGCATGCCCCCCTCCCCCCCCTTTTTTTTTTTTTTTTTTTTTTTTTTTTTTTTTTTTTTTTTTTTTTTTTTTTTTTTTTTTTACTGAACCACTTTTACTCTTTTTTTTTTTTTTTTTTTTTTTTTTTTTTTTTTTTTTTTTTTTTTTTTTTTTTTTTTTTTTTTTTTTTTTTTTTTTTTTTTTTTTTTTTTTTTTTTTTTTTTTTTTTTTTTTTTTTTTTTTTTTTTTTTTTTTTTTTTTTTTTTTTTTTTTTTTTTTTTTTTTTTTTTTTTTTTTTTTTTTTTTTTTTTTTTTTTTTTTTTTTTTTTTTTTTTTTTTTTTTTTTTTTTTTTTTTTTTTTTTTTTTTTTTTTTTTTTTTTTTTTTTTTTTTTTTTTTTTTTTTTTTTTTTTTTTTGCTTTTAGGGCAGCTCCTTATGCGTTTCTTCATGACCTGAGTCCATCATCACGTCACTTGGTATTGCAGTTCCACTTGGTATAATTTGTTTTTGATCGGTTTTTGACATAGTCGACTCCGTATCTTCTGCTTGGTTAAGTCACTCAATCCTTTTTTGTCTCAGACTGAAGCCCTTTGTATTAGATTGGTCATCCGCATGTAGCGTTTATCTTGGAGACAACGGCTATTTTTTTTTGCGGTTTTTTTTTTTTTTTTTTTTTGCTTTTAGGGCAGCTCCTTATGCGTTTCTTCATGACCTGAGTCCATCATCACGTCACTTGGTATTGCAGTTCCACTTGGTATAATTTGTTTTTGTCGCTTTTAGGGCAGCTCCTTATGCGTTTCTTCATGACCTGAGTCCATCATCACGTCACTTGGTATTGCAGTTCCACTTGGTATAATTTGTTTTTGATCGGTTTTTGACATAGTCGACTCCGTATCTTCTGCTTGGTTAAGTCACTCAATCCTTTTTTGTCTCAGACTGAAGCCCTTTGTATTAGATTGGTCATCCGCATGTAGCGTTTATCTTGGAGACAACGGCTATTTTTTTTTGCGGTTTCCAGTATATCGAGTATTGAGATGCATCACTCGAACCTGGGCCGGGGGTTTGGATCTGAGATTATAGGAAGAGTTTCATCTTGATCTTGGCGGCTAGCTATAACATAAACGAACCAGCTTTCTAGCTTATTCGGATCTGAACTATAACTTGAGCTAATCATCGGCAAGACAATCGAAATGTGGATCCTTTGTTTCGAAAAAACTTCGAACGAAATATCTTGTTACGGAGTGTTAACGAATTGAACTTTTTTCTTTTCTTTTGACGTCGATGAACACATACTTTCTTTTGATGACTCCAAAATTTTAACCGTATTAAAAACGGCCTTTAAATTTAGATCTGGTCGTATGTCATGGTGGCGCTATGGTGGTGTCAAAATTTGCATGACTCTTTTTTTTGTAATCATGTCTAAAACAAAAAAAAGAACACGTTTGGGGTTTGTAAGGTGATAGCCATGAGATTTATTTTCATTGGCTTTTTTTTTATAGGATGGAACAAAAAATAAGAGAAGGTCATCGATGTGTGAGTTTTCTGGATTTTTCGATATAATGAGGACATATAAATATGATGTAAGTGTGGTGATTTATGTTGGGTTGTATGAGATCTGGAAAAAGGTTTTGAGGATTTTGTGATTAAGGATGGTCGGAAATCTAACTCGGCAATAGAGGTGGGATCGTGTATTGTAATGTCCCACGGATGGCGCCAACTTGTTTGATCCAAGAACCGCACGGATCTTCGATCGGGAACAAGGAGGGGTTTTGACCGATTTATTGGCGATTCCCTACCGATGTAAAGCTTTGAGAAGCTTAACGCCATTGTATCGGAGGTATTGTGTTGGCGGTGGAGACTCATCCGTAGAGAAGCCGACCACCTTAGGTATTATGGGGGTGAAGAGAACATGCCTCCATTCGATGGGGATGACCTCTTTTTATAGGAGAAACTTATCTTGGAGGATAAGTTAGGGTTCTAGGTTTTTAGGGGGATACCCTATCGTTTAGGAAGAGATTTGGGTAAATCCCTTTTCTTTAGGGTGAAGAAACAAGAGATTTCCTCCATATTTGGCGGAGCTCCGTTCTGATGGGCGAGCTCCGCAATTCTAACTGAGGTGGTCCATTCGAACAGAGGTGAGCTCTGTTCTGACGGAGGTGAGCTTCGTAATTCTGGCAGAAAGCATCCTTAAGCAGCCTCCGTAATAGCAGATTCACATACGGAGGTAGGGCTCCGTATAGGGTATATCATCAAATAGTTTATTCTTTCTTCAATCTTTTACTTGATGTCTTCATTAGGATGCTTCTAAGTTGTAGCTTGTCTCCTGATTCTTCTTTTTTGGCTACTTCTCCATTTTTTGACAGCTTACTTGGTAATCATCTTGTTTTGACAATGTCTTATGGCAGTCTTTTATGACAATGCCTTATGACAGTCGTAGTTTTTTTGACAATGTCTTATGATAGTCTTTTATGACAATGCTTTATGACAGTCTTAATTGCTCTATTAATGTTTTAACGGGAGTCTCCTTGAACATTTACATAAAGTCTTTTTGTTAAATTATTACGCGCGTTTATAATTATTTTTGATCGATCTTATAAATTTTGAAAGCTTTATTTTTTTATAAAAATAATTGACAGGAGGACATTACATAGTAAAGTTCCTAGCTGCTAACTTTCTTTGTGTGTTGCTCCGATTTTTATTCAGAACTTTTCTTTGTCTCTTGAGACAATTTGTTGTTTGGGACGTGCCTCTTCTGTCTGTCTTTCTGTATGCGGGGTTTCTACCTTCTGAGCTTCGCTTTGTTTTGCTTTTCATGATAGTTGGTCCTCCTTTCTGAGCTCTGTCGCTGAACCGACATCTCCGGGCGTCTGAGCTTTTGTTTTAATGGAGGACTGCTATCTCCTGTGTTTATTGGTGAGTTGCTTCTTTGTCGGGTGCGTCTTTGTTCTTTCTTGTAGAATGACTGTATTATCTCCACCCCTGATTCGGAGAGGAATTGTACCTGTGAGTGAATGGTTGACGCTATCATTCCAAAAATTTTCATTGCTTCCCTTCCTAATATTATGTTGGTATGCTAGTCTGACGGCACGACCATGAAGTTTACTTTCTATGTTCTTGTCGATTGATTTTTCCCGATCGTGACTCGCAGTTCAATTTCTCCTTTTGGCCATATCTGCTCTCCGGTGAATCCGACCAGCGGCTTGGTGGCCTCTGTTACCATGTTTCTAATCTTTTCTGGTAGCTTTTTGTTGGTGCATTTCCGGGTGACAACATCATTATAGAAGTTTGTCTTGAGTCTATTGAATTTGTACTTGTAATAAACGTTAAATTTTCGTATGTAATAAGTCAAACTTGGATCGGTCAAACTAGGAATGGTCAACCTCGTATTGACCTATACAAGCTTATATTGGTCAACCTCGTATTGACCCATATGAGCTCGCATGATCCAAGCTAGCATGGTCCATATGACCTCGCATGATCCGAGCTCTGATGATACGACCTCGCATGGTCCAAGCTAGGATGATGTGAACTCGTATGATCCGAGATAGGATGTTCAGACGAGTTGGGTCGGCCCGGTCCAGTCCATGTTTAAGCCTATATATGCTGATGTTAGATTTAGGTTTCAGAAGAGAGTTTTGGTTGCAACTTGTAAACCTCTCATTCGTATTGTTCTTTGTATTTCCGTTTACGAACTTGGTGTGTTACTTGTAATTGCATTTACTGAAGTAATATACGGTTCTAGTTCATATTCATATTCGTGTTCTTATTGTTGATTGCTAGTGTATAAGAGTTTCCGCACTTATACATTAGATACTTAATCACGTAGATCCGGTGGCATAGGGACTTTCAATTGGTATCAGAGCCACTGGAGGTATTCCTTAGGTACGGGATTAAGGTTTCAACAACTAATAAGGTGTTTTCGTTCGATTATTCAAGGTTTTTGGTTCATTCTAGCACAAGACGCTCCATCCGAGCTCGCACCATCCGAGCTAGCATCATCCGAGCTTGCATCATCCAAGGTCGCATCATACAAGGTCCAAAAAATCGATCTCACGCCTTACAAGCTCGCGCCATACAAGCTCCAGAAATTCGAGCTCACATCATCTGAGCTCGCGCCATATAAGCTCCAGAAATTCGAGCTCACACCATCCAAGCTCGCACCATCCTAGCTCGCGCCATACAAGGTCCAGTAATTTGAGGTTGACCCATTTGAGGTTGACCCATTCGAGGTTGACTTCATTTGAGCTCGAATGGAGAAAAACGTGGTGATTTTGTTTTGGCCATAACTTTCAAACCGTAACTCCGTTTTTGACTATTTAAGTGGCCACAAATTCGTAAAAGAGTCTACTTTTCAATGGTTATGGGAACATCTTTCGAGCTTGAACCCATTCGAGCTTGAGGCCATTCGAGCTCGACCCACTCTAGTCTGATAACTCGAATCTGACTTTCTGCTAAGGTTTGTGTTTTATAAATACGTCTTTTGATTCTAAGTTAAGTGATTGGTTTAGAATTTGCAATCTTGATTATGTTTAGGTCCTGAACTTGTTTGAATATTGAACTTGTAAACTCTTTTGAGTTTAGGTTTGATATTTGTTAATCGAGTTTTGGACTTGTAAACTTGATCAACTTTGGATTCTAATTTATCACTATTTGAATTGTCAAGAACTTGTAATTTTGATTAAGTCTTGGTCTAAGCTTGTTGGAATATTGAACTTGTAAACTCTTTTGAGTTTTGGTTTGATTTCTGTAATAAAGCATTAGACTTGAAAACTTGATCAACTTTAGGTTCTAAGTTTAGACAAATCGAATCAATGACGGCTAGAGGTCTATCCTTTATACAAGATTCAGAGAAATCTTTATACTTACAAAAACATACTGAGTTATCTCTTGATTGTATATGTGTTGTTCTGGCAAGGAGATACTGGGTTATCTTTTGATTGTATATGTGAACAATTGTGGAATGAACGTGCTGAAACCAAAACAAACATATATGCAGTTTTAAAATTTTGTAAAGAAAAGGGGGGGATAAAAATTTAAAGCTTCCATGTTTTCTAAGCAAAATTCTTGGATGTTCGTAGAAATGAAGATCATGGTGTTTCAACAGGGTTTAATAATGGCATTTTCTGATTTGGGAATCCGAGTGACATGTGTCTGACCTAATTTTTGGATCAAGGCCGCCTGATTATGGATTAGGTGATTCAGATGAATCGAATTAAGATTGAAGACTAGGATTGAAAATCCGAGTAAACGGTTGATGATCTTTGTTGTGCATGTGTTTGGGATTTTGTCTTGGAGCTTTTGAGATGAAACTAATCATTTGTAGCCAAGTATTTGATGATTAAACCTTTATTTTATGCCAATGATGTAGAGATGATTAATCCGGTAACTAGTGAATGGGTTGCAGATTAAGTGGTTCTCTATGTATTTTGGAGATGCTTACCTTGAGGGGGAGATTTGATATAAAAGACGTCAGGTGATTGGTGGATTCGTGAAGTTACAAGACAAAGTCAAACACTATTGGTTGAAGACATGGATCTTGTGAGTGTTGCATATATGAAATTCAAGATACATAATTTTTTATCTTTGTGGGAACTGATTAAATTCAATGCTGATTGTTGAAAATTCAACTTCTCTATAATATGCCGGTTAAGCTTGAATATCAAAATGGATTGAGCGATGTTATATTGCATGATGTCTAGAGTGATGATATCTGAATTGCATGAGGAGGCAATGATGTCTGTATTACTTTGAAGTGATGATGTTTCGCATGATAATATTGCTTAGAGCTTAATTTGGAGGTTATTGTTCAGGGGGAGAATTACAATCTGAGTATTGGATTTGTTAGTTGTCATAAGGATACAGAGATTTTGCAGTTTGAAGATCAGTGTGCAGCGCATGAAGATCAAGTCTTACCAAAAGAAGACGTAATACTATTAGTTAACGAAAATATGTTGATTGCAGGTTTTTTAACTAATGATTGTCATAATTGATAGCAATATGGGCATTTCTGTTACTATTTTCATCCATTGCAAGTGAAGACTTTGAAGATCGATGAAAACTTCTAAATGCTGATGTCAAAGGGGAGTCTGTTGGTGCATTTCCGGGTGACAACATCATTATAGAAGTTTGTCTTGAGTCTATTGAATTTGTACTTGTAATAAACGTTAAATTTTCTTATGTAATAAGTCAAACTTGGATCGGTCAAACTAGGAATGGTCAACCTCGTATTGACCTATACAAGCTCATATTGGTCAACCTCGTATGGTCAACCTCGTATTGACCCATATGAGCTCGCATGATCCAAGCTAGCATGGTCCATATGACCTCGCATGATCCGAGCTCTGATGATACGACCTCGCATGGTCCAAGCTAGGATGATGTGAACTCGTATGATCCGAGCTAGGATGTTCAGACGAGTTGGGTCAGCCCGGTCCAGTCCATGTTTAAGCCTATATATGCTGATGTTAGATTTAGGTTTCAGAAGAGAGTTTTGGTTGCAACTTGTAAACCTCTCATTCGTATTGTTCTTTGTATTTCCGTTTACGAACTTGGTGTGTTACTTGTAATTGCATTTACTGAAGTAATATACGGTTCTAGTTCATATTCATATTCGTGTTCTTATTGTTGATTGCTAGTGTATAAGAGTTTCCGCACTTATACATTAGATACTTAATCACGTAGATCCGGTGGCATAGGGACTTTCACTTTTGTAGGCAATCCTCGTACAAGATTTCACATGCACTTCCTCCATCAATTTGAACCTTATCTATGTTGATCCTGCCGATGGTGGCCTCGATCATTATTTGGGTAACTGGAGGGTGTTACTTGTTTCAATGGTGCGAAATGCTAACAGTTTTCTTTGATTGGGCCTTCGTCCGGTTGCTCCCTTCGTATCATAAGGATTTATGCTTGTGGTGTGTCTTTCGCCACTTCATCTGTTGCCTGTGCTTTTGCCGTTTCTGTTGTTTGTCTTATTCCCTTGACGAGGTGCTGTAATTTTCCGGGTGCAACTGCTTCTTCAATGGCCCTTTTCAGGTTTTTGCATTGATTCATGTCATGACCATGATCTTTGTGGAATTTGCAGTATTTTCCTTGATCTCTTTTTCGTGATGTTAACTTTGCTGGGGGCTGGGAATGCTTGTGCTACCCACTCTGTAGCAAGGATAGCTTTTGGTGATTTTGTGAGGTTCGCCAGGATGTCTACTTCACTTCCCTTATCCTTATTTCCCCAATGGTTATTTTCCCTTTGGTGTTGGTTGAGCCTTCCAGTTCCTCTGTCGTTTATGTCTCGTCTTCGTTTTCCCAGGCTGTAGTCTGCTCCTGTTGCTTTGGTTGTTTCCCTGGCGTCGAGCCAGGTGTGAGCCTTGTCTATTAATTCATCATATGTTTCTGGCAGGTTCGTTGTGAGATGATCAACTAGCTCAATTATGCGTAGTCCATGGATCATCCCTGAGATTCTCTGACTTTTCGGTAGCCCTCGTATTTCCTGTGTTTTGTTTGTGTATCTTGTGATGAAATCTCTTATTGTTTCTCCTTCTCTTTGTTTTATGTTGTGCATCGATATGTGTGTCTTCCGGTGTTTCTTCTGCATACTAAATTGTGACCTGAATTTGTTTTTTAATGTTTCGAAACTATTGATCGAATTCTTTGGTAGGCCGTCAATCCATTCCCTTGCGTCATCTGTTAGGGAGTAGGAAAAAGGCCTGGCAAGTGGTTGACATGTCCCATCCTTGGATCAATGCAGCTCCGATAATTTTTTTCAAAAAGTCATCTGGGTCACTTTTTCCATCATAGTACCCCAGATGTTGTGGGTATTTTATCTTTGCTGGCAATGGGTGATTTTGTATATCTGCGGTAAACGGGCTGTCCATGTTTCCTAGGTGTGACACAGTTGTCTGTTCAGGGATTTCCCATTCGTATCGGTCAAACTCGTACGAGGGGTATCTTTGATCGTTATATTGGTCTATTCCCCCCATCATTATTCTCCGTTGGTGATGGCCTTGGATCAGGTTCCTTGTAATGGATCTGTTGGCCTCCGGAGCTCCTACCGGGGATTTCGCGCTTCCTCGTTCTGAATTCGAGTATTTCAGACCGTTGGTTTTGTTCTATTTTCCCCATCGCTGGGGTTGTTCTGTCCATTTGGGGCGCTGTTTCTTATTGTTTGAGTTATGACGGGTGTGTTTCTTTCGGGCATGGTGTATTCAGAATCACCATTCATTCTTCCCAGGTGGAATTTCACCCCTGGATACTTTGCCTATCGGGTCCAGTTCAAAGACTTGCCCTGTTTCTTTCAGGCATCTCATGATTGCGCTTAGCACATCATACTTTGCCTGTACATATGCATCATTGATCTCGTGCTCCGCTGATGTAGATGGTCGGTTGCCTTCTGCCTGGTCTCTTCTTGTGACCGGACGGTTTAGTGCGTCTAGTGTTCTTAACCTAGATGCGCTTATCCTGGGATGTCTCTGGGGATTTGTAATCTTCCGTGATCATGAGGGGCGAATACGGATCTGTTCAGATCCCGATCACTGGAGAATAATACAGAGCTAAAGCCCTAGCTCTGACCTCCTTGAGCATTCGTTGCTTCGATGGTTGCGGCTGATGTTGAGGAGATGGCAGCTTGGGTGGTCGTCGCACCTGAGCTTCCGGCTGTAATCAGGGGTGAGCTCGAACCCGACGCCGCCAGCTGGGTAGTTGTATCAAATGAGAATCGCTCTTGAAAAACCATTTCTTCAGGGGATCCTTGGGGTGCCCCTTGATCAGTTGTCCCAGGTGAATTTTCAGAGGGGTTGTGAACTCGATCGGCCATGATAGCGATTTATTTTGATCGTGGATGAGTTCGATTTTTTGGGATCTCTTAAGGAGTAGGTCCCACAGATGGCGCCAATTTGTTTGATCAAATAATCGCACTATGGCTCAACCGAGGGGTATGAGTGTTTCAGGGGTGGTTTGTAGGCGATTCCCTATTAGGTAAGAGGGACTGTGGCCGCTTTACGCCTGTACGTTGTTGCATCAAGCCCGAGGCTTGGTTTCGGTTGTGTGTGTGTGGAGGACCTCAAGATGATCTGTGCCATATGGCATCTCTTCTATATATAAAGAGTATGAAAACTTGGGGAGGAGGATAAGAGAGTTAGGGTAAATCTCTTCCTTCTTTGGGGATATCTTCTATTTTTTAAGAAGATTTAGATCTATACCGTGCCCGAGGTATTCGGGTTTAGATATGGCACTCCTCTATAAGGAGAATTGGATAATTATGGAAGGGATTTGAGTGTATCCGTGTAACACCCCACCAGTGGTGGAAACGTGAGATGCAACTAAGACAAGCTTGCAAATGGAGATTACACAGAGAAAATAAATGATGACCATTCAAAGCTACAAATCGCCAAATACAAATCAAGATACAACAATAAGTCCCATACAAGGGAAAGACTATCGAGGCATCGTGCCTGAGTCTAAAGATCTTCAATGCAACCAAAGAGTCCAATAAGTCCAGCTATAGGCATCAACTCCTAGCTTGCAAGCGATTTCTTGTATACCTGAAAAGATACTCAAAATGTCAACACTAGGTTGGTGAGTTCGTAGGATCACATAGTTTCATATTAAGCCATATATTCGATACTAGTGTATATACACCTATATACATAATTATATCCATAGATAAGTGAGTATCGAATAGCTGAGCAACAGAATTCCCGCACCGGGAGATATTCCACCACATTGAAATATCACAAGTATCTCATCCCAAAGCTACACCAAAATCACAAGAGTCACACAACATATAACACATCAAAACGTCTAGATCACAACCACAATAATCGCCACACCACATCTATCAACATCAAGATCACGCAAGGATACGAAATCGATATAACATATATATATCAAATATATAACCACGTGGAATCCATTATACGTTTCTAGTAGATTGTACCCTTGATAGGCACGTAACTAGCATTTCTAGTATCTCAATGGGAATACAACCCAATAACCAAGCATCACTATGGGAATTACGCCCAAGAATCAAGTATCACACAAATAATCTACAATGGGAACACAACCCAAGAATCCAATAATCACTATGGGAACTACGCCCAAGAATCACAATAATCACCATAAGAACTATGCCCGGGAATCACAACAATCATTAGTCAAGTACATACACTTCATACGATTCTACTTTTGAGGGATCATAGATGCTTATATATAGGGTTACCCGCAACCTTCCCACCACATCTATAACCCTTCAAAGGCATTACCGTCTTCCATGTATGCACAACTATCCCAACTCACAATATAACATATTCCATATACGAAGTTACAATCAAACAATCAAGTATCACATGCCACATCAAAAGATCATCCTAGCATAGGCTACAACAATCTTCTTCGTTCAACAATATTCACATTGTTACCATCAAGTTACATGTCTACCTATAAACATGTAATAACACAAAAACATATGCACGTAGATACTACAAGCGTAATCTACGGCATAGCACATTAGCACATAGCGAGTATCTTTCCACCCCAAAAGCATGCAAATAGTAGGGGCTACGAACTCACCTGTGACGAGCAACCATAATATCCAAAGATTGATGAGCGCAATACCAACCTCAACGACGATCACAACCTATTACATAACATCAATTCATCACACACTATCCCAAATGGTAAGGTCTAGCCTTCTATACTATGCCACATTTCCAAAGATACTTTAGACGTGATTTCGGAACGTTTGGATAACAAAGGAAGAGTTTTGATTAAACAACTTTCAATGACTTAACACCAAAATTTGACATGAAAATCAAAGTGTTCAAATGTGTGTTTTAACAACTTATTTGACCTTCCCTTGATGATAAAAGACTTCCCCGAAAGTTACAAGTCGATTGAATGTAGAACGAAGCGGGAACCGAAAAGTAGTCGACGAGGTCAGGAGAGCACGGCTCTTGTACAGGGCAATGGCCGTGCTAAGCCTCTCAGAGGTCGTGCTCAGCCTCTCAGAGGCCGTGCTCCAACTGTCGAGCTTAAACCATTTTTTCCTTAAAATCGACCAAGCTAGACACAAAATCAGAGCTTCCCACTCTACCAAAACTCAATACAAGTATAATCAAAGCTAGAAAACATCTTGCTTCACAAACCCACTTCCGGAAATCAAAAACCCCATTTTGAAACCCTAATTTTTGACCATTTGCTCAAGAACACCAAATTCGACCAAAGTTTTGTAATGAACTAGTAACACAAGACATGTAACATCATAAACAAGTAACTTGAGAGTGAAATCACTTACCAAAATCCTTAGAAGCACCAAAATTCGAAATTTGAAGAAGAAGATAAGATGATGATGATCATCATGATGAGTCTTACACTTTAGAGAGAAAAAGGAAGGAAGATAGAATGTGAGAGTGAGAATGAGATAAGAGAAATCAAAAGGTGGGGAGGTTTTGTTCCCCACTAACACTCACACGTCACCTTCCGGCTTCTCCCGAGATATGATTCGTTTAGTTAAAACTTTTGACCCGAGAATAGTTCAAATATTTCGTTGATGCAACTTTACATATTTTTAAATTACCTTTCCAACGACTATTTACGTGACCATATATTCATTAATATATTCAATTAGCTCAATTTGACTCATTTCAAGCTCACTATTTCCGTAACATTGAGCGGCCCAAACGGCGGGTGTTACAATCCGATCCTTCATGGAGCTAAGGAGACTCTCCTTAAGGCTCCGGGATTATCCTGCCTACGGAGGTATTGCTCCGTAACTTCGACTATAGCAGCGTAGATTCGTTGTATAGATAAAGTGCTTTTGTTGTTACGAAGAGTTCTTCGTATCCGACTTTGGGTACGGAGGTGGAACTCCGTATAGGGTCTATCATCAGTGACATTAGAAACCATTGCACTGCAAAAAACCGATCCTATAATTGCTCAAAACATTATTACTCAAATTTCATTGCGAAGTCTAACTGTTTTCATTCAATGTGACTTAAAAAAGTTTGGTTTCCTACCGGCTAAATGAAGCCTCTGTGAAGGATGCCAATGCCACACCACCAACAATAGGTACAAAAGATGAAACAACCCACAATGACGGTCACTATCCCCAAACACATGCATATATCACAAAGAAGAATCAGAAGCAATCCTATCAGAAATGCCAATATGAATCGTGATTCATCACTATGAACTAGTTACCTCAGAAAGTAAAAAAAAAAAAAAAAAAAAAAAAAAAAAAAAAAAAAAAAAAAAAAAAAAAAAAAAAAAAAAAAAAAAAAAAAAAAAAAAAAAAAAAAAAAAAAAAAAAAAAAAAAAAAAAAAAAAAAAAAAAAAAAAAAAAAAAAAAAAAAAAAAAAAAAAAAAAAAAAAAAAAAAAAAAAAAAAAAAAAAAAAAAAAAAAAAAAAAAAAAAAAAAAAAAAAAAAAAAAAAAAAAAAAAAAAAAAAAAAAAAAAAAAAAAAAAAAAAAAAAAAAAAAAAAAAAAAAAAAAAAAAAAAAAAAAAAAAAAAAAAAAAAAAAAAAAAAAAAAAAAAAAAAAAAAAAAAAAAAAAAAAAAAAAAAAAAAAAAAAAAAAAAAAAAAAAAAAAAAAAAAAAAAAAAAAAAAAAAAAAAAAAAAAAAAAAAAAAAAAAAAAAAAAAAAAAAAAAAAAAAAAAAAAAAAAAAAAAAAAAAAAAAAAAAAAAAAAAAAAAAAAAAAAAAAAAAAAAAAAAAAAAAAAAAAAAAAAAAAAAAAAAAAAAAAAAAAAAAAAAAAAAAAAAAAAAAAAAAAAAAAAAAAAAAAAAAAAAAAAAAAAAAAAAAAAAAAAAAAAAAAAAAAAAAAAAAAAAAAAAAAAAAAAAAAAAAAAAAAAAAAAAAAAAAAAAAAAAAAAAAAAAAAAAAAAAAAAAAAAAAAAAAAAAAAAAAAAAAAAAAAAAAAAAAAAAAAAAAAAAAAAAACACACACAAAACACCTCTTTCTCTCTACTTTTCATCTGTAAACACTTAGAATTCGTTCACACCAACATTCAACACCAAACTCATCTCTTAGAATGATCACTTGTGCTCTCGTTTGTAATTATCTTGAAATTCTAATAATAAAACAACAAAGGCAGGAGCAATTGCTTCATCCCGAGGTTTTTATGCCGGCAATCCAGAAGAATTAAGGGCCTTTCCTCGTAAAAATACTATGTGTTCATTGTCTTTACATTTCATTTGCTTTATTTTACATTTACAAATTGTTTTTACAAGTTTATTAACACTTTTTGCAAATTATTTTACTTGCGCTTATATTTAATTGATTGTTATAAGTTTATCTTAAACTTACTGAATTGTTGACATTCAAACACTTTATTTATTTCCACTTTATGCATTAAAATCATTTTTCATAAGTGTTATTGCTATAAAATCGTTTATTTCATGATCCTAAGACTTTATTTTTCACTTTTATGAATAGATCTTCATTGAAACGTCATTATCTTGATTTTTTACACATTATTTGTTATATTTCAGCATTTGTATCCGTTAAACATATTTTTACATTACTGGTCATATTTTGTGAGTCCCAAATATAGATGAATAACAAACCCGACTGGCAAGTACAACTGATCTTGATGGACAAGTTCAGTTTACGATCCAGATATGGATAACAAGAAACAATTGACTAGATATAAAATGTAAGAACAAGTGGCAGAAACTATATAAGGATATATATAAATATAATCAAGTATGTAGCATTGAGACACGTTGTTTTCTTTTCAATGTATTTGATTTATTGATGTATAAACAAATACAAGGATTGTTGCGGAACAAAGATAAACACCCAAGTGTAAGTATCTAAACAATCCTGAAATACAAGTGATCTAATTAACTTGGAAATACTCTTAAGTTTACTTAGAGTATATCTCACAAGTTGCAATGCTAAAGTTTCAAGCTCTTTGCAAGTTGTGAGAAGACTTTGTATTTATAGACCAAGTCCATGATGATGTGGACAAGATCGTACAAATGTGGTTGTGAACATTTAAGGAATTAAACCATAATTCCTTACATGCTGCACTTGGAAGAGTATATAAGTCACTTGATATGACTTATAGTACTAGGTTCCAAGCCTATACTTTGTACCTTTTGTTAACAGATAAATCTATTAACCGGATAAAGGTGTAAAGTAAAAGTCTTCCTCGTAATCAGTGTAAAGTGTTGTAAATACTTTACACTGAGATGCTTCAGTCTTGATCTGGTAGAATCACTCTTTTGCTCGCTTCTGAGATGATTCTCTTCTTCATACTTCAGTCTTTGACTTCAGAATGAATGCTTCAGATTTATCTCGATCTGAACTGAAGTGAAGCTTCAGTGAAGGAATTCTGAGACACCTCAGAATTCTGTACAAATGTCTTCACTAAACTTCAAGCTATTTCTGAACAAATTATACTTGGTCGATTTCCGACCTAACATATTTACATATCATCTTCTTTTCAAGATCCTAACTACCTCACTTAGAAATCTTTAGTCAGAAAATTATCTCGAGTCTTTGTATAAAATTATCTTAGGTAATTTTTGTCGAAAACAGGCAGAGAATAGAACTGCGAAAAAAGGCTCCATGGCTTTGATCGTGTGAGTGAAAGAAACCGCAACTCTTCCTAGACTTATATTCGTCAAAAGGTTTCCCGTTTCCCAATGTATGTGCCACTGTCAACATCATGACAGGTACAATATTGAGAACCTGTAGGAAAAGACTTTGATCTTTACAATTTATCTACAATAATTTCTTGGTAACGTTGTACAGTCATTTCATATAGATTTATAACCTTAAAGTTATATAATTACCATTATGTAATTAACACCCCTACCCAAACCCGACCCTTGCGGCCCTGCCCCAAATTCTAGGGAATCATAAGCCCGATCGATATGGTAACTTCGGAATTCTACAATGGATGGAAGATTGGAAGAGATATGTGTAGAACAAAGTTTATCCATGCACAACATGTATAAATTAACAAATACTAAACTACATATTCTATGTTGTACAACTAAGAGTAAAGATATGGGAATGACATAACTATATATGTTGTGTACGTATCATTTTCTCTCGTATTTTAAAAGATATATGCCAATACGACACACACCCACTTTTCACTATTGACTATTAATGTTCTTATAACAAAATGAGTATATGTCTTACGTTTTAGATAAGTATAACTGATATGGGGGTGGAGATCCCTTCAAGTTGCTTTTAACTTGAGATGTCAAGTTAGAAGTATCTTGACCCTTGATTTTCATCTAAGGGCTAAGATACTTGATCTCTCAAGTTAGAAGCAACTTGAGGAGATCTCCACCCCCATATCAGATATACTTATCTAAAACGATCCTTGAATCTTGACCCTTGATTTTCATCTAAGGGCTAAGATACTTGATCTCTCAAGTTAGAAGCAACTTGAGGAGATCTCCACCCCCATATCAGATATACTTATCTAAAACGATCCTTGAATCTTGACCCTTGATTTTCATCTAAGGGCTAAGATACTTGATCTCTCAAGTTAGAAGCAACTTGAGGAGATCTCCACCCCCATATCAGATATACTTATCTAAAACGATCTTTGAATCTTGACCCTTGATTTTCATCTAAGGGCTAAGATACTTGATCTCTCAAGTTAGAAGCAACTTGAGGAGATCTCCACCCCCATATCAGATATACTTATCTAAAACGATCTTGAATCTTGACCCTTGATTTTCATCTAAGGGCTAAGATACTTGATCTCTCAAGTTAGAAGCAACTTGAGGAGATCTCCACCCCCATATCAGATATACTTATCTAAAACGATCTTGAATCTTGACCCTTGATTTTCATCTAAGGGCTAAGATACTTGATCTCTCAAGTTAGAAGCAACTTGAGGAGATCTCCACCCCCATATCAGATATACTTATCTAAAACGATCTTGAATCTTGACCCTTGATTTTCATCTAAGGGCTAAGATACTTGATCTCTCAAGTTAGAAGCAACTTGAGGAGATCTCCACCCCCATATCAGATATACTTATCTAAAACGATCTTGAATCTTGACCCTTGATTTTCATCTAAGGGCTAAGATACTTGATCTCTCAAGTTAGAAGCAACTTGAGGAGATCTCCACCCCCATATCAGATATACTTATCTAAAACGATCTTTGAATCTTGACCCTTGATTTTTCTTCAAAGGTCAAGATTTTCCCAACTTGACTCAAGTTGAGAAATAACTTGAGGGAATCCTCTCCTTTGGTGAAAGAGTTTTATTTTCTTTTTTTTTTTTTTTTTTTTTTTTTTTTTTTTTTTTTTTTTTTTTTTTTTTTTTTTTTTTTTTTTTTTTTTTTTTTTTTTTTTTTTTTTTTTTTTTTTTTTTTTTTTTTTTTTTTTTTTTTTTTTTTTTTTTTTTTTTTTTTTTTTTTTTTTTTTTTTTTTTTTTTTTTTTTTTTTTTTTTTTTTTTTTTTTTTTTTTTTTTTTTTTTTTTTTTTTTTTTTTTTTTTTTTTTTTTTTTTTTTTTTTTTTTTTTTTTTTTTTTTTTTTTTTTTTTTTTTTTTTTTTTTTTTTTTTTTTTTTTTTTTTTTTTTTTTTTTTTTTTTTTTTTTTTTTTTTTTTTTTTTTTTTTTTTTTTTTTTTTTTTTTTTTTTTTTTTTTTTTTTTTTTTTTTTTTTTTTTTTTTTTTTTTTTTTTTTTTTTTTTTTTTTTTTTTTTTTTTTTTTTTTTTTTTTTTTTTTTTTTTTTTTTTTTTTTTTTTTTTTTTTTTTTTTTTTTTTTTTTTTTTTTTTTTTTTTTTTTTTTTTTTTTTTTTTTTTTTTTTTTTTTTTTTTTTTTTTTTTTTTTTTTTTTTTTTTTTTTTTTTTTTTTTTTTTTTTTTTTTTTTTTTTTTTTTTTTTTTTTTTTTTTTTTTTTTTTTTTTTTTTTTTTTTTTTTTTTTTTTTTTTTTTTTTTTTTTTTTTTTTTTTTTTTTTTTTTTTTTTTTTTTTTTTTTTTTTTTTTTTTTTTTTTTTTTTTTTTTTTTTTTTTTTTTTTTTTTTTTTTTTTTTTTTTTTTTTTTTTTTTTTTTTTTTTTTTTATTTTCTGTGCTTTGACTGGTCGATTTATACAAGTTACACTTTTTTTTCACTTAGATTAAACCACTATCTCTAACTTTTTGCCTCTCACACCTTCTTTTACGTTTTGAATTGATAGAGTCATTTTTGTTAATTTATTATAACATAATTATTATTATCATTGCTGCACTATTGTTGGTCTAGTTTAACTTTCTTATTATTATTGTTGTTGTTTTAGTTGTTAGTTATTATGAGTTATGTGATATTACGCTCTATTCGTCAGAGTTTAGATACTTCTGCCTATTTGTTTCGTAGTTGACGTTGACACCGATAATGATGATGCAAGACGTCATTGTTGTTGTGTAAAAAATTACTATGGTCCCACATGGGGATGTGGATGGGTATTCAAAAAAACCTTTTGATTTTATTCGTAGATTATATGTTCCAATTTTATTTGCTCGCCTTAACTTGGGCTGGAAGAATTATATTACAACCAGGTCATCAACGTTAGCCGCCGGCTAATGGTCCCTAAATTTCAAACGCCTCAAGGTCAACGTTACAGGCTACGCCAAATAGGCCGTCTTATTACCCTAGCAGCAATGGTAGGGAGTCTTGTTAAAATGTTTCGCAAGCCGCCACCATTGCCGTGGACATTCTTCATCTTTTCACTCTCATGGTACACGTCGAGATTGATCCACACAAGTATACGACGAAGAAGAAGAAGGGACGTGTGCATCTATCACATTTACAGAGATGACTCAAGTGACCTTAATGATGTCGAATAATGTGAGGCGGGGTTTAAAATTTTCTCCCCAATCCATGATCGATGTGGTTTCATTAACAGAAACCGGTTGGAAATAAATTTTACTTGCACGCCTTAACTTGGGCTTGTAGAATTATATTACAACCAGTTCCTGAACGTCAGCCTCGACTAATTGTCTTCAAATTTTAAATGCCTAAAGGTCATCACAGGCTACGCCAAATAGGTCGTCTTACTATCCAAGTCGCAATAGTACGGAGTCTTGTTAACATGTTCCGTAAGGTTGGCGATAAATATCCTTGTGTTGCTGCTGTGAAGATGTATGGTTTTACGGCTAAAATTGCCACCGAGGTCGCCCGTGGGACTTACAGGGACCCGATAACGGGAGAGGAGGGGGCTAAGTATCGCCAATCGAACAAGAAATAACAGAATTTGAGAAAGAATTAAAATCTCCTTGGGCGTTGCTCGTAGTTGGAGTGGACACAAGGATATTTATCCTGCAACATGTCCACTCCAACTAGGAGCAACGGAGCAGGTTGTAAACTTGTAATTCTTTCTCAAATTCTGTTATTTCTTGTTCGGTTGGGCGATACTGAGCCCCCTCCCCTCCCGTTATCGGGTCCCTGTAAGTCCCACGGGCGACCTCGGTGGCAATTTTAGCGGTAAAACCATACATCTTCACAGCAGCAACACAAGGATATTTATCGCCAACTTTACGGAACATGTTAACAAGACTTCCTACTATTGCGACTTGGATAGTAAAACGGCCTATTTGGCGTAGCCTGTAAAGTTGACCTTTAGGCATTTAAAATTTGAAGACAATTAGTCGAGGCTGTCGTTCATGAACTGGTTGTAATATAATTCTACAAGCCCAAGTTGAGGCGACCAAATAAAATTACATATTTCCAACCTGTTTTAGTAAACGGAAACGACATCGATTAGGATTGGAGAGAAAGTTTTAAACCCCGCCTCGCATTATTCGACATCATTAAGGTCACTTGAGTCATCGCTATAAATGCCATAGATGTACACGTCCCTTCTTCTTCTTGGTCGTATACTTCCACTCTCGACATGTACCGTGATAGTGAAAGGATGAAGAAAGTCGACGGCAACGGTGGTGGCTTACGAAACATGTTAACAAGACTCCCTATTTGCGGCTTGGGTAGTAAGACGGCCTATTTGGCGTAGCCTGTAATGTTGATGAGGTGTAATGTTGATGAGGCGTTTGAAATTTAGGAACCATTAGCCGGCGGCTAACATTGATGACCGGGTTGACAAATAATTCTTCAAGCCAAAGTTGAGGCGAGCAAATTAAATTGTAACATATAATCTACCAATAAAATCAAAAGGTATTTTTGAATACCCATCCACACCCCAGGTGGGACCATATGAATTTTTTACCCAGCAACAATGGCGTCTTGCATCATTATTATCGGTGTCGACTCCAACTATGAGCAACACCTGGGATTTGAACCTCAAACAGAAGATAGTTAATGAGGTCCTGGCACATCGCGAGACTCATGTATACTGCTACTTGGCCAAAAGAGGTCCGCAAAATTGCAGCTGATTTACTGGGTAACCCGGTTCAAGTCAACATTGATGAGCTTGTTGCCAACAAATCCATTACACAGGTACGATCTTTAAATGGGTGTTTGGCTGGAGGAGTGTGGTTGTTTGGTATGGGTTTGGTAAACCTTTTAGAACTATTAAAATTCCACCCTGGTATCAAAGATATGCACATAGTGATTCTTGATTGTAAACCAAAACCACCCCAGGTTTTCTACATTGCTACTTTCACTTTTCAAAGATAAGCCCTTTTCTTGTGCTATCCTTGTATTGGAGGATATTACTATATGTCGTGATTGGTTTTAATGTTAATTTGCAGCATTTTGAAGTTCTGAATTACATGGAAAAGCACCGACGGCTGGAGTCAACAACCAGGATCTAAGATAATTATTTTTTATTCAACTAAAAAGATGTATGATCAGCTGGCTCGTAATTTGACCCACCAGTTTGGAGCTGCTGCTATTCATGGAGACAAATCTCAGGGTGAAAGAGATCACGTGCTGAGTGAGTTTTATTCAGGCAAGTGTCCCGTGCTTGTAGAACTGATGTCGCTGCTCATGGACTAGATGTCAAAGATTTCAGGTTTGTGATGGCTTCACTTATGTTAAATGCAATTTTTCTGCAAGGCTTTTGATGTTTATGTTCAATTATCAAAGGGTGGTGGTGAAGTATGATTTCCCAACGTGAGTGGAGGATTATGTACACCGTATTGGAAGAATTGGGAGGGCAGGTGCTAAAGGAGAGACGTATACATTTTTTGGTGATCAAGATGCGAAACATGCTTCAGATCTCGTGAAAGTTTTGGAAGGAGCAGATCTGCGTATGCCTAACGAACTTCGTGACATGGCTTCACGTAGTGGTGGAATGGGAGGGAGATCTAGATGGCGGAACTCTGATGGTGGTTCTAGTTTTGGTGGTCGTGATGCAAGAGCCCGTGGTTCAAGCTATGGTGGAAGGAGTAGCAGCTTTGGAAACCGTGACAGGTACAGTTGCAAGTTTTAAAGAACATCTTTTATGAAATACTATTATCCATAGATTAAACTAAATCTTTGTTGCAGTGAGAGAGATTCAGGTGGTGGCTACCAGGCTAAGAGCTTTCATGAAAGCATGGCAAGTGCTCGGGGGAGTAGTCCCCCCAAGAATGGTGGGTCTGGATGGGGCAATGATCGTGCCCGTAGCTGGAGCCCCGACAGGTTTGACAATGGTCCACCACGCAGCTTTCACCAGCTAATGATGGAGCGTGGCCGAACTTAAAAATCATGCCAGGTCACCGTTAAATATCCCGCAGAAAGAATATGGTGTGTTTAAGTGGGATGCTGGCCGTTAATCTTATTTGTGATGAACGTGAAAATGTAATTCGGGGGTAGATGTGTCTATTTTGTGTTCTGTTATGGAATTTGCGAAAGAGTATGACAATGTGCTGACTCACTTAGATGTGTCCAAGCTATATGTTCATTTTGGGAGCTTCTGACATAGGAGGGGTTGTTTTTGTTATTTTTGAATGACTTGTGTGTAAAGCTATGTATGCATGTGCTTGGACATATGCAATGTTAAGGTCGTTTCCTCCCTTCTAATGTGGGTATTCACCGTTCTTATTCTTCAATCTTGTTGAAAGTACCTGGACTTCTTTTATCGTTTCGGTTTGTTGAAATTGCATTTGGTTTGTGGCAAGACTAAGTTTACCTCTACCTATTGCATCGGTAGTCAAGAAAGTATTTGAAAATCTCCAGACGTGCACTAGCCTGGTTGGGTTCTATTTGATGTGATTTTGTCGTTATTTTTCTCCAGGTGCTCATACAAATTCGTGATTACTTTGTGGTTTGCACCCAGGCAGGCTTCACTCGAGTATGATAAGTCCAGAGTACTTCACTTATATCACTATTAATGCAAATTCAGTTTCATAAGGTAAAGGTGGTTTTATTGCTGGTTGCACCAGATAAATATGAATCTTTTTCAAGTTGTTTCTGGTTCATCTTTGTGCATTCTACCGAATCCTAGGTAGAATGTAGAAGATAGGAGTACCCTTTATAAACCTTTCTACTATATGGTGTATAAATGCCTGTTTCTGCTCCAGACAAAGAGTGATCAAAATAGGAAAATTGAGGGTGTGAACTTCCAATCCATATGCACAATTAATGTTTCTAGGGAAAACCGAGCTGCACAAATATTATGCTTGTAGCATGAATCAACCAATTAATCAGTCTTCGGCTTTGTTTTTATTCGCTTTACTCTTGAATACATGAAGACTCCAGCAAGGGCTAAACCAGTTCCTGAAATTTAAATGACCCAGTTCCATAAGTTTTTCACTCTATAATATTAACGGAGTAACAAATTGGATAAGCCTCTTATGAAATTCAGTTTACCAAGTGAGTTGACGGGTGAAACTGGTGTCTGGAAGAAGATAACAGACGACACAATGACTACAACTCGCTTCACACAGTTCCCCACAGCATGCGTCACTGGTGATACCATATGCAGTATCATATACGAAACCTGTCAGTCCAAGACACATTACTATGATCAAATTGTATCAAGTACAGAACACCACTACACATAATATCAATGGGTGTTTGGCTGGAGGAGTGTGGTTGTTTGGTATGGGTTTGGTAAACCTTTTAGAACTATTAAAATTCCACCCTGGTATCAAAGATATGCACATAGTGATTCTTGATTGTAAACCAAAACCACCCCAGGTTTTCTACATTGCTACTTTCACTTTTCAAAGATAAGCCCTTTTCTTGTGCTATCCTTGTATTGGAGGATATTACTATATGTCGTGATTGGTTTTAATGTTAATTTGCAGCATTTTGAAGTTCTGAATTACATGGAAAAGCACCGACGGCTGGAGTCAACAACCAGGATCTAAGATAATTATTTTTTATCTGTTATGGAATTTGCGAAAGAGTATGACAATGTGCTGACTCACTTAGATGTGTCCAAGCTATATGTTCATTTTGGGAGCTTCTGACATAGGAGGGGTTGTTTTTGTTATTTTTGAATGACTTGTGTGTAAAGCTATGTATGCATGTGCTTGGACATATGCAATGTTAAGGTCGTTTCCTCCCTTCTAATGTGGGTATTCACCGTTCTTATTCTTCAATCTTGTTGAAAGTACCTGGACTTCTTTTATCGTTTCGGTTTGTTGAAATTGCATTTGGTTTGTGGCAAGACTAAGTTTACCTCTACCTATTGCATCGGTAGTCAAGAAAGTATTTGAAAATCTCCAGACGTGCACTAGCCTGGTTGGGTTCTATTTGATGTGATTTTGTCGTTATTTTTCTCCAGGTGCTCATACAAATTCGTGATTACTTTGTGGTTTGCACCCAGGCAGGCTTCACTCGAGTATGATAAGTCCAGAGTACTTCACTTATATCACTATTAATGCAAATTCAGTTTCATAAGGTAAAGGTGGTTTTATTGCTGGTTGCACCAGATAAATATGAATCTTTTTCAAGTTGTTTCTGGTTCATCTTTGTGCATTCTACCGAATCCTAGGTAGAATGTAGAAGATAGGAGTACCAAGTTCTTTATAAACCTTTCTACTATATGGTGTATAAATGCCTGTTTCTGCTCCAGACAAAGAGTGATCAAAATAGGAAAATTGAGGGTGTGAACTTCCAATCCATATGCACAATTAATGTTTCTAGGGAAAACCGAGCTGCACAAATATTATGCTTGTAGCATGAATCAACCAATTAATCAGTCTTCGGCTTTGTTTTTATTCGCTTTACTCTTGAATACATGAAGACTCCAGCAAGGGCTAAACCAGTTCCTGAAATTTAAATGACCCAGTTCCATAAGTTTTTCACTCTATAATATTAACGGAGTAACAAATTGGATAAGCCTCTTATGAAATTCAGTTTACCAAGTGAGTTGACGGGTGAAACTGGTGTCTGGAAGAAGATAACAGACGACACAATGACTACAACTCGCTTCACACAGTTCCCCACAGCATGCGTCACTGGTGATACCATATGCAGTATCATATACGAAACCTGTCAGTCCAAGACACATTACTATGATCAAATTGTATCAAGTACAGAACACCACTACACATAATATCAATGGAAGTTTTGTCATAATTGGTTTGTATGTAAAGCTTTTGTATATTTTGGTAAAAAGTTGAATAATGTGCAGACTTCTACCTGTTGATAACTATGGAAGCAGAAGCCAGCTAGGACAAATCTCACACATAGCTCTTTTACATTTATACCTTGACTTGCCTGAGGAAAATGGTTACAAAATATCATGCATTTAAGATGCAAAAAGCAGTTAAAAAATATGCTAGTTGAAATAATTTTTCGTTATGACTATACTCACAGCGAACTGCATGTATTCCGGAGTAAGCTTTAAGCCTTCTAACAAGATTGCACAAGGTACCAACATGATAAAACAGAGGATTGTCATAACCGAGAAGAGATTGATATTGTCCAGAGCTTCCTGCCCAGGTTAATTTTCTGATTAGTATAATGATCCAAATCGCCATCATATTGCGCAAATTTAGAGTAGTGGTAATCGTGTTGGTAAATTGTAAATTACCTCTTTCCTGACCATGAACTTTTTGCTAAGTACATTACGCGATTGGTTAGTGACATTAGACGCCATTGCACTGCCAAAACCGATCCTGTATTTGTTCAAAACATTAGTACTCACATTTCATTGACAAGTCTGATTATTTTTCATTCGATTCGACTTAAGAGTCTGGTTTTCTACCAGTTAAATGAAGCCTCTGTGAAGGATGCCAATGCCACACCGCCAACAATAGGTACAAGAGATGAAACAACCCACAATGACGGTCTCTATCCAAAAACACATGCATATATCACAAAGAAGAATCAGAAGCAATCCTATCAAAAATGCCAACTAAAATGAATCGTGATGCCAGGTCACCGTTAAATATCTCGCAGAAAGAATATGGTGTGTTTAAGTGGGATGCTGGCCGTTAATCTTATTTGTGATGAACGTGAAAATGTAATTCGGGGGTAGATGTGTCTATTTTGTGTTCTGTTATGGAATTTGCGAAAGAGTATGACAATGTGCTGACTCACTTAGATGTGTCCAAGCTATATGTTCATTTTGGGAGCTTCTGACATAGGAGGGGTTGTTTTTGTTATTTTTGAATGACTTGTGTGTAAAGCTATGTATGCATGTGCTTGGACATATGCAATGTTAAGGTCGTTTCCTCCCTTCTAATGTGGGTATTCACCGTTCTTATTCTTCAATCTTGTTGAAAGTACCTGGACTTCTTTTATCGTTTCGGTTTGTTGAAATTGCATTTGGTTTGTGGCAAGACTAAGTTTACCTCTACCTATTGCATCGGTAGTCAAGAAAGTATTTGAAAATCTCCAGACGTGCACTAGCCTGGTTGGGTTCTATTTGATGTGATTTTGTCGTTATTTTTCTCCAGGTGCTCATACAAATTCGTGATTACTTTGTGGTTTGCACCCAGGCAGGCTTCACTCGAGTATGATAAGTCCAGAGTACTTCACTTATATCACTATTAATGCAAATTCAGTTTCATAAGGTAAAGGTGGTTTTATTGCTGGTTGCACCAGATAAATATGAATCTTTTTCAAGTTGTTTCTGGTTCATCTTTGTGCATTCTACCGAATCCTAGGTAGAATGTAGAAGATAGGAGTACCCTTGTGTATACGCAGAGATCATGTTACATCTTTAATTAACCTTTTAAGATAGGAGTACCAAGTTCTTTATAAACCTTTCTACTATATGGTGTATAAATGCCTGTTTCTGCTCCAGACAAAGAGTGATCAAAATAGGAAAATTGAGGGTGTGAACTTCCAATCCATATGCACAATTAATGTTTCTAGGGAAAACCGAGCTGCACAAATATTATGCTTGTAGCATGAATCAACCAATTAATCAGTCTTCGGCTTTGTTTTTATTCGCTTTACTCTTGAATACATGAAGACTCCAGCAAGGGCTAAACCAGTTCCTGAAATTTAAATGACCCAGTTCCATAAGTTTTTCACTCTATAATATTAACGGAGTAACAAATTGGATAAGCCTCTTATGAAATTCAGTTTACCAAGTGAGTTGACGGGTGAAACTGGTGTCTGGAAGAAGATAACAGACGACACAATGACTACAACTCGCTTCACACAGTTCCCCACAGCATGCGTCACTGGTGATACCATATGCAGTATCATATACGAAACCTGTCAGTCCAAGACACATTACTATGATCAAATTGTATCAAGTACAGAACACCACTACACATAATATCAATGGAAGTTTTGTCATAATTGGTTTGTATGTAAAGCTTTTGTATATTTTGGTAAAAAGTTGAATAATGTGCAGACTTCTACCTGTTGATAACTATGGAAGCAGAAGCCAGCTAGGACAAATCTCACACATAGCTCTTTTACATTTATACCTTGACTTGCCTGAGGAAAATGGTTACAAAATATCATGCATTTAAGATGCAAAAAGCAGTTAAAAAATATGCTAGTTGAAATAATTTTTCGTTATGACTATACTCACAGCGAACTGCATGTATTCCGGAGTAAGCTTTAAGCCTTCTAACAAGATTGCACAAGGTACCAACATGATAAAACAGAGGATTGTCATAACCGAGAAGAGATTGATATTGTCCAGAGCTTCCTGCCCAGGTTAATTTTCTGATTAGTATAATGATCCAAATCGCCATCATATTGCGCAAATTTAGAGTAGTGGTAATCGTGTTGGTAAATTGTAAATTACCTCTTTCCTGACCATGAACTTTTTGCTAAGTACATTACGCGATTGGTTAGTGACATTAGACGCCATTGCACTGCCAAAACCGATCCTGTATTTGTTCAAAACATTAGTACTCACATTTCATTGACAAGTCTGATTATTTTTCATTCGATTCGACTTAAGAGTCTGGTTTTCTACCAGTTAAATGAAGCCTCTGTGAAGGATGCCAATGCCACACCGCCAACAATAGGTACAAGAGATGAAACAACCCACAATGACGGTCTCTATCCAAAAACACATGCATATATCACAAAGAAGAATCAGAAGCAATCCTATAAAAAATGCCAACTAAAATGAATCGTGATTTATCACTATGAACTAGTTACCTCAGAAAGTAGCAGGGCAGAGAATAGAACTGTGAAAAAAGGCTCCATGGCTTTGATCGTGTGAGTGAATGAAACCGCAACTCTTCCTAGACTTATATTTGTCAAAAGGTTTCCCAAAGTATGTGCCACTGCCAACATTAGGACAGGTACAATCTGACATAGATACAAGCGTTTGAACGTCGGGTACATAGAGATATATCAAACATTTATAACATAATAGAATTGTATCCAACCTGTGATTTATAAAGCTTTGGTCTTGGATGAAGTTTAAATGCCCACATAATCAAAATCATGATAGTACCACACCCGAATTGAAATGTTGTAACCGTCGTTGGGTATGGGAAAACCTTGAGAACCTGTAGGAAAAAAACTTTGATCTTTACAATGTATTTATAGTAAGTTCCTGGTATTGGTAATATTGTGCAGTCATTTGATATAGATATCTAACCTTAAAGTTATATAATTACCATTTGTGCATTTCAAGAGCGAAGTCATAGCTCCCATGTGGTCAAAATTGTAACACTCCTACTTCACAGTCCCAAACCCGACCCCTATGGCCCTACCTCCTTAATTCTAGGGAATCTTAATCCCGATCGATATGGAATTCTACGCAACTTGTACCAACAAATAGTAAACCTTGTACAACTATGTAAAGATATGTGAATGACAAGACTATGTTGTGAACATATCATTTTCTCTCATATTGTAAAAGATATGTGACAATATATATGAGACAATGTATTATAATCCCACCGGTTAGGTTGGCCGGTTCTTTAGCTGAACCGACACTTTTCTGGTTTATCTTGTTGAACCGGTCCTCTTAATTTTATTTTATTTTATTTTATAATTATAACTATGATATATGTACAATTTAATGTTATTTTTTAAGTGGCTAATGTGGTCACTTGTCAAACTAAAAATACGTTATACATATTAATTAGATAAACAGGGAACCATAAAACTACAAATATATCTAATATGGTTGTGATTCATATAACGCAATGACATTTAATCATCTAAATCAATTTAAAATTTTACATGATTGTACCATGTGGGATTTAATATTTCACACAATTGTATGGTGTGATTAGGTATTGTAGTCTAGAGAACTATAGAACTATCGATATATATATCTACTACTATACTATATGTTGTTAATATAATAGCCATACACAATAATTTAATATTTTACACTATTGTATGTTGTTACATTTTAATATATTACATGATCGTATATTATTTGTATTGACGTAGGCTATAGTACTCGAGGCGAATCCACCATGCGAGTGGGGTGGTACTGGACCTCCTCAACTTAGCCCAACATGTCTAAATTATATATATTACTCGTAAATATATAGCCCACCCATCATATAAACTTTACAGGATTTGGGCATTTGGCAACAAAAATTTTTTTTATAAATTCAGCAATGGATAAATGCCTAACATCTCTCACGCGGATGCGCCCACGCCGGTTCGACTCCTGACAATGCCCTAAAGGGTTTGCTCCCCATGTGTTAGATGGGAATTTGGCAATTGACCGGCAATAAGTTTTTATCAAACACGACTTCCGCTCTTTGAAAAACAAAATGGGTCACTGATAGTGCTTGTACCTATTGTGTATGCCTAAATATTATAATCGTGTAAAGATTATTTCTTATAGAATATGTGTGACAATATGATACATAGTGATCGATCACTTTTCGCTATTGGCTATTATTGTTGTTTTGTATATATCTAACCTATTAGACACAAGTAGGCTATATATATATATATGCAACTAGTGTAATTAGTTAAGCTAATTTAAAAAGAGAAACTAGAAAATGTGACACCAAAATACCTGCTTGTTGAAGATGTTGAAGTAGATGTTCAATAGATACCATACTCCAAACATAATTGCTAGTTGTAAAGTCCGGCCAATTTTGGCTGGACTCGCTGATTCATCAGAGCTTTCTGCAGGAACAGACGCAGCAGCCCTGACAACCACCTCCAAATCATTGTGAATTTGCTTTGGATAGAAAAAAGGAGTTTTCAAGATCGAGTTATAAGAGCGAAAAGAGTAGAGCCCTGAAGTACTAAAACTTGTGGTGCTTCTATAGTTGTTGTTACACGATGATACGACGGCTGATGAAGGTGAACAACAACACTGCAAAAATGGTACAATTTTCGGTATGTTATTTCGATGATTATGCTTAATAAAATTTGGATTTAGAGTTGAGCTAGAAAGAGCTAATGCACAGCTCTCCATTGTGTTGTATTTTTTGTGCAAGGGAAAATAGAGATTTTGATATTGTGTATCTGTGGGCTGGAAAGGCTGCTTTTGATTGTGGTTATAGTTTGCATGGGATATAAATCCAACAATATTATTTGATAGTAGTGGGGACATATATATAGAGAGAGTCAGAAATATATACTCCTATACTTTTCATATATGTAAACTTTTCGTAAATGCACCACAGTCATCTTTAGTCAAAAAAGAAACAGGTTTCACTCTTTGAAATTTTCAAACTAGAAAGTACAACTAGCTCATTAAAATGATCCTTTTTTAAGGCGCCATGTAGTCCGACCGAATAAAGGGTAACCGGACCAGACTATCCGCGGCGATGTCGCCGCTGAAAGTCACGTACCTTTTTCCGTGCCATGTTGACTATTACAGTCAACAGTATCCATTTGTCTTATTCGACTTTCCGCGGCGATGTCGCCGCGGAAAGTCGAATAAGACAAATGGACAAAAGTAGCTGTGACAGGCGACAGCTACTCTAGTATTTATTTGTCTTTTTCGCCGCGGAGTCGAAAAAGACAAAATGGGTCACTGATAGTGCTTGTACCTATTGTGTATGCCTAAATATTATAATCGTGTAAAGATTATTTCTTATAGAATATGTGTGACAATATGATACATAGTGATCGATCACTTTTCGCTATTGGCTATTATTGTTGTTTTGTATATATCTAACCTATTAGACACAAGTAGGCTATATATATATATATGCAACTAGTGTAATTAGTTAAGCTAATTTAAAAAGAGAAACTAGATATATATATATATATATATATATATATATATATATATATATATATATATATATATATATATATATATATATATATATATATATATATATATATATATATATATATATATATATATATATATATATATATATATATATATATATATATATATATATATATATATATATATATATATATATATATATATATATATATATATATATATATATATATATATATATATATATATATATATATATATATATATATATATATATATATATATATATATATATATATATATATATATATATATATATATATATATATATATATATATATATATATATATATATATATATATATATATATATATATATATATATATATATATATATATATATATATATATATATATATATATATATATATATATATATATATATATATATATATATATATATATATATATATATATATATATATATATATATATATATATATATATATATATATATATATATATATATATATATATATATATATATATATATATATATATATATATTATATATGTATCTCTGCTTTCATTTGAACTACCAACTACCAATATTAATTTTCATTCCGAACATATTGAACTACATTACCATACATTAATTTTTATATATAGTATATTATAACTTTAGATATTTATATGCATATGTATTATGTTTAATCATATTATTGATATAAATGTGTTTTCAGATGGATTCTTTTGAGAATTTGTGGGGAGATCAAAATTTTGAGTTTAATTTAGAAGAGCCTGATGAAGAATTTGAGACCCCGGAGCTGGCCCCCCAATTTGACTATGACGCTAACGATTTTTACACCGAGGAGGTATTATTAAATGATGACATAAACGTTTATTTAAAAGTTTTGTCACGATAATGAGTTTTGTTTGTTTCGGGAACACTTTACTATTTCAGGTTTTTCATTCACACGAAAAACTGTTCAACTGGGCCCAAAGAACAGCAAATGCGCTTGGTTATGTCTTAATCAAACGACGAACAAATTCCAACTCAGATGGTGTTGTCAATAAAATGACTTTAATGTGTAATCTTCATGGGGGAAAAGATAAAAGGTTACTTGGGCTCGTTACAAGGTCAGTAAAAATTGACTGCCCCTTTAGATTGGACGGCCGCTTGAAAAGCGATGGTGGTTGGACGGTCAACATTATAGACCCGAGACATAATCACTATTCAGCTAACAATCTGGAGGGTTACGCGTACGCAAGAAGGATGAGTGAAGCTGAAAAATCATTTGTGGAAGTTGAATATCATCGCGGTACAGATCCCCGTCATATTCTAAAGCGGTTGAAAGATGAATTTCCAGGAAACTTGAGCCGCAAGGAGGACATTCACAATTTTCTAAAAACGTTACGGAAGAGGGCGGCCGAAAAACATGGGGAAACTCCAATGCAGGTTACATATATAAAATATACCTTTTTTAATATTTATTTACTTTGATATGGTATTTGAAACGAACCACATACGCCATTTTGTTCAACCGTCGCAGGTTATGTTCAGTTTGCTACAAGAGCAAAAATACTTGTAATATTACACCACAAATAGTGCAACTGGTCGGTTGCAAAATCTGTTTTTTATACATCCGACTTCCTTTGAGTTGTGGCGTGCATTTCCTTGGGTTATCCAAATAGACGCCACGTACAAAACCAACTTGTACAACATGCCATTGGTCGAGATTGTCGGGGTGACTTCAACAAACAGGACTTTCAGCATATCGTATGCATTTATCACAAGTGAACAGGAACATAATTATAGATGGGTGTTGGAGTGTTTGAAGTCGACCCTAGGTGAAGGGTTTGATGTACGTGTCGTACTCACAGACAGGGATCTGGCCCTCATGAAAGCATGCAAAACTGTTATGCCGGAAGCATACCATTTACTTTGTAGAACCCACATATGGAGAAACATCGACAAACATTGCATGCCAGCATTCATCGCGCAAGGCAAATGGGGGCCTTTTTACGGATGGTTTGTAAGGTTTTCCGCTTTTGTGTAAATTGATGTATTTTAAACTTAAATTAATAGTTGTTATTATTATTTTAAAATACAATTATTTTAAAATAATAGTTATGTTTGTATTTTTTTATTATTATTTTAAAATACTATTATTTTAAAATAATAGTTTACGTGTTCTTTATCTATATTTGTTATTATGATTGGTTATAATATAGTTTGTTTGTATTTTTTTTACTTATATTTGTTATTATGCATATATTTGATGTTTAATTTTTTTCCCTTTTTACATATATTTTTTTTATAGTTATTTTTGTATACATTTTTATACTTCATTTTTAATATACATTTTATACAAATTGTCACATTTACTTTTATACTATTTAGTATATACTTTTTATACTTCATTTTTAATATACATTTTATACAAATTGTCACATTTACTTTTATACTATTTATATATACTTTTTATACTTCATTTTTAATATACATTTTATACAAATTGTCACATTTACTTTTATACTATTTACTATATACTTTTTATACTTCATTTTTAATATACATTTTATACAAATTGTCACATTTACTTTTATACTATTTACGTATATACTTTTTATACTTCATTTTTAATATACATTTTATACAAATTGTCACATTTACTTTTATACTATTTATATATACTTTTTATACTTCATTTTTAATATACATTTTATACAAATTGTCACATTTACTTTTATACTATTTACTATATACTTTTTATACTTCATTTTTAATATACATTTTATACAAATTGTCACATTTACTTTTATACTATTTACGTATATACTTTTTATACTTCATTTTTAATATACATTTTATACAAATTGTCACATTTACTTTTATACTATTTATATATACTTTTTATACTTCATTTTTAATATACATTTTATACAAATTGTCACATTTACTTTTATACTATTTACTATATACTTTTTATACTTCATTTTTAATATACATTTTATACAAATTGTCACATTTACTTTTATACTATTTACGTATATACTTTTTATACTTCATTTTTAATATACATTTTATACAAATTGTCACATTTACTTTTATACTATTTACTATGTACTTTTTATACTTCATTTTTAATATACATTTTATACAAATTGTCACATTTACTTTTATACTATTTACTATATACTTTTTATACTTCATTTTTAATATACATTTTATACAAATTGTCACATTTACTTTTATACTATTTAGTATATACTTTTTATACTTCATTTTTAATATACATTTTATACAAATTGTCACATTTACTTTTATACTATTTATATATACTTTTTATACTTCATTTTTAATATACATTTTATACAAATTGTCACATTTACTTTTATACTATTTACGTATATACTTTTTATACTTCATTTTTAATATACATTTTATACAAATTGTCACATTTACTTTTATACTATTTAGTATATACTTTTTATACTTCATTTTTAATATACATTTTATACAAATTGTCACATTTACTTTTATACTATTTATATATACTTTTTATACTTCATTTTTAATATACATTTTATACAAATTGTCACATTTACTTTTATACTATTTACGTATATACTTTTTATACTTCATTTTTAATATACATTTTATACAAATTGTCACATTTACTTTTATACTATTTATATATACTTTTTATACTTCATTTTTAATATACATTTTATACAAATTGTCACATTTACTTTTATACTATTTACTATATACTTTTTATACTTCATTTTTAATATACATTTTATACAAATTGTCACATTTACTTTTATACTATTTACGTATATACTTTTTATACTTCATTTTTAATATACATTTTATACAAATTGTCACATTTACTTTTATACTATTTATATATACTTTTTATACTTCATTTTTAATATACATTTTATACAAATTGTCACATTTACTTTTATACTATTTACTATATACTTTTTATACTTCATTTTTAATATACATTTTATACAAATTGTCACATTTACTTTTATACTATTTACGTATATACTTTTTATACTTCATTTTTAATATACATTTTATACAAATTGTCACATTTACTTTTATACTATTTATATATACTTTTTATACTTCATTTTTAATATACATTTTATACAAATTGTCACATTTACTTTTATACTATTTACGTATATACTTTTTATACTTCATTTTTAATATACATTTTATACAAATTGTCACATTTACTTTTATACTATTTACAACTTATGTTTTTATTACTTTTATACGTATATTTTTAAGTAATAGTTAGCAATATATCAAATTTTCACAAAATATCAATTTAGGAATATAATATTATAGAGATTGTACGTTTAAGGCTGGAATTAGGAACGCCTTATCTTGCAGGGGCACATCCGCCCATGAGTCATAAGTCATAGGGACCCCACTACCACGAACCAATGTCCCTATATAGCTCTTAAACATAGACCCCGATTCCCCCACCGCGTGCCACGTCTTAAACCTTTTCGTGTCAAATTGTCACATTTACTTTTATACTATTTACGTATATACTTTTTATACTTCATTTTTAATATACATTTTATACAAATTGTCACATTTACTTTTATACTATTTACAACTTATGTTTTTATTACTTTTATACGTATATTTTTAAAGTTATAATTTTATATATTTCTTTTATACTATTTAAACTTGTTTTATATTTCTTTTTTTCGTACTTAAATTTTGTTATATTTTTTAAAAGTATTTTATAGTTATTTTTTAAAACCTTTTTATAGTTACTTTTTTTATATATATTTTTTATATTATTTTATATTTTTTTATATTATTTTATATTTTTTTTATAGTTATTTTTGTATATACTTTTTATACTTCATTTTTAATATACATTTTATACAAATTGTCACATTTACTTTTATACTATTTACAACTTATGTTTTTATTACTTTTATACGTATATTTTTAAAGTTATAATTTTATATATTTCTTTAAATTTATTTTATATTTTTTTATATTTATTTATTTATGTTTCTTTTTTTATACCTTGTTTTTTGATAGTATTTTTTTTAAAACTTGTTTTTCATACTTATATACTCTAGTTATATATATTTTTTTATATTTATTTATTTATGTTTCTTTTTTTATACCTTGTTTTTTTATAATTTTTTTTTTAAAGTTTTGTTAAAACTTTGTTTTCATACTTATATAATCTACTTTTATACAAATTATTTTTTTCTATATAATATTTTCTACCTATCTTTTATGATTTTTTTCTACTCATTTTTCTTAAACTATTGGGGATTTTTGACAACACTAACATATTAACACTAACAATTTGCTTACCAATAACACAAGAATAACAACAATTACAAACCACTAATTTATCACTTATAACAATCACAATACTAACTAATAATCCTAACACATCAATTTACAATACTAATAATCCTAACAAATCTATAGAAAATAAAATACAAACATATACCAAAACTATCAAAAAACAAATAAAAGCAAACAAAAAAGGGTAATGGCCAGAAATAAAAGCAAAAACAAAGGGTGATGACCGGAAAATACATACCTTGTCGGGAAAAATGGCCGGAAAACTCGCCGGAAAAAGTGATGGCCGGATTTAAAAAATAGGGTTTTGGTTGAGATTTGTTTGGTATTTTAAAAGAGAGATGGGGATGGTGGAAAGCAAAGTCGCCGCGGAAAGTTGGCCGGAAAAAGATCGCCGCGGAAAGTTGGCCGGAAAAAGACCTGGCCGGAATTGATTTTTGGTTTTGAAAGAGATGGAGTTTTGTGGGTTTTTTTCGTGGTGGGGATAAGTAAGAAAGAGGGGATTGAGAAGAAAGATGTGTGCGGTCGAACTTAAATCTCAAATTTCGAGGAAACTTTCCGCGGCGATGTCGCGTCGCCGCGGAAAGTCTGGTCAAAAGTCAGCTTTAATTAATGCTGGTGGTTGGTGTATTGATGACGTGGCGAGACTTTCCGCGGCGACATCGCCGCGGAAAGTTTCTGGTCCGGTTACCCTTTATTCCATGGTCGGGGTACGCGTGACGTTTTTTAATCGATGTTCTATTTTAGTGAATACATGTACTTTCCCAAAAAATGTCTATCTTCCCAATTTGGTTTTCTTCCTAAATAAATATCTCTTTTCAAAAAAAATAACATATAAGGGTTTTGCTAAACAAAGCCCTAAGGGCTTTTGTTAAGGTGCATTAAATAGTTGTACACTTACCATAAAATTCAGGGGTGAACTTTTAATATGGAAATGTACAATCTTTTTATGCACGTTAAATGAAGCCCTAAGGGCTTTGTTTAGCATTTTCCTATTTTTAATACTATTAAAATTAAAAATCAATTTTAATTGTATCGTAGAAAAATGAATGTAGTATCCCCCCCCCCCCCTCCCCAACCACAAAGGAACACTTATTTTGAAATCATAAGCTATTTAAAACTTCATATCGATATTGTTGACTAACAAAAAACAAAAACTACAGTGATTAAATAGAAGCTTTTTAAGGAATTAAATAAGAACCAACTGTAATGTGTTTGTCTTTGGGAAGAGCACAAGTAAATGTCGAAAAATGTCGACTCTAATACGTTGATGACAAGAAACACGAGTAAATGTGATATCGCAAAGAAACGTGCCATGTAATTATGTAAATAAAGGCTTGAAGGAAATGGGCCTATGGACCATTCAGTTGGAATTTGTGGTGGGCCATTCGGTAGGATAGTCTTGTGGTCCATACTTTTCAAATAAATTGAGCCTTTGATCTTTGGATGACTTTTGTGTGGACGCCTTTGACACCTGGGATGAATTATTTATGCTAGTGACACTTGTACATCTTATTAGAGGTGCAAGAAAAAACCGATTAACCGAACCGACTCGATTGTAACCGGTAACCGAAACCGGTTAATAACCGAAATAGTAAAAACCGATTATAGGTTACCAGAAACCGTAGGTTACTAACCGATTACTCTTTTCAAAACCAAAACCGATTATTAACCTGTTAACCTATAACCGGTTAATTATTCCAAATAATAACCGGTTAACCGGTTAATCACATATTATATACATATTATATATACATATATATATATATCAATATCAATCATATTATATACATACACTGATATATAATCGGAAAGATCGCACATCAGATGATTTCGTAAGCTTTCAATATATCTATACTATATATAGATTAATGCTTCTTTCATCAGATCCAACATCAATTTTTTGTGGTTTTTGAGATTTGGGATGATGAATTTTGTTTTGTGTTTAGAAAATGATGTTTATTTGGAATATGGGTTCGTCGCTCAAACTTGTCGGAAATGATTGTTTTCCCCATTGTTCACCACTTTCTCAATATTATAATGGGCGGTTAAAAAAACCCGAATAGGTTAACCGATATCGGTTAACCGGTTATTATTAATCGAAATCGGTTAGATAGGTTCCAGTTTTAAAACCTAGAAACCGGTTATTAACAATCGAAATCGGTTAGATAGGTTCCAGTTTTAAAACCTAGAAACCGGTTATTATTAATCGAAATCGGTTAGATAGGTTCCAGTTTTAAAACCTAGAAACCGGTTATTATTAATCGAAATCGGTTAGATAGGTTCCAGTTTTAAAACCTAGAAACCGGTTATTATTAATCGAAATCGGTTAGATAGGTTCCAGTTTTAAAACCTAGAAACCGGTTATTATTAATCGAAATCGGTTAGATAGGTTCCAGTTTTAAAACCTAGAAACCGGTTATTATTAATCGAAATCGGTTAGATAGGTTCCAGTTTTAAAACCTAGAAACCGGTTATTATTAATCGAAATCGGTTAGATAGGTTCCAGTTTTAAAACCTAGAAACCGGTTATTATTAATCGAAATCGGTTAGATAGGTTCCAGTTTTAAAACCTAGAAACCGGTTATTATTAATCGAAATCGGTTAGATAGGTTCCAGTTTTAAAACCTAGAAACCGGTTATTATTAATCGAAATCGGTTAGATAGGTTCCAGTTTTAAAACCTAGAAACCGGTTATTATTAATCGAAATCGGTTAGATAGGTTCCAGTTTTAAAACCTAGAAACCGGTTATTATTAATCGAAATCGGTTAGATAGGTTCCAGTTTTAAAACCTAGAAACCGGTTATTATTAATCGAAATCGGTTAGATAGGTTCCAGTTTTAAAACCTAGAACCCGGTTATTATTAATCGAAATCGGTTAGATAGGTTCCAGTTTTAAAACCTAGAAACCGATTATTAACCGGTACAAGTTAACCGTAACCGGTTATTACTGTTTCAAAAAATAACCGAAATCGATTATTAAAATTAATAACCGAAATCGGTTAACCGCTTCTTGCACCTCTACATCTTATTAATAAGAAACAGTCTTAAATGATACCTTGTATACAATCATTAAATCAAGAGTTTATAGTTTTCTAAAACCATAAAAAAAGAAATGAATTGCCCATTATCGTCTTTTACGGATTTTGAGCTTTAATCCCCAACGAAATATGAGGGATGTTAAGATGTAGACAGACTTATCTTTAGTGCCCAGTGGCCACCAGCCGCCACTTTCCAGGGGAGGTCTTGGATTCGAGTCTTGCCAAAGGCAAACTTGAGATAATCAGGGGATTATTAAATGGTTGAGAATCAAGGGGTTTCCATCCAATTACCTTTTTTTTTTTTTTTTTTAAAGATGTAGACAAACCTTATCTATACCCAAATAGATAGGCTACTTCCAATTATTCTATTAATGTTTACTTAAGTCATGGACTGATTATCTTCATCCATTTCCCTACATGACAGCTAGTTTTCATAGTTAATGTAGTAAAAAAAAACTAACACCAACTCAGTTATTATGACCCAAACAATAATGCTTGTACCCATAATATGGATTGTTAAACATAGGGATGAGCATATGACCCGAAAACGTGAGACCCGACAGAGGCCCGTTCAAACCGACCCACCCCATAAGGTAACGAGTCGGATCACGGGTTTGATTTTGTTACATGGCTGGGTCTCGGGTGGGGTCGGGCCAGGTTTTGACACTTGATGAACAAATATCCCTTAAACCCGAGAACCGAGCCGAACATGCCAAACCCAACCAACCCGCCCAATAGGTAACGGGCCGGGTCACGAGTTTGATTTTGTTACATTGTCGGGTTTCGGGTTTGCACGGGTCGGGTCTGGTTTTGACCCGTGCTTATGCCTAGCTATAGATATCCAAGATGGTTCAATGGATAACATTTTGATAACTTTATAAGAATTCTCAAGTTTAAATCTTGATCGGTATAATTTTAAAAACTTATCAAAGAAAAGATTGGAAAAACTCATAGATTTTATGATTAAAATGCATGCATACCCATTTTCTCCAAATAATCTGATTGGGGAAAAACTAATTGTTTATAATAACTTATGATAATTTTTATTTTAACATGTTAGGACATTACAATATTTATAATATTATTATATAAAGCATTCTCATCTTTTTTTCATTTTCATTTTCAATTTTTTCCTCAAATCGTTAGTTGATATTTTTTTTTTTTTTTAAGATGTAGACAAACCTTATCTATACCCAAATAGATAGGCTACTTCCAATTATTCTATTAATGTTTACTTAAGTCATGGACTGATTATCTTCATCCATTTCCCTACATGACAGCTAGTTTTCATAGTTAATGTAGTAAAAAAAAACTAACACCAACTCAGTTATTATGACCCAAACAATAATGCTTGTACCCATAATATGGATTGTTAAACATAGGGATGAGCATATGACCCGAAAACGTGAGACCCGACAGAGGCCCGTTCAAACCGACCCACCCCATAAGGTAACGAGTCGGATCACGGGTTTGATTTTGTTACATGGCTGGGTCTCGGGTGGGGTCGGGCCAGGTTTTGACACTTGATGAACAAATATCCCTTAAACCCGAGAACCGAGCCGAACATGCCAAACCCAACCAACCCGCCCAATAGGTAACGGGCCGGGTCACGAGTTTGATTTTGTTACATTGTCGGGTTTCGGGTTTGCACGGGTCGGGTCTGGTTTTGACCCGTGCTTATGCCTAGCTATAGATATCCAAGATGGTTCAATGGATAACATTTTGATAACTTTATAAGAATTCTCAAGTTTAAATCTTGATCGGTATAATTTTAAAAACTTATCAAAGAAAAGATTGGAAAAACTCATAGATTTTATGATTAAAATGCATGCATACCCATTTTCTCCAAATAATCTGATTGGGGAAAAACTAATTGTTTATAATAACTTATGATAATTTTTATTTTAACATGTTAGGACATTACAATATTTATAATATTATTATATAAAGCATTCTCATCTTTTTTTCATTTTCATTCTCAATTTTTTCCTCAAATCGTTAGTTGATATTCTTTTTTTTGCCGTTCAATCTTTTTAACTAATATACAATCGTCATTTGATATACCTATTAATTATATTCTTTACTTTTGTTTAGTCAAATTTCCTTCTTATCCAATTACCTTATTTAGTTATTAATTTGATTTATTATGATTTATATTTTATATTTTTTTAATTATGAAAAATAATAATTATTATTTTTAATTCATATTAACGAGTATTATGCTACCATTTTTTTACATAGTATTTACTATGAACCAAAAACGGATTTATTGTATTAACACTGAGGGCAATCACCCCAACAACCCAAAGTTTTTTAATGTAATATGTCTATTAGACTATTATCATGATTTTGTTTCATAATATCCTCAAATTTTTAAGCCAACTTTTTTTGTGCCCGACGAACCAATATTTCGCACGTTGTGTATTTGTGGCCATCTAAGTTATTATTTTATGACTATTGCTACTAGTAATTGTCAGAAGTGGAGGTTATTTAAATATGTAAATGGCTGGCGGGTTGTTGATTTTTTTTTATGGTACTTTATCTTTGGCTTTTGATTCGTTGTTATCTTTTGTAGTTTTGCGAAGTTTTTTTTTTAGTCAACGAGGTGAAATTTTTGTTGTATCTATTCAAGATTTGATATGATTTTTCAGGCATAACACGACCAGGAAAAGGTCAACCCGACCAGGGCATTAACGGCGACGTCGCCGCTAATACTCTGTTACTGACGGGGGCCCGCTAATATTCTGCCAGATTAGCCGTTACTGACATGGGGCCCCGCAGTATTAGCGGCGACGTCGCCGCTAATACTCTGTTACTGACGGGGGCCCGCTAATATTCTGTCAGATTAGCCGTTACTGACATGGGGCCCCGCAGTATTAGCGGCGACGTCGCCGTTAATACTCTGTTACTGACGGGGGACCCGCTAATATTCTGTCAGATTAGCCGTTACTGACATGGGGCCCCGCAGTATTAGCGGCGACGTCGCCGCTAATACTCTGTTACTGACGGGGGCCCGCTAATATTCTGCCAGATTAGCCGTTACTGACATGGGGCCCCGCAGTATTAGCGGCGACGTCGCCGCTAATACTCTGTTATGACGGGGGCCCGCTAATACCTTCAGGAAATCCACCAAATTTCAAATTTCACTTCTTACATTTGTAGATGTGGTTTATTGCAAGGTTTTTTTAGAGTCTTAAGTTTCATCTCAGGCATGCATAGTTTGAGCTTCGCATACTGTCCAATTAGATATCATTATGTTGTCTCGAATGCTAACTATGTTTAAAAAATATATAAAAAAATTACATACTAGAAATTTTTGTAGGATGGTTTCTTAGAACGAAAGACCGTTTTGTATCGCGCGATATGTGGGTCGATCTAATATAATCCTTGTTTTAATTTATTAAAATCGAAGTTAGATACGGACATCATGATCTATGGGGATTTTCTAATGTACAGTAATTTTTATGATATGAGTCAATGAGTCATGTATATAGATATCTTCAATGCGGGACACGTGTACATAGTTTTCGATTACCATCTATCTGGTGTATTAATTAAATTAGAAATAATCGGTTGTTTGGTTTGGTCGTACGTTAATAATAATACACATATGCTGTCGAGGAAAAAAAAAACACCCGACGTTCATGTTCTCGTTGATTCATATATATAGAGTTGCCATCCTCCGGCAAGCTCTTTTGACAACCATTTACTTTCTGGTAACTCTGTTTGTAATAATAATCTTCTTATGTGTATTTATATGTATATTTTCTTATTATTATGCTTTTGTATGCAAACATATGTATGTTTCATTTGGTTGTGGGGAATATGTTTATGTTTTCACATGTATATAGGATTAATATTAATATGAAAATGATCAAATTGGTTGGCATTATATATATTGGGTGTGATTTATTCTGTTTCAAGATTCTCATTAGCTTGTTGATTTGCATTATATTGTTACCTAACTAGCTTGGTGATCTTTTATGAAATGTGTGGATAATCCTTATTGTATTATTTGTACATCCCAATTAGGCTATTATTAACGAACCCAGAAGCAAATGTATAGCCATTAATCAACAAAGAACCATTGATGTTATGATTACCAGCAAAAATGTGAATAATTGTGTGGTGTGATTATTATTACCAACCCTGCAACCAAAATTTCAATAGATAATCATCATTTAAGATGTTCATTCCATGAAATTTTCAAAGTTTAGGTATATGAGTCCTTTACATCAACCTCAAAGGCCTAACATGTGTACAATTACACACCTTACAATCAATTCAAAGAAGTGATGTATATGTGAAGGGTCTTTTCTGTATATATATACATATTTGAATGATGTGATAAAATGTAAGAATTTTCGTTTTGAAGATTTTAAGTGTCATTTGCATTTTCAGATGGAGCTTACATGGACTAGTGACAGTACTAACCTAGATTACTGGTTGAGATGGGAGTTCTTTTTCTGTTTACTATCAGTTCTTTCCTCCGTTATTATAGCTTCTTTCTTAATACGGAAGTATGAAGGTTCAGAAAATACAGATGGGAGTTCTTTTTCTGTTTACTATCAGTTCTTTCCTCCGTTATTATAGCTTCTTTCTTAATACGGAAGTATGAAGGTTCAGAAAATACAGAAAGGGCTTTTTCTGTTTATGATGGTGAAGCATGGATGCCATGTGTGAAGGGATTAAGCCCTTTATGGTTGATGTCTTTTAGAATTATTTCATCTTGTTTACTTTTAGCCGCTTCCATTGCTGATGTCGCTAGTCACGGAACCAACTTATTTTACTATTATACTCAGTAAGCCATTTCATGTATATATTGAGTACAATTTATAACCTTCGATTTGTACACTAGGTTGTGAGTTATTTCTCTAATCGCAAGTTTTGATGTTTTTGTCATCTGGATAGGTGGACTTTGATTTTGACAACCATTTACTTTCTGGTAATTTTCTTTTTTTTCCCCTTGTTTTTATGTCTTTGTTAAGTGTTTGGTTCATTTCCTTCAACATGGATTTTATTCCCTTTTTCAGTTTGGATCTCTGCTTTCCGTTTGTGGAAGTTTCCGTAAACACAAGATATGCAATGCTTATACCAAAGGTATAGATGCAGAGGAAGGAATTTACGAGCCCCTTACCCATACAGAAACAGAGATGACATTGAATCAGCAGATGGAATGTTATTTCTCTCAAAGAGGCGCTATTTGGGGATACATATTGCAAATTGTTTTTCAAGTATTTCAATCCCTCATATAACTTTCTAATATTAATTTTCCTTTGAATTAGTTAAGAAAAACTGATTTGAACCTAAATAAAATTTTGCATAATAGTTTCTGGTGTTGCATGCTTATACCAAAGGTATAGATGCAGAGGAAGGAATTTACGAGCCCCTTACCCATACAGAAACAGAGATGACATTGAATCAGCAGATGGAATGTTATTTCTCTCAAAGAGGCGCTATTTGGGGATACATATTGCAAATTGTTTTTCAAGTATTTCAATCCCTCATATAACTTTCTAATATTAATTTTCCTTTGAATTAGTTAAGAAAAACTGATTTGAACCTAAATAAAATTTTGCATAATAGTTTCTGGTGTTGCATGCTTATAGCAAACACTTTCTATAATGATGCCGGATTTCCTTGTTTTTCGTCCACAGATGACTGCTGGGGCTGTCATGCTAACTGATGGTGTTTATTGGCTCGTAATCTTTCCATTCCTTACCATTGCAGACTATGAAATGAGTTTCGTAAGTTTCTACTCATCAGTGTGATTAGTTATTATTCGAGTTCATGTACTCATAGTTTGCGGATGACCTCTTAACATATTAAAGATTTATCTTATGCGATTTGAAGAATTTCTCGTTCTTTCTTAATCCAATTAACAGTTGTGGTACATTCTCTTAATATCATTTTGCTGCTAGGAGAAACAGCCATGAACAGCTTGGTAACTTTTCCCTTCATGGATTTGTTACAATAATGTGTTTTGGTCATTGGAACTTTGAAGTTGATATGCAACCCTTTATTCAGCGCTTCCCATGGTTCCGAATCTCGTATTTCATCTTGTTCACGGCAGTTTACGTGGTCTTTGAGTGGATTGTCCATGCCTTTGTGGAAACTTGGTATGACTGTTATTAGAAGTGGATAATTCCAACACATTTACTTGCAAAGGAGTTGATTATTAGTTTCTAACTGGTCAAACAAAAAGACTTAGCTGAAAGGGGAATGGGTCAAACAGGCCTTGTAATTTTGATACACAAAAGTTTCTTAGATTGCTTTGTTCAAAACAAGGTTTTTTTTTTTTTTTTTTTTTTTACTTTCAGAATTTAATATTTGTTTTTTTCTTTTCATAATTGGCATGTTAAAGTTGACTGGATAAGGGTTTGCAAATCAACCCATCCAACACGGGCTATTTTAAGTGAAACTAAAATTATTACCATTTTGACGTGTTACAGCGCCACCCATGTTTCCACCTTTATTTTTTTTTAACTGAAGGACTAAACCTACATATCAAACACAATGTTATGTTTAATTCTCTTCAATTCAGGTGGCCATATCCATTTCTTGATGTATCAGCGGAATTCGCCCCAGCATGGTACGTTTTCTTAAACATCTAAACATTAGTACAAGGCATCAACTAGCGGTATCAATAATGAATACCTTGGTAAAACTTTCACTAATGGATAACAAAAGAGTTAAAAAACCTTAAATTATAGTCGATCTGTTCGTTTATATTTTGAAGACTCAAGGATCCACCCTTAAATGTGTATAATCAGTGGATGAAAACTCCTCGATTCTTCCACTACTTAGGTGCCATATATAGTAATTCCCTAGAGGATCTTTAACAAAAGAGTTAAAAAACCTTAAATTATAGTCGATCTGTTCGTTTATATTTTGAAGACTCAAGGATCCACCCTTAAATGTGTATAATCAGTGGATGAAAACTCCCCGATTCTTCATATTTAGAGTGATATTTGAAGCTGAAAAATGTTAGAGGAACTTTAGAGTGGGTTTTGAAGTCGAAAAATGTTAAGCATGATCTAAAGGAGTAAAAACTCAATGCATACAAACTCATATATCATTAAGTTCAAAAGAAGTAATCATTATTGGAATGACATAGGATTTTATATTTAGAGTGATATTTGAAGCTGAAAAATGTTAGAGGAACTTTAGAGTGGGTTTTGAAGTCGAAAAATGTTAAGCATGATCTAAAGGAGTAAAAACTCAATGCATACAAACTCATATATCATTAAGTTCAAAAGAAGTAATCATTATTGGAATGACATAGGAAAAAGGTATTGATGTTGTATCCAGGTGTTTAGGCAATTTTGATACATCTATTGGATGTAGTAATTAGGCTACTTATTACTATATCTTGAGAATTTAATTTTCAGTACATATAAAAAAAGGATGTTGTAGCTTGTTTTAATAATAGTTGCTTTCAAAGTAATGTTTCAATGTTCAATAAACTAATTTTCAGTGTCCTTCAAGTTTAAACCATCTAAGCAAGTGGAGTTGGGCTGATTTGCTTGATTTGTTCCCTAAGTTAACATTGACTGTTATTTTACCTCGGTAAAATGTTACACAGGTACTGGCTGGTTGCAGCATTGCATCTTCCATGCTATGCTATGTTTGTGTATTTGGTGAAAGCAAAGTACTTGGTGCTGTCCCGGTGGTTTCCCGAGTCGTATCAAAGTTTAAGATGACATCTTTTGTTCAAAGCTGCAAAGTGTATGTCTTTTAGCAGTTCCGGAGTGGGGAGCTGCAGCATAGATTATGGCGATTTTAGGAACACAATGCTAACAACAGGAAAAAAGTGGAGCTGATGCATGCATCCTACATTCATATATACCCTTTATTCTTTTGAAACTAGAGAAGAGTATATTTACTTGTGTTAATTTAGATTAAATTTTGTTATAACTGTAGCTAGATTTGGATTTTCAAATTGTTCTGAAATAGATGTCAAGAATTATACAAAACCCCGTCTTTGTATTATTTCATTAACGTTGCTTAAATACCAATTACAATACAATACGGGATATGTCTTGAATATGCTAAACAGGGATCCAATTTGCCGTTAAAAAAAATACATAAATTTTTATACCGGTTTGCGGGTGTACACACATGTTAACTACAACTCACTTCCCCGTTGCACTCTCCAAAATGAGTGTTCGTAGAAGTTTCAACCCAACAAACATAGACATATTCAAAATAATTTTTTTGAATGGTTGGGCCGAGTAACAAAGAAAAGAAGAGTAGCCCATTTAGTTCTTTTGTTGGGCCGTGAATCACGAATAACCAGGCTGCCAGCATTTTAATTTTTTGAGACGAGACGAAAGGTCAGTATAAGAATATAGCATTATAGCTAAACATTTCCAATTGCAATTTGATTTGATCTCTCCTTTGTCATTTGTTTTGTAGGGGGCTCACTTTTTTTTTATTTTTTATTTTATAATGATTGTTTTAAATTGAATAGTAAACCAAATTATACATGGGTATATATTCAATTCATTGCACTTGGTGCAGCGAAATCCCAGAAACTCTGCCAAGATAACATTTGAGTTTAATCAAATAGCATTGTTTTACATGCTTCTTCAATTCACTGCCAAATTCTATACCACTTGCTTTTCTCCTAATGAATACTACTAGCCCCTATAATCAGTAAATTAATGATGTTCTAAATCTTTAGTGACTCAAATTACGAAATCAATGTGATTGTTACGAGTATTATGCACACTAATTAATTGATTCAACAAATAAAAGACATAAAAATGGATCAACTTGATGTGGAAAGCAAAAAACCGTACAATAACATGATACTCGTATTTAGCAATAGGTCATTCAAGTATAGTTGGAAATATACGTTGTGTATTTAATTTGATCGCCATTAATTTTCTTTCAACAAATTAAGGAGTAGACAATACGAAATTAGATACTTCACCATATGATTTCAAAATTTTGCGTCATGCCATGGCACGCTTCACAAGAAGTTATAAGAGTATGTATCCCTATTATGTAGTGCAAGTTGGAAGGAATTAATTGGGTCTACAACATTTGTACGTGTCTTTTATTGAATGAATATACCCACACCAGAAAATATTTTCTGTTATTATTTGTCCTAAATTCCCAACTTCCACATACAATTCGGTCCACTTTCCTAATATACACTCCTTACCTTCCCCGCTTACCTCGTATTCAATACATCAACATCGAACAACACCCAATTTGCACGAGATACGAGGAAAATGAGATATAGACTAATATCAACGATACACATTTTTAATACATTTATCTGTATTAGACATGTTTAACGCTCAAACGAGAACAAAAGATACCAATAACACAAAGTGCATTAGCTCACGCCGTGTGAATCTGTATACAATCATGTCTATTAGCATGTACGTGAAGGATCAAGTGGCCGGAAGGGTGGAAAAGTGAATGGTTCAAAGTGTTTTATATGTAAACAACTCAAATAACATACGTTCTGAAAATGTTAACTTTTCATTGAAATTTCCACATATACTTGCAATATTTTGCATATGAATGCACATGTTCTTGGTGAGCTAACACACAATTTGGTGGTTCACGATTCTAGTGTTTCTCGCGTGTTTATTTTCCTGTTAAACTTACTAATTTTGTCATTCGAAAATGTGAAAGAAAATAGAATGTAGATTGGACGCGACATTAATATATGTTGAGAGTTTTAAACAAGGAAAAAAAATAAGTAGTTGGTGTTTTTACATGTTAGATTGCGTTCGGATTTTTTGGACTTACCCAAAAGTTTGGAATTCAAGGTAACCATCTATTTCTTGATGACTTAATAAACAATTATGCGTGTTTGTCTCAACTTTGCTCATCCAAAACACAATCATGTGTCATTCCATATATAGACCAAGATAGCTAGACGGGAATTCCAATATAATATTTTATGTTAGTGAGGAGTAAACTACACCATCACATGATATAAACTTTTTCTTTTCTAAGTTCGCTTAGTAGTATTCTCATTTTAATTTTTTGAGACGAGACGAAAGGTCAGTATAAGAATATAGCATTATAGCTAAACATTTCCAATTGCAATTTGATTTGATCTCTCCTTTGTCATTTGTTTTGTAGGGGGCTCACTTTTTTTTTATTTTTTATTTTATAATGATTGTTTTAAATTGAATAGTAAACCAAATTATACATGGGTATATATTCAATTCATTGCACTTGGTGCAGCGAAATCCCTGAAACTCTGCCAAGATAACATTTGAGTTTAATCAAATAGCATTGTTTTACATGCTTCTTCAATTCACTGCCAAATTCTATACCACTTGCTTTTCTCCTAATGAATACTACTAGCCCCTATAATCAGTAAATTAATGATGTTCTAAATCTTTAGTGACTCAAATTACGAAATCAATGTGATTGTTACGAGTATTATGCACACTAATTAATTGATTCAACAAATAAAAGACATAAAAATGGATCAACTTGATGTGGAAAGCAAAAAACCGTACAATAACATGATACTCGTATTTAGCAATAGGTCATTCAAGTATAGTTGGAAATATACGTTGTGTATTTAATTTGATCACCATTATTTTCTTTCAACAAATTAAGGAGTAGACAATACGAAATTAGATACTTCACCATATGATTTCAAAATTTTGCGTCATGCCATGGCACGCTTCACAAGAAGTTATAAGAGTATGTATCCCTATTATGTAGTGCAAGTTGGAAGGAATTAATTGGGTCTACAACATTTGTACGTGTCTTTTATTGAATGAATATACCCACACCAGAAAATATTTTCTGTTATTATTTGTCCTAAATTCCCAACTTCCACATACAATTCGGTCCACTTTCCTAATATACACTCCTTACCTTCCCCGCTTACCTCGTATTCAATACATCAACATCGAACAACACCCAATTTGCACGAGATACGAGGAAAATGAGATATAGACTAATATCAACGATACACATTTTTAATACATTTATCTGTATTAGACATGTTTAACGCTCAAACGAGAACAAAAGATACCAATAACACAAAGTGCATTAGCTCACGCCGTGTGAATCTGTATACAATCATGTCTATTAGCATGTACGTGAAGGATCAAGTGGCCGGAAGGGTGGAAAAGTGAATGGTTCAAAGTGTTTTATATGTAAACAACTCAAATAACATACGTTCTGAAAATGTTAACTTTTCATTGAAATTTCCACATATACTTGCAATATTTTGCATATGAATGCACATGTTCTTGGTGAGCTAACACACAATTTGGTGGTTCACGATTCTAGCGTTTCTTACGTTTATGTTCCAGTTAAACTTACTAGTCTTGTCATCCGAAAATGTGAAAGATAATAGAATCTAGATTGGACGCGACATTAATATATGTTGAGAGTTTTAAACAAGGAAAAAATAAGTAGTTGGTGTTTTTACATGTTAGATTGCGTTCGGATTTTTGGACTTACCAAAAAGTTTGGAATTCAAGGTAACCATCTATTTCTTGATGACTTAATAAACAATTATGCGTGTTTGTCTCAACTTTGCTCATCCAAAACACAATCATGTGTCATTCCATATATAGACCAAGATAGCTAGACGGGAATTCCAATATAATATTTTATGTTAGTGAGGAGTAAACTACACCATCACATGATATAAACTTTTTCTTTTCAAGTTCGCTTAGTAGTACCCCTTCGTTTCATTTTAATTGTCCTATTTTGACTGGTCAAGTCTTTTTCTTATGACTTTGACCGTAAATATTATTGTTTGTGTTATATATTAGTTGATAAAAGTTATATCAATGAAAAGTACATTCAAAACTCAATCAATTCATATATGTTATATCAAGTGTTATATAACACAAACAAAAATATTTACAGTCAAAATTGAAAGAAAAAGACTCAAAAAGTCAAACTAGGACACTTAATATGGGACGGAGGGAGTAATAATTTTATATATATATATAAATGACAAATTATTCTACTCATATTTTTAAACTTTATGCTTATGCATTGTAACGGTTTATTAATAGACAAGTTTGGGTATTAGCATAGGTGACCTATGTTAAGTTGTTAACTGTTTGATCAAGTAGTCGTAATAAGTAAGATCTCGGGGTTGTAATATAAATTTTTATAAAAGAAACAATTTATCAGCCATACGTTAGTTACCTCAATGAAACAAACTAGCTTCATTTTAGCAAAAAGACAAGTAATTGTTGAAATTAAGGTTGTAGGTTGTATTTGATGGTAGTGTTATCTGACTATGTACAAGTCACAACTTAACACACATCCCGTCTTATTTCATAGTTTTGGACGTCCTTGGATGGATTGAATTGGTAAACATCAAGTCCAATTTGGGTTCTTAGATTTACGGGGTTCGAAGTTTACAAGAGTACTCGCATTTTGATACCACTAGCTAGCTACTAACTCACCACTAATCTTTGTCAGCGTTACATCAATGTCACATTATTCCACTACAAATAATATTACAATTATCCACACTTTTAATTAGCGTAAACAAAATTTTAATTTGTTCACGCTTTTATGTGTGTAAAATTATGTGAAACTAAAAGTGTGTAAAAATTTATTCACACTAAAAATTATAGTATTTTAAAAGTTAACACTTTTTACTATTGACTTTCATATCTAATTTGTTGTGTGACAAATTAAATATGAAAGTTTACACTAAAAAGTGTGAACTTTTAGAATACCACAATTTTTAGTGTGGCTAGATTTCTACACATTTTTAGTTCAACATAATTTTACAGACATAAAAGTGTGACATTTTTTAATTTGTTCACGCTAACTAAAAGTATGGATAATTGTAGTGTTCTCTTGGCATTAATCTAGTACTAACCCCTTACAAGATACTCAACACATTACTAACTCACCATTAATCTAAAACCCACGTACTTATTTTTTATTTTTCTATTATATTATTACTCGCGATACATTGATACAAAACTTATATCATTTAAATTTTTTGAACTAATTTAGTTATGTCATTATAATCATGCAAAACGATAAACAAACAGAAATACATTATAAGACATATATAGTACAATACTACAATATCATAAATGGGAATAAACATTCAATTATGTTTCGACAATGATTTTTTACATTGGGGATGAAAACTTTTTTTTTAACGTGATAAGTACATTTAATCTAGATTTAGCTAGGTACGCAAAATACTTTAAACTAGTAGAAAAATGCTCAAGTAGTAAACTGGAAAACTTCAGCACGGATGAACATCACGTTACTCTCAGCTCACATTCCCATCCTAATGTGATCCCTATAAAAGAAAAAAAAAACAAATATTATACCCCTAATTAAATAATCGAATCTACATTTATATAAGAAAAAAAATTAAATTAGAAAAAGAAAATTAAATAGAAGTCGACTGAACTCAATTTTTCCACGTCCTCTATTTCCCACTAATTTGCAAATTCGCAACAGTTTGATGACGTGGATTTTTGTATTAGTTAAAGTGAATCAATTAAAAGAAAAAAACCTTGGTACTACTCATGTACAATATAATGCGAATGATTTTTTCCTGCAAGTGGTATTTAATTTTGGTCATTTCTACATTTCCGGATTGAAAAAACAAGATGGCCGTAGATGAGTAAAAACAATTATATCAACTTATTCGCGTAATACGCCGGTGTTCGTAGCGGCGACGATGTGGTGGGGGACGACTGTTGGCGGTAGAGGCGGCATTGAGTGGTGTAGATAATTGATTTAAAGGGTTAATGAAGATATTTTAAATAAAAAATGACTGATAGTATAATATAATCATTAAGAGTATTTTAATTTAGACATATTATACCATGTAACTTTCAATATATGGGCTATTCTTTTCTTTTTATAATAAACTCAGTATAAATAGTGTGTCGAATTTTAATTAGTTGCGTTTGTGTGTTGGTAAACTTGGTAATAACACCTTACACTACAAAATTTGATTAGATGTATTTTGGTGTTTAATGCAATGAAAGTTACTTCTTCGTTGTCGACATTTTGCTTAGATGATGTTTACTTAAAATTTTGGCGTATACTCCGTACGTAATATTTATTTTTCTTTCAAAACACCTATATGGCTATATATACGTGTATCTCCATGCTTATATTTTGATCGGTCATCCACCTCCAAGAATGGAACCTCGAAAGTTCACAATTGCAGTCGATTCCGATCACAAAGCCACCGAATTCCGGTTATTTTCCCTCTCCTCGCCTCATATGCGCGCTTTCCACCTCGCATGGCTCTCTCTTTTCTCTTGCTTCTTCTCAACTTTCGCCATCCCTCCTTTACTTCCCATCATCCGTGAAGACCTTCATCTTTCCCCTTACGATGTTGGAACCGCTGGAATAGCTGCTTTCGCGGGGTCCATCGTCTCCCGTCTCGCTATGGGGCCCGCATGTGACATCTTTGGCCCACGACTTGCTTCAGCCACCTTGTCTCTTGTCACCGCTCCCATCCTTCTCTCTGCCGCTTTCGTTTCCTCTCCATTATCATTCATCTTTCTTCGTTTCTTTGTTGGATTCTCACTTGCTAACTTTGTAGCTAACCAATTCTGGATGAGCTCCATGTTTTCTGGCTGCACCGTTGGACTAGCCAACGGTGTAGCTGCTGGGTGGGCCAATGTTGGTTCTGGCCTCACTCAGCTAGTAATGCCCATTATCTTTTCTATATTAAACACTTGTTTTAAATTAACACAGTCCGCCAGCTGGCGGGCTGCCTTTGTAGTTCCCGCCCTTTTTCAAGCAATAATGGCTCTTATGGTCTTGGCCTATGGTCAGGACCTGCCTGATGGCAGCTATAGAAAACGTGAAAAAGATTCCAAAGATGGCGGGATAAAAGTGTTTCTCAATGGGATAACAAACTATAGAGGATGGGTTTTGGGCTTAACATACGGATATTGCTTCGGAGTGGAGCTTACAATGGACAATATAATCGCGGAGTATTTTTACGACAGATTTGGAGTGAACTTGGGGACGGCTGGGGTTATAGCAGCTAGTTTTGGGTTTACAAATTGGGTATCGCGTCCGAGCGGTGGTGTAGTTTCGGACAAGTTAGGAAAGAGGTTCGGGGTGAAAGGGAGGTTGTGGGGTTTGTGGGTGGTGCAAACGGTGGCCGGTTTGCTGTGTATATGGTTGGGTCGAGTTAACACGATGTGGGGTTCAATTGCAGTGATGTGTGCATTTTCGTTTTTTGTTCAAGCTGCTTCTGGCCTTACGTTTGGAGTCGTTCCATTTGTTTCCAAAAGGTATGTACCCATTTTTTACGCAAAACATTATTCATTTTAATTAGTATCCAAATTAGTGCTTGTATATATATAAATATCACATCGAAATTAGAAAATTTCGTCCAATTTTGAATTTTCAGAGTCTAATTTACCAACTTTGACCGTAAATATACTTGTTTGAGTATATATAATATTTGATGAAGTTTTATGAATTGATTGTGTTTTAGATATTTGTTTCATTAATATAACTTTCATCAAATATTATATAACACAAATAAATATATTTATGGTCAAAGATGATAAAGTTAGACCCTGAAAATTCAAAACTAGACAACGTTAATAAGACAACTATATTGTTAGGTTTGTTAGTACTCGTATATGTTAGTGAGCGCGCTATATATACTTGTCATCTTATTGGCCAAAATTAATTTTTACGTCTTTATGTCATACAAAACGGTTAGAATATACTCGTACTATCTAACATGGCTATATAATGTACTCCGTATTTAGTAGAAAAAGAACGAAAAAAATATATAACTCAAAAGTAGTATATGTACTACGTAGTGACAAATTTTATATGCCTCATTTTAAACTTTAAAAGCTTGTCTTAAACGAGCATAATATTGACCAACAATAGACAAAATATCACAAATTCATCCACGAAATTTTTATAAATCAACAAGAAGAATTATAGCTAAAGTTCGATCAACATATCTAGTCTATCTATTTATATTTAAAGTTTAAAACATAATAATAATCACCATTTACCACTCATGGCCGCCTCTACCATACATGTGGATTAGGCGGTCGTTTAAAATCTCTACATATTAAAGACCTTCAATTTTTAAAAGCTTTCGGGCTTGTGTATTTTTAGTTTTGGACTTACTTTTACGTCTTCTTAATTAGGAATTGAGTTACAAGAATTGAGAGTTTAGAAGAAGACCCTCCAAAATTGGTTCCCTTAATGTTACCAAAAAGTTTAAGTCAACCTTCTCAATTATTATTATGCCTACATACATATTGTTATATATATTTGAGTCTGAATATTCATTCATGTCGATCGATTGTCGACTTAAAAGTCATGAAAAGTATTAATTACACAAGTGGCACGTACGCTTCGATCGTCCGGTTGAACTAAAACCACTCATATTACAAGAACGTCAACTTTTAACACATTTATATGGGCCTTCTAAAACCACTCATATTACAAGAACGTCAACTTTTAACACATATATATGTGCCTTCTAAAACCACTCATATTACAAGAACGTCAACTTCTCCCATGTTACATTCTATTGTGAATTTTGAATCTTGCTTATACTTTTAGCTTAAGAAATTGTACTTTTATACCTTACATAAGAAAACACCAAAATTTAAAAATTAAAGTATATTTTAGTAAGAGTACTAAAGAATGTTAAATACCAATATAAACTTAAAATGGATACTGAAATATCCTCTTAATTAATTGATCTTCTAAATAACTTTTCAAACTTATGACATTTAGCAAAATTAAGGGATGAGATTGAAAAATAGAGTTAGTGAAATTTACATATTATATTCATATGGCTTTAGAAGCGTTTTTAATAGCAGTTTTTAAAAATCTATCATACAATAAAAAACAAAAACCTACCAAAATTTAGAGAGAAAAAGATGAAATGATCCCAAAAAACACAAATTACCATTTGGTCGAACAATCTTCATACTAGTCCTTACAACATTTTTAAAACGTAACTAATGCATCAGTAGTCTTGGCCAGTATTTAACAAAATAAAAAAAAAAACAAAGTCTTCGTTTGTTTTCTAACAATGAGTGACCTCATAATGAGCCAATAACGAGTCAACCATAATGAGGTTGGCTCGTTATAAGAACCATAATGAGCAAACGATGATCCGATAATGAGAGAATTGGAACATCTACTGTTGGAACATCCCAACCCAACACCTTATCACACTAAAAATACTTCGACAACATTACCACCTTCTCATCACACTAATACACTATTTTTTTTTTTAAAATATAACTATGAAAGTGTTTGAAATGTTATCTGAAAATATTAGTTGAAATACTGATAATGCTTCAAGATACATCACATATACTATATAAATATAAGTAAATATTAGGTTTACAAGTTGAGTTAGGGTTTAACCAGCATGCGACACGTGTTAGGGTTCTGGCCGAACCCGGTTTTTGCAATACCGGGTTCAGGCTTCTTGTACGACCTACTGTGCTAGTCAAGATGCTCTGAATGTTCACTGTTGGTGTCACATCACGTCTGAAACCGGTATTTGAAATACCGGCTTCAAAACACTTTTTGCGAACCCGGTAATGGAAAAACCGGGTTCGAGCCTAATATTTGAAACCGGTATTTCAAATACCGGTTTACCCGGTTGTACAATTTTTTTTTCCCGAAAACTTGTTTGACAAAACACCCTTGAAAAACGACCGTTTCAAAAAAAAATTCCATAATGAGCCAATAACGAGTCAACCATAATGAGGTTGGCTCGTTATAAGAACCATAATGAGCAAACGATGATCCGATAATGAGAGAATTGGAACATCTGTTGGAACATCCCAACCCAACACCTTATCACACTAAAAATACTTCGACAACATTACCACCTTCTCATCACACTAATACACTATTTCTTTTTGTTAACCCAACTCATCACCGCTGATGGTTCCACCTATTTTATCTATGTAACTTTGTATTTTATATTGTATGTATCTAGTTTTATTAAAATTGTTATTATATGTTTTTCTTTTCTTTCTAATTATATATGAGATTTAACATTAAATCATGAATGTGTATTTGTTATCATGCAGATCAATGGGAGTGATATCAGGAATGACAGGGAGTGGAGGGACAGTTGGGGCAGTGGTGACACAATTGCTATTGTTTTCAGGCTCCAATAATATCTCTACACAAACTGGGATTTCACTTATGGGTGTTATGATGATACTATCTACTCTTTCACTTACCACCATTTACTTCCCTCAATGGGGTGGCATGTTTTGTAGCCCTGCTTCCTTAGATGACCAAGATTACCAACTCCTTGCTTAGAGGGTGTAGTCAATATTGTCACACCCCGTTGTAGCGGAAAATACAGGGTTAACAAGTAATTGCGTACTAATCAGAAGGTAAATAGAGATTACATCCATTAATCCAAATACAAGTTTATTACAAGTATAATCGTTCGGAAGTGGACCCCAATACACGGATACAAACTATCCTCAATTGGAAATGGGCCCACTAAATACAAATATAACATATGGACAGCTAAGTACAATTAGGACTAATAAAGCTATAGTCCTCAGAGGTCTGACGCTAATTGCACGTCCAATGTTCAAAAGATGGCTTCAAAATGCCATATACGCTTCCAAATACTTACTGTTGGTTCCCTGAAAAGCATGAAATTTGAGAGGATCAACTATCGAAATAGTTGGTGAGTTTACAGTATGTTTGACCAAATGTTTATTCGTCATTGATACAACACAATGACATATAGTTATAAAAGACCAAACAGTCAGTATATCTAAATCTGACAACACTTTATATCACAATTTATAATAAGATAGTCAGTATATCTAAATCTGAACTCATCTTATATCACGTCAATCAGTATATCTAGATCTGATGACAGCATATGCCTCGCACAGGATTTCCCTTCAACAATGGGGTGCGGACCATAACCTCGCACAGGATTTCCCTTCAACAATGGGGTGCGGACCATAACCTCGCACAGGATTTCCCTTCAACAATGGGGTGCGGACCATAACCTCGCACAGGATTTCCCTTCAACAATGGGGTGCGGACCATAACCTCGCACAGGATTTCCCTTCAACAATGGGGTGCGGACCACAAATATGTCTATACTCGCACAGGATTTCCCTTCGAAAATGGGGTGCGGACCACAACCAAGACAGTCGAGATATCTAGATCCGACAATACAACTAATAGGGGAAACATTTTCGTTTGTCAAACACAAGAAACCATTTAATCAGCCATCACACGGCAATTCAACGTTATTTCATTCAACATTTAATAAATGACACGTATACACATTTTCGACAGCCCAACATGGCAAATTTTAGTCAAATGATTTAAGCATCCATATCACATGGCATACACAAAAACAATCATTTATTTAATAAATAGTGTATACAACAGTACATGCTTTTCAGGCCCAAAGTAAAAGGAAAAAGGGCGCCATAAACTCACCTTAGCGATAACAGAGCTAAAAGGTGCAAAGAAGCTCGAGAAGATTCAACAACCAGTTCTCCACGTTATCCAAAACCTATGATATCATTACCAATAATGAGGATCAAATCTCTTGACGACGAGTATCCTACGTACAACTACTTAGCTATAGACCCTAGAATGCCATAACCGAGAATGTGACTTAACTTCCATTTTACTTAACTTTAGTTGGTAATATCAATGACATCGTCATTATAAGGTAGTCTAAAGTACCATTCGATATTCACCAAGTTCAAACGTTCAAGTTATCGAAAACTGAAAATGTCAAACAGTCACAAAACTCGCGGCGCGACCTGGAGGGTTCGCGGCGCGAGTCAAATCAAGTGCAGGTTTCTGTTCGAAATTCGTTACACCTCGCGGCGCGACCTGGAGGTTTCGCGGCGCGAGTCAAATCAAGTGCAGGTTTCTGTTCGAAATTCGTTACACCTCGCGGCGCGACCTTGCTATATTCCTCGCGGCGCGACCTGGAGGTTTCGCGGCGCGAGTCAAATCAAGTGCAGGTTTCTGTTCGAAATTCGTTACACCTCGCGGCGCGACCTGGAAGGCTCGCGGCGCGAGTTCCAAATCAAGTGCAGGTTTCTGTTCGAAATTCGTTACACCTCGCGGCGCGACCTGGAGGTTTCGCGGCGCGAGTCAAATCAAGTGCAGGTTTCTGTTCGAAATTCGTTACACCTCGCGGCGCGACCTGGAAGGTTTCGCGGCGCGAGTCAAATCAAGTGCAGGTTTCTGTTCGAAATTCGTTACACCTCGCGGCGCGACCTGGAAGGCTCGCGGCGCGAGTTCCACCTGACCAGGTGAAAAACCTGGTTTATGACCATTTTTAGCAAACCATGTCGACTCCAAATCGATTCCTTTCATTTTTAATAAGTGTTAACCTGTTCAAAAGACTTTGAACTTACCATTTCATCAAACATTTCGTAACTTCAATCATTTTGACCAAAAACTAAATTCTAAGTCAAAATTTCCTTTAATTACCAAAACCCTAATTTCATACTACTTTCATAGGCTTCTATTTTGAATTATATAACTGAAATAAACCCTTTAATGAATTTAAATAAACTCAAAAGATTGAATAAAAGTTAACTTACCAAAATGGTGTTCTTGAAGAATTTGATGAAGATGATGAAGATTATGATGATGTTAAAGCTTGATTATCCACTAAAATGATAAACCCCTTTAAATTTCTCTTAAGATTTCTTCTTGCAAATTGATTCAGAGCATAAAAGATATTTGTGTGTGTGTTCTGTGTGTGTGTGTGGGTGTGTTTTGTCAGGAGGTTTTAAGAAAAGGGTGATGGGGGGGTTTGTTGTTTCCCTCCCAGCCTTTCGAACCAAATTTAAGCCCATGTGGCTTCTTTTAGAAAATTTTAATACCCTTAATTTGGTAAAAGGCTTACAACTAAATACCGTTGGATCTAAAAGTCAAAATGTAAAGTAAAGGTATTTTCCCTCGTCTCATTTTAGTCGAGACAAATAAATAAAATTAAATAAACTAAACTTTTAGAAATATTTCGTTTAGACAGTCAATTTACCGGGTTCAATTATAACATTTAATTCTTTATTTAACATTATTTTCAGACTCGGCATTCGTCTAAATAGCTAATAGTCTACGTCATCAGGATACGTCTAATTGAACTATATCAAATGTTCAATTAGCTAATAATTTCCACGTCATAATCTCTAAATTAGACGAAATTATAAAAATGATCGAGATTAGGACTAACCCGTTGTTAATAAATTACGAGTTGTCACAGCATCCCCGACTTCTAAGGATTTCGTCCCGAAATCAAGTCTTGCTTAGTAAAAAGATGAGGATACTTATTCCTCATATAATCCTCACGTTCCCAAGTCGAGTCTGGTCCGTGCTTTGAGTTCCAACGAACTTTGACCAACTTGATACGACTTCGTCTAAGCTGTTTGAGCTGTTGGTCTAAAATTTCAACAGGCTCCTCTACAAATTGGAGAGAGTCATTTACTTGCAACTCTTCCACAGGTACAACCAATGTTTCATCAGTTAAACATTTCTTTAGATTCGATATATGAAATGTGGGATGAACATGCTCAAGCTCCTGGGGTAAATCGAGCTTATAAGCCACGGAACCAATCCTTCGAACAATTTCGAATGGTCCGATATAACGAGGACTAAGTTTCCCTCTCACGCCAAAGCGTGCAGTGCCCTTCCAAGGTGACACTTTCAACATAACTTTATCACCCACTTGAAACTCAAGGGGTTTCCTTCTACAATCTGCATAGCTCTTCTGGCGATCCTGAGCCGCCTTCAGCCGTGCCCTAATTTCAACAATCTGGTCAGTAGTCTTCTGAACCAACCCATACTTGTACAAACGACGCTCACCAGCATCTAGCCAACAAACAGGCGATCTACATTTTCGTCCGTACAAAGCCTCAAAAGGCGCACATTTAATGCTTGCGTGATAGCTGTTATTATATGAAAACTCAGCTAACGGCAAAAAGGTATCCCAACTACCTTTGAAATCGATAACACATGCCCGAAGCATGTCCTCTAACGTCTGAATGGTACGTTCACTTTGCCCGTCCGTCTGTGGATGGTAAGCCGTACTCAAATTCAACTGAGTGCCTAAGGCGTCTTGAAAATATCTCCAAGATTGTGAAGTAAAACGACCATCACGATCCGAGATAATAGACACAGGAACGCCATGAAGTGACACGATCTTCTCAATATATAATTGAGACAATTTCTTTATTTTCCAATTCTCCCGTATGGGAAGGAAGTGTGCAGACTTCGTCAATCGGTCAACAATGACCCAAATAGTATCGTAACCTTTCAAGGTTCGAGGCAACTTTGTAATGAAGTCCATAGTAATCTGTTCCCATTTCCAATCAGGAATCTGGGGTTGTTGGAGCAGTCCAGAAGGCTTCTGGTGCTCTGCCTTAACCATTGAACAATTTAAACACTTTGAAACATACGTGGCGATATCTCTTTCATACCAGGCCACCAATAAAAATCCTTTAATCCATGGTACATTTTGTCAGCACCAGGATGGATTGAGTACTTAGATCGATGACTCTCGTTCATTAAGAGTTCTCTAAGTCCATTAAACTTGGGAATCCACACTCTGCCCTTGACATGTCGGATCCCATCACCATCCAATTCAAATAACCGTTCGGCATTCCACAATGCTTCCTCCTCAATACGCCCTGGTTGTAAGGCCTCATTCTGATCATCCAACACTCTATCCCTTAAGGATGAGCCAAGGTAAGAACTTGCTCTTGTTATGACAGATAGTGAAATTCTATCTTTTCGACTTAACGCGTCAGCAACGACATTTGCTTTACCGGGATGATACTTGAGTTCACAATCATAATCACTGAGTAATTCTACCCATCTTCTTTGTCGCATATTCAGCATTTTCTGATCGAAGATATGCTGAAGGCTTTTGTGATCTGTGAATACCGTACACTTTGTACCATACAAATAGTGCCTCCAAATCTTTAAGGCAAAAACAACCGCTCCGAGTTCAAGATCGTGGGTTGTGTAATTCTTTTCGTGGATCTTGAGCTGTCTAGAGGCGTAAGCAATGACCTTACCTTCCTGCATAAGCACACATCCCATGCCTTGATGTGATGCGTCACAGTATACCACGAAATTTTCAATGCCATTTGGTAATGCTAGAATAGGAGCATTACAGAGCTTGTCTTTCAACGTTTGAAATGCTTCTTCCTGGGCATCCTGCCAAATAAATTCCTTGGCCTTTTGAGTTAACAACGTCAACGGTTGAGCAACTTTTGAGAAGTTCTCAATAAATCTCCGGTAATATCCAGCCAGCCCAAGAAATTGACGGATTTCTGTCGGAGTCTTAGGGGCTTCCCACTTCTTTATCGCCTCGACCTTAGATGGGTCTACGTGGATCCCATCCCTGTTCACTACATGACCCAAGAAGTGTACTTCCCTAATCCAGAATTCACATTTTGAGAATTTCGCGTACAACTTCTGATCCTTGAGCAGTTGCAGAATTGTTCTCAGATGACCTTCATGTTCATCTTTATTCCTTGAGTATATCAGTATGTCGTCAATAAATACAATGACAAACTTGTCAAGATGCGGTCGACATACTCGATTCATTAGGTCCATAAACACAGCAGGTGCATTGGTTAAGCCAAATGGCATAACCAAAAACTCATAATGCCCATATCGAGTTCTGAAAGCTGTTTTAGGAATGTCCGTCTCTCTGACTCTGAGTTGATGATACCCAGATCTGAGATCAATCTTGGAAAAGTGTGATGCACCTTCCAATTGGTCAAACAAGTCGTCAATACGAGGCAAAGGGTACCTGTTCTTGACAGTCAACTTGTTCAATTCTCTGTAATCAATACACATCCGCATAGAGCCGTCTTTCTTCTTCACAAATAGGATTGGAGCTCCCCAAGGTGATGAACTTGGACGAATTAGTCCTTTAGCTAACAACTCTTGAAGTTGTTCGGACAATTCTTGCATTTCTGATGGCGCAAGACGATAGGGTGCCTTGGCCACGGGTGCAGCTCCAGGAATCAAATCTATTCCAAACTCTACTGGTCTGTGAGGTGGAAGTCCCGTCAAATCTTCAGGAAATACTTCTGGAAAATCCCTAACTACTGGAATATCTTTCATTTCTTTAACCTCTGGTTTCCTTTCTACTACAAATGCTAAGAAGGCAGGGTGTTCTTTTTGTAAATATTTATTGGCCTTTATTGCCGATACTAAGATTAATTTCTTTCCTGCCTTGTCTCCTTGTACTTCTAGGGTTTCGTTATTCTGCAGAGGTATTCTAACAATCTTCTCATAACAACTTATATTAGCTCTAACCTTTGACAACCAGTCCATACCAATAATCACATCAAAACTACTTAATTCTATGGGGATTAGGTCAATTTTAAAAGTTTTACCGGCTAATACCAAACTACAATCTACTAAATGATCTCTAGCAATATACTTTTGACCGTTTGCATATTCGACAACATAAGTGTCTTTCATGGGGGTAGCTACTATACCAAAACGAGACTTAAATTCTAAGGATATGAAACTTTTATCAGCACCGGAGTCGAATAATATAAAAACATAATGATCATTGATTATGAATGTACCTATCACAACATTGGGATCATGTCGCGCATCAGCAGCATCCAAAGCAAAAACTCGACCTCTGCCTTGTCCTCGTTGATTCCTAGCTTGATTGTTCCCCGCATTGTTCCTTACTGGAACTATAGCATTGTTGTTCGGGTTCAGATTAAGTCTTGGACATGCAGGTCGCAGATGGGTTTCGCTCCCACACTCGTAGCACTGATTTGGTACCTTTTCCCTACAGAATTTTGCCTGATGTCCTATCTTCTTACAACGGTAGCAAGCGGGACAATTCCCCATGTGACGAGTGCCACATCTGTTACATCTTGTGTCTGCGCCGGGGTACCTCTTGATATCTTGTGGGACCACTGCAAAGTTTCTGGCAGCTTTAAACCTCTTGCCATTCCCACCGTTTCCAAATCCACTACCGGAGGCCTGATCATTCCTCCTCTTGACCACTTCAGTTCCAACAGAAGAACCAGTGGTTCTTTTCAAGTCTATCACCATCCGATTGGTTGCACTAACTGCCGCCTGTAAAGTCATGGGGTTAAAAGCGGCTACCAGCCTTCGGATATCTGGTGACAATCCATAACAGTATCTTTCAACTAACTTCTCCTCCGTATCCACCATACGAGGAACTAGCCTTGTCAGCTCATGAAAACGAGTAGTGTATTTCTCGTTATCCAATCCAACCATAGCATGATTCCAAAATTCGTTTTCCATCCTCTGTACTTCCTCCCTAGGACAGTACTTCTCCATTAGCATCCTTTTAAAGTTCATCCAAGGTATGCTATATGCCGGCTCTCGGCCACGAGTCCTAATCTGTTCGTTCCACCATGACAGTGCGTGCTTTTGAAATTGAGCGGAAGCATATTCCACTTTGTGCTCTTCGGCACAACGGCTGATATGGAGCACTGCCTCAATGCTTTCCAGCCAGTTGATTAGACCTACCGGACCCTCGGTACCATTAAATTCCTTTGGTTTACAATAAGTGAAGGTCTTGTAGTCAGCCCCGTGCAGATGAACTCTAGGAATAACTCGTTCAGCTGTAGGTTCAACGTTGTTACTATTATCAGTATGATGATTATTATTGGCGTTCATGCTCGCCGTGATCTGAGCAACTAAAGTAGGCATGGCGGCCAACAGTTGTTGTGTCACAAACGCTGCCATATTATTTTCCCCGTCAGCACGTGGGGTAGATCCAAGACCAGTGTTCATATTTGCAGTAGCAATTTCTGGTTCTTGCTGGTTCACAGGTTCTTCCTGTTCAGTTGGATTGGGTTGAGGAGTTGATCTAGTAACTCTCTTGGGAGCAGCCTTCTTCTGGACCTTGTTTCTTTTCTTGGGAGCCATAAGTCTAATACATAAACCAAAAATGTCATTTAGAGGTTTTCCTCGTAGGAATAACAAAGATTGTAGCTTTTCAAGATGTTTTAGATATGAGAGGATGCCAAACGCAAGTCACAATTTATCGACTTACTTGAACTCATGAACTAAACAAGAAAAGAAATATAGAACACTATACTTCTAGAATTGAAATGAGCAAGTGACGTAGTTTTGAACAAGTAAGTAAGCCAAAGAACTATCATATTTCATTTATACTAAAAACTTTTTACATAATCTGACTTTCCAAAATCTTGTGGGAAAACTACATCCACAATACAATTCATGTGGGAACTACATCCACGATGATATATTACACAGTCAGAATAATTACTACCTGACATACGTGGGAAATACATCCACCAAAAAGATTACAACTCAAATACAGATGTATGAGTTATCAATTGTTCTAAGGCTTACAATACGTTACTACTACGACTATTAATTACATCCTGAAAAGGACTACAACAAGCAATGCCACTACCAAGACCACTACAACTGATAGTATCCAGACCATTCTACCAATAGCTTCTCTCCCTTCCCTAGCCACAGTCATAGCCTCAGCCGCCTGCTGATAAGCTCCAGTCAACTCCTGAGCTTGATTCTCCATACTCTTCCTGGTGCAGATGAGGGAATTGTTCATCCTCGACAGCTGCCGGCGATAATATTCCATCCTATCAGCTGCCGATGCAATTGGCATAACGACATGTGGATTGTAAACAGGCACTCTTGAGGGACCCGCAGCATACGGATCTCCCTGAAAGAATGAAAGACCATATCCACTGTTGCCCTGAACTGGTGCAGAAGGACCAGGAGCATAAGGGTCTCTAGGAGCATAAAGCATATGAGCTCCCTCGGTAGTCCTCCTCTGATATGGAGATACCGGTGTTACAGATGATTGAACATGGATAGATACATGTTCACTTCCAGATTCACTGGATGACGATACAAGGTTGATAGGGCGAGATTCATTGCCCGATTCCTCCATTGGTTCCTCTTCATAAGAGTCAGGAACATATGGAATGGAGTTTTCCAAGACAGGAACTGGAGGTGTACGAGGTACAACAGCATTAGAGCTTACTCCATCCGACATAACTAGTCTGAAAAGATAGTCAAAATAATCCATATAAGTCTACTGGATAAGACAGCACGAATCAATTGAATGTGACAGTACGCAACATTGAGGTTTAAAGAAATCTTTGTCTAGATTACACACATTCGGTTTGGGTTTCTATTACCAACATATTTAAAATGCTTATATATAGGGTCACCCGCAGCCTTCCCACCACATTTAAATATGTTGTCAATATAATCCAAACTATCACGTATATAAACCTTATGCATACACATACGAGTCGAGTTTCTATTCCTAACATGCCTTAAATGCTTATGTATAGGGTCACCCGCAGCCTTCCCACCACATGTACAGCATGCTGTGAATATAATTCAACTAACACATATATACACAACTTAAGATATTTATTTCGAGCCTTATACTATTTTACATAATCGGGACGTAGTTGATCGGGTTAGGTCTAATTATTGACAAATAGCATAACTCTCGAGATAGGTATCCTAAACCTTAATGACTTAGATTTCCTATATGAAGCGACCATGGCTATAGATTGAGTTATTCACGAGGAATAACTCCGTATTCACTATAACCTTGTCTCTGATACCAATTTTTGTCACACCCCGTTGTAGCGGAAAATACAGGGTTAACAAGTAATTGCGTACTAATCAGAAGGTAAATAGAGATTACATCCATTAATCCAAATACAAGTTTATTACAAGTATAATCGTTCGGAAGTGGACCCCAATACACGGATACAAACTATCCTCAATTGGAAATGGGCCCACTAAATACAAATATAACATATGGACAGCTAAGTACAATTAGGACTAATAAAGCTATAGTCCTCAGAGGTCTGACGCTAATTGCACGTCCAATGTTCAAAAGATGGCTTCAAAATGCCATATACGCTTCCAAATACTTACTGTTGGTTCCCTGAAAAGCATGAAATTTGAGAGGATCAACTATCGAAATAGTTGGTGAGTTTACAGTATGTTTGACCAAATGTTTATTCGTCATTGATACAACACAATGACATATAGTTATAAAAGACCAAACAGTCAGTATATCTAAATCTGACAACACTTTATATCACAATTTATAATAAGATAGTCAGTATATCTAAATCTGACAACACTTTATATCACAATTTATAATAAGATAGTCAGTATATCTAAATCTGAACTCATCTTATATCACGTCAATCAGTATATCTAAATCTGACAACACTTTATATCACAATTTATAATAAGATAGTCAGTATATCTAAATCTGAACTCATCTTATATCACGTCAATCAGTATATCTAAATCTGACAACACTTTATATCACAATTTATAATAAGATAGTCAGTATATCTAAATCTGAACTCATCTTATATCACGTCAATCAGTATATCTAGATCTGATGACAGCATATGCCTCGCACAGGATTTCCCTTCAACAATGGGGTGCGGACCATAACCTCGCACAGGATTTCCCTTCAACAATGGGGTGCGGACCACAAATATGTCTATACTCGCACAGGATTTCCCTTCGAAAATGGGGTGCGGACCACAACCAAGACAGTCGAGATATCTAGATCCGACAATACAACTAATAGGGGAAACATTTTCGTTTGTCAAACACAAGAAACCATTTAATCAGCCATCACACGGCAATTCAACGTTATTTCATTCAACATTTAATAAATGACACGTATACACATTTTCGACAGCCCAACATGGCAAATTTTAGTCAAATGATTTAAGCATCCATATCACATGGCATACACAAAAACAATCATTTATTTAATAAATAGTGTATACAACAGTACATGCTTTTCAGGCCCAAAGTAAAAGGAAAAAGGGCGCCATAAACTCACCTTAGCGATAACAGAGCTAAAAGGTGCAAAGAAGCTCGAGAAGATTCAACAACCAGTTCTCCACGTTATCCAAAACCTATGATATCATTACCAATAATGAGGATCAAATCTCTTGACGACGAGTATCCTACGTACAACTACTTAGCTATAGACCCTAGAATGCCATAACCGAGAATGTGACTTAACTTCCATTTTACTTAACTTTAGTTGGTAATATCAATGACATCGTCATTATAAGGTAGTCTAAAGTACCATTCGATATTCACCAAGTTCAAACGTTCAAGTTATCGAAAACTGAAAATGTCAAACAGTCACAAAACTCGCGGCGCGACCTTGCTATATTCCTCGCGGCGCGACCTTGCTATATTCCTCGCGGCGCGACCTGGAGGTTTCGCGGCGCGAGTCAAATCAAGTGCAGGTTTCTGTTCGAAATTCGTTACACCTCGCGGCGCGACCTGGAAGGCTCGCGGCGCGAGTTCCACCTGACCAGGTGAAAAACCTGGTTTATGACCATTTTTAGCAAACCATGTCGACTCCAAATCGATTCCTTTCATTTTTAATAAGTGTTAACCTGTTCAAAAGACTTTGAACTTACCATTTCATCAAACATTTCGTAACTTCAATCATTTTGACCAAAAACTAAATTCTAAGTCAAAATTTCCTTTAATTACCAAAACCCTAATTTCATACTACTTTCATAGGCTTCTATTTTGAATTATATAACTGAAATAAACCCTTTAATGAATTTAAATAAACTCAAAAGATTGAATAAAAGTTAACTTACCAAAATGGTGTTCTTGAAGAATTTGATGAAGATGATGAAGATTATGATGATGTTAAAGCTTGATTATCCACTAAAATGATAAACCCCTTTAAATTTCTCTTAAGATTTCTTCTTGCAAATTGATTCAGAGCATAAAAGATATTTGTGTGTGTGTTCTGTGTGTGTGTGTGGGTGTGTTTTGTCAGGAGGTTTTAAGAAAAGGGTGATGGGGGGGTTTGTTGTTTCCCTCCCAGCCTTTCGAACCAAATTTAAGCCCATGTGGCTTCTTTTAGAAAATTTTAATACCCTTAATTTGGTAAAAGGCTTACAACTAAATACCGTTGGATCTAAAAGTCAAAATGTAAAGTAAAGGTATTTTCCCTCGTCTCATTTTAGTCGAGACAAATAAATAAAATTAAATAAACTAAACTTTTAGAAATATTTCGTTTAGACAGTCAATTTACCGGGTTCAATTATAACATTTAATTCTTTATTTAACATTATTTTCAGACTCGGCATTCGTCTAAATAGCTAATAGTCTACGTCATCAGGATACGTCTAATTGAACTATATCAAATGTTCAATTAGCTAATAATTTCCACGTCATAATCTCTAAATTAGACGAAATTATAAAAATGATCGAGATTAGGACTAACCCGTTGTTAATAAATTACGAGTTGTCACAAATATGATATATCGAACCAAGCAATAAACGTTGTACAGTTTTCATAGATACGTATACTAGAATACAGAAGTTTTTATGTTCAAATTATATAAAAATAGGTTCGTTTTGTAGATAAGTAGTGGATGTTGAATTTGTAGTACTTGATCAATCAAAAGACAAGTGTTTTTTGTTCCAACATTATATGAAATTGCTCGCTCTTATCTTGATTAATCTTAACGTTGTATATAGTCCCTGAATGGTTACTCGTTTTAATAGAAATTTATTATCTACCCAAATGGTTCAAACATCGGTACATGATGTTGAAAGACACAATATATAATGCCATTATAAAGCATGCAAGTTTTAATTATTGGAGCTAAACCAAGAAGTCGATGGTTGAGGCTTCGAGATCCTGTCCTTTCGGTGCACGTACATTTGGGAGGTTACTTCTGCTGCTACTACTAATCCATAGTAAAGTTGGACGAACATATAGCCCCGAAATGATAAACATCCCTTGGTTGCTTCAGTCTTCAGATAGAACATATATAAACGATACAAAATGTTTAAGATGATGTTTGGGTGTTACCAAACTAATTAGATCAACATCGTCAAAAAATAGCTAAATATTTCCGTTGCCGGGACTTGAACCCGGGTCTCTCGGGTGAGAGCCGAGTATCCTAACCAACTAGACTACAACGGATTGATGTCTTCCATTCATTTAAATATTTAATAACATTCTCATTTCCTCACGTGGAGGTTCACAAATCTCATCTATTCGCATATTATATAATTATATATATATATATATATATAACATTTAAGGTTTGGCTTAGGAATAGTAAGCCAAGCCTTGAATAGTAACCGGCTCGGCTCGGCTCAGCGGCTCGAGCCATGAACAGTACCGGCTTATTTTGTCTTTTTCTTTTTTATTTCTCTAATTTTTTCCCCCCTTTTCTACAAAAAATATTTAAAAAAAAAAAATATACTTTTTGCCTCCGTAATTAGACAGCTAACTAAAAGTCTAAAACTTTTGCCGCCAGAGTTTCATCTTAGCTACTTTTTTTTCGCATAACTTCGAGTTTTTTAACTTTATCCGCCAAAGTGACACATCGCACTTCCGCTCGGGTCGAGGCTGCCACTCGGCCCTAAGACGGATCAAAGAAGAGGTAGCTTGGAGGATTAAAAACATGACTCTTGCTTTCCAATTGGCTGTTTTTGCATTAATTGCTACTTCATCAATCTTATTGATTAGCGTACCCGTTGTATTTGCTTTTATAGACTATGGTTAATGGATATCTTTAGATCATGATTCTATTTAGACTACGATTGCTTAGTGAATGAAATTCGAAGACAAGAGCAAAAAATGAAGAAAATAATATCGCTTTGTAAGCCCCTTTGAATCATCATTTTCCATTCCATTGTGAAATGAATGAGAAAGATAAAGAGTTTTGAACCACTAACGAAAAAGGATAAATCAAAAGGATATGATAAAGAATTGTAAAGAATTAGGGAATCAAATGGTCTTTTTTTTTTCTCCCGGGGCAACGCCCGGGTAGAAATGGTTCTTTTTTTTTCTCTAATTTTTTTCCCCCTTTTCTACAAAAACTATTTAAAAAAATAAAAAAAATTTATACTTTTTGCCTCCGTAATTAGACAGCTAACTAAAAGTCTAAAACTTTTCCCGCCAGAGTTTCATCTTAGCTACTTTTTTTTCGCATAACTTCGAGTTTTTTAACTTTATCCGCCAAAGTGACACATCGCACTTCCGCTCGGGTCGAGGCTGCCACTCGGCCCTAAGACGGATCAAAGAAGAGGTAGCTTGGAGGATTAAAAACATGACTCTTGCTTTCCAATTGGCTGTTTTTGCATTAATTGCTACTTCATCAATCTTATTGATTAGCGTACCCGTTGTATTTGCTTTTATAGACTATGGTTAATGGATATCTTTAGATCATGATTCTATTTAGACTACGATTGCTTAGTGATATATATATATATATATATATATATATATATATATATATATATATATATATATATATATATATATATATATATATATATATATATATATATATATATATATATATATATATATATATATATATATATATATATATATATATATATATATATATATATATATATATATATATATATATATATATATATATATATATATATATATATATATATATATATATATATATATATATATATATATATATATATATATATATATATATATATATATATATATATATATATATATATATATATATATATATATATATATATATATATATATATATATATATATATATATATATATATATATATATATATATATATATATATATATATATATATATATATATATATATATATATATATATATATATATATATATATATATATATATATATATATATATATATATATATATATATATATATATATATATATATATATATATATATATATATATATATATATATATATATATATATATATATATATATATATATATATATATATATATATATATATATATATATATATATATATATATATATATATATATATATATATATATATATATATATATATATATATATATATATATATATATATATATATATATATATATATATATATATATATATATATATATATATATATATATATATATATATATATATATATATATATATATATATATATATATATATATATATATATATATATATATATATATATATATATATATATATATATATATATATATATATATATATATATATATATATATATATATATATATATATATATATATATATATATATATATATATATATATATATATATATATATATATATATATATATATATATATATATATATATATATATATATATATATATATATATATATATATATATATATATATATATATATATATATATATATATATATATATATATATATATATATATATATATATATATATATATATATATATATATATATATATATATATATATATATATATATATATATATATATATATATATATATATATATATATATATATATATATATATATATATATATATATATATATATATATATATATATATATATATATATATATATATATATATATATATATATATATATATATATATATATATATATATATATATATATATATATATATATATATATATATATATATATATATATATATATATATATATATATATATATATATATATATATATATATATATATATATATATATATATATATATATATATATATATATATATATATATATATATATATATATATATATATATATATATATATATATATATATATATATATATATATATATATATATATATATATATATATATATATATATATATATATATATATATATATATATATATATATATATATATATATATATATATATATATATATATATATATATATATATATATATATATATATATATATATATATATATATATATATATATATATATATATATATATATATATATATATATATATATATATATATATATATATATATATATATATATATATATATATATATATATATATATATATATATATATATATATATATATATATATATATATATATATATATATATATATATATATATATATATATATATATATATATATATATATATATATATATATATATATATATATATATATATATATATATATATATATATATATATATATATATATATATATATATATATATATATATATATATATATATATATATATATATATATATATATACCCTTGATATATAATATATAATATATATATTTATATCAATATCTATTTAGACTACGATTGCTTAGTGAATGAAATTCGAAGACAAGAGCAAAAAATGAAGAAAATAATATCGCTTTGTAAGCCCCTTTGAATCATCATTTTCCATTCCATTGTGAAATGAATGAGAAAGATAAAGAGTTTTGAACCACTAACGAAAAAGGATAAATAAAAAGGATATGATAAAGAATTGTAAAGAATTAGGAAATCAAATGGTCTTTTTGGGGATAGAGGGACCTTTTCAACGAGATAGTGCTTATTCAACTCTCTCAAAATGGAATCTATTCCAAACATATATGCCATGGTTCCTTACTTCGACAGGGTACAGATATCTAAAGTATAGTCAATATCGTAAAGGCGGATGTAGTAGGGGTTGCAAACCGGACGGTACACGACTTGGTTTTGGAAGATATGGCACTAAAAGTTGCAGAGCTGGTCTTCTTTCATATCGAGCCATTGAAGCAGCGCGTCGAGCTAGAATTGGGCAATTCCATCGTACTATGAGCGGACAATTCCGAAGAAATGGTAAGATATGCGTAAGAGTTCTCGCAGATTTCCCTATTACCGGGAAACCTACAGAAGTCAGAATGGGAAGAGGAAAAGGAAATCCTACGCGTTGGATTGCTCGTGTGTCCACAGGACAAATCCCATTTGAAATGGATGGTGTGAGTTTGTCAAATGCTCGACAAGCCGCTACATTAGCGGCGCATAAACTATGTTCGTCAACCAAGTTTGTTCAGTGGTCGTAACGTAATTAGTTAGTGGGGAAAAAGCGGGCCGGGATTCAAAAGAATTAGGTGAAGTGTTCTTCTCCGAGTGTATTACTTACATACATATCCAATAGTTTCGCTATAGCTGTAACATCCGTGAATTTTGACCCGTTGACTTTTTGTGTAAATTGACTAACAAACTTGTTGAATGAAATAATTGGACCCATTTGTGATTATATGACTATGTGGTATGTTGGTCGGGTCGTTGTATGTGTAGTCGGTATTTAAATGTGTAACTAATTGTATTGTGGCTTGAGAGGGGAAACGGGTCGGCCCGTGGGTAGTCCATGACCCACCAGCCCCCAAGACCCATTCCCCCCCCCCCTTATCCTTTCCTCCTCCCTTTCATTTCTATCTATTCTATCTATCTTTATCACCTTCTCTCTAACTCTCCAAGAACTCATCTCTCCCCCTCTTAAAATCATCGTAAATCATTGTTGTTAAGTTGAAATAGGGTAATAAGTATCATCATCTTCATTGTATTTTCATCATCTAAAATTTTGGAGTCTCAAGGTGCAAGAAACTTTCTCTTTAAGCTCATTTTCGGATTTGAACTCTAGGTGAAGATTTTGGTAAGTTAAACTCCTTCCATATTTATCATTTCATGTTTGTTTACATTTTTCTAGTTGATTTCAAGTGGATTCGGGTCACAATTCGGCTTAAATCTCGTTTTAGGTCAAATTAGGGTTTAAATTAGGGTTTGAAGGTTTTGGGTATGATTTTGATGTTTTGGTTGAATTTGTGGATTGGGTTATGTTTATTTATGGTTAATGGTGTTTATTTATGCTTCAAATCAAGTTACAAGGCTTTACAAATCGTTTGGTTTGGTTGGGTCGATTTGGGGGTTTTGGTTTAGGTTTTCCTGCATATGCTGGTGCTGCTGCTGCTTCTGGTCAGAACTGGGCCACTGCGGCGCAGTGGCTTAGGCTAGCCCACTGCGGCGCAGTGGCTAGGGCCTGGTCGTTTCTTGGTTAGCTCACTGCGGCGCAGTGAGCTTGGCAATGGCTCACTGCGGCGCAGTGGTTAGGTTCTGTGAAATTATGCGCGTCGATTTTCAAATGTTAATAACTTTTGATCCGTAACTCCAAATAAGTCGTATGACCTATCGTTGGAATCGTAAGAGAGTCTAGTTTCTAGTAGTAACACTCTTTTTGTATGAATCCTTTCTCATTTCTAAAAAGGTCGAGTCGAATGCGTCTTGTTCCTACTCGTTTAAGTTGGAAAGGCGTTTAGGGTTGTGACTTGATCTAATTGTGCTAAACCAACTTGTTTATGATTGTAGAGTTGACATTATGGTATATTGATGTATAATTATAGGTTGTGGACGTGTGGACCGTAATACTCGCTTGTAATCTTATACTAGCTTCTTTGTCGGACAAGGTGAGTTTCGTATCTCCCTACTCGCTTGAGATTCGGGCTGAAAAGTGTAAACTTGCGTGTTTACTTACGTTGTTGATTGATTGATTGATTGATTGATTGATTGGATTGTTGGATTGATTGATGAATGTTATTACGTTTGATTGACTTGATTGATTGATTGATTGATTGATTGATTGATTGATTGTTGATTGATTGATTGATTATTGATTCGTTTGTGATTATTGATTATTGATTGATTGATTGATTGATTGATTGATTGATTGATTGATTGATTGATTGATTGATTGATTGATTGATTGATTGATTGATTGATTGATTGATTGATTGATTGATTGATTGATTGATTGATTGATTGATTGATTGATTGATTGATTGATTGATTGATTGATTGATTGATTGATTGATTGATTGATTGATTGATTGATTGATTGATTGATTGATTGATTGATTGATTGATTGATTGATTGATTGATTGATTGATTGATTGATTGATTGATTGATTGATTGATTGATTGATTGATTGATTGATTGATTGATTGATTGATTGATTGATTGATTGATTGATTGATTGATTGATTGATTGATTGATTGATTGATTGATTGATTGATTGATTGATTGATTGATTGATTGATTGATTGATTGATTGATTGATTGATTGATTGATTGATTGATTGATTGATTGATTGATTGATTGATTGATTGATTGATTGATTGATTGATTGATTGATTGATTGATTGATTGATTGATTGATTGATTGATTGATTGATTGATTGATTGATTGATTGATTGATTGATTGATTGATTGATTGATTGATTGATTGATTGATTGATTGATTGATTGATTGATTGATTGATTGATTGATTGATTGATTGATTGATTGATTGATTGATTGATTGATTGATTGATTGATTGATTGATTGATTGATTGATTGATTGATTGATTGATTGATTGATTGATTGATTGATTGATTGATTGATTGATTGATTGATTGATTGATTGATTGATTGATTGATTGATTGATTGATTGATTGATTGATTGATTGATTGATTGATTGATTGATTGATTGATTGATTGATTGATTGATTGATTGATTGATTGATTGATTGATTGATTGCTTGCTTGCTTGCTTGCGGCGCTTGTTGGTTCAGGTTAATCCTGGGCGTGGAGTCTTGCTTGCTTGCTTGCTTGCTGTTTAACCCGGGCATTGGACTTGATGAATCAAGGATTCATAGACCTTCTCTTTTGCATTATACTTAGGATTAATTGCCATCTTTTGAATGCTCCTTTGTAACCTTGATGGTTATTGCTCCTTTTGTATTTTGGTACTTGTTTCGTCTTTGTAATGGATTCACTGAATCTTTATTTGCATTTAGTTCTTGTTCTATTGTAATTCCACCTTGTGCTATATGATTTCCGTGATATTCCGAGCCTCGGCTTGGGGTGTTACAGAATGGTGGCCCATGCGTGGTCGTAGAGAATTAGGCGGTTTGACCTAGACTACGGCTTAAGTTAAAACTCTTCATATAGCATGCATGGTTAGGAAATTTGTGTGCAATGTGAATTTTGTGAATCCCCGTGTGAGTTCGTAGTTAAGACCACTTGTGTGTTAGCTTGAATTCAAGGTGATGATTGTAGATTATGGTTAATATGGGTTGTTGTTGTTAATTGTTGGAACTAATGTGATGATTTAGGGCAAAATGATGGGATGCCATTAACTTAGTATAATATTGTGGCAACCCTAAAAGAACCCGATCAACTCTTTTATGGTTACCCGATATTATAGCAAGTTCATGACATCGTGGATTGCGCACGTGTGGCTTAAAGTATAATAAGGAACCGATATGCTTAATGGAAGTTGATTAGGTGGAAGGTTAGCCGTTGGTACACCTTGTATACATACCCGGTCAATAACTAGAGAGCATATCGAATTCGGATTATACTTTGAATCATTCGTGTTAGTTGTTTGATTGCATGATGTAATGAGCATGATTACTTAATGTTATGATATGTAAAAATCCCTTATGATGCTAACACTTTTGCCTTAGCATAATGTTATGAAATGTGTATGTAGTATCGGTATGAGAGCATCGACTACTTGTGTGACTAACATGTGAGCATTTGAGACTAACTCTCGGGTCAACGTGTCACTTGTTTTATAGAAATGGCGAGACCCAGGAGAACCGGAACGAACTATAGGGCTGAAGAGGAAGAACCTCAACCGGAGGTACAAGGAGGTAGGGGCCGTGGCAGAGGTCGTGGTAGGGGCCAAGGAAGGGGTCGTGGTGAGGTCCCTGAGCCAAACATGGCCGAGGTGATTGCTCAAACGATCGCCAATATCATGCCAACCATTATTGCTCAAGTCACGGCAAATCTTGGGCAAAATAACGTGGCTCAAAACAACGAAGCTCCAGAAAATGAACATAATGAAAATGCCCAACCTCATGCCGAAGAAAATGAAGAAGAGGGACCGGTGGGAATTGGAAACGGTATGCCCATGTATAATCAACAGGGAGGATACCGTCAAGGGTGTGTATTTAAAGACTTTAAAAGTTGTGGGGCACCGGAGTTTGATGGGAAAGGTGGTCCCACGGAATGTATAAGATGGTTTGAGGCGATAGAGGCGGTGATCGAAAGGAGTCATTGCACCTATGATGACCGGATTTCCTACGCATCCGGCATGTTTAGACATGATGCCTTGAGTTGGTGGAACCAGGAAATAACGTTGGGACGGACTTATAATTTGGAGTGGATTGACTTCAAGAACAAAGTGAAAGCAAAGTTTTGTCCTCCGTATGAACTACAAAACTTGACCATCGAGTTTGCTAATCTCAACATGGAGGGAGCCGATTACAAGGGCTATGTTAGACGATTTCAAGAGTTGTCTACCCTCATTCCTCACTTGGTAGGTACCGAGCCTCAGGCCATCCAGAAGTTCGTATTGGGCTTGAATCCTCAAGTCCGATCATATGTAAACTCTAACATGCCTACTTCTTTGGCTAATGCGGTTAACCAAGCCGGGAGTGTGACTGAAGATTTGTTGAGGAGTGGTGTTTTGAGCAAGTCCTCAACGAACAAGAGGAAAGAAGTGGGAGAGTCGAGTGGGGTAAAGAAGATGGGAAAGTTTGACCCTAGAAATGCTAATAGGGGTAGGGTGATGGCGGCGGTGGAACCGGCTAAGAAGGCTTATTTTGGGCCTCATCCTTTCTGTGGGAGATGTAACAGGCATCATCCCGCCAATAACCAATGTGGAGCATGCTTTAATTGCAATCAACTCGGGCACGAAGCTAGAAATTGTAGAGCTCCAAGGGCGGGTCCAATGAATGTGGCTCCCGTTCGGGCCGTTCCTCCTCAAGGTAACCAAAGAAGAGGCGAATGTTTTGAATGTGGTAGCCGTGACCACTACCGTAATAATTGTCCTCGATGGGTGGGACAACAAGTTCAAGTAGCCGTTCACCCCAATCAACTCCAAATGGTCGGGCCAAACCAAAACCGGGGCCAACAGGGCCATCAAGTGCAACCACGCGGCCGAGCCTTTGCGGCCAATGTAAATGAAGCCCGCAACGATCCCAACGTAGTAGCAGGTACCTTTCTCCTTAATGGTCACTATGCCACCGTCCTATTTGATTCCGGGGCCGATTATAGCCTCGTGTCTTCTAATTTTGTTCCTTTGATTGATGTACATCCTTGTGCTCTAAACTATGTGCTTGACATTGAAATGGTAAACGGGTCACTAACAAAAATTAGTCAAATACTTCGCGATTGTGTCTTGACTTTGGAAGATGTCGATTTCTTCATAGACCTTATGCCTTTGGATATTGGTAGTTTTGATATTATAGTGGGTATGGATTGGTTGACGGCGGTGAATGCAACCATTGATTGTGGCGAGAGAGTTGTTAAGATACCTTTGGCTAACGGTAAAATTCTTAGGGTTCAAGGCGAAATCTCCGATCTCTCGAATTCTAAAGTCTTTAGTGCTACCATCCCAAAGGTAGAATTGAAGACCGTTCCTATCGTTTGTGATTTTCCCGATGTTTTTCCGGATGACTTACCGGGACTACCTCCAACTCGTGAACTAGATTTTCTTGGTCACGTAGTGAGCAAGGATGGTATTCATGTGGATCCAAGCAAGATTGAAGCGGTCAAGAATTGGAGAAGACCCGAAACGCCATCCGAGATCCGTCAATTCCTTGGATTGGCGGGTTACTATAGAAGATTCATTGAAAACTTCTCCCGTATTGCACAACCACTCACCCTCTTGACTCAAAAAGATAGAAACTTTGAATGGGGCGAAAAACAAGAAAACGCCTTCCACACTCTTAAAGATATGTTATGTGACGCTCCTATTTTGACGCTACCGGATGGAATCGAAGATTTTGTTGTTTATTGTGATGCTTCGGGGCAAGGGTTGGGTTGTGTTCTTATGCAAAGGGGTAAAGTCATTGCTTATGCCTCTCGTCAATTGAAGGTGCATGAGAAGAACTACCCGACACATGATTTGGAATTGGGAGCGGTTGTGTTTGCTTTGAAGTGTTGGAGGCATTATCTCTATGGCACCAAATGTGTGATTTATACCGATCACAAAAGCCTCCAACACATCTTCAACCAAAGTGAATTGAATATGAGGCAAAGGCGTTGGTTAGAACTATTTAGTGATTATGATTGTGACATCCGTTATCACCCGGGCAAGGCAAATGTAGTAGCCGATGCCTTGAGCCGAAAGGAGAGAGTGAAACCAAGACGGGCTAGAGCTATGAGCCTCACGGTAGGGCCGAATATTCGTGATCGGATCATTGAAGCCCAAATTCAAGCCACCCTACCGGAAAACTTTGGAGACGAAAACCTAGATGGCATGGAACAACAATTCGACCGAAAGAATGATAATGGACTATACATGGTTGAAAGACTTTGGGTTCCTATTTTCGGCGACTTAAGAACGCTTATATTGAATGAAGCTCATCAATCGCCTTATTCGGTCCATCCCGGGTCGGATAAGATGTACTTTGATTTGAAAGACTTGTATTGGTGGCCGGGCATGAAGCGTGATGTGGCTAAGTATGTGAGTGAGTGTCTTACTTGCTTACAAGTTAAGGCCGATCACAAGAAGCCACCCGGTTTGTTGGTGCAACCGGTAATGCCCGAATGGAAGTGGGAACATATTTCAATGGACTTCATTACTAAACTACCGAAGACGAGAAGCGGCCGTGACACGATTTGGGTGATAGTAGATCGGTTAACGAAGTCGGCTCACTTTTTAGCCATTCGTGAGACCGATAAATTTGACACTTTGGCTCGTTTGTACATCAAGGAAGTAATATCTAAGCATGGAGTGCCGATTTCTATCATTTCCGATAGGGATGCCCGTTTCAAATCAAAATTTTGGGAAGCCTTTCAAAAAGCCATGGGTACTCGACTTGACATGAGTACGGCGTTTCACCCTCAAACGGATGGGCAAACCGAGAGAACCATTCAAACACTTGAAGACATGTTGAGGGCATGTGCAATTGATTTTGGTGGAAGTTGGGAAGACCATTTGCCGCTAGTCGAGTTTTCATACAACAATAGTTATCATGCTACCATTCAAATGGCGCCCTTTAAGGCATTGTATGGTAGGATATGTCGTTCTCCCTTAGCTTGGGCAGAAATTGGGGAGAGTCAACTAATCGGGCCCGAAATTGTGATTGAAACGACTAAGGTAATATCTCAAATTAAGGAAAAGTTGCAATTGGCCCGTGAGCGTCAAAAGAAGTATGCCGATGTGAGGCGAAGACCGTTGGAGTTTGAAGTTGGTGATTATGTACTTTTGAAGGTATCGCCTTGGAAGGGTGTTGTACGTTTTGTGAAGCGGGGAAAACTTGCGCCAAGGTATATTGGTCCTTTCAAGATTCTTGAACGGGTTGGGAAAGTTGCTTATCGGCTAGAATTGCCTCAAGAGCTTAACGGTGTGCATGATGTGTTTCATATTTGTAATTTGCGTAAGTGTTTGGCGGATCCTACACATCATGTGCCTATGGACGAAATTAGGGTTGATTCGAATTTGAACTTTGTTGAAGAGCCGGTAGAGATCTTGGACCGTCAAGAAAAGAAACTCAAGAAGAAGCGCTACACCATTGTGAAGGTAAGATGGAATGCTAGACGTGGAGCCGAGTACACTTGGGAGCGAGAGGATCACATGAAATCTAAGTACCCGCATTTATTTAATAATTAGGGTTTTGTTAAATTTCGGGACGAAATTCTTTCAACGGGGGGATAATGTAACATCCGTGAATTTTGACCCGTTGACTTTTTGTGTAAATTGACTAACAAACTTGTTGAATGAAATAATTGGACCCATTTGTGATTATATGACTATGTGGTATGTTGGTCGGGTCGTTGTATGTGTAGTCGGTATTTAAATGTGTAACTAATTGTATTGTGGCTTGAGAGGGGAAACGGGTCGGCCCGTGGGTAGTCCATGACCCACCAGCCCCCAAGACCCATTCCCCCCCCCCCTTATCCTTTCCTCCTCCCTTTCATTTCTATCTATTCTATCTATCTTTATCACCTTCTCTCTAACTCTCCAAGAACTCATCTCTCCCCCTCTTAAAATCATCGTAAATCATTGTTGTTAAGTTGAAATAGGGTAATAAGTATCATCATCTTCATTGTATTTTCATCATCTAAAATTTTGGAGTCTCAAGGTGCAAGAAACTTTCTCTTTAAGCTCATTTTCGGATTTGAACTCTAGGTGAAGATTTTGGTAAGTTAAACTCCTTCCATATTTATCATTTCATGTTTGTTTACATTTTTCTAGTTGATTTCAAGTGGATTCGGGTCACAATTCGGCTTAAATCTCGTTTTAGGTCAAATTAGGGTTTAAATTAGGGTTTGAAGGTTTTGGGTATGATTTTGATGTTTTGGTTGAATTTGTGGATTGGGTTATGTTTATTTATGGTTAATGGTGTTTATTTATGCTTCAAATCAAGTTACAAGGCTTTACAAATCGTTTGGTTTGGTTTGGGTCGATTTGGGGGTTTTGGTTTAGGTTTTCCTGCATATGCTGGTGCTGCTGCTGCTTCTGGTCAGAACTGGGCCACTGCGGCGCAGTGGCTTAGGCTAGCCCACTGCGGCGCAGTGGCTAGGGCCTGGTCGTTTCTTGGTTAGCTCACTGCGGCGCAGTGAGCTTGGCAATGGCTCACTGCGGCGCAGTGGTTAGGTTCTGTGAAATTATGCGCGTCGATTTTCAAATGTTAATAACTTTTGATCCGTAACTCCAAATAAGTCGTATGACCTATCGTTGGAATCGTAAGAGAGTCTAGTTTCTAGTAGTAACACTCTTTTTGTATGAATCCTTTCTCATTTCTAAAAAGGTCGAGTCGAATGCGTCTTGTTCCTACTCGTTTAAGTTGGAAAGGCGTTTAGGGTTGTGACTTGATCTAATTGTGCTAAACCAACTTGTTTATGATTGTAGAGTTGACATTATGGTATATTGATGTATAATTATAGGTTGTGGACGTGTGGACCGTAATACTCGCTTGTAATCTTATACTAGCTTCTTTGTCGGACAAGGTGAGTTTCGTATCTCCCTACTCGCTTGAGATTCGGGCTGAAAAGTGTAAACTTGCGTGTTTACTTACGTTGTTGATTGATTGATTGATTGATTGACTTGGTTTATGTTTGTTAAGTATTTCGTTAGTATTAGGAATTGACGTACATACATGATAGTCGGTTATACCTTCATTGGGTTTTAGATGTGGTGGGAAGGCTGCGGGTGACCCTATATATAAGCATCTGAGACTCGAAGGAAGTAGAATCCTCTTAAGTGTATGTACGTATAGTTGGTTTAAATTGAAATTTGATTTATGAACGGTGATTATTGATTGTTGGTTCAAGTTCATCGTATATTGATTGTTGGTTCAAGTTCATCGTATATTGATTGTTGGTTCAAGTTCATCGTATATTGATTGTTGGTTCAAGTTCATCGTATATTGATTGTTGGTTCATGACTGATGCATTTACATTTGATTGTAAGCATTGCATACATTATTGATAACCCTCGGCAGGGGATTGCCGACATCCTGGTGCATAGATGTATGCACCCATTTTGGATGTAGTGCCTGACTCCGAGTATATAGACATATATATCTCGATGATTTTGAGATACAGCCTTGTTCATTGTGATGACAGAAGGGTATCGTTGCATTGGTGACTGGCGTTCACGCATAAGATAGGCATGTTGACTTATTTATGCATTTGGTACTTGCATTTGATATTCATATCATTGAGCATTCATTTACACGCATTTACGTACTTATGAAATTTTGTGGATTGGATATTGTTGTGTTACTTAGAGGCTCACTGTAAGTCACGTCTAGCCTCTACTTGTACATTATGATTATTGTTTATGGTTCCTTGTGGACCATTACTACGAACTCACCAACCTTGTGTTGACTATGCTTAGTACACTTTTCAGGTAATCAGGTTAATCCTGGGCGCGGAGTATAGTTGCTTGCTTGCTTGCTGTTTAACCCGGGCATTGGACTTGATGAATCAAGGATTCATAGACCTTCTCTTTTGCATTATACTTAGGATTAATTGCCATCTTTTGAATGCTCCTTTGTAACCTTGATGGTTATTGCTCCTTTTGTATTTTGGTACTTGTTTCGTCTTTGTAATGGATTCACTGAATCTTTATTTGCATTTAGTTCTTGTTCTATTGTAATTCCACCTTGTGCTATATGATTTCCGTGATATTCCGAGCCTCGGCTTGGGGTGTTACAGAATGGTGGCCCATGCGTGGTCGTAGAGAATTAGGCGGTTTGACCTAGACTACGGCTTAAGTTAAAACTCTTCATATAGCATGCATGGTTAGGAAATTTGTGTGCAATGTGAATTTTGTGAATCCCCGTGTGAGTTCGTAGTTAAGACCACTTGTGTGTTAGCTTGAATTCAAGGTGATGATTGTAGATTATGGTTAATATGGGTTGTTGTTGTTAATTGTTGGAACTAATGTGATGATTTAGGGCAAAATGATGGGATGCCATTAACTTAGTATAATATTGTGGCAACCCTAAAAGAACCCGATCAACTCTTTTATGGTTACCCGATATTATAGCAAGTTCATGACATCGTGGATTGCGCACGTATGGCTTAAAGTATAATAAGGAACCGATATGCTTAATGGAAGTTGATTAGGTGGAAGGTTAGCCGTTGGTACACCTTGTATACATACCCGGCCAATAACTAGAGAGCATATCGAATTCGGATTATACTTTGAATCATTCGTGTTAGTTGTTTGATTGCATGATGTAATGAGCATGATTACTTAATGTTATGATATGTAAAAATCCCTTATGATGCTAACACTTTTGCCTTAGCATAATGTTATGAAATGTGTATGTAGTATCGGTATGAGAGCATCGACTACTTGTGTGACTAACATGTGAGCATTTGAGACTAACTCTCGGGTCAACGTGTCACTTGTTTTATAGAAATGGCGAGACCCAGGAGAACCGGAACGAACTATAGGGCTGAAGAGGAAGAACCTCAACCGGAGGTACAAGGAGGTAGGGGCCATGGCAGAGGTCGTGGTAGGGGCCAAGGAAGGGGTCGTGGTGAGGTCCCTGAGCCAAACATGGCCGAGGTGATTGCTCAAACGATCGCCAATATCATGCCAACCATTATTGCTCAAGTCACGGCAAATCTTGGGCAAAATAACGTGGCTCAAAACAACGAAGCTCCAGAAAATGAACATAATGAAAATGCCCAACCTCATGCCGAAGAAAATGAAGAAGAGGGACCGGTGGGAATTGGAAACGGTATGCCCATGTATAATCAACAGGGAGGATACCGTCAAGGGTGTGTATTTAAAGACTTTAAAAGTTGTGGGGCACCGGAGTTTGATGGGAAAGGTGGTCCCACGGAATGTATAAGATGGTTTGAGGCGATAGAGGCGGTGATCGAAAGGAGTCATTGCACCTATGATGACCGGATTTCCTACGCATCCGGCATGTTTAGACATGATGCCTTGAGTTGGTGGAACCAGGAAATAACGTTGGGACGGACTTATAATTTGGAGTGGATTGACTTCAAGAACAAAGTGAAAGCAAAGTTTTGTCCTCCGTATGAACTACAAAACTTGACCATCGAGTTTGCTAATCTCAACATGGAGGGAGCCGATTACAAGGGCTATGTTAGACGATTTCAAGAGTTGTCTACCCTCATTCCTCACTTGGTAGGTACCGAGCCTCAGGCCATCCAGAAGTTCGTATTGGGCTTGAATCCTCAAGTTCGATCATATGTAAACTCTAACATGCCTACTTCTTTGGCTAATGCGGTTAACCAAGCCGTGAGTGTGACTGAAGATTTGTTGAGGAGTGGTGTTTTGAGCAAGTCCTCAACGAACAAGAGGAAAGAAGTGGGAGAGTCAAGTGGGGTAAAGAAGATGGGAAAGTTTGACCCTAGAAGTGCTAATAGGGGTAGGGTGATGGCGGCGGTGGAACCGGCTAAGAAGGCTTATTTTGGGCCTCATCCTTTCTGTGGGAGATGTAACAGGCATCATCCCGCCAATAACCAATGTGGAGCATGCTTTAATTGCAATCAACTCGGGCACGAAGCTAGAAATTGTAGAGCTCCAAGGGCGGGTCCAATGAATGTGGCTCCCGTTCGGGCCGTTCCTCCTCAAGGTAACCAAAGAAGAGGCGAATGTTTTGAATGTGGTAGCCGTGACCACTACCGTAATAATTGTCCTCGATGGGTGGGACAACAAGTTCAAGTAGCCGTTCACCCCAATCAACTCCAAATGGTCGAGCCAAACCAAAACCGGGGCCAACAGGGCCATCAAGTGCAACCATGCGGCCGAGCCTTTGCGGCCAATGTAAATGAAGCCCGCAACGATCCCAACGTAGTAGCAGGTACCTTTCTCCTTAATGGTCACTATGTCACCGTCCTATTTGATTCCGGGGCCGATTATAGCCTCGTGTCTTCTAATTTTGTTCCTTTGATTGATGTACATCCTTGTGCTCTAAACTATGTGCTTGACATTGAAATGGTAAACGGGTCACTAACAAAAATTAGTCAAATACTTCGCGATTGTGTCTTGACTTTGGAAGATGTCGATTTCTTCATAGACCTTATGCCTTTGGATATTGGTAGTTTTGATATTATAGTGGGTATGGATTGGTTGACGGCGGTGAATGCAACCATTGATTGTGGCGAGAGAGTTGTTAAGATACCTTTGGCTAACGGTAAAATTCTTAGGGTTCAAGGCGAAATCTCCGATCTCTCGAATTCTAAAGTCTTTAGTGCTACCATCCCAAAGGTAGAATTGAAGACCGTTCCTATCGTTTGTGATTTTCCCGATGTTTTTTTTTTTACCTCCAACTCGTTTTTTTTTTTTTTTTTTTTTTTTTTTTTTTTTTTTTTTTTTTTTTTTTTTTTTTTTTTTTTTTTTTTTTTTTTTTTTTTTTTTTTTTTTTTTTTTTTTTTTTTTTTTTTTTTTTTTTTTTTTTTTTTTTTTTTTTTTTTTTTTTTTTTTTTTTTTTTTTTTTTTTTTTTTTTTTTTTTTTTTTTTTTTTTTTTTTTTTTTTTTTTTTTTTTTTTTTTTTTTTTTTTTTTTTTTTTTTTTTTTTTTTTTTTTTTTTTTTTTTTTTTTTTTTTTTTTTTTTTTTTTTTTTTTTTTTTTTTTTTTTTTTTTTTTTTTTTTTTTTTTTTTTTTTTTTTTTTTTTTTTTTTTTTTTTTTTTTTTTTTTTTTTTTTTTTTTTTTTTTTTTTTTTTTTTTTTTTTTTTTTTTTTTTTTTTTTTTTTTTTTTTTTTTTTTTTTTTTTTTTTTTTTTTTTTTTTTTTTTTTTTTTTTTTTTTTTTTTTTTTTTTTTTTTTTTTTTTTTTTTTTTTTTTTTTTTTTTTTTTTTTTTTTTTTTTTTTTTTTTTTTTTTTTTTTTTTTTTTTTTTTTTTTTTTTTTTTTTTTTTTTTTTTTTTTTTTTTTTTTTTTTTTTTTTTTTTTTTTTTTTTTTTTTTTTTTTTTTTTTTTTTTTTTTTTTTTTTTTTTTTTTTTTTTTTTTTTTTTTTTTTTTTTTTTTTTTTTTTTTTTTTTTTTTTTTTTTTTTTTTTTTTTTTTTTTTTTTTTTTTTTTTTTTTTTTTTTTTTTTTTTTTTTTTTTTTTTTTTTTTTTTTTTTTTTTTTTTTTTTTTTTTTTTTTTTTTTTTTTTTTTTTTTTTTTTTTTTTTTTTTTTTTTTTTTTTTTTTTTTTTTTTTTTTTTTTTTTTTTTTTTTTTTTTTTTTTTTTTTTTTTTTTTTTTTTTTTTTTTTTTTTTTTTTTTTTTTTTTTTTTTTTTTTTTTTTTTTTTTTTTTTTTTTTTTTTTTTTTTTTTTTTTTTTTTTTTTTTTTTTTTTTTTTTTTTTTTTTTTTTTTTTTTTTTTTTTTTTTTTTTTTTTTTTTTTTTTTTTTTTTTTTTTTTTTTTTTTTTTTTTTTTTTTTTTTTTTTTTTTTTTTTTTTTTTTTTTTTTTTTTTTTTTTTTTTTTTTTTTTTTTTTTTTTTTTTAATCTCCTTGGGGTGCTCCTGTTCTCTTTGTCAAGAAGAAAGACGGATCCTTTAGAATGTGTATTGATTACCGGGAATTAAACAAGCTCACCGTGAAGAACCGATATCCTCTCCCAAGAATCGATGACTTATTTGATCAACTTCAAGGTGCTAAGCACTTTTCAAAAATCGATCTTCGCTCGGGTTATCATCAACTCCGGGTACATGAAGATGATATCCCCAAGATGGCTTTTCGCACAAGGTATGGTCATTTTGAATTCACCGTGATGCCTTTTGGGTTGACTAATGCACCGGCGGTGTTCATGGACTTGATGAACCGGGTGTGTCAACCAAACTTAGACAAGTCTGTCATTGTGTTCATTGATGACATACTTGTATACTCGAAGACAAAGGAGGAGCATGTTGAGCACTTGCGTGAGGTGCTTGAACTACTAAGAAAAGAGAAGTTGTATGCCAAATTCTCCAAGTGCGAGTTTTGGTTGGAAGAGGTCCACTTCCTTGGTCACGTAGTGAGCAAGGATGGTATTCATGTGGATCCAAGCAAGATTGAAGCGGTCAAGAATTGGAGAAGACCCGAAACGCCATCCGAGATCCGTCAATTCCTTGGATTGGCGGGTTACTATAGAAGATTCATTGAAAACTTCTCCCGTATTGCACAACCACTCACCCTCTTGACTCAAAAAGATAGAAACTTTGAATGGGGCGAAAAACAAGAAAACGCCTTCCACACTCTTAAAGATATGTTATGTGACGCTCCTATTTTGACGCTACCGGATGGAATCGAAGATTTTGTTGTTTATTGTGATGCTTCGGGGCAAGGGTTGGGTTGTGTTCTTATGCAAAAGGGTAAAGTCATTGCTTATGCCTCTCGTCAATTGAAGATGCATGAGAAGAACTACCCGACACATGATTTGGAATTGGGAGCGGTTGTGTTTGCTTTGAAGTGTTGGAGGCATTATCTCTATGGCACCAAATGTGTGATTTATACCGATCACAAAAGCCTCCAACACATCTTCAACCAAAGTGAATTGAATATGAGGCAAAGGCGTTGGTTAGAACTATTTAGTGATTATGATTGTGACATCCGTTATCACCCGGGCAAGGCAAATGTAGTAGCCGATGCCTTGAGCCGAAAGGAGAGAGTGAAACCAAGACGGGCTAGAGCTATGAGCCTCACAGTAGGGCCGAATATTCGTGATCGGATCATTGAAGCCCAAATTCAAGCCACCCTACCGGAAAACTTTGGAGACGAAAACCTAGATGGCATGGAACAACAATTCGACCGAAAGAATGATAATGGACTATACATGGTTGAAAGACTTTGGGTTCCTATTTTCGGCGACTTAAGAACGCTTATATTGAATGAAGCTCATCAATCGCCTTATTCGGTCCATCCTGGGTCGGATAAGATGTACTTTGATTTGAAAGACTTGTATTGGTGGCCGGGCATGAAGCGTGATGTGGCTAAGTATGTGAGTGAGTGTCTTACTTGCTTACAAGTTAAGGCCGATCACAAGAAGCCACCCGGTTTGTTGGTGCAACCGGTAATGCCCGAATGGAAGTGGGAACATATTTCAATGGACTTCATTACTAAACTACCGAAGACGAGAAGCGGCCGTGACACGATTTGGGTGATAGTAGATCGGTTAACGAAGTCGGCTCACTTTTTAGCCATTCGTGAGACCGATAAATTTGACACTTTGGCTCGTTTGTACATCAAGGAAGTAATATCTAAGCATGGAGTGCCGATTTCTATCATTTCTGATAGGGATGCCCGTTTCAAATCAAAATTTGGGAAGCCTTTCAAAAAGCCATGGGTACTCGACTTGACATGAGTACGACGTTTCACCCTCAAACGGATGGGCAAACCGAGAGAACCATTCAAACACTTGAAGACATGTTGAGGGCATGTGCAATTGATTTTGGTGGAAGTTGGGAAGACCATTTGCCGCTAGTCGAGTTTTCATACAACAATAGTTATCATGCTACCATTCAAATGGCGCCCTTTAAGGCATTGTATGGTAGGATATGTCGTTCTCCCTTAGCTTGGGCAGAAATTGGGGAGAGTCAACTAATCGGGCCCGAAATTGTGATTGAAACGACTAAGGTAATATCTCAAATTAAGGAAAAGTTGCAATTGGCCCGTGAGCGTCAAAAGAAGTATGCCGATGTGAGGCGAAGACCGTTGGAGTTTGAAGTTGGTGATTATGTACTTTTGAAGGTATCGCCTTGGAGGGTGTTGTACGTTTTGTGAAGCGGGGAAAACTTGCGCCAAGGTATATTGGTCCTTTCAAGATTCTGGAACGGGTTGGGAAAGTTGCTTATCGGCTAGAATTGCCTCAAGAGCTTAACGGTGTGCATGATGTATTTCATATTTGTAATTTGCGTAAGTGTTTGGCGGATCCTACACATCATGTGCCTATGGACGAAATTAGGGTTGATTCGAATTTGAACTTTGTTGAAGAGCCGGTAGAGATCTTGGACCGTCAAGAAAAGAAACTCAAGAAGAAGCGCTACACCATTGTGAAGGTAAGATGGAATGCTAGACGTGGAGCCGAGTACACTTGGGAGCGAGAGGATCACATGAAATCTAAGTACCCGCATTTATTTAATAATTAGGGTTTTGTTAAATTTCGGGACGAAATTCTTTCAACGGGGGGATAATGTAACATCCGTGAATTTTGACCCGTTGACTTTTTGTGTAAATTGACTAACAAACTTGTTGAATGAAATAATTGGACCCATTTGTGATTATATGACTATGTGGTATGTTGGTCGGGTCGTTGTATGTGTAGTCGGTATTTAAATGTGTAACTAATTGTATTGTGGCTTGAGAGGGGAAACGGGTCGGCCCGTGGGTAGTCCATGACCCACCAGCCCCCAAGACCCATTCCCCCCCCCCTTATCCTTTCCTCCTCCCTTTCATTTCTATCTATTCTATCTATCTTTATCACCTTCTCTCTAACTCTCCAAGAACTCATCTCTCCCCCTCTTAAAATCATCGTAAATCATTGTTGTTAAGTTGAAATAGGGTAATAAGTATCATCATCTTCATTGTATTTTCATCATCTAAAATTTTGGAGTCTCAAGGTGCAAGAAACTTTCTCTTTAAGCTCATTTTCGGATTTGAACTCTAGGTGAAGATTTTGGTAAGTTAAACTCCTTCCATATTTATCATTTCATGTTTGTTTACATTTTTCTAGTTGATTTCAAGTGGATTGGGGTCACAATTCGGCTTAAATCTCGTTTTAGGTCAAATTAGGGTTTAAATTAGGGTTTGAAGGTTTTGGGTATGATTTTGATGTTTTGGTTGAATTTGTGGATTGGGTTATGTTTATTTATGGTTAATGGTGTTTATTTATGCTTCAAATCAAGTTACAAGGCTTTACAAATCGTTTGGTTTGGTTGGGTCGTTTTGGGGGTTTTGGTTTAGGTTTTCCTGCATATGCTGGAGCTGCTGCTGCTTCTGGTCAGAACTGGGCCACTGCGGCGCAGTGGCTTAGGCTAGCCCACTGCGGCGCAGTGGCTAGGAGCCACTGCGGCGCAATGGCTCACTGCGGCGCAGTGGTTAGGTTCTGTGAAATTATGCGCGTCGATTTTCAAATGTTAATAACTTTTGATCCGTAACTCCAAATAAGTCGTATGACCTATCGTTGGAATCGTAAGAGAGTCTAGTTTCTAGTAGTAACACTCTTTTTGTTTGAATCCTTTCTCATTTCTAAAAAGGTCGAGTCGAATGCGTCTTGTTCCTACTCGTTTAAGTTGGAAAGGCGTTTAGGGTTGTGACTTGATCTAATTGTGCTAAACCAACTTGTTTATGATTGTAGAGTTGACATTATGGTATATTGATGTATAATTATAGGTTGTGGACGTGTGGACCGTAATAATCGCTTGTAATCTTATACTAGCTTCTTTGTCGGACAAGGTGAGTTTCGTATCTCCCTACTCGCTTGAGATTCGGGCTGAAAAGTGTAAACTTGCGTGTTTACTTACGTTGTTGATTGATTGATTGATTGACTTGGTTTATGTTTGTTAAGTATTTCGTTAGTATTAGGAATTGACGTACATACATGATAGTCGGTTATACCTTCATTGGGTTTTAGATGTGGTGGGAAGGCTGCGGGTGACCCTATATATAAGCATCTGAGACTCGAAGGAAGTAGAATCCTCTTAAGTGTATGTACGTATAGTTGGTTTAAATTGAAATTTGATTTATGAACGGTGATTATTGATTGTTGGTTCACGTTCGTTGAATGTTGATTAGTGGCTTATAACTTACGATTATTGATTGTTGGTTCAAGTTCATCGTATATTGATTGTTGGTTCATGACTGATGCATTTACATTTGATTGTAAGCATTGCATGCATTATTGATAACCCTCGGCAGGGGATTGCCGACATCCTGGTGCATAGATGTATGCACCCTTTTTGGATGTAGTGCCTGACTCCGAGTATATAGACATATATATCTCGATGATTTTGAGATACAGCCTTGTTCATTGTGATGACAGAAGGGTATCGTTGCATTGGTGACTGGCGTTCACGCATAAGATAGGCATGTTGACTTAGTTATGCATTTGGTACTTGCATTTGATATTCATATCATTGAGCATTCATTTACACGCATTTACGTACTTATGAAATTTTGTTGATTGGATATTGTTGTGTTACTTAGAGGCTCACTGTAAGTCACGTCTAGCCTCTACTTGTACATTATGATTATTGTTTATGGTTCCTTGTGGACCATTACTACGAACTCACCAACCTTGTGTTGACTATGCTTAGTACACTTTTCAGGTAATCAGGTTAATCCTGGGCGCGGAGTATAGTTGCTTGCTTGCTTGCTGTTTAACCCGGGCATTGGACTTGATGAATCAAGGATTCATAGACCTTCTCTTTTGCATTATACTTAGGATTAATTGCCATCTTTTGAATGCTCCTTTGTAACCTTGATGGTTATTGCTCCCTTTGTATTTTGGTACTTGTTTCGTCTTTGTAATGGATTCACTGAATCTTTATTTGCATTTAGTTCTTGTTCTATTGTAATTCCACCTTGTGCTATATGATTTCCGTGATATTCCGAGCCTCGGCTTGGGGTGTTACAATAGCGACTACGTTCCTAGAATGAAAGTTACTTATAGATATGTAGTTACGTCTTTCAAAAACAATTAATATCATAAGTAGTCAAGTCGCTTGCTTGTCAATTCTTGGTGTAATACTCAAACCTTACGATCACTTCCAATGACATGACATTTCCTATTGATTTGTCCCCTGGTCCTATTCTTATCTTAGTTTAAAAGCTCAAGTAGAGCTTTCCATGCTTCATTTGGAGAACCAGGTCTCTCCGCCCGATATGCTATTTTTTCCATCGCATCTTCAACGCGATTGATCTGCTGGGGGTAGATGGAGAGATTTGGTCTATTGGAATCTGTGATGAACCATTACCCCTAACCGGTTCGGTAGCCGTTCAATGATAGCATGAGATCCTCGCTTCGGTAAGTTACAAGGATGAATGCATTTAGCTGACTCTCTATGCCCCGTAAAAAGAAGAGAATTGTCCAGTTATTGCGAGGAATAGGCCTCTATCTAGATGAGAGATTGAAGAAGAAAGCGATGTGTGCCCTGCCTTTCCTTGAAAGGTGGTTGCAACCGGCTTTTATGAATTTCATTTGCGAATTTGAAAATTCATAAACCCCGGCGGGCGAATTTTATATCGCCAAGGAAAGGTAAGGTATGAAAACTTCCCCTGGTGAAAGAACTTTCTATACATATCTAAATGGGCATATCTAACTGGATGACTAGGAACGAAGGAAGGATAAAAGAGTGGTGTAAGGAAAGCGAAAGACACACGACAGAAAGGTACATTGATCTTGCTCAGTTGAGGGCTTTCCCCCTTCTGTGCAGCCTGATTCTCTCTCTGGAAATGAGGGTGCCCTCGATTGACATTTATCATCGAATAAGGAATCCTTCCATGGATGAGAAGGTTGAGTTACAGTACAGACTCCGTCACAAAATTTTAAAATTGGATCCATACTTCCAATTGAATGAGTATGAATAAAGAATCCATGGATGAAGATAGACAAGTAGATTTCTAATTTTAAAACACTATTTCGTAATAATAATCTCTACGAATTATGACTGATAAGTACCAAATGCTGACGGTAACGAAGGTTACCGGGCCGGTGCGGCCGGTTACCGGGAACCTTTTGGTTCCCGGGAAACTACGTTCCCTTTGTAAAGTAGGCCTTTTTATAACTAATTAGAGTTGACATGAAATGGTCTTTCTCATCTTTATCTCTCTCATTCACAAAGGGTTATGCGTTGGATTCATGATCCTTCACTCTGCAGACAGAAGTTTTGAGAATTCAAGAGAAGGTCTCCTGGGGCGTATCGACTGGTTGAAAGGCCTGAAAGAAAACGTTGTTCAAGACTGCCCGCTGATTTACTTAGCCTACATCCGTGTTCGAACTCCCTTCTTTTTGGGTGTGAAGCAGTGTCAAACCAAAATACCCAACAAGCATTAGCTCTCCCTGAAAAGGAGGTGATCCATGGATCCATTAGTAGGTTCCGGTTCCCCGCTAGGGGAGAGATCCGCATCGATAGGACATGGAGATGTGGGCTCAGGAAGGAGCAGAATATGAGTTGGAGTCTCTCCTTAATCGGGGGAGACCCAGAGTCAGGGGTGAGAGTGGACTCTTTTCGACTTTTTATTTGTATAGGACCAACTGGGGCATTGGTCATGGTCTAAAAGATATTTTAGAAGCTCATAAGGGTCCATTTACGGGTCAGGGCCATAAGGGCCTATATGAGATCCTAACAACGTCATGGCATGCTCAATTATCTCTTAACCTAGCTATGTTAGGCTCTTTAACCATTGTTGTAGCTCACCATATGTATGCCATGCCCCCTTATACATTGTGGAATAGGCTAAACCCCTCTTAATATCTTTTTGAGCAAGAGCTAAAGTAGCTCCTAAAAAAACTGTTATTATCCCTATCAAAGAGATAAAATTCATTATGTGGGGTATGACTATGAAAAGAGGCATAAGTCGGGCTACAAGAAAAATGCCCGCTGCTACCATCGTAGCAGCATGTATAAGGGCCGAAATAGGAGTCGGCCCTTCCATCGCATCAGGTAACCATACCACTCTGGAAGAGCTAGAATTCTAACCTTGTGTCAGGACGTACGGGCCAAGGGACAGTCTCAGGTAGACAGTTTCTATGGGGCGTAGGCCTCCCAAAAGGTAACGGAGGCGAGAGACTATACAAAAGGCCTTCGGTTAACTATATCTGCTGCTATTTATTAGAAATACTATAGGAAGGGGTAAACCCTTATCAAGAATAGGCTAAAGATTTAGGGATACCTTACGAGTACATGGGCAAGAAGCGGGTTTTTGGAGTTAGCTCACCCTCGCGGGATCGCGATTCCAGTCAAAGATTCATAGAATCGAAATTACATCATTGCTAGATCTATATATAGTATTTGATGGGATCCCGATTCATGGATCTCTCGGTTCGAGAAAAAAAAAAAGAGGATGAAGACTTTTGATACTAGAGGGAAAAAATGAGGGGCCTGGGATGTGTGCAATGGTATATGATTATCCAAAAAAGAGGTGTGCAATGGTATATGCCCAAAAAAGATGTCCTTATTAAACTCATAAAGCCATTATCCAAACACATCAATGACCTTTTTAGCTCAAAGATATCAAGTCTTTTCAAGTAAGCTTACCCAAATAGTGTCCCCTGCAAAATTCATCGTTGGTATTTGGTACCTAGTCAATGCTAAAAAAAAAAACACATACCACTAAAACTTGAACATCATCTCCATTAACAAAGGGTCATAATATTAGAGCAAAGTAATACTCTCAAAAGCTCAGACTACAAAACACCTTGATACTATATCATACTTCCAACAACAAACAAATAGTCGGGTCGCTGAAATCTAAATGGCTTGTATTGAGGCTTTCAGCAACCACCATTTAAGATTGTGGGGATCCGGCATGGGAGACGTATACTCAACTGAAAAAGTCAAAAAGCCGAAGAATATATAAAGAGACATGATAAACAAATCTTCATGTATAACCGATTACAACGCCATCTAAAGTTATAAGCCATGAATGTACAAGGTCTTGATTAAGAGAAAAAAATTAACATAAGTCCTGACTGTAACATTCAAACTTATTTAACCAAAACTGTAATCATAATTATAGATTTTTTAACGCACTTAGACACAACTAACCAGAACTGACCAAACAATTAGCCCTAACTGGCAATTAAGAACTAGATTTTCTCTTTGCAAACTGTGAGCCTGAGATAAAATACAATTGAGAAATTGCTAGGTCACCTGAAGTGGTATTTAAGGCAAACTTGACATACCATTAATCTCAATGTACAACTGATGATTAAGCCATCCTCAACAGAATCAGAACAAGTTCTACTCGTGTGAAATGATGTTTAACTTTCATCTGGTTCCATATGATCTTTACCGATATCAGTTTGTTTAATCTTTTCGGATTCACTATCTCCAGATGTAGCAGCTTCTCCAGATGTGGCAGGTTTTGGAGAATCGGTTTTTGGAATTTCAACCCCAGGACCAACAGAAGAATCTGAATTTCCTTTAGAAGTGGATGGACTTTCACCATCTTTGCTGCCGTTCGTAGATTTTAGCCATGTAAACTGCAAGTTGTGACCGTTCCAACATTTACCACTTACAAATGCCTTCTCAGCTGAATGTCGGGTGTTGAAATAAATGCGGGCTGAATATTTAGCTGTTCCAGGATCAGTATCGCCATCAATAGCCTCTACATCGTCAAGTTCCACCTTAGAAAGATCCCCGAATGGTGAGAAGTGTTCCTTCAAAACTTTAACCTGCACAACCATATACATTAATCTCACTTGTAACACATTAGTATCACAATCAATTGAATAGCTGATATCCAAAATGTTTAGAAAGTAAGGAAAAGAGGATATATACATCGGAAAGATCATTTGGCAGAACTGAGACGATCTTAAATGAGGTGGGTCGATTGTCCAGTTTGAACCGATTGGTGACAGCCGATGGACTAATTGGTAACAATGGGCGTAATGATGGTTTCAAGACAGGCGGTTCTTGATGTGTAACTGGTTTGGATTTGGAGCTTTGTGGCACAGCAGCCTCCAGAGACTTGTTACCATTACCTACCACTCCAGCTCCTGGTGACGATGATATCGTTTCAGGATCACCAGAACTTGGAGTTGCATTTTTTGTAGAATCAGCTACAATTCCTAACTTCTGTCTTTTAGCCACCTGTTCCGGTTCTATCTCCCCTTTCATAGTTGTAGCCTGCACACAGAAAAAAAATATACTATAAACTACTTCATAGAATAATTCACATCCATGTAAAAACTAGAGGAACTAACTCGGTAAGTGTTTACTTGTTTCTGAAGTTTTTCCAACTTGCGTCGAAAGTCATTCCTCTTCTGATCAAGCATTTCTTGCTTCTGACGAATCTCCTTCTTCAAAACCTCTAAAATCTCCAGTTTCTTTTGTGAAGGCGGAGGTGCTTTTGGCATGTTGACGATTACAGGCTTTAATTGATCAGATGATGCAGGTGGGGCAATTGTGTCATTATGTGATGCTGATGAAACTGGCATGCCACGAGGAGGTATTGGTATTTGGGGATTATAGGAACTAACTGTTCCATTAACAGGAACATTATCACGATTAGCCCACCATAACTTAATAAAGCGATTACCCATCACAGCATCAGGTGCCATGAGAGCAGCTTCTGCTTCTTCTCTTTTGGAAAATTGAACAAAAGCTCGTTCAGTATCTGATGGAATGTAAATATCAATAACTTTACCAAATTTATGAAAATGCGCAATCAGTGAATCCCTTTTATTCTGTTGGGGAGGAACACCGTTCACAAACAATGTACATTGTGCCCTTTGAGAAGGCTTACGGACACCCTTTCCGTTTCCACTTTGCATTTTTGGTAATAAACTTTTACTATGATGGGGAGCAACTTGAGAGCTATTGGATGGTTCCTGCCTTTCAGTTGTTCCATTTTGGAGAAAATTTGAAGAACTTGCTTTTGTAATATTCTCTCTTATTTCTGCTCTGTTTTTTGTACTGCTAATTCTTGCCATAGCATTCCCACCACTCTTGACCACCTGTTCATCTGAAGCATCACGTGCTGGGCCCAGATCCAACAAAGGCCCATTATCCTTCACATTAGAGTGATTTATCGATTGCAGTGCAGGTGATGTTTGAGAGTCATTACCCCACAGAGGCTGATCGGGATCATAAAAGTCAGCACCAACATCATTTAAGCCCTGCCCATTGCCACCAACTCCACGTTTGCTAGCTTTGCCATGTGAAGACTTGGTGCTGAACATTGAATTTGTTGAGACACCAGACGCAGGTAAAGGTCCTGGCCCACCTGACGTTCCAGGAATATTTGCATTTTGAAGCGATACTGGTAGATTAAACTGTGATAGGCTCTGCAAGATGTAGATTCACCAAAGAAATAACAGAAGTTTTAGAAATGCACTCTAAAAAAGATGATGCTCAAAGACACACTACAATCAGAAGACAACAAAGACAGAATGTAAACAACAGGGAATGACTCTCATGTTTAATAACCATATTTTCTAATCTATTTTCTTATCAGATTATTATGCATCAAACTATTGTTATAATACATTTAGAAATTTTGTATTGTAAATGATTATCAGAAAACTCCACCATCAAAACAAATTGTAAGTAAACATGATATAAGTTCTGTTCATATAACATATCGCATGTGTATTGTGTCTCACAGTCTCAGTAGAGCAGATAATACCTGAACATCTTCCACAACAATGCGGTTAACCCCATGCTCCATCGGGCACATGTCACCTCTTAAGCAAAAACCTTGTTCCTCAAAGTCTCTACACCGTTGACGGGCAAGTCCCATTCCCATGTTCATAGATGGATTAATAGATCTGTATGCTCCTTGTAACCCTAGGGGATGTAGTGTATCCAGGCCACCATTTGGCATTCCTGGAACCAACCCAAATGTACCCCAAGATGGCCCATATGCATTTGAAACAGTCGGTAAACCCCGCCCAGAATACAGACCAGGGGGTACAGATCCCTGTTGAACTATTTGAGAAGCAATATCGGCAGAATTAAATCTAGAATCACGTTGGTTCCAATGACCAGAGTCCCTTCCTCTACCCCTAACTGGACCAACATCCCCCCTAAATCTCTGGTTTAAATCCAAAGGTCCTTGAGAAGATTGTGTAAACCCAGTTCGTCTTTTATCAAATTTGGAACCCATAGAGTTGAAAGCCTGATTTTTCCATGTTTCACTAGACTGAGAACTTGCTTCCCTGTAATTATGCCCATTTATGAATGGTTTATTTCCCCTTCTAAATGGTTTAGTAAATACTTGTTCCACAGCATCTCGCTCCTGTGATTGAGACCTTGCATCATCTCTTCTACGATGCTTATGGTTGCGATCATCATCATCATCATCACTGATTTCTTTCTCATCAGGATTGCTTTCGGATAAGGAAGGTGACTGACCTGATTCCTCAGCAGAAACTTTAAGATCCATCAAGTGCTTCTAGTCAAAGACAAGGTATAGTCTTTAATGCCTGAGAAGTTTTGACAGTTACAAGAGAATTCAATGAACTCACCAAATCAGCCTGCTAAATTCCTTTTGGTGGAAAAAGGATACTGCATAATTATTTTAGATAATAAGTAAAAAACATTGAAGGTTGAAAACACTGACATCGACTACAAATGCATTCAGTCATCTCATGAAGTAATTTAATCATATATATATGTGCAACCAGAGGCAACAACAAGCAGCTATAGTGTAGTTTTTGTTCATGATAATAATGAGAAAACAAACAAAACATAAGCAACATGACCAATATGGTTAACAGCTATTAGCTATAGGTGGCAGGAAATGGAATGATGCTATCAGAAACATGACTAATATGGTTAACAGTAAATTTCTAATATGTAGCAGGTATAAAGATAAGAACGGTCCAATTTAAATGTTTTGACTAACAATATGCAGCAATGCATTTGACATATATAATTTTATTTTTTTCGTTAGCACTATGCCCTTACCCTTTCGTTTTATTTTCATCTATATGCTAAGAAATGATACAGTTAGATTCAAAGTTAGTTTGCTCTTTGCCAATGATGTAGGCATATAGCATTGATTAATGAGACTCTGTCACATGTAGATAAAACAGATTATATGACTGCAGATGCAGCGAGTAAAACTTAGTAAAGGTACATGACATGAGCCTTTCGTAGTGCTGCTACAGAGAATGAAATGAAGGCGTAGTGAGAACAAGGAAAAAATAGGTTTGTGAGATTAATACTAAAGAATAACAGAAAAATCGTCATAACATAACAATAAGATAAGAGTATAATGGACAAAGTAGTACCAAAAATTACAAAATGCCTTGCACATTAGTAAATCCCGCTATGGAATAATAAAAGCCTAAGACTAGAACGAGCTACCCGAAATTAAGATGAACGACGACTTTATCATTTCAGAATTTATCCAGTCAGAACATAAAAGAATGTTATCGATACATGATAACCTTGAATCCATGAAATTATCTCATTTCCGTACTAATTCTGGTTCGGCTTTTCAGCATAACTAAAAGTCTAAGCCATTGAGCATTAAAAGCCTTTCTGTTGCTACATAAGGTTAGGTGTCGAGATTCGAGAAATAACCAATAATAAGTAGGACAATAACCTATCAGTCAAGTCAACTCCTCACAAAAGCCTCCTCGAGTATCGGCTTTAGATGCTCGTCTCCCCTTACTAAATCATTTTCCTAATGTTAAACATGAGGTGGAAAACCTAATATCTGTGCAACAACACTATATAACATATATATACGTCATCTATATAGATATATAGAATTGATAATAATACATAGCACTATTTATATAAACATTCAAATTTAGCAGCAATTTCAATCAATAAAATAAAATCAAAAGATCGCATAAAGCTCCATATCAATCAAAAATCAAAAAAGTACGGAAAATAATAATAAGTAATAAGAAACGAACCTCGATGTCACGATTTCCGTAATTAGGGTTACGATTGCGTGTATTATGAATAATTAGATATCATAATTAGCATTCTGAGCTCCGGTTCGTGTTAAAATTTGGCGGAGTTTAGGTTATAGTTTGTGTGTATATATATGCTGTATACCTATTTTGTGTGTATATGTATAATATAATTGTATGTATCGTCGTCTTCTTTCTAAAATCTGCAAGTTTCTCTCTCTAGAACGCAGGAAAGGTTTTACAGATAGGAAAAATTAAAATAAAAAGAAGAAATGCTATGGTGATAATTAACAGGTTAAGCCCTCCTATTTCACACTATTTGCATTCTTCTGGTTTTGAATTTTGGAACGTGCAATATGACTGATGAATAATTTCAACCGTCGAATCAAGCTCGATAAGGTTCGTGCTTGACACGATAAGGTTGAAATCGGCTTGATAGTTTGACGAGCTTCATAACGCAATATCAATTGTTTGGTTATTCCTATTTGTCAGTATCTATGGCATTTGTTAGAGTGAAGCCTAAAATGACATAATCAAACACTTTAATATATAATTCATATCAGATTCGAGTTCAGTTAAAAAATATAACTAAACATATAAAACAGACTCTAGATGTATTAAAAATAAAATATTAAAAATTCTTCATCAAAGTCAAAATTTAATATAAACAATACTGATGACAATAACTTAATTTACTATAAATTTTATTATAAGCTCCTACAAAATATAGTTTTAATGAAATAAGTTTTCTTTAATTAGTGTAATTTTAAGTAGTCCCAAGTCCCAACTATATATACATATATAAACAAATAAAATAAGCATTATAGAAACAAATATATGTATTTTTACTATTTACCCAAAAAGGTCTGAAAAACTCGAGTGGGGTCCTTGTAAGCCCAATATAGACATATAAACTTATAAGGTATCGAGTTCAAACTCGAATATTACAATAAAAACTCAATTTGGAAACGTGCTATTTGTTTACGTTTTCATGGAATTAAGTTATAACCTGATTCGGACTAAAAGAATTAACGTTATGATGAAGTTTGAGCTAAGCAATTTATGTTACTATATCATGTTTGGCTCAATAATAGTTACTTGAAGTTTCATACTTGAACATGAAAATTGCTTGTTTGTCTACGTTAAAAGTGTTGTACCATGTATAACTAGCACAATACCCGTACGTTGTCCGGGTTACACTTAATAAACTATTTTTTATAACTCACACAACTCAACCTATACCTTTTATAATCCATACTTTGATTAACGAATATCTTATAATAAATTTTTTTTATAATGACAGTTTATCCTACTCCTACTCCTAAATACGTATATTTGTATGAAACTTATAACTACGTCCACAAATATAAGAAGTAAGACTCGAATACAAGTAAACCTCCTAAGGTAAAAGACCTTACTAATTGATCACCAATCTCATTGACATATATTATATAAAAAAAATATTACATAAAAGCTAAATAGCATTACCCAGATACAAGTTTATTACTCCATATAATTATTTCAACCAAAACATAACATGAAAAAAGTTATATCATTTAAAAATGAACTGATATTAATGTCGGTCTCTAAATATGGTATATAATCTTGATATATATGTCGTTTTAGTTATGGTTTACAAGAAGGAATTTGACAACAATATATTCACATTAATAGTTAAAACGACAATATGTATATTCATCATCATCATCATTTTATATATAAATAAATTGATCTTCCTAACTTAACCTGAGGATACTTCCGATCGTTTGCTAATTACCACCGGCAACATTATATTAGTATAATAGGTTTTAGGTAAAATAAAACAAGTATTAAAGTAAAACAAATAAAACAATAAGTTTCTCTTTATTGAAAATCACTGTGCATCATGAAAATCATCGGACATCAATTACTTCGTGAATCTTCATGCATCAATTTAACCATGATCTAAGGGTCAAGATCTTGTCCTATTTGTTTTACTTTAATACTTGTTTTATAATACCCAAGTATAATAACAATTCAAAACTAATCACATTTAGATGTTTATTTATCCCTTTTTAACGTTCATATATATTTCTTATTAAATATACATTTAACTAATAATAAGAATGATAATATTATAATATTATTTATATATATTTTATTTCTTATGTAAACTTTTTTTTTTGAACAGTTAATTATATTGATATTGAAACCTAGCAAGATGCTAGAATTTACAATACATGAAAAAGAGATTACGATACATGAAAAGGCAGGAGACTAATAAATTATGCGGTGGATTGCTCGGAGACTAATAGATGCTAGAATTTTTTATGTAAACTACTCCCTTCGTCCCATATTAAGTGTCCTGGTTTGACTTTTTGAGTCTTTTTCTTCCGAATTTGACCGTAAATATCTTTGTGTATATTATATAACACTTGATCTAACATATATGAATTGATTGAGTTTTAAATGTACTTTTCATTGATATAACTTTCATCAACTAATATATAACATAAACAAAGATATTTACGGTCAAAGTCGAAAGAAAAAGACTTAACAAGTCAAAATAGGACAATTAAAATGGGACGGAGAGAGTATATTGTATTCCATTTGTAAACTGTAATAATTGAAGTATGTGGTGGATTGCTCAACAGATTGAACGGTGTCCCCTCAAGTCCAAACACACACACATAGCAGATGGAAAAGTTGTGCATTGATGAAGATCTACACAAACACACTTCTACCAAACATAAACTTTCTTCTTTTTCCTCTCTGAACTTGTACTCTTTTACCTATATACTAAAAACCAACTTGGTTTTTACAACTCTTTAAACTGAAGGTACAACTTCTGGCCTTTACAATTTGTTAGGCATAATGTACAACATAAACATATACACAGAAGAATACAAGATATACATATAAATAAATGAACCCTTAAATCCTGAAGCATCACCGCCGCTATCCACAGCCGGTAAGTACCGTCGGTAACAACCACCGTTGATCACAAACGGCCAACGAACACCTTTAATTCTTTCCCTCTAGACGGCAACGCTCTTTCAGCTCACCAAATTGAACTTATCACCTACTTTAGCAATACCAACAAATAGAGAAAAGGTATTTGTATGAGAAATTAAAATGGTGGTGGTGGTGGTTGCTTGGTTTCTTGGTGAGTTTCTTCAACATATGAATGGATGTGTTAATTGATATAGAGACATAGATTGGTAAATAATACTTAAACATGAGAAAGAGCCATAGATAATACACTAGGAGATAGATACACTAGGAAATAATACTTGAAATGAAAACTAAAAAGAAAAGCTAGACATGATGCCTTGAAATATAAACCCACCCACCGATTTGTGAAACATGGAAGGTGGTTTTGCTCATTTTCATTACTTTAGATGCATAGATATTACACAACACGTGTATTGGTATAGTCTTGGTAAAACAATAAAATTCTCAAAATAAAATTATTTACTGTACTTTTTTTCAGAGTATATCATTATATTTAAATTTATTATATATGTTTGCCAACTTTAATCAATCATTATAAAACGTTTACTTATATTAACAAACTTTTAATTTCTAAAACGTTTAGTTATATTACAAACCGTTAATTGTTAATAAAGCTCATGCATTTTTTCGTTTATTATGCAATGTTAACATACTTATGTTTTCCTTGATATTAAACTAAGTTTAATATAAATTCTTTTTTCAAATCGCCTATGTATATTTTGACACATAAATCATCATGCACAAAGTATATGGAGCAATATACAATACGTCAAAACTTAAACCCCGCGGCAAAGCGCCGGTAATGATGCTAGTACTATACTAAAAACCTATATGCTTTTACCATTTCTTATGCATAGAGTACAACATCAATCACTTTTTAGTACTTACATATTATTTTGCATGGTGTACAACTTGAATGGCTTAAAAAATCTAGGTGATCACAACATATGTACTTTTACCGGTATTTGTTTGATTTTCCTTCATTTCCTTCTCTCTGGCGTCTTCTTTTTACTTGAGCCTTCTACAGTACACTTACATCATGTTCAATCAATTCTATTACTCACATGGTGCATAGTGAAAGTATGTTGTTAATTTGATACTTTTTAATATTACTTTATAACTTACATATTCCTGTTATGTGAGTGAGTACGATGGGTATAAGGCCCGTAGAGGGCTTTAACTTTTTTAATGGAGTAAGCAAAACAAACACAATTATACTACAGAGTTGCATCTTAATTTGTTTTTTTCATTAATTGTTTTTTCTTTTAATAAGAGCTATTTAATTATGGCCTTATATGTTTTTCAAGGATTATTTGAGTGAATATTTGTTGTCGTGTGTATGTTTTATTTTTAAATTTTTTTTTAACCTTGCTAAGAGTAATTTTCCTAACTAATTTGTTACCTTTTTTTTTTTTTTTTTGTTATCTTTTGTATAGTTTTTTTTCATACCACATGGTAATATCTGTAATCTCTACTATAACTTAAAAAATGTCAACTTCAACAAAACGTAAACACATGGTTATTAAATTTTTGGGTTCTCATGTTTTCATTAAATAACTTTCACATGGTTACGATTTTACTTTTTCCGTGTAGAAAGCGTAACCCGCGGCAACGCGCGGGTACTGTAACTAGTATTCTCTAAATCCAAACATCTCGATAGTCGCTTCGCTAGTATATATATCTATATATCAATAAAAATATCGTTTAAATGTTCAAAAAAAATATAAAATACCAAAACACAAACACACATTAACTACAATCATCTCTTGCTGTTATCTTTTGTATAGTTTTTTTTCATACCACATGGTAATATCTGTAATCTCTACTATAACTTAAAAAATGTCAACTTCAACAAAACGTAAACACATGGTTATTAAATTTTTGGGTTCTCATGTTTTCATTAAATAACTTTCACATGGTTACGATTTTACTTTTTCCGTGTAGAAAGCGTAACCCGCGGCAACGCGCGGGTACTGTAACTAGTATTCTCTAAATCCAAACATCTCGATAGTCGCTTCGCTAGTATATATATCTATATATCAATAAAAATATCGTTTAAATGTTCAAAAAAAATATAAAATACCAAAACACAAACACAATTATACTACAGAGTTGCATCTTAATTTGTTTTTTTCATTAATTGTTTTTTCTTTTAATAAGAGCTATTTAATTATGGCCTTATATGTTTTTCAAGGATTATTTGAGTGAATATTTGTTGTCGTGTGTATGTTTTATTTTTAAATTTTTTTTTAACCTTGCTATAAGAGTAACTAACCATCCGCTTTAAATGGGTGATTTTCAAAGGTTGTGATTAATTCTAATCTTAATCGGATGGACATAAATAGATAAAAACTCCCACGCACTGGCAACAATATATATATAAAAATTTTTATAGAGTTAATTTCATTACATGCCCCTGAGGTATGTCATTTTATCAAGTTTCATCCTTGTACTTTTTTTGTCATTATATCACCCTGTGGTGACTTTTTGTTTCATTACTCGCCCCTCACCCTAACAGACGTTAATTTGGTTCCGTTAAACCCTACATGTGCAATACACATGAGGGCATTTCAGTCTTCTTAACTATCTTCTTCCCCAAAGCTTTTTCTCCCTTTCATTTCCCAGATCTTCCCAAATCTTACATTCAAACTAAAACATTTCTTCCTTAAAACATTTTCCAAAACCATTAGAAATCTATACACTCAAAATCTATATATAAATAAATAAATACATATATCAATTTCTCAAATCCAGAAATTTCATAAAAAAATTCATTCCTGAATTAACTCTAAAATCAACCAATATATGAATATCTATATTTTCAATATATGAATATATTTGCAACCCAAAAATAAGATGATAATCCTAAACCGTCACCCCTTTCCCTCTTTCTGTCGTCTGATGTCGCCGCCACCCTACACCGGAGCACCACCTCTCCCTCTTTCTCTCTCATCTTGGTTGTGGCCGTCTTGGAACACCACTAACCAGCACCATACGAACCACCACAAATCACCACCACTGTGGGTTTAATCTTCTATGAGGGTTTAATCACAGGTAAAGGTAAAGTGTGTGTATATATATATATGTATGTATATCTATAGATTTATGTTGGTAGAGTTAATGATAGATCTGAAAGATTCATAGTCATCAATTCAGATATAAGAAAAATTGAAAATGGGAAAAGGGGGTTAGGTGGGTCTGTCGTGGTGGTGGTTTTTGCAAAAGTCCAAAAAGAAACAAACAAACAAAGCCATATATTATGACATGATGATACAAGTCTCTTTGTAGTTTTGTAGTAGTGTGTGTCAGGTAAACAAATTACGAGTATTTTCTATTCAATATCTCTATCTATATAAATTATAGTTTTTTTTTTAATTTAATAAAACCCTAAAATTATTAGGGAAGAAGAAAGAGGTTGTACAATAAGTGTTATTTGATCTGATTTTTTGATGTGGGTGGATGAAATGGGTGTTATAAGGGTTATTAAATGCGAATGGACAAAAATACCCTCATGTGATATGCATGTGCAGGGGTTAACGGGGGGCAACAAACGTCTGTTAGAAGGAGGGGTGTCTAATGAAACAAAAGGTCACCACAGGGTGATGTAATGATAAAAAGAAAGTACAGGGGTGAAACTTGATAAGATGACATATGATAAACGCCTAAAACGCATGATCTTAATGGATAAAATTGGACCACTTTGTGCTTGTTAATAGACGAGTAAGGAGTTTTTATGTTTGTTTAAGTGTTTCAGGTCATTGGTGACAATTTGGAGCTAAATGAATCATAAACAAGTCAAGCGAAGTCGCGAATCAAGTGAAGAAGAAAATCTGGAAATCTGGAATTCTGAAAATACAAGGGGCGTAGGTTACGCCCACCCAGGCCGTACCTTACGCTAGGCAAAAACTCAAGAGGCGTACCTTACGCCCAATCTGGGCGTAGGTTACGCCAGTTGCTGTGCAGAAAATCCGAATTTTTGGGTTTTAATTAATTTTCAGTTTATATGACTTTATTGGACGACTTGGGAAGTTACCATTCATATTTTTCACACACAATAGCAGTTCCAAAAGTCCCCAAGACCCCAAAATCACTACCATATCACAATTCCATGGAGATCATAGCCAACATTGAAGAATCATTGATGAAGATGATAGGCTAGGTTTTCTTTTGATCATTCTCATGTGAACAATTATGTTAGCCATTTATGTTCAACCTTTCTCATATTCATGTTGGATTAGATGTTTAATTCCTCATTAGTCTTTTACATCTAATGTTGTTTGGATTGTTTGAATGATTACTTATTTATGACTTTGAATGAAATTCATCTATCATTTGGTTTTAACTTGTTAATTACTCATTGATTATTGAATGAATCTCTCATGAATCTGTAATTTTATGTTAATGAATTGAAAATCTAGTTGTGTCAATTCCCCGGTTTTCATTATCGTGAATCATCACAACCGATTAATTTAGTTCTTACGTTCATTCAATCCAAACGTTATAACGAATCATGTCTATGTGATTTCCAACGAATATAAGTTAGGTTACATATTTGAAAACATAATTTGAAGCATGAGAATGATCCTTTTTATTTAATTGAATTATTTTGTTAATTTCACAATCAATTTTAGTTGTTAATCAAATCAATCAATCAATCAATTTTAAGTTTATGTCTAGTTCAATTAACTTTTTAAATTGCTTAACACTTTCCCATGATTCCCTGATGTAAGTGCACAATTTGTGTCCGATGCATCTCAATTAAAGGGCTGTTACTTTACAGAGATTATCCAGACAACTGGACAAACTCGTGTGAACAGTACCACGAGTTTGGACAAACTCGTGTGAACAGTAACACGAGTTTGACTAAACACGTGTTACTGTAGCACGCGTTTGGAGGCCCACGAGTTTGAAGCCCAGCCCATTTGTAGCCTATATATATTGTTCTTAGGTTTCGGTTTTAGTTAATGATTTTAGTTGCAACAGATTTCATTCACTAGGTTCTCGAGGTAGAGATCTATACCTCGAGATGCCGCCCAAAGAATCAGATGTCTACTCGTTTTATGTATTGTAATCTTATGATTAATACAAGATATGAGTTTTTTTACATCTGAATTTTATCTCCTGTTCTTATATATGTGATTCATTCAATTTCCTCAATAACGATTATGTTTGGATTCCGCACTTACATAGTCGTAGGAATCGCGAATCGATCGGTCCCCGGCACTTTCAATTGGTATCAGAGAAGGAGAGGCTTTATGTCTCTGATTCGTGGTTCGTTTTTGAGGTTTAAGGATGAAGAACAAGATCAGATCTGCAAACACGTTTTTGATTTCTCCAAATCGCGCGTGTTTGGCAAATCGTGCAGATGAGATCACGTGTTTGGTTTTTCCGCGCGTTTAGAAATTTTGAAGTCAAAACACAAGTCTTTTGATATTCCACGCGTTTGGGAAAACACGCGTTTACAAACCCTAGTTTCACGTGTTTGGGATCTGCAAGCACGCGTTTACACGATAGCACGCGTTTGATCCAAGCACGTGTTACTAGCACGCGTTTGAGTTTGGAGCTTATCACGCGTTTAGGTTCTTAAACTCGTGGCACTGTTCACACGAGTTTGCCGAAGAACGTGTTTGAGTTGTCGAAATGGAATCGAGGTTCAAGTATGTTTCGGTGTGGAAGGATCACAGCAGAAGACAACGATACATTGAAGCATAGAAGACAGGGATGTAGAAAAGCTAAAAAAAAAAAAAAAAAAAAAAATAAAGAGTATTTTGGCGGGAAAAATAATTTTTGTCCATGGTCTTAAAATGGCATGATTCATGGAGATTTGAAGTTTGGTAGCGTTCGAAAAAATTTTCGGTCCGTTTTTGTGCGATTTCGGCACGTTTTGGATGAAAATTTTCGGCAATTATCAAATTTTTCCCACAGCCTTAGAAATAAAAATTTACGTGAATACCAATGTTTCACGTAAATGTGTTTTTCCTCGGAAATTTGGAGGGAAAACGAATATACCCTGTTTGGCGAAGAGCTGCTGCTGTAATGAGCTCTAGGCCATTTTGAAGAACCTCTATGAATAGGAGATCCTGTAACCTAAGCTTATACTACCTTTCCAAGTTTTGCAGAGAAAAGGGGGGGGGAGATACTTTTATCAACCAGATTTCTGAGCTGAACTGGTAATTGGTATATCACAGAAGGGCTAGATTTCAGAATTTTACAGAGAAAAGGGGGAGATAAAAAATTTCAGATTTCTGAGTAAAATTCTGTGCTACTTGAGAGACAAACCAAGATCTGTGTTTAGATGATGGTGTGCTTAATGTGAAATATGCTCAAGTATCAAATAGATGGCAGTTGTGGAAACTTTGTCGAAATATTAAGAGCAACGAAGTTGGTCATCTGTTGTTAAGTAATTGAAGATTGAACCTATTTATATTCCAAGAATAGAGATGATTATCAGGCGATCATTTATTGTGATTGCGAGATTAAGGATCTTTATATTTGGTGGTGTATACAACTGAAGGGGAGATCTGATAGGAAAGACTTCGGGTGGTTGGTGGAATTGTGAAGGTACAAGACAAAGTCAGATGCTGCTAGTTGAGACAGGATTTTTGGTACTGCAGTTTGTGATTCAAGCTACAGAGTTTCTTATTTTTGTGAGAGCTGATTGATTTGATGCTGATTGTTGGAAATTCAACTTCTCTATTATATGCCGGTTAAGCAAGTCGAGGAATGTCTCGAGCAAAGTTCCAAGCAGGAAGAAGATTGCATATGTTTAATTCGGAGATGGCTACTGTTGAGGGGGAGAACTACAATGAGAAGTGTTAGGTTAGTTGGTTGTCACAGAGATACAGAGATTTTGGAGTTTGAAGATCAGAGTGTTGTGTCAGAAGATCGAGTCTCAACAAAAGAAGACCCGGTATCATTAGTTAAGGGGGAGTTTGCTTTTGCAGGTTTTCGATTGCTAATGATTATCGGTGAATGAATTGAGTGCATCGGTCAAGGGGGAGACTGTAAGTGCACAATTTGTGTCCGATGCATCTCAATTAAAGGGCTGTTACTTTACAGAGATTATCCAGACAACTGGACAAACTCGTGTGAACAGTAACACGAGTTTGGACAAACTCGTGTGAACAGTAACACGAGTTTGACTAAACACGTGTTACTGTAGCACGCGTTTGGAGGCCCACGAGTTTGAAGCCCAACCCATTTGTAGCCTATATATATTGTTCTTAGGTTTCGGTTTTAGTTAATGATTTTAGTTGCAACAGATTTCATTCACTAGGTTCTCGAGGTAGAGATCTATACCTCGAGATGCCGCCCAAAGAATCAGATGTCTACTCGTTTTATGTATTGTAATCTTATGATTAATACAAGATATGAGTTTTTTTACATCTGAATTTTATCTCCTGTTCTTATATATGTGATTCATTCAATTTCCTCAATAACGATTATGTTTGGATTCCGCACTTACATAGTCGTAGGAATCGCAAATCGATCGGTCCCCGGCACTTTCACCTGAGGATACGATACTCGACTTACCCATACTAGTTATAGGTATTTAGTTTATATTTTTGATCGGTCCAACGACATCGATCAAATTTTGGCGCCGCTGCCGGGGATCGAACCCGGGTCACCCGCGTGACAGGCGGGAATACTTACCACTACTTTGTTAATTTGTCATGTCATTTATATACATGTTGCTATATATGATTTTACTTTTAATTATGTTTAGGCTTGTATAGTACTGTAAATTTACTAATAGTCTAATATTAGGTAAATTTGACTTGTTCTATCATAAAGAATATCATGTGGGTGGGTAAATTATTGATGATGCAACAAGCATATTCTATTGAATGCCTTCCACTCTATATGTCAAGTTCAAGTCTCTTCTTCTTCATGACTTTTTGGATTCATATCCTTTGATACCTAAACTTTAATGATGTGGCCCCTAATCAATAGTCAATAGGTGATTGTACAAAAGGACAATATAAGTAAAAAAATCAGGGAACAAAAAAGGATTACTAACTTTTGTAGGATGTACTTTTTGGAAAGGGTAATAATAATGGATATATAAGAGATTTTGGTTATACATAAAAATATATTATATCATGTATGTATGGTAAAAATATTTTATGTGAAGAATACCTCTCAATAGGATATGGATATAATTTCTAAAAAATGGTGTATTATCGTAAATATTGAAAGGTCTAGCATACGTTATTTTAACCGGGTTCTCATATTAAACTCATCAATGAGATTTGAAGGAAAATATCTGTTAGGAACTACCATAGGTGCAGTGAAAGTTAAATACATGTGATCATTCAAAATATGCTTATGTTGGGACTCAAACTTGAGATTTTTTGTGAGAAAAAAAATCTCATTGTCACTAAATTATTTGGTATGGTTTAAGAAAGAATAGATAAGACTAATTCTTTAGTCTAAAAGTAGATTAAAAATATGATAATGGAAAAAAAAAATGCAACATGCCTGTCAAGCATTCAATTGTTTAGGCTTATAAAATTAAGTTTATCACTTCTCATCTTATAGGTTAGGTTGTGAATAGTAACTCTCCCACGTGGCGTGGGCGAGTCATAATTGGTTAATGTCACACCCTGTGTCACTATTCGAATTTTGTCACATTGCATCCCATTTGGAATTTTTACTACGGGTTAGTTTTTGGTTTCTTGCTCACTTTTTTCATTTTAGGTTTCCAATTAATATATTGAAAACTTTCATTCATTTTTTGTGTGGCCACACCCTGTACCACTACTCGAATTTTGCCACACCGCATCCAGTTAGGGATTTCTAGCACATGTTACTTTTTGGTTTATTGGGCACTTTTTTTTTTGGTTTCCAAACTAATATATTGAAAAGTATTTAACTTTTTATAGCCACACCCCGTACCACTATAAGATTTTGCCACATTGTATCCTGTTTGGTTTATCAACTAATATATTCAAAACTTTTATTTAACTTTTTATGTTCACATCGCGATATTATTATTTGAATTTTACCACATTGCATCTCGCATGAGTGTTTTTACTCGGGTTATTAATTTCTTCTTATTTGATATAGTTTTTCCTTTTGAATACTCAACTAAAATATTGAAAATTTTATTCAATTTTTTCTTCTTTCATTTTTGAAACCACGAAACCTCGCAATGTAGAAGTTAATATGGTTTTGCTTTTTATTAAATGAGTTAATTTCATTACATACCCCTGAGGTATGTCATCTTATCAAGTTTCACCCCTGTACTTTCTTTTTATCATTACATCACCCTGTGGTGACCTTTTGTTTCATTAGACACCCATCATTCTAACAGACGTTTGTTACCCCCCGTTAACCCCAGCACATGCATATCACATGAGGGTATTTTTGTCCATTCGCATTTAATAACCCTTATAACACCCATTTCATCCACCCACATCAAAAAATCAGATCAAATAACACTTATTGTACAACCTCTTTCTTCTTCCCTAATAATTTTAGGGTTTTATTAAATTAAAAAAAAAACTATAATTTATATAGATAGAGATATTGAATAGAAAATACTCGTAATTTGTTTACCTGACACACACTACTACAAAACTACAAAGAGACTTGTATCATCATGTCATAATATATGGCTTTGTTTGTTTGTTTCTTTTTGGACTTTTGCAAAAACCACCACCACGACAGACCCACCTAACCCCCTTTTCCCATTTTCAATTTTTCTTATATCTGAATTGATGACTATGAATCTTTCAGATCTATCATTAACTCTACCAACATAAATCTATAGATATACATACATATATATATACACACACTTTACCTTTACCTGTGATTAATCCCTCACAGAAGATTAAACCCACAGTGGTGGTGATTTGTGGTGGTTCGTATGGTGCTGGTTAGTGGTGTTCCAAGACGGCCACAACCAAGATGAGAGAGAAAGAGGGAGAGGTGGTGCTCCGATGTAGGGTGGCGGCGACATCAGACGATAGAAAGAGGGAAAGGGGTGACGGTTTAGGATTATCATCTTATTTTTGGGTTGCAAATATATTCATATATTGAAAATATAGATATTCATATATTGGTTGATTTTAGAGTTAATTCAGGAATGAATTTTTTTATGAAATTTCTGGATTTGAGAAATTGATATATGTATTTATTTATTTATATATAGATTTTGAGTGTATAGATTTCTAATGGTTTTGGAAAATGTTTTAAGGAAGAAATGTTTTAGTTTGAATGTAAGATTTGGGAAGATCTGGGAAATGAAAGGGAGAAAAAGCTTTGGGGAAGAAGATAGTTAAGAAGACTGAAATGCCCTCATGTGCATTGCACATGTAGGGTTTAACGGAACCAAATTAACGTCTGTTAGGGTGAGGGGCGGGTAATGAAACAAAAAGTCACCACAGGGTGATGTAATGACAAAAACAAAGTAAAGGGGTGAAACTTGATAAGATGACATACTTCAGGGGCATGTAATGAAATTAACTCTTATTATTAAGAAAGAAAGATTGGGGAAGAGAAGAGTTTTTGGGGAAAAAAGGATTTGATCTGATTATTTGAAATGGGAAGGTGAAATGGGTGTTTTAGAAGCAAAATGACTAATTTTACCCTCATGTGCAGTGCACATGGGAGCTTTGACGGAGCCACACTAACGTCCGTTTGAGAGAGGGGTTTCTAATGATACAAAAAGTCACCACAGGGTGAAGTAATAATAATAAAAAAAGACAGGGGCGAAAATTGATAAAACAGCAAACCACAGGGTGATCTAATGAAATTTTCTCTAAGAAAAATTGAAAATGGGAAAAAGGGGTTAGGTGGGTCTGTCGTGGTGGTGGTTTTTGCAAAAGTCCAAAAAGAAACAAACAAACAAAGCCATATATTATGACATGATGATACAAGTCTCTTTGTAGTTTTGTAGTAGTGTGTGTCAGGTAAACAAATTACGAGTATTTTCTATTCAATATCTCTATCTATATAAATTATAGTTTTTTTTTTAATTTAATAAACCCTAAAATTATTAGGGAAGAAGAAAGAGGTTGTACAATAAGTGTTATTTGATCTGATTTTTTGATGTGGGTGGATGAAATGGGTGTTATAAGGGTTATTAAATGCGAATGGACAAAAATACCCTCATGTGATATGCATGTGCAGGGGTTAACGGGGGGCAACAAACGTCTGTTAGAAGGAGGGGTGTCTAATGAAACAAAAGGTCACCACAGGGTGATGTAATGATAAAAAGAAAGTACAGGGGTGAAACTTGATAAGATGATATACCTCAAGGTATGTAATGAAATTAACTCTAATAATAAAGTTCTAATTCTATATACCTATATCATATAAAAAACTTATTCTGCTACAACAAGGAGTAAAAGAAGAAGAGAAAATAGAGTAAATAATAATAACAATAATAACTTTAATAATCATAATAATCATAATAATAGAGATGAAATTGGTGATGATAGTTTTGAAGAAAGTGTTAATGATGATGAAGATGAGGAAGATGATGATGAAGAGATGTTACCTCCGGCAGCGGCTCTATTAAGATGTTAACCCGCCACCGTAACCCGTAACCCGTAAACCGTCGCCGTTGCTGGAAAAGGTTAAGAAATCAGCAGCCACCGTAACCCGCTACCACCATATACATAACCACCACCGTAACACGCAGGAGAAACCCACCACCACAACCCGTCGGAGAAACCTACCACCGCAACCTGTAACACCCCAACAAGGCGGAATCATGAGGGTTAAATACTAAGCACATCACGACATGGAAATTATGTAGAGTAAATCTAAATGCATAAAAAGGATCAAGTAATCCATACGAACCATTCGATAATGCAAGTATCCGGATCACACATAAGCATAACCCCTAATCGGGAAATGAATCACAGATCCAAGAGGTCCAAGTCCAAGACTAGCATAATCAAGCAAACAATCATCCAATACGTCTTTGAGCTAACCTGTTCACCTGAAAAGTGTACTAAAACGGGTCAACATAAAGTTGGTGAGTTCGTAGGGACAAGTAATAAGGAAACAAGTGTCTGGATAACAACCGTTAACGATATACGAGGATTAGAATACCTAATCACGTCCAAGGAAACCCTAAAAGGTTTCACGTTATCACAACTCAATACAGTCAACGTTCAACAACAACGATTTATATAACGATTAATGACGTTCAATAACGTGGGCTCAACAACCCATAACGTGAGTATAAAGATACCCATAGCATGGATTCAACAATCCATAACGTGAGTATAAAGATACCCATAACGTGGATTTCAACAATCCATAACGTGAGTTTAACAACCCATAACGTCACTAACGGCACGACTTACATAATAAATAATGCGTCATATAACGGGGCGACTTACATATATTTCAAATGCGTCATATCACGGGGCGACTTACATATATTTCAAATGCGTCATATAACGGGGCGACTTACATATATTTCAAATGCGTCATATCACGGAGCGACTTACATATATTTCAAATGCGTCATATCACGGAGCGACTTACATATATTTCAAATGCGTCATATAACGGGGCGACTTACATATATTTCAAATGCGTCATATCACGGAGCGACTTACATATATTTCAAATGCGTCATATCACGGAGCGACTTACATATATTTCAAATGCGTCATATCACGGGGCGACTTACATATATTTCAAATGCGTCATATCACGGGGCGACTTACATATATTTCAAATGCGTCATATCACGGGGCGACTTACATATATTTCAAATGCGTCATATCACGGAGCGACTTACATATATTTCAAATGCGTCATATCACGGGAGCGACTTACATATATTTCAAATGCGTCATATCACGGGGCGACTTACATATATTTCAAATGCGTCATATAACGGGGCGACTTACATATATTTCAAATGCGTCATATAACGGGGCGACTTACATATATTTCAAATGCGTCATATCACGGAGCGACTTACATATATTTCAAATGCGTCATATCACGGGGCGACTTACATATATTTCAAATGCGTCATATAACGGGGCGACTTACATATATTTCAAATGCGTCATATAACGGGGCGACTTACATATATTTCAAATGCGTCATATAACGGGGCGACTTACATATATTTCAAATGCGTCATATAACGGGGCGACTTACATATATTTCAAATGCGTCATATAACGGGGCGACTTACATATATTTCAAATGCGTCATATCACGGAGCGACTTACATATATTTCAAATGCGTCATATCACGGAGCGACTTACATATATTTCAAATGCGTCATATAACGGGGCGACTTACATATATTTCAAATGCGTCATATAACGGGGCGACTTACATATATTTCAAATGCGTCATATAACGGGGCGACTTACATATATTTCAAATGCGTCATATCACGGAGCGACTTACATATATTTCAAATGCGTCATATCACGGGAGCGACTTACATATATTTCAAATGCGTCATATCACGGGGCGACTTACATATATTTCAAATGCGTCATATCACGGGGCGACTTACATATATTTCAAATGCGTCATATAACGGGGCGACTTACATATATTTCAAATGCGTCATATCACGGAGCGACTTACATATATTTCAAATGCGTCATATAACGGGGCGACTTACATATATTTCAAATGCGTCATATAACGGGGCGACTTACATATATTTCAAATGCGTCATATCACGGGGCGACTTACATATATTTCAAATGCGTCATATCACGGAGCGACTTACATATATTTCAAATGCGTCATATAACGGGGCGACTTACATATATTTCAAATGCGTCATATCACGGGGCGACTTACATATATTTCAAATGCGTCATATAACGGGGCGACTTACATATATTTCAAATGCGTCATATAACGGGGCGACTTACATATATTTCAAATGCGTCATATAACGGGGCGACTTACATATATTTCAAATGCGTCATATAACGGGGCGACTTACATATATTTCAAATGCGTCATATAACGGGGCGACTTACATATATTTCAAATGCGTCATATCACAGGGCGACTTACATATATTTCAAATGCGTCATATCACGGGGCGACTTACATATATTTCAAATGCGTCATATAACGGGGCGACTTACATATATTTCAAATGCGTCATATCACGGAGCGACTTACATATATTTCAAATGCGTCATATCACGGAGCGACTTACATATATTTCAAATGCGTCATATAACGGGGCGACTTACATATATTTCAAATGCGTCATATAACGGGGCGACTTACATATATTTCAAATGCGTCATATCACGGAGCGACTTACATATATTTCAAATGCGTCATATCACGGGGCGACTTACATATATTTCAAATGCGTCATATCACGGAGCGACTTACATATATTTCAAATGCGTCATATAACGGGGCGACTTACATATATTTCAAATGCGTCATATAACGGGGCGACTTACATATATTTCAAATGCGTCATATAACGGGGCGACTTACACTAAATAATCACAATATCACAAGTCATATGCGTAAGCCATCAAACAATCATTCAAAACCATCCATAAATCAAACAATCGATCAGACAATCAATAAGCCGTCAATCAATTCAACCAAACAATCAAACAAGCACGTATGTGTACACTTTTTAGCCCGAATCTCAATAGAGCAGGGAGGGTTTACGAAACTCACCTTTGCCTTCAACGTCGAGTTACAATTTAATTATAAGTATTCAACGAATTTTAAACGTCCCGAATCCTTCAATGTTCACGACCTATCAATACGTTTATACAATGCCCGCATTAATATAAATACATTTATTTATATTTACTTATATACATTTACATATATGGACTAGTATATAATTTTATGTAATGTAAATGTTTACAAAAAGTCTTCCTTCTGTTGACTGATCAGCCGCCCCCACCCTTTTCTTTTTAAGGGACATTTCATTATTAACTTATATGAATACATATATATATGTTTCACCATTCTCATAAACCAAAACCCAAACTGGACTTTGAATATTCTGGACCATCGAACTAGATGCCACAAGGGCTGAGGGACGACCCAAATAAAGGAGATGGGCCCAGCTAGAAAACAGAATAAAAGGGAGGGGGGATGGACCGTAGTTACATATATATATAATATAAAGATTACTCGCCATGTTTTATGACTTTTCTCCCTGCCCAAACTACAACCAGTTTAGGGTTTCATAGACTTGCACAAGGATTCAAACTCTGTACTAACTCCAGAGAAGACAAAGGAAGGCTTACGTGAAAGCTTGGAAGGAGTTTTGTATTAAAACCTTGAACTCCAAGAAAACTGAAAAACCAAAGAAAAATACACCACCGTAATTTACGGTGGTGGAGGCGTACTTTACGGCCGGCAGAAAAGGTAGGGGCGTAAGCTACGGCATACAGGGGCGTAGGGTACGGTGATTATGTCCTGCTGAGCGTATGGTACGGTAGAAGTCACCGTATGATACGGTGGCTTGTATAACCCGTTTTTGGCGTTTCGAACATACAATCTTGGCGTAAACAGACAAAAAGCAGCGTAAGGTCAAATTTGAAGATCCAAAATGGCGTAACCTACGCCCATAAGGGCGTATCTTACGCTGGTGGTGGTTCAGGCGAAATTCTGGGCAGAAACAAAGGGAAGAACAGGTTGACTTTTAAGTCAAAGTTGACCATTGACAAATAAACCCTAATTAAACGGCTCTAACTCGAATTGAGAGGGTTCAGATCATGTTTTGAGCACTGACAATCGAAATAGATGTAAACCAATTCAGTCCTTCGATCAATTTGATCAGATTCACCTATTTTTATGATTTAAACTTGTTTGACCTAATTTTATGAACCAAAACCCTAATTTTCGGTTTTAATTGAATTTAATTCGAATTGCGACCATGAGCTGCTTGTGTTGAGTTAAAAACATGTTTTCAAACATAACCCACTCAATAATTCGACCCATTTCATCAATTAAGTACAAAACCCGATTTTTGACCCATTTATTCATTTAAAAACCCTAATTTGACCTTAAATCCGATTTTTACTTAGAAAATGACTCAATAATATTTGTTGATGATTAAAACAAGCTTAAAACATAGAATGATGATATTTCTTGTATAAAATTTAGTTCAACAACATTGAATGATGAGGATTTAATGAGAGAGAGAGGTTTGCAAGAATTTGTGAATCTTGCATTTACTTGAGAGAGAGAAAGAAAGATAAGAGTGTGTGTTTGGGTGAGGAGAATGTAAGAGATTGGGTGGGTGGTTTGGGATAAGGTTGGGTCAAGTATGGTGGTTCATGGGTCATGGGTCGACCCATGGATTACCCGATTACATTTCTAGTTGATTTAAACGTCACGTTACGTCATACACCGACTTAATACCGTAATAAAATCTCAACTAGTATAATACACGTCATAAAATCGTCAAATAGCGTTTAAGTCATTTCATTATCCAAGAATAAATTAAATTAGCACACGTCAAGTCAACAGGTCGATTTAAATAAAATTTCACTAAATTGTGAAGTCAAATTACATTTAATCACGTTTAGTCACGTTTAATACGAGTCAAAAATCACGAATGTTACATCATTCCCCCGTTAAGGGAATTTCGTCCCGAAATTTAAATCTAACTAGACTCGGTAAATAAGTGGGGATACTTGGCTTTCGTAGGGCCTTCACGTTCCCACGTAAATTCGGGCCCACGTCTAGCTTGCCATCTTACCTTAACGAGTGTTTTCCGAGTATTCTTTAGCTTTCTAGTTTGACGATCTAGAACCTCTATTGGTTCTTCCACAAATCTCAACATTTTACCGACACGAATTTTAATGTTTTATCGACACGAATTTTAATGTTTTAGCGACACGAATTTTAATGTTTTATCGACACGAATTTTAATGTTTTATCGACACGAATTTTAATGTTTTATCGACACGAATTTTAATGTTTTATCGACACGAATTTTAACATTTTACCGACACGAATTTTAATGTTTTATCGACACGAATTTTAATGTTTTAGCGACACGAATTTTAATGTTTTATCGACACGAATTTTAATGTTTTATCGACACGAATTTTAATGTTTTATCGACACGAATTTTAATGTTTTATCGACACGAATTTTAATGTTTTATCGACACGAATTTTAATGTTTTATCGACACGAATTTTAATGTTTTATCGACACGAATTTTAACATTTTACCGACACGAATTTTAATGTTTTATCGACAAGAATTTTAATGTTTTAGCGACACGAATTTTAATGTTTTATCGACACGAATTTCTTCAGGAGGCACGTGAAGTGCTGGATTGGCCAAACACTTCCGGAGATTACAAACATGAAAAACATTATGAACTCCACTCAAGTCTTGAGGGAGCTCCAAACGATACATCACCGGACCAATACGTTCAAGGATTTTAAATGGACCGATATACATTGGCCTCCAGATTACCACGTTTTATAAATCAGACTACGCCTTTCCATGGGGACACCTTAAGCAACACAAAAACACCCACTTCAATCTTACATGGATCCACATGAATTCCTTCCTTGCTCACTACATGACCAAGAAAGTGGACCTCTTCGAGCCAACATTCACATTTGGAGAATTTAGCATAAAGTTTCTCTTTCCGAAGCAACTCTAAGGCTTTCGTCAAGTGTTCCGCATGATCTTCTTTCGCCTTGGAATAGATAGGAATGTCATTAATGAAGGCAATGACAAACTTATCCACGTAGGGCCGACACAACCAGTTCATCAAGCCCATGAACACCGCCGGTGCATTGGTCAACCCAAAAGGCATAACCGTAAATTCAAGGTGTCCATGACGGGTTCGAAAGGCCGTCTTGGGAATATCATCTTCACAGACACGCAAATGGTAGTAAACCGACCAAAAATCGATCTTGGAAAGGTAACGAGCACATTGAAGCTGATCAGTTAAGTCGTCAATTCTTGAAAGGGGATAACGATTCTTCAACGTGAGTCCATTTAGTTCTCTATAATCGCTACGCGTACGGAAGGAACCGTCTTTCTTTTTGACAAATAAGGCCGGTGCACCCCACGATGAATGACTAGGGCGGATAAAACCCTTTTCTTGAAGTTCTTTGAGTTGGGCAACCAACTCTTGCATTTCGGTTATGGCCAAGCGATAGGGTGTCTTGGCCACGAAAGAAGCGTTAGGAATAAGATCAATTCGGAAATCAAGTTGACGAGATGGGGGCAATCCCGGTAGGTCATCCGGAAATACGTCCATGAATCCATTAACCACGGGCACGGCTTTTAATTCGACTTATGTGACATTGACATTATATACTTTTCCTTCCCGCGGCTCGGTCGTCTCGCCTTGAACCACTAACTCTTCATCGTCTTCTAACAGAATTCTTGCTACCCGACTACTACAATCTATGACCGCATTCATTGCCGACATCTAAACCACACCTAGAATCACATCAAAGCTACCGATATCGAAAGGAACTAGATTTTTGAGAAACGGATGGTCACTTAACTCTAAAGTACATTCACGAACAATTTGGTCAATTTTGGTTAACTCGCCATTTACCATTTCAAGTTCGAAGTAATACGACAACGGAAGAAGACTAGTATTAATCAAAGGCACGAAATCATTGGTAACAAGGCAAAAATCGGCACCAGAGTCAAATAATACGGTGGCATATTGATTGTTGAGAAGAAAAGTATTTGCAACGACGTTTAGGATCAACACGTGTCTCGGCCGCAATCATTGTAAAAGTTCTTTCATGGGGAGTAAGTTGTTGTGGAGCTTGTTGTTGTTGGCCGATAAGAATGGGGCACTTATTTCGGTGGTGTCATGACTACCACACTCATAACAAGTACCTCGGGCCGTCGGGGGATTTCGAGCATTGATCGGAAAGGCATTCAAAGGAAGACACGACGATTGATGGTACACCTTTTGATGTTTAACCCACTCGATTTTCTTACGTCTTTCACGATTACCACGGCTTCCACGACCACCTCTACTTCTTTGATTTCCTCGATCAACCGATTTCTCTTACTCGTCTTGGCGCCTATAATTCATGTTAGCTCTCCATGGTCTATCCATCTTTCCTCGAACACGCGTGTTGTATTTCCAAGTTAATCCTCACAATTCACACGAACATTCGCAATTAACCGCCACATAATAAACAATTCAAAATTAGACTATTCTAAGTCATTATAAGGACATGTATCTCTACGGGGATATTATCATGGCAATAAACTATGTTATCAACATCTTATTCGCATTCTAACTAATCACACAATTCCATTTCAACCACAACCGAATATTCAAATCAACATTCAAGTTCAAATATAACGAGGCAAAGTATCATTGTTTTCATTCGATTCTAAATCAATTCCACGATTTCAAACCATTGCATACAAGTATATAAAGGGGGTCAAGTCACTAACAAGGCGGGTAAAGCATAGTCCGAATCTTAACTTCAACATTCAATACATTAAAGGTGTATGTATACAGGGTGTACCAGCGGCTAACCCTCCACACCGTTAATATATTGAATGGACGTCGGGATTCGGTTCCGTTATGTTCTCTAAGTATTGGTCGGGTATGTATACAGGGTGTACCAGCGGCTAACCCTCCACCTAACCAACACTCATCAAACATACCGGGTTAGCTACTATACTTTATCCACAATGCGCAATCCACGAGGCCATTAACTTTATATGACATAGGGTAACCATAAATTTGTTGATCAGGCGCCTCTAGGGTTACCGAGTGTCATACTCCATTAATGCCATCATTTCACTTTGCTAGGGTTAATAATTCTAAGTAACTCCAAGAACATACGTCAACGTCAATTCGACAAGTCACGGTGATATCCTGACACAACCACATATGCCAATCTAGTCATCACATAATCAATCAAGTCACAAGTCATATGAAACCTACGAACTCCGTTTTTAAACAAGTTTTATGCGACATACAATTCACGTTGCACACAAAATTTCCCTATCATGCATGCCAATATGAAATGTGGGTGCGATGGCTATAGGCTAGGTCAATCCACCTAATTCTCTACAACCACGGCTCTGATACCATTCTGTAACACCCCAACAAGGCGGAATCATGAGGGTTACATACTAAGCACATCACGACATGGAAATTATGTAGAGTAAATCTAAATGCATAAAAAGGATCAAGTAATCCATACGAACCATTCGATAATGCAAGTATCCGGATCACACATAAGCATAACCCCTAATCGGGAAATGAATCACGGATCCAAGAGGTCCAAGTCCAAGACTAGCATGATCAAGCAAACAATCATCCAATACGTCTTTGAGCTAACCTGTTCACCTGAAAAGTGTACTAAAACGGGTCAACATAAAGTTGGTGAGTTCGTAGGGACAAGTAATAAGGAAACAAGTGTCTGGATAACAACCGTTAACGATATACGAGGATTAGAATACCTAATCACGTCCAAGGAAACCCTAAAAGGTTTCACGTTATCACAAATCAATACAATCAACGTTCAACAACAACGATTTATATAACGATTAATAAAGTTCAATAACGTGGGCTCAACAACCCATAACGTGAGTATAAAGATACCCATAACGTGGATTCAACAATCCATAACGTGAGTATAAAGATACCCATAACGTGGATTCAACAATCCATAACGTGAGTATAAAGATACCCATAACGTGGATTCAACAATCCATAACGTGAGTATAAAGATACCCATAACGTGGATTCAACAATCCATAACGTGAGTATAAAGATACCCATAACGTGGATTCAACAATCCATAACGTGAGTATAAAGATACCCATAACGTGGATTCAACAATCCATAACGTGAGTATAAAGATACCCATAACGTGGATTCAACAATCCATAACGTGAGTATAAAGATACCCATAACGTGGATTCAACAATCCATAACGTGAGTATAAAGATACCCATAACGTGGATTCAACAATCCATAACGTGAGTATAAAGATACCCATAACGTGGATTCAACAATCCATAACGTGAGTATAAAGATACCCATAACGTGGATTCAACAATCCATAACGTGAGTATAAAGATACCCATAACGTGGATTCAACAATCCATAACGTGAGTATAAAGATACCCATAACGTGGATTCAACAATCCATAACGTGAGTATAAAGATACCCATAACGTGGATTCAACAATCCATAACGTGAGTATAAAGATACCCATAACGTGGATTCAACAATCCATAACGTGAGTATAAAGATACCCATAACGTGGATTCAACAATCCATAACGTGAGTATAAAGATACCCATAACGTGGATTCAACAATCCATAACGTGAGTATAAAGATACCCATAACGTGGATTCAACAATCCATAACGTGAGTATAAAGATACCCATAACGTGGATTCAACAATCCATAACGTGAGTATAAAGATACCCATAACGTGGATTCAACAATCCATAACGTGAGTATAAAGATACCCATAACGTGGATTCAACAATCCATAACGTGAGTATAAAGATACCCATAACGTGGATTCAACAATCCATAACGTGAGTATAAAGATACCCATAACGTGGATTCAACAATCCATAACGTGAGTATAAAGATACCCATAACGTGGATTCAACAATCCATAACGTGAGTATAAAGATACCCATAACGTGGATTCAACAATCCATAACGTGAGTATAAAGATACCCATAACGTGGATTCAACAATCCATAACGTGAGTATAAAGATACCCATAACGTGGATTCAACAATCCATAACGTGAGTATAAAGATACCCATAACGTGGATTCAACAATCCATAACGTGAGTATAAAGATACCCATAACGTGGATTCAACAATCCATAACGTGAGTATAAAGATACCCATAACGTGGATTCAACAATCCATAACGTGAGTATAAAGATACCCATAACGTGGATTCAACAATCCATAACGTGAGTATAAAGATACCCATAACGTGGATTCAACAATCCATAACGTGAGTATAAAGATACCCATAACGTGGATTCAACAATCCATAACGTGAGTATAAAGATACCCATAACGTGGATTCAACAATCCATAACGTGAGTATAAAGATACCCATAACGTGGATTCAACAATCCATAACGTGAGTATAAAGATACCCATAACGTGGATTCAACAATCCATAACGTGAGTATAAAGATACCCATAACGTGGATTCAACAATCCATAACGTGAGTATAAAGATACCCATAACGTGGATTCAACAATCCATAACGTGAGTATAAAGATACCCATAACGTGGATTCAACAATCCATAACGTGAGTATAAAGATACCCATAACGTGGATTCAACAATCCATAACGTGAGTATAAAGATACCCATAACGTGGATTCAACAATCCATAACGTGAGTATAAAGATACCCATAACGTGGATTCAACAATCCATAACGTGAGTATAAAGATACCCATAACGTGGATTCAACAATCCATAACGTGAGTATAAAGATACCCATAACGTGGATTCAACAATCCATAACGTGAGTATAAAGATACCCATAACGTGGATTCAACAATCCATAACGTGAGTATAAAGATACCCATAACGTGGATTCAACAATCCATAACGTGAGTATAAAGATACCCATAACGTGGATTCAACAATCCATAACGTGAGTATAAAGATACCCATAACGTGGATTCAACAATCCATAACGTGAGTATAAAGATACCCATAACGTGGATTCAACAATCCATAACGTGAGTATAAAGATACCCATAACGTGGATTCAACAATCCATAACGTGAGTATAAAGATACCCATAACGTGGATTCAACAATCCATAACGTGAGTATAAAGATACCCATAACGTGGATTCAACAATCCATAACGTGAGTATAAAGATACCCATAACGTGGATTCAACAATCCATAACGTGAGTATAAAGATACCCATAACGTGGATTCAACAATCCATAACGTGAGTATAAAGATACCCATAACGTGGATTCAACAATCCATAACGTGAGTATAAAGATACCCATAACGTGGATTTCAACAATCCATAACGTGAGTATAATATGTAATATGTTACATAAGATATGTAACAAGTTATGTTGCATTTTATCTATAAAATGTACAAGTAAATGGGTTTATAAAATTTGCCACAAAATGTTTGTAAAATCCTCATGTGAGGCCGCCCCCCCCCCCCCCCCCCCCCCCCCCCCCCCCCCCCCCCCCCCCCCCCCCCCCCCCCCCCCCCCCCCCCCCCCCCCCCCCCCCCCCCCATGTGCAAGTTGAAGTTGTTTTCTTCTACTTATAACACTTGTAGTCTTGTATGGCTTACAACACACAACACATTGTTTTTGACAAAACTTACATGCAATTGTAAACAGACAAAAAGCAGCGTAAGGTCAAATTTGAAGATCCAAAATGGCGTAACCTACGCCCATAAGGGCGTATCTTACGCTGGTGGTGGTTCAGGCGAAATTCTGGGCAGAAACAAAGGGAAGAACAGGTTGACTTTTAAGTCAAAGTTGACCATTGACAAATAAACCCTAATTAAACGGCTCTAATTCGAATTGAGATAAAAACATAGAATGATGATATTGAGACAAATTTGCTTACCAAAATCTTCCACCAAAGCTTTAAACCCGAATTTGACCGTTTATGATGAATTCTTGCATTAAGGAACCCAAATTTGTGATATGATACTTAGAAGATGTTAATGATGATATTTCTTGTATAAAATTTAGTTCAACAACATTGAATGATGAGGATTTAATGAGAGAGAGAGGTTTGCAAGAATTTGTGAATCTTGCATTTACTTGAGAGAGAGAAAGAGAGATAAGAGTGTGTGTTTGGGTGAGGAGAGTGTAAGAGATTGGGTGGGTGGTTTGGGATAAGGTTGGGTCAAGTATGGTGGTTCATGGGTCATGGGTCGACCCATGGATTACCCGATTACATTTCTAGTTGATTTAAACGTCACGTTACGTCATACACCGACTTAATACCGTAATAAAATCTCGACTAGTATAATACACGTCATAAAATCGTCAAATAGCGTTTAAGTCATTTCATTATCCAAGAATAAATTAAATTAGCACACGTCAAGTCAACGGGTCGACTTAAATAAAATTTCACTAAATTGTGAAGTCAAATTACATTTAATCACGTTTAGTCACGTTTAATACGAGTCAAAAATCACGAATGTTACACAACCCGTTAGTCGGAATGATTTGTCCATATGGATCAATCACTGGACAAGATGATGTCGCCGCTGTTGTACAATCACCACCACTTTCGGCCACTTTTATGGTGAATTCCGATCAGAATAGGGCTGGGGAGGGACCGATTTTTGTTGGTGTTGCTTCTGTCTTGAAATCTGACACTCAATCGATCGAATCTAGGGCTGTTCATACCGAAACCCTAATTGAAAACCCACCTGGCCGCCACTCGTCCGATGAACAGTCATTTTGATAAAAACCCAAAAATCCCAACAATGGCATCTAGAGCCGGTTATATGGATACATACATCAAAAGTTAATATTTTGTTTGGACAAAATCCAATGTTTTGGCCATTTTTTGTTATGGCCGAAATTAATACACAAAAAAGAGGGTTCTTTTTTCTTGTGTATTTTAGTGTCACAACTTAGCCAAGAGACCTTGTGATTGTTTGTGATGTGTGGATGTGTTTGTATTTTATTTAATTATTAAATGGTTGTAATAGTTAAATAGGATTTTCTTCATTCATTTGGTTATGTAATTTATTTATTTCATTTGGTATGTAATAAGTAGATTAGTTGCATTTTTTCTTGTAAATGTAATCTCCAAGAAAGCATCAAAAGGTTTGGGGGCTGAAGTTGGAGGCCTAATGAAAGGATGAAGAAAGGTGTTCAAAACACATCACAAAAGGTTACTTGAAGCATTTGGATGCAAGATCAAGTGGGAGTTCACCGACACAAATTTTGTGTCACTTTGTCCCTTAGGTTGAGACCTTTTGACACACTTGTTTCGGCTAACAAGTGTGGTCAAATTAGTTGGCTAATGTTGTGCACTTATTATGTTTGTGTGGTTGTTTGTTATTTTGTCATGTGGATGCTCAAAACTTACAACTTAATGACATACATAAAAATTAAAAATTTGGTTCTAAAATTGACATTAACTTGGCGAATTAGCAATTCTCTTTTCTTTTTCTTCTCATATTTTCGGCCCAAAGAGAAAAGGAAAGGAAGTGTTTACAAGGTTATATCCTAGCATATTTTGGGGTGTTTGTTGGAAGCTTGGGGTATACAAGCTTGAGGTTCTTCTAGATTGAAGACTTGCCTTTTGAAGAACATCATATTCTTCATTTCTTCCTTACTAGCTTGGAAGAAGGTAGTTCTCTAAAACACCCTATGGTTGTTGTTTTGTATGTATGTCATTCATATACATGGATCCTTATTGTTTGGGTTTTCTTTTATAAGTTAAACTTTGGTTTTTAACTATATACACATATTGAAAGGTTCAATTTTTCCGCTGCGTTTTAATATTATAAGGATAATATTACTTTGATAAAAACCCAAAAATCCCAACAATGGCATCTAGAGCCGGTTATATGGATACATACATCAAAAGTTAATATTTTGTTTGGACAAAATCCAATGTTTTGGCCATTTTTTGTTATGGCCGAAATTAATACACAAAAAAGAGGGTTCTTTTTTCTTGTGTATTTTAGTGTCACAACTTAGCCAAGAGACCTTGTGATTGTTTGTGATGTGTGGATGTGTTTGTATTTTATTTAATTATTAAATGGTTGTAATAGTTAAATAGGATTTTCTTCATTCATTTGGTTATGTAATTTATTTATTTCATTTGGTATGTAATAAGTAGATTAGTTGCATTTTTTCTTGTAAATGTAATCTCCAAGAAAGCATCAAAAGGTTTGGGGGCTGAAGTTGGAGGCCTAATGAAAGGATGAAGAAAGGTGTTCAAAACACATCACAAAAGGTTACTTGAAGCATTTGGATGCAAGATCAAGTGGGAGTTCACCGCCCCCCCCCCCCCCCCCCCCCCCCCCCCCCCCCCCCCCCCCCCCCCCCCCCCCCCCCCCCCCCCCCCCCCCCCCCCCCCCCCCCCCCCCCCCCCCCCCCCCCCCCCCCCCCCCCCCCCCCCCCCCCCCCCCCCCCCCCCCCCCCCCCCCCCCCCCCCCCCCCCCCCCCCCCCCCCCCCCCCCCCCCCCCCCCCCCCCCCCCCCCCCCCCCCCCCCCCCCCCCCCCCCCCCCCCCCCCCCCCCCCCCCCCCCCCCCCCCCCCCCCCCCCCCCCCCCCCCCCCCCCCCCCCCCCCCCCCCCCCCCCCCCCCCCCCCCCCCCCCCCCCCCCCCCCCCCCCCCCCCCCCCCCCCCCCCCCCCCCCCCCCCCCCCCCCCCCCCCCCCCCCCCCCCCCCCCCCCCCCCCCCCCCCCCCCCCCCCCCCCCCCCCCCCCCCCCCCCCCCCCCCCCCCCCCCCCCCCCCCCCCCCCCCCCCCCCCCCCCCCCCCCCCCCCCCCCCCCCCCCCCCCCCCCCCCCCCCCCCCCCCCCCCCCCCCCCCCCCCCCCCCCCCCCCCCCCCCCCCCCCCCCCCCCCCCCCCCCCCCCCCCCCCCCCCCCCCCCCCCCCCCCCCCCCCCCCCCCCCCCCCCCCCCCCCCCCCCCCCCCCCCCCCCCCCCCCCCCCCCCCCCCCCCCCCCCCCCCCCCCCCCCCCCCCCCCCCCCCCCCCCCCCCCCCCCCCCCCCCCCCCCCATGTGCATTATTGTGTGGTTGTTTGTTATTTTGTCATGTGGATGCTCAAAACTTACAACTTAATGACATACATAAAAATTAAAAATTTGGTTCTAAAATTGACATTAACTTGGCAAATTAAAATGGGTTTTATTAAAAAGTTAATGGTTATAATTATAAAAATGGATTTTATAAAGAACCTTGAAATATGGATTTCAAAATTCATTATGGTCCATAGTTTTTGACTAGAATATAAAAACTCAAACGACCCTTTTAAAAACAAGTTAAAACGCCATCTTTTATACAACACTTAATTATTTGGGAACTCTTTGTAGGATAAAGGTCACCTAACCACTTGTATATATAAATTTACATGTGTGTGTAAGTAGGACAACTTGATTTGGAAGCCATGTGATTAGGGTCACCGAAGCATGGTAACCAAAGGCGTTGATGGGATTAAACATGCGACTTAATATAAGATATTAAATCAGTCCCATACCACTAGAAATTGTAAAGTGTTGCAATTGTCAAACGTTGACTACCTTGTTAATTTAGATCATGGGATAAAGGTCACCTAACCACTTGTATATATAAATTTACATGTGTGTGTAAGTAGGACAACTTGATTTGGAAGCCATGTGATTAGGGTCACCGAAGCATGGTAACCAAAGGCGTTGATGGGATTAAACATGCGACTTAATATAAGATATTAAATCAGTCCCATACCACTAGAAATTGTAAAGTGTTGCAATTGTCAAACGTTGACTACCTTGTTAATTTAGATCATGGGATAAAGGTCACCTAACCACTTGTATATATAAATTTACATGTGTGTGTAAGTAGGACAACTTGATTTGGAAGCCATGTGATTAGGGTCACCGAAGCATGGTAACCAAAGGCGTTGATGGGATTAAACATGCGACTTAATATAAGATATTAAATCAGTCCCATACCACTAGAAATTGTAAAGTGTTGCAATTGTCAAACGTTGACTACCTTGTTAATTTAGATCATGGGATAAAGGTCACCTAACCACTTGTATATATAAATTTACATGTGTGTGTAAGTAGGACAACTTGATTTGGAAGCCATGTGATTAGGGTCACCGAAGCATGGTAACCAAAGGCGTTGATGGGATTAAACATGCGACTTAATATAAGATATTAAATCAGTCCCATACCACTAGAAATTGTAAAGTGTTGCAATTGTCAAACGTTGACTACCTTGTTAATTTAGATCATGGGATAAAGGTCACCTAACCACTTGTATATATAAATTTACATGTGTGTGTAAGTAGGACAACTTGATTTGGAAGCCATGTGATTAGGGTCACCGAAGCATGGTAACCAAAGGCGTTGATGGGATTAAACATGCGACTTAATATAAGATATTAAATCAGTCCCATACCACTAGAAATTGTAAAGTGTTGCAATTGTCAAACGTTGACTACCTTGTTAATTTAGATCATGGGATAAAGGTCACCTAACCACTTGTATATATAAATTTACATGTGTGTGTAAGTAGGACAACTTGATTTGGAAGCCATGTGATTAGGGTCACCGAAGCATGGTAACCAAAGGCGTTGATGGGATTAAACATGCGACTTAATATAAGATATTAAATCAGTCCCATACCACTAGAAATTGTAAAGTGTTGCAATTGTCAAACGTTGACTACCTTGTTAATTTAGATCATGGGATAAAGGTCACCTAACCACTTGTATATATAAATTTACATGTGTGTGTAAGTAGGACAACTTGATTTGGAAGCCATGTGATTAGGGTCACCGAAGCATGGTAACCAAAGGCGTTGATGGGATTAAACATGCGACTTAATATAAGATATTAAATCAGTCCCATACCACTAGAAATTGTAAAGTGTTGCAATTGTCAAACGTTGACTACCTTGTTAATTTAGATCATGGGATAAAGGTCACCTAACCACTTGTATATATAAATTTACATGTGTGTGTAAGTAGGACAACTTGATTTGGAAGCCATGTGATTAGGGTCACCGAAGCATGGTAACCAAAGGCGTTGATGGGATTAAACATGCGACTTAATATAAGATATTAAATCAGTCCCATACCACTAGAAATTGTAAAGTGTTGCAATTGTCAAACGTTGACTACCTTGTTAATTTAGATCATGGGATAAAGGTCACCTAACCACTTGTATATATAAATTTACATGTGTGTGTAAGTAGGACAACTTGATTTGGAAGCCATGTGATTAGGGTCACCGAAGCATGGTAACCAAAGGCGTTGATGGGATTAAACATGCGACTTAATATAAGATATTAAATCAGTCCCATACCACTAGAAATTGTAAAGTGTTGCAATTGTCAAACGTTGACTCCGAACTCCAAAAGGAGTTCGAGCACCATGGGGCATACGACATGATTACCCAACTTAAGGAAATGTTCCAACAAAAGGCAAGGGTAGAGCGCTTCGAAACGGTTCGAGCGCTTCATGCATGTCGCATGGATGATTCACAATCCGTCTCAACTTATGTTCTTAAAATGAAAAGTTACATTGATCGCCTCGAAAGACTAAATTGTCCCGTTTCAACCGAGTTGGCTACGGATTTGATCCTCAACTCCTTATCTAAGAGATTTGAAACTTTTGTGTTAAATTATAACATGAACGGATGGGACAAGACCGTTTCCGAGCTCCATGGGATGCTCAAAACGGCCGAGGCTAGCATGGGAAGAAAAGTTCAACCCGTTCTCATGATCAATGAAGGCGGAAAGAAAAGGACCAACCCCGGACCAAAGGCAAATGTTGCTAAAGGAAAGGGAAACTTCAAAAGGAACATCAAAGGAAAGGGAAACTTCAAAAGGAACATCAAAGGAAAGGGAAATGCAAAAATGGAAACCCAAAAACCGAAGAAGCAAAAGGTTGCTGTCAATGACCCATGCTTTGAGTGTGGGGAGGTAGGACATTGGAAACGTAATTGTCCAACCTATCTCAAAGAGTTGAAAGCTAAGAGGGATGCGGAGCATACCTCAGGTACAATATTTATGATATATATTGAGCTTAATAATATTTTTTCTTACATATGGGTATTGGATACCGGATGTGGAACTCATATTTGTAATATGTTACAGGGGTTCATAAGAAAGAAGCACATCAAGAAAGGGGACATTAGTCTCTTTATGGGCAATGGTGCGAAAGTACAAGTTGAAGCTCAAGGAGACTATCTTTTGAAACTTCCAAGTGGTTTGGAAATTGTATTGAACAATGTTTTGTATGCACCAAGTTTGACTAGGAGCATTATTTCTGTTTCCCGTTTAAGACATGTTGGATATGATTTTAATTTTGTTAACAATGATATCCATGTTTCTATGAATGATGTATTTTATTTTAAAGCCATGCCTTTAAATGGTATTTATGAATTGGTTCATGAAAACACAACATATGATAACTCAATGTACCAAGCTACCACCAAGAAACTTAAATTAGATTTAAGTGAAACCTATATTTGGCATTGTCGTCTTGGCCATATAAATAAGAATCGCATACTAACACTTCAAAAGAATGGTCTTTTGAAAACAAAATCAAATGATTCATTTGATATATGTGAATCTTGTTTACAAGGCAAGATGACTAAAGCACCTTTCAATGGCACTAATGAAAGGGCGAAAGATTTATTAGGTATCATACATTCGGATGTATGTGGTCCTTTTAAGCCAATGACTAGGAATGGTGAAAGATACTTCATTACATTCACCGATGACTATAGTCGTTACGGTTATGTATACTTGTTAAAACACAAGTATGAAGCTTTTGAAATGTTCAAAACTTTCAAGAATGAAGTAGAAAACCAACTCAGCAAGTCAATAAAAATTCTTCGTTCTGATAGAGGAGGTGAATACCTAAGTGATGCTTTTCAAGATCATCTTAGAAGTTGTGGAATCATCTCACAACTAACTCCACCTGGAACACCACAACATAATGGTGTGTCTGAAAGGAGGAATCGAACCCTATTAGATATGGTTCGTTCCATGATGAGCAAAAGCTCACTACCTCTATCATTTTGGGGTTATGCCATAATCTCTGCTGCCCGAATTTTAAATATGGCTCCCACCAAGAAAGTGGAGAAAACACCTTTTGAAATATGGCATGGAAGAGTTCCATCTTTGTCATATTTAAAAGTATGGGGTTGTGAGGCTTATGTAAGACATGATGCCTCAAGCAAATTAGAGCCCCGATCCACTAAATGTATTTTTGTAGGATATCCTAAAGATGATTTAGGATATTATTTCTACAATCCTAATGAGCAAAATGTATTTGTTGCTCGAAAGGCTGAGTTCTTGGAAACTAAATTCCTTATGGAAGGAGCTAGTTCTAGAACAGTGGAACTTGAAGAAGATCAAGAACCACAAACAGATACACGCTTGGTTGACACTAGTATTCAACAAAAGGATGTTGAAGATGATCAAAGAGTTGATCAAGACACACAAAACGTTCGTAGATCTGGTAGAGCTACTTATCCACCTGAGAGATATGGATTTCTCATGGATGAATGCTATATGGTGGTTTCTGATGAACCAACCAACTACCATGATGCAATATCCAAATCAGATTCGGAAAAATGGCTAGAAGCCATGAACGCTGAGATGCAATCCATGTATGACAACCAAGTTTGGGAATTGGTTGTTGCACCTCCTAATTCCAAAGTAGTTGGAAGTAAGTGGGTGTTCAAATTGAAACACGATATGCATGGAAACTTGAGTACTTATAAAGCTAGACTTGTAGCAAAAGGTTTCACTCAAACTCGAGGGGTCGATTATGATGAAACTTTTTCGCCTGTGGCAATGCTAAAGTCTATTAGGATATTATTTGCCATAGCCGCACATTATGACTATGAGATATGGCAAATGGATGTCAAAACCGCTTTTCTAAATGGATATCTTGAGGAAGATGTCTATATGGATCAGCCTGAAGGTTTTGTCGATCCTAAACATCCTAATAAAGTATGCAAGTTAAAGAAATCAATCTATGGATTGAAACAAGCATCAAGAAGTTGGAATCGTCGTTTTGATGAAGAAGTCAAGAAATTTGGCTTCATCAAAAACGCTGATGAAGCTTGTGTGTACAAGAAGGCTAGTGGGAGCATCATTACTTTTCTAGTATTATATGTCGATGACATTCTACTATTTGGAAATGATATTCCAACCTTGGAAGGTGTAAAAGCCTGGCTTGGAAGTTGCTTTTCCATTAAGGATCTTGGTGAAGCCGCTTTTATTTTGGGAATAAGGATCTATAGGGATAGATCAAGGCGCTTAATAGGTTTGAATCAAAGTGCATACATAGACAAAATCTTGAAAAGGTTCAAGATGGAAAACTCCAAGAAAGGTTTGGTGCCTATTCAGAGAGGAACTATATTGAGCACTTCTCAATCTCCTAGCTCAAAAGCTGAGCAAGAGAGAATGAGTGGAATCCCATATGCATCTGCTATAGGATCCATCATGTATGCTATGATATGCACGAGACCGGACGTGTCATGCGCTTTAAGCATGACAAGTAGATACCAGCAAAATCCAGGAGATAGTCATTGGATGGCTGTCAAATATATATTGAAATATCTTAGAAACACTAAAGATATGTTTTTAATATATGGATCTGGTGAGGAGGAGCTCGTTGTAAAGGGTTACACGGATGCGAGTTTCCAAACTGATCGAGATGATTCTCGATCACAATCGGGGTATATCTTCATTCTAAATGGAGGAGCTGTTTCTTGGAAAAGCTCAAAGCAAGATGTGGTTGCATTGTCCACTACAGAATCGGAATACATCGCCGCTTCTTTGGCAGCACAAGAAGCTGCATGGTTGAAGAAATTCATTGCCGATCTAGGGGTTGTTCCTTCCATTCAAGAACCCCTAGAAATTCTTTGTGATAACGAGGGCGCGATTGCTCAAATCAAAGAACCTCGTGCGCATCAAAAGACTAGACACATTGAGCGGAGATTCAACTACATAAGGGATGAAGTTGAAAAAGGAAAGATATGTATTTGCAAAGTTCACACTGATCAAAATGTTGCGGATCCACTCACGAAGCTCCTTGAAAGGCCCAAGCATGAGAGTCATACTTGTGCCATGGGACTTCGATATTCTAGTGATTGGATTTGATCTATTTTATGTATTTGGATATCGGAACACTTGTATTTATTAACACTTTTATATGAATATTGGTATTATGCATTTAAATTGTGTTATGTTCCATTTTGCATGTTTAAATCCATGAATGAGTTAATTATTCTAAATATCCGTAGTCGATCATATTTGTGGGAACAAATATGAATGTAAGATTATTATGAACTTGGATTGGTAGATATTCAAAAGGTTTTGAATATAGAGCAAAGTGTTGCTACCAAGGTTCATAGATATTTGTGGGATACAAATATTGGACTGACCTGCTCTCAAGCATTACTACATAGAATCTCTATGATTGATCATAAGTAATCTTGAGTTAAAAGGCGAATATCATTGTATCCTCAGACCTGAGATACATATTGGGTCTTGAAATTCACTGAATGTTATACTTTGACTTAGTTCTTCGCTGTTCTGAAACATGGCAGTACATAAGACTAAGCTCAGGTATGATATAAGGTGATTGTGAAAGACGTATGTAGTCGAGATGGAATTTGTCCCTCTTATTCGTTGAGAGTAAGATGTCTAAGGCCTGCTACAAAGTTAAATCAATAGAGAATGATCACTCTGTGTCTCTAGGATTTAACATGACATCTGTGACAAAAGGATAAATGATCGATTCACCTAAATCATTTCAAGAAAGGGACTTGAAGGGGATGATGTTATTGAATGGCACTTCGTCATACGTATTAGGGGTAGCAAACCGTTGTTAGGCGGTATTTGCTGCTTGCGTCAATCTTCTATGAATCTTGTGCAAGTGGGAGATTGTAGGAATCCGTCTGCCCAAGACACATATTAAATTGACGTGGCTAGTACGTGATGATCCAAGTCGGGTCATACCCAATAACAAGCTAGACAAACACCTATGATATGATATTTATTTATATGATATGATCTTTAAATAAATATCAATACTTGAAATATTTAGAAAGTGAGTTTCTAAATAATTGCACTTGAGATATATAAATAAATTATATGGATGATTTATTTTGAGAGAAATGTGAATAAGTTTATTTGGCAAAATAAACACTTATGTGTGTTGTGTATAATATGTAATATGTTACATAAGATATGTAACAAGTTATGTTACAATTTTATCTATAAAATGTACAAGTAAATGGTTTTATAAAATTTGTAACAAAAATGTTTGTTACACTTTTGGGGCCCCCCCCCCCCCCATGTGCATTTTATGTGTTGTTTGTTCTACTTATACACTTGTCCTTCCATACACAACACACAACACATTGTTTTTGACAAAACTTACATGCAATTGTAAGACTTTCACTTTTTCTCTCAATATTTCTCAACTAGAAAACTTCTTTTCTTTAAGTGTTTACAAGTTTATATCCTAGCATATTTTGGGGTGTTTGTTGGAAGCTTGGGGTATACAAGCTTGAGGTTCTTCTAGTTTGAAGACTTGCCTTTTGAAGAACATCATATTCTTCATTTCTACCTTACTAGCTTGGAAGAAGGTAGTTCCCTAAAACACCCTATGGTTGTTGTTTTGTATGTATGTCATTCATATACATGGATCCTTATTGTTTGGGTTTTCTTTTATAAGTTAAACTTTGGTTTTTAACTATATACACATATTGAAAAGTTAAACTTTGGTTTTTAACTATATACACATATTGAAAGGTTCAATTTTTCCGCTGCGTTTTAATATTATAAGGATAATATTACTTTGATAAAAACCCAAAAATCCCAACAAAATGTGTACAACCCACATGTGGCCGTCCACCCTATGGTTGTTGTTTGTATGTATGTCATTCATATACATGGATCCTTATTGTTTGGGTTTTCTTTTATAAGTTAAACTTTGGTTTTTAACTATATACACATATTGAAAGGTTCAATTTTTCCGCTGCGTTTTAATATTATAAGGATAATATTACTTTGATAAAAACCCAAAAATCCCAACAAAATGTTGACAACCCACATGTGGCCTACACCCTATGGTTGTTGTTTGTATGTATGTCATTCATATACATGGATCCTTATTGTTTGGGTTTTCTTTTATAAGTTAAACTTTGGTTTTTAACTATATACACATATTGAAAGGTTCAATTTTTCCGCTGCGTTTTAATATTATAAGGATAATATTACTTTGATAAAAACCCAAAAATCCCAACAAATCAACAAAATGTTGTTCACCAATGTCGTTCCCCCCCCCCCCCCCCCCCCCCCCCCCCCCCCCCCCCCCCCCCCCCCATGTCTTCTAAAACACCCTATGGTTGTTGTTTTGTATGTATGTCATTCATATACATGGATCCTTATTGTTTGGGTTTTCTTTTATAAGTTAAACTTTGGTTTTTAACTATATACACATATTGAAAGGTTCAATTTTTCCGCTGCGTTTTAATATTATAAGGATAATATTACTTTGATAAAAACCCAAAAATCCCAACAAAATGTTGTTACAACCCACATGTGGCCGTCCCCCCCCCCCATGTGCATTTTGATGTGTTTGTTCAACATATAACACTTGTAGTCTTGCATTGCTTACAACACATACACCACTAAGTTTGCATCTTTTCTTACATGCAAAAGCAAGCATTTTCTCTCATTCTCAACTAGAAAACTTCTTTTCTTTAAGTGTTTACAAGTTTATATCCTAGCATATTTTGGGGTGTTTGTTGGAAGCTTGGGGTATACAAGCTTGAGGTTCTTCTAGTTTGAAGACTTGCCTTTTGAAGAACATCATATTCTTCATTTCTACCTTTTATTAGCTTGGAAGAAGGTAGTTCCCTAAAACACCCTATGGTTGTTGTTTTGTATGTATGTCATTCATATACATGGATCCTTATTGTTTGGGTTTTCTTTTATAAGTTAAACTTTGGTTTTTAACTATATACACATATTGAAAGGTTCAATTTTTCCGCTGCGTTTTAATATTATAAGGATAATATTACTTTGATAAAAACCCAAAAATCCCAACAAGTACAACTGATCTTGACCTCCCCCCCCCCCCCCCCCCCCCCCCCCCCCCCCCCCCCCCCCCCCCCCCATATGACAAATAAACTATTTTTATAAAATGATGATGTCATAACAATTGTCTTTTATTTAATAAACCAAGGCTGATTGATAATATTAAGACAAAAAGAGACGGTGATACTATTTTTGAAATTTGATATATAATTGTTTCAATATAAAATAAATAAATTATATGGATGATTTATTTTGAGAGAAATGTGAATAAGTTTATTTGGCAAAATAAACACTTATGTGTGTTGTGTATAATATGTAATATGTTACATAAGATATGTAACAAGTTATGTTACAATTTTATCTATAAAATGTACATGTAAATGGGTTTTATTAAAAAGTTAATGGTTATAATTATAAAAATGGATTTTATAAAGAACCTTGAAATATGGATTTCAAAATTCATTATGGTCCATAGTTTTTGACTAGAATATAAAAACTCAAACGACCCTTTTAAAAACAAGTTAAAACGCCATCTTTTATACAACACTTAATTATTTGGGAACTCTTTGTAGGATAAAGGTCACCTAACTACCTTGAGGGAACTTATAAATTATATGGATGATTTATTTTGAGAGAAATGTGAATAAGTTTATTTGGCAAAATAAACACTTATGTGTGTTGTGTATAATATGTAATATGTTACATAAGATATGTAACAAGTTATGTTACAATTTTATCTATAAAATGTACAAGTAAATGGGTTTTATTAAAAGTTAATGGTTATAATTATAAAAATGGATTTTATAAAGAACCTTGAAATATGGATTTCAAAATTCATTATGGTCCATAGTTTTTGACTAGAATATAAAAACTCAAACGACCCTTTTAAAAACAAGTTATGTTACAATTTTATCTATAAAATGTACAAGTAAATGGGTTTTATAAAAGTTAAATCAATAGAGAATGATCACTCTGTGTCTCTAGGATTTAACATGACATCTGTGACAAAAGGATAAATGATCGATTCACCTAAATCATTTCAAGAAAGGGACTTGAAGGGGATGATGTTATTGAATGGCACTTCGTCATACGTATTAGGGGTAGCAAACCGTTGTTAGGCGGTATTTGCTGCTTGCGTCAATCTTCTATGAATCTTGTGCAAGTGGGAGATTGTAGGAATCCGTCTGCCCAAGACACATATTAAATTGACGTGGCTAGTACGTGATGATCCAAGTCGGGTCATACCCAATAACAAGCTAGACAAACACCTATAATATTTATTTATATGATATGATCTTTAAATAAATATCAATACTTGAAACATTTAGAAAGTGAGTTTCTAAATAATTGCACTTGAGATATATAAATAAATTATATGGATGATTTATTTTGAGAGAAATGTGAATAAGTTTATTTGGCAAAATAAACACTTATGTGTGTTGTGTATAATTTAAGGTCTATTTTGTCATTAGTAGATAGTATGTAGACCTAGTTTGTAATTGTTTTATTTTCTCTTGTACTTAAGCCTAATGATGGCTCATTTTAGGGTTAATGAAATAATCATTCTCTAAATTCTCTCAGGTATTTTTTCAATTTTCTCATGGCATCAGAGCCAGATTTCTAATTCTTCTTCATTTCAATTTCAATCATCGAATTCAATTTCTATTCCATTCATGTTGTTCAATCACAAAATTGATTCCTTTAATACATGTTCATCTATTGGTTGAATTAATTAATTCATTACAATCCATTAGTACCCATTCCAATTCTTTATCGGTTGTATTAATCCATTTGGTTTAATCCGATAGTGGGACAGTGCTTCTAATTCCATTACTTCAATTGCAAAGTGCAATTATATCATAGCCGTCATTCTTTACCCTTCAATTGTTCGATTTTCTTTGTTTCTACGTAACCCTAATCTACACATTCCATTGAACTTAACCCTTTGATCTTATTCCATTAAACTTAATCTACATTCGATCGAAGTCAGACTCTTAGATCTTATTTCCAACAAACTTAACCTTTTGATCTTATTCCATTGAACTTAATTCTTTGATCTTATTTCATTGAACTTAATTCCATCGAACTTGTTCCCTATGGAGTCAACCTTTGAATTTAATTTCTTTTGAACTTAATCCTTTGATCTTAATTTTCTTTGACCTTAATTTCCTTTGAACTTATTTTATTTGAATCTACAGACCCTTTCTGTTCAAGTTAGTTTCGTATAAATGACTATCGGAGAGAAATCAGGTGAAGGAGACAAAAACAAAAAGGGTGAAAGTGTCGATTCCATCACTGTTGATCATGAATTGTATGTTCATCAGAATGACACATCTGGTAATTTCACTCTAGCAACACAAAAACTAAATGGTGACAATTACAAAGAAGGGAAACGTTCTGCAGAGATTTTCTTGGGAGCAAAAAACAAGTTAGGCTTTGTTATGGGAACGTGTGTTCGACCTGATGCAACTTCTCCTCTATTGAGTGCATGGGATAGATGTAACAATTTAGTCATCTCATGGGTTCCTCACTCAGTGGAACCAGATATTCGCAGGAGCATTCTCTATTTCGCTACTGCAACGGAAATTTGGAAAGATTTGAAAGAACGGTTTGCACAATCAAACATTCCCCGCAAGTTTCAGGTTCACAAGTTCATCACTACATTGACTCAGGGAACTAATTCTGTTGCTACATACTATACTCAGCTGAAAACCGCTTGGGATGAGTACATGTCTTTGCTTGCTATACCGCTTGTACTTGTGGGACAAATAAGGCCTTCTTGGACATATTACAGAACAAGTGATGCAGTTTTTGATGGGTCTAAATGATGCATATATACCCATTCGGGGAAGCATTCTTATGAGAAGTCCTTTGCCTTCCTTCAGTGAAACCTACCGTTTGGTTATTCAGGAGGAATCTCAGCGTGAATGCAACTCCACTTTTGCTATTGGTGTTGACTCCACTGCACTGGTAGCTAATAAAGGTTCTAAACAACCAATCTCTTCCGGGCAGTCTAAGTGGAACAACACTACCACTAATTCACAGGGAGTTGTGTTCGGCGTTACACCAAATGGAAAACGTTCAAAGTTCTTTTGCACTACATGCAATATTTGGGGTCACAGTCTTGAACGTTGTTACAAAGCCCACCCAAGCTTACGTGAGAAGAAGATTGTTAATTCAGCGCAGGTTATTGAGAGTTCCACGGTTGCAGGTACTTCCAATGCGCATGGACCCACATTTAGCAAAGAGCAAATGGCGCAGTTAACTGCCTTGCTTTCTCAACACAATCTTGCCCCACAAAGTGGGTCACCCGCATTCATGGCTGGTAAGCGATTTTGTTTCATCTCTACATGTTTAGATAATCTATGGGTCACTGATAGTGGGGCTACTGATCATATGACGCCCCATCTTCACATGTTTCTTGAATATACGGTTGTGCTCAAACCATGTTTCATAGAGCTTCCAAATGGACATAAGGCCAAGGTTCAACATATTGGTTCTGTTCGTTTAAATGATGACATTGTTCTTAAAAATGTCCTTCATGTCCCTGCGTTTCATTTCAATCTGCTTTCTGTGTACAAAGTCTTGCTTCAGTATAATGCATCTCTTACTTTTACCCTTACTTCATGTGTACTCCAGGTTCCTTCCATGGAGAAATCACTAGTCCTTGGTAGTGTTCAACAAGGCCTTTACTTTGTTGCTCAAACAACCAAGTGTAATCCCGCTCCATCTCTTTCTTTTTCCGCATCAGCAAATAAGTGCTCCGCACAGCTTTGGTATTCCCGTCTTGGACATTTACCTTTTGATAGGATTAATTGTATTAGTTCTTTACAATGTAATCCTTCTGCTCCTCATGTAATATGTGATATTTGTCCTAAGGCTAGAATGCATAGACTCTCTTTTCCTTCAAGTACTATTAAAACTTTTGCTATTTTTGAAATGATTCATGTTGATTTATGGGGACCTTATTCTCGTCCAACACATAATGGTTTTCGCTATTTCTTAACTATTGTGGATGATTTTTCCCGCGCAACTTGGACACATATGCTTGCTACTAAAGCAACAACTTTCCAGACACTTGTGGCTTTTATTGCTTACGTTGAAACACAATTTAATGCTACTGTCAAGATAGTAAGATCTGATAACGACATTGAATTCAAAGACACTAAAGCCACTAATTATTACTCTAGCAAGGGAATTATACATCAGACCTCATGTAATGCAACACCTCAACAGAATGGTGTAGTTGAGCGCAAGCACAAGCACCTTCTTGAAACTGCAAGAGCTCTTTTTTTCCAAGCCAATCTCCCAATTTCATATTGGGGGGATTGTATTCTTACTGCATCTTACTTGATTAATCGCTTTCCGTTGTCCATTCTAAAGAATAAGACTCCATATGAGCTTCTAACAAACGAATTGCCCTCATATGAGCACATTCGTTCTTTCGGTTGCTTTTGCTATGTTTCAACACCTAAACATGCTAGGAACAAATTTGAATCACGTTCTGTGCCTTGTGTATTCTTGGGATACCCATTCGGCAAAAAGGCCTATAAATGCCTTAATCTTCAAACTCGGGAGATCATTTATAGCCGTGATGTTGTTTTCCATGAGCAACATTACCCTTTTCATTATTTGCCAAAACATCATGATACGATTGTTTTTCCTTTGACCCTTGATGATCCCTCTCACAATTTTCTTCCCAAAGTCACCATTCATACTGCACCATCTGATTCAACTTTGCCACAAAATCATAATGATAACCCTATACATGATGAACCCACAATAACTTCTCAAGACACGTCTACCCAACATAATTCTGACACCACAATTGCTTCTAAACCTGTAAACTCTGTTCTTATTTCCCAAACAACTACTGAATTAGATCCTGTTCGTCGCTCAATGCGGGTTCCAATCCAACCTGCTCACCTGAAAGACTTTGTATGTCCTAAATCCACAACTCCAAAACACTGGTGTAATATGGTTTCCTTCTCCAGTTTACCAGTATCCAGCCAGGCTTTCTCCGTTCATGCTAGTACCTTCACCGAACCACGATCTTACAATGAAGCTTCAAAAAATTCAGATTGGGTTTCAGCTATGAACAAAGAGATTGATGCACTTCAACTTAATGGAACATGGGAGTTGTGTGATCTTCCACCTGGTAAGAAAGCATTGGGAAATCGTTGGGTATATAAAGTTAAGCTCAATTCTGATGGTTCCTTAGAAAGATTCAAGGCAACTCTAGTTGTTCAGGGTAACCATCAACGAGAAGGCATAGACTATTTTGACACGTTTTCGCCAGTTGTAAAAATGGCTACTGTTCGCAGTGTCCTTGCTATTACTGCATCTAAGCATTGGAAAGTGCATCAGATGGATGTCAACAATGCTTTTCTTCACGGGGATCTTTGTGAAGAAGTATATATGAAGATGCCCCTTGGTCTTCCTAATCCATAAAACAAGGTTTGTCGACTTCGAAAGTCACTTTATGGTCTTAAATAAGCAAGTCGACAATGGTTTCAGAAACTTTCAAATGCTCTTCAGCTTCAGGATTTCATACAGTCCAAGAATGATTATAGCCTTTTTCTCAAGACTGTTAATGGTCACATGACCATTGTGGCAGTTTATGTGGATGACATTCTGGTTACTGGTTCGGATCCTCAATCGGTTTCTCAATTGAAAGCATTTCTACATCAAGAATTCACCATCAAAGATCTAGGACTTTTAAGTTATTTTTTGGGGTTGGAGGTTCATTATCCTGCCAATGGGATTATTTTAACCCAACGCAAGTTTACTCAGGAATTACTTGTAGATGCTGGGTTCTTGGATGCAAAGCCAGTTACTCCACTTCCACAGAACATGAAGTTTTCTAATCCCTGCAGTCCTTATCTTAAGGACCAGTCTGGTTATCATTCTTTGATTGGGAAACTAAACTTCCTGACACATACTCGTTCTGATTTGACCTTTGCGGTTCAGACTTTAATCCAATTCTTACAGAACCCTCAACAAATTCATTTAGATGGGGTTCATCATTTGTTAAGATATTTAAAGGGGACTAGTGGTCAAGGTATTCTACTTAATGGTTATGAACAACTTAGTCTTCATGCATATTCTGATTCAGATTGGGCTGCTTGCCCCATTTCTCGTCGATCTATTACTGGTTATCATTTTGTTTGGAGGATCTCCGATCAGTTGGAAATCTAAGAAGCAGTCTACGATTTCACGTTCATCTTATGAAGCTGAATACCGCACAATGGTTGCTACTGCTACTGAACTTACTTGGCTAGTTCGACTTCTGGAAGAGTTGGGTGTTACTGGTTTAAAACATGTCACCCTTCATTGTGATAATCAGTCTGCATTGCACATTGCCAAAAATCCTGTCTTTCATGAACGTACAAAGCACATTGAAATTGATTGTCATTTCACACGTGATAAGGTCATGGAAGGTTTGATTCATCTGAGTTACTTACCAACACAAAACTAACTTGCTGACGTACTTACAAAAGTGTTACCCTCCAATCAGTTTCAGCAGTTGTTGTCCAAGCTGGGGATGTCGCATTCCCATCCTCCATCTTGAGGGGGGGTGTAGAGTTATGTTTGTATTTTGTATAATTTAAGGTCTATTTTGTCATTAGTAGATAGTATGTAGACCTAGTTTGTAATTGTTTTATTTTCTCTTGTACTTAAGCCTAATGATGGCTCATTTTAGGGCATTTTTTCAATTTTCTCAAAATATTAAAAAGGTTCTATATGATAGCAACCTGATTCTTTTTTGTGCATATATTAATAAGGTTTTACAAACTTTAAATACCCTTAAGCAGCTTTCGAGCCTATTGGAACATTTATCCGTTTAAGCTTTCGAGTCTCTTGGAGCATTTACCCAGTTTCCATATAAGGTCTTAGAACGCTACCCATTTTACCCGTAGGAGATAAAATCATACCTTGAATCGGATCTTTGGAGAGATGTGTTTTATTTTCCTTGCTGATAGATAATAACTTTGATGCAGCGTCCTTATCATCATTTGGGTTAACTTCATTAACGCCTACATCTGAGTTACTTAGCTTGACGCTACCCACATCATAAAGACTGTCAAACGTGGTCTGCATATAAACCGATTTTAAGTAACTTAAAAATAAAGAACATCCTATTCCGGCAGAAATACGGTATTTCCAGTCAAAGATTCGACCCAGTAACATATAAAAGCGTGATTCAGTTAATGTTAATCTTTAACTTAGAAAAAGAAAAAAGATTAAAGGGAAACAGGGAAAATGGGTTGATGATGTCAAAAGTCACCTGAAGTGTACTTTAATGCATAAAAAATTTAAAACTCCTATATCAACCATTAAAAAATTAGATTATACTTGAAATGATATGATCTGATAATCATAATTGACAATAACATTAAGTGTATTATAAATTGACTCTTGGCAAAAAGTAATTTCAGCGCAAGCTGAACCAGCCCATACCAAAAGTATACGCATTTGACATGTTACTCAAACAACCCTACCATCCCATGTTACGTAACTTATGTCTCTAACTCTCCGCGGGAGACAATAGGAAACCAACTTGGGAACCACAAGGGAAGAAAACGGGATAGAAGGGGAGTAGGCGCAGTTAGAAACTTTTAAATACCTTTAAACTTCCATCTTAATTATAATCAGAGCCGCCTGGGCCATCTACTGTTAGGATTTATGAACATAAACATATAACAAATCACGAGTACGCAGCGGATAAGAACGTAATGCAGCCTATGTCAATAGCAGTCTAGATTGTTTGGGCTTATATTGTTATATGTCTTTGTAATGTGATTGTCATTAATGAACTTAGTATTATGCATAGAATACTAGATTAAGTTTAAGTATTGAATGTATAGTAAATCTGCTAAGTGTGAATTGCGAGTTCGCAATTCACAAAAGGATATGCGACCCCGTATTTACAGGGTTAAATACGAGGTTAGTCATATAGGTAATACGACCCCGTATTTGCAGGGACAAATACGAGGCCAATCACAGAATGCGACCTCGCATTAGTGACGGGCTGGGCTGGGTTTACGAGGCGACGATGTGCTGAAGCCCATGTCGGGTGTTACCTATATAAACCGAAACCTAACAGAGTTTAGGGTTGAACATTTGTCGAAATATCAAGTAGGTATTGCAGGTTATAGTCGTCAAAGGTTGTTCCGCTAGCCCGAAGAAGATCTGCGAGGCCGTAGATGATCTAGGGGCTTTTTGTTGATCACCAAGTTATTGTGAGGGATTCCGCACCTCAAGATAACTGGATCAAGCTATTGACAATCCGTACCAGGGGACTTACAATTGGTATCAGAGCCTCTTGGTTTAAATACCGGAAGGTTATAGCTTGTTGGTGATAGACAATATTGATTTAGGGTCATTTAGACGTGATTCTTTCATGAGTTTACGACCGGAAATCTTGTTTGTGACCTTGATTTGTTTTTGCAGCAGTCGAAGGTGTTATTGTTGGTGTTTAGGGTTTCGAATTCAAGAGATCTAAGGATTCCAGCAGCTGTTGCGACCTCGCGGGCTCGTATTACCTCATCCAGCTCGTATTGCGACCTGGGTAGTTAATTACGACCTCGCCAGTTCAATTGCGACCTCGTGTTTCGTTTTGCGACCTCGTGAGCTCTTTAAGACCTCGCCAGTTCAATTACGACCTCGAGTAGTTAATTGCGACCTCGTTTTTCTTCACGACCTCGTTTTTTTTTATTTTTTTTTTTTTTTTTTTTTTTTTTTTTTTTTTTTTTTTTTTTTTTTTTTTTTTTTTTTTTTTTTTTTTTTTTTTTTTTTTTTTTTTTTTTTTTTTTTTTTTTTTTTTTTTTTTTTTTTTTTTTTTTTTTTTTTTTTTTTTTTTTTTTTTTTTTTTTTTTTTTTTTTTTTTTTTTTTTTTTTTTTTTTTTTTTTTTTTTTTTTTTTTTTTTTTTTTTTTTTTTTTTTTTTTTTTTTTTTTTTTTTTTTTTTTTTTTTTTTTTTTTTTTTTTTTTTTTTTTTTTTTTTTTTTTTTTTTTTTTTTTTTTTTTTTTTTTTTTTTTTTTTTTTTTTTTTTTTTTTTTTTTTTTTTTTTTTTTTTTTTTTTTTTTTTTTTTTTTTTTTTTTTTTTTTTTTTTTTTTTTTTTTTTTTTTTTTTTTTTTTTTTTTTTTTTTTTTTTTTTTTTTTTTTTTTTTTTTTTTTTTTTTTTTTTTTTTTTTTTTTTTTTTTTTTTTTTTTTTTTTTTTTTTTTTTTTTTTTTTTTTTTTTTTTTTTTTTTTTTTTTTTTTTTTTTTTTTTTTTTTTTTTTTTTTTTTTTTTTTTTTTTTTTTTTTTTTTTTTTTTTTTTTTTTTTTTTTTTTTTTTTTTTTTTTTTTTTTTTTTTTTTTTTTTTTTTTTTTTTTTTTTTTTTTTTTTTTTTTTTTTTTTTTTTTTTTTTTTTTTTTTTTTTTTTTTTTTTTTTTTTTTTTTTTTTTTTTTTTTTTTTTTTTTTTTTTTTTTTTTTTTTTTTTTTTTTTTTTTTTTTTTTTTTTTTTTTTTTTTTTTTTTTTTTTTTTTTTTTTTTTTTTTTTTTTTTTTTTTTTTTTTTTTTTTTTTTTTTTTTTTTTTTTTTTTTTTTTTTTTTTTTTTTTTTTTTTTTTTTTTTTTTTTTTTTTTTTTTTTTTTTTTTTTTTTTTTTTTTTTTTTTTTTTTTTTTTTTTTTTTTTTTTTTTTTTTTTTTTTTTTTTTTTTTTTTTTTTTTTTTTTTTTTTTTTTTTTTTTTTTTTTTTTTTTTTTTTTTTTTTTTTTTTTTTTTTTTTTTTTTTTTTTTTTTTTTTTTTTTTTTTTTTTTTTTTTTTTTTTTTTTTTTTTTTTTTTTTTTTTTTTTTTTTTTTTTTTTTTTTTTTTTTTTTTTTTTTTTTTTTTTTTTTTTTTTTTTTTTTTTTTTTTTTTTTTTTTTTTTTTTTTTTTTTTTTTTTTTTTTTTTTTTTTTTTTTTTTTTTTTTTTTTTTTTTTTTTTTTTTTTTTTTTTTTTTTTTTTTTTTTTTTTTTTTTTTTTTTTTTTTTTTTTTTTTTTTTTTTTTTTTTTTTTTTTTTTTTTTTTTTTTTTTTTTTTTTTTTTTTTTTTTTTTTTTTTTTTTTTTTTTTTTTTTTTTTTTTTTTTTTTTTTTTTTTTTTTTTTTTTTTTTTTTTTTTTTTTTTTTTTTTTTTTTTTTTTTTTTTTTTTTTTTTTTTTTTTTTTTTTTTTTTTTTTTTTTTTTTTTTTTTTTTTTTTTTTTTTTTTTTTTTTTTTTTTTTTTTTTTTTTTTTTTTTTTTTTTTTTTTTTTTTTTTTTTTTTTTTTTTTTTTTTTTTTTTTTTTTTTTTTTTTTTTTTTTTTTTTTTTTTTTTTTTTTTTTTTTTTTTTGGTTTGTCACTTCAATCCAACAAAATCCCGAATTTAGCACATGGACTTTGGATCAGATCATTCGAAAGCTGAGAGGTCAAGACATGAAACGAAAGTCGAAGGAAGCAGGTAGCAGTGATTTTGTTCAGCGTCCTGAACTCTATCATAGCAAATCAAGCGTTCCTTCTACAAAATCTTCAAGTGGAGGGATTACTGCCTTCTATAGTGGAGATGATGACAAGATGAAGATGTCAACGGATTCTGATAGCAACTTGATGTATGTAACTTCTCCAGAATCGGCCATGATAGTGCATAATGGGGTTTAGAATAGTAGTTCTCCAAGTTCGAGTTACACAGGGATGCCGATGATCATAAGATCTGCTGAGGGACAATTGGGTATGCTCACTTCATTTGTGTCTGCTCATGAAAAGTTAATTGGAGGAAAACTAACTGATCCTGATTTGATTAGGGAGGATTACAAGCAAGTTGATCCAGATGACTTGGAAGAAATGGATCTGAACTGGCAATTAGCTATGTTAACATTGAGAGTTCAACGTTTCACAGATAGAACCGGAAGGAAGGTTATGAATGGAAAAGTAGGGTTTGACAAGACCAAGGTGAAGTGTTATAACTGTGATGGTTTTGGAGATTTTTCTAGAGAATGTCAGAGGCCAAGACGGGACAACAATTCAGCTACCGGCCGTCAGAACTTCAATCAAAGTGGTTCTATAGTGAGTCAGAATTCTGGACATCAGTATGCTAATACTGGGAACCGAAGCTCAGGAGAAGCGAACAACTCAAGAGCCTTAGTTGTTCAATCTGATGGTACATATAATTGGGGTTCAACTAGTACCGATGATCAGAATCATGCATTCATGGCAATAATTCAAGACCTTGATGAAGAAATGAATGATCTTGCAGATAATTCATTTGATCCTATGGTATATGCCATTGATCATGGTAGTGTTCATCAGAGGGTAGAAGAGGAACCTGAATCATCAGAACCAGTAAGAGCTGAGCGAAGATGTCGCCGAAGCTGAGACGAGCTTGATGGCACATCTTGAAGGTGTTGAACATAAGGAGACACTAAGGAGAACTAAAGGATTATGGTTTGTCGATAGTGGATGTTCAAGACATATGACTGGTGACAAGAGACTGTTAAAGAGTTTACACCTGTTAAAGGGTCTTATGTTAGTTTTGCTGGTCCTAAGGGCGGAAGTATTTCTGGTATTGGAAAAGTCATCAATGGGAAGATTAAAATGGATAATGTGAACTTTGTTGAGCAGCTGGAGCATAATCTGATGAGCGTATCTCAAATATGCGATAAAGGGAATCCTGTTCACTTTACAGAAAGGGAAGCTCTTATCTTGAAACCAGGATATGTTATTCAAGAGGAATGGATTTTACTGAAGGCTCCAAGAAAGAAGGACATCTATGGTCTTGAATTAGGTGTAATTGATTCAGTGGAGCAAGTTTGTTTGCTCTCCAAAGCCTCTGAAGATGAGTCTCTGCTATGGCATAGAAGGATGGGTTATATCCATTACAAGCAATGGATTGGTTCTCGGTGTTCCAAATAAGAGATTTATGGTAGAGGATAAATGTGTGCCGTGCTTAAAAGGAAAACAGACTAAAAAGCCACATAAGCCGAAGACTCAGAATTCTATTGCCGCTCCATTTCAGTTACTACACATGGATTTATTTGGACCAGTAAATGTTCGAAGCATAGGGTTTATGTACTACTGTCTAGTAGTTACTGATGATTACTCTAGATTCTCGTGGGTATTTTTCTTGAAGACCAAGGATGAAACTGCTCAAATCCTCATGGAGTTCTTGGAAAGAGTTGAAAATCAGTACAACACAAGAGTGAAGAGAATCAGAAGTGATAACGGGACAGAGTTCAAGAATCAGATTATGGAAGTATATTGTCTGAGAAAAGGAATTGAGCATCAATTCAGTGCACCCTATGAGCCTCAACAGAATGGAGTAGCAGAGAGGAAAAACAGGACATTGATAGAGACCGCCAGGACTATGCTAGCTGATTCAAGGCTTCCTACTATGTTTTGGGGGGAAGCAGTGAACACTGCTTGTCACGTGTTAAATAGGGTTTTAATTGTTAAAAGATTTAATAAGACACCTTACGAGCTTTTAAACAATAGAAAACCGAATTTAACCAGGTTGGAACCTTTTGGAGTCCCATGCACATTTTTAAAAGTTCGTGACCAACCTAAATTTGCCGAGAAGGCTGAAGAGGGAATTTTTCTTGGTTACATTCCGGGATCTCCAAATAGGAGGGTGTACAATATTAAGTCTAAAATAGTTGATGTTGGTTACAACGTCGTGATTTCTAGCTATAATTCACCTGTACATCAAGGGTCTACTATCTTGTTTAATTATGATGATGTGTTTACCTCCTTTAATGGTCCTATTTCTTTTGGTGCAGGTAGTTCAGAGGTGGATGATGTAGTATTACTACGTGATCAGAATGTCGAAGCAAAGTTTACTACTCCTTCTGAATCCGCGACTGCTACAGCATCAAAGAATAATGAGGTATTGAGAAAAGATCAAGATACTGAGCTTGTGTCAACTTCTTGCAACATGAATGCAAATGGTTCATCAAAGGATACTGAAGATACAAGTGCACAAGAATTGGAACCAGTTACTCCACTTCCTCACGGATAAATAGGTTCAAATTTGGGTGTAAATCTTCAAGTTGATAAAGCTATACAGCATAGAGTCAACAAGTATCATCCAGTTGAGGACATTATTGGTGAACCCAGTGCAAGGGTTAAGACAAGAGCTCAAATTAATAAGCTATCTGGTTTATTCGCAGAGATGAAAGAAACCGGTATAGTTGATGAATGTATGTTCAGCTGCTTTGTATCTCAAGAAGACCAAATAATATTCAAATGGCTTTAAAAGATCCATCTTGGGTTGAAGCAATGCAGCAGGAACTACTTCAATTTGACAAACTCCAGGTCTGGGAGCTTGTTGATCTTCCTCCGGGAGAGTATCCTTTCGGCACCAGATGGGTTTTTAGGTGCAAATTGATGAAAAAGGCATTGTGACACGTAATAAAGCTCGGCTAGTTGTTCAAGGTTTTGCTCAACAGGATGGGTTAGACTACACTGAGGTGTTTGCACCGGTTGCTAGGATAGAAGCTATTCATTTGTTTCTAGCATTTGCTGCTTTCAAGGACATTAAGGTATATCAGTTGGACGTTAAGAGTGCGTTCCTATACGGTACTGTCCAGGAATTAGTGTATGTTACTCAACCGCCAGGGTTTAAAGATCCAGATCATCCTGATAGAGTCTATCGACTGAATAAGGCTTTGTATGGATTACATCAAGCTCCGAGGGCATGGTACGACAAACTATCGAAGCACCTTCTTGAGAATGGTTTTGAAAGAGGATTGATCGATAGTACGTTGTTTACTAAATGGAAGGGAGAGGATTTCCTACTTGTACAAGTTTACGTGGATGATATTATTTTCGGATCATCAGACGAAAAGATGTGCAAGGAATTTGAGCTGGTTATGAAATGAACTTTTGAGATGAGCGCTATGGGAGAGATGAACTTCTTTTTAGGTTTGCAAGTTGAACAGAAAAAGGACGGATTCTTCATTCATCAGACGAAGTATGCACAAGATATCTTGAAACGATTTGGCATGGAAGATACTTCACCTATGGATACTTCCTATACAAAAGAACCATCAACTTGGGATGTTTTCTTTCAATGATCCAGAAGTTGATCCTACCCGTTATAGGGCCATGATAGGTTCATTGATGTATCTTACAACATCAAGACCAGATATCATGTTTGCGGTTTGTTTGTGTGCTCGTTTTCAGTCATGTCCCAGGGAAAGTCACATGAAAGCTGTTAAGCGAATTCTTCGCTACCTCAAAGGGCAACCAGTACTAGGTCTCTGGTATTCAATTGGGGGAGACTTTGAGTTTGTGGCTTATACAGATGCTGACTATGGAGGCTGCAATTTTGATAGGAAATCGACTTCAGGTGGATGTCAATTCTTAGGGGGGAGATTGGTTTCATGGCAATGTAAGAAGCAGACTTCTGTTGTGATCTCGTCTTGCGAGGCAGAATACATGGTAGCTGGTGGATGTTGTTCACAGGTTCTATGGATTCAGCAACAACTGCGTGATTACGGTCAGAATTTTCTTTGTACTCCCATAAAGATAGATAATGAATCCACCATATCCATTACCAATAATCCTGTTAAGCACAGTAGGACTAAGCACATAGACATAAGGTTTCATTTTATACGTGATTGTGCTGAAAAGAAATTAATAGTCCTAGAAAAAGTGCCGAGTGACTTTAATTTAGCTGATCTGTTCACTAAGGCTTTCGACCGAACTCGTTTCGAGTTGTTAGTCCAATTGATTGGAATGAGAATCTATAGTGACAGTGTCTCTCAAAAGAACTTTGTAAAATGAGTCAGTGTTTGTGTCGTAATGTATGTGTGTCATATAGTGTCAGAAAAACAAAATAAAAATGAGAAAAAAAAAAAAAAAAAAAGAAAAAAAAAAAAAAAAAAAAAAAAAAAAAAAAAAAAAAAAAAAAAAAAAAAAAAAAAAAAAAAAAAAAAAAAAAAAAAAAAAAAAAAAAAAAAAAAAAAAAAAAAAAAAAAAAAAAAAAAAAAAAAAAAAAAAAAAAAAAAAAAAAAAAAAAAAAAAAAAAAAAAAAAAAAAAAAAAAAAAAAAAAAAAAAAAAAAAAAAAAAAAAAAAAAAAAAAAAAAAAAAAAAAAAAAAAAAAAAAAAAAAAAAAAAAAAAAAAAAAAAAAAAAAAAAAAAAAAAAAAAAAAAAAAAAAAAAAAAAAAAAAAAAAAAAAAAAAAAAAAAAAAAAAAAAAAAAAAAAAAAAAAAAAAAAAAAAAAAAAAAAAAAAAAAAAAAAAAAAAAAAAAAAAAAAAAAAAAAAAAAAAAAAAAAAAAAAAAAAAAAAAAAAAAAAAAAAAAAAAAAAAAAAAAAAAAAAAAAAAAAAAAAAAAAAAAAAAAAAAAAAAAAAAAAAAAAAAAAAAAAAAAAAAAAAAAAAAAAAAAAAAAAAAAAAAAAAAAAAAAAAAAAAAAAAAAAAAAAAAAAAAAAAAAAAAAAAAAAAAAAAAAAAAAAAAAAAAAAAAAAAAAAAAAAAAAAAAAAAAAAAAAAAAAAAAAAAAAAAAAAAAAAAAAAAAAAAAAAAAAAAAAAAAAAAAAAAAAAAAAAAAAAAAAAAAAAAAAAAAAAAAAAAAAAAAAAAAAAAAAAAAAAAAAAAAAAAAAAAAAAAAAAAAAAAAAAAAAAAAAAAAAAAAAAAAAAAAAAAAAAAAAAAAAAAAAAAAAAAAAAAAAAAAAAAAAAAAAAAAAAAAAAAAAAAAAAAAAAAAAAAAAAAAAAAAAAAAAAAAAAAAAAAAAAAAAAAAAAAAAAAAAAAAAAAAAAAAAAAAAAAAAAAAAAAAAAAAAAAAAAAAAAAAAAAAAAAAAAAAAAAAAAAAAAAAAAAAAAAAAAAAAAAAAAAAAAAAAAAAAAAAAAAAAAAAAAAAAAAAAAAAAAAAAAAAAAAAAAAAAAAAAAAAAAAAAAAAAAAAAAAAAAAAAAAAAAAAAAAAAAAAAAAAAAAAAAAAAAAAAAAAAAAAAAAAAAAAAAAAAAAAAAAAAAAAAAAAAAAAAAAAAAAAAAAAAAAAAAAAAAAAAAAAAAAAAAAAAAAAAAAAAAAAAAAAAAAAAAAAAAAAAAAAAAAAAAAAAAAAAAAAAAAAAAAAAAAAAAAAAAAAAAAAAAAAAAAAAAAAAAAAAAAAAAAAAAAAAAAAAAAAAAAAAAAAAAAAAAAAAAAAAAAAAAAAAAAAAAAAAAAAAAAAAAAAAAAAAAAAAAAAAAAAAAAAAAAAAAAAAAAAAAAAAAAAAAAAAAAAAAAAAAAAAAAAAAAAAAAAAAAAAAAAAAAAAAAAAAAAAAAAAAAAAAAAAAAAAAAAAAAAAAAAAAAAAAAAAAAAAAAAAAAAAAAAAAAAAAAAAAAAAAAAAAAAAAAAAAAAAAAAAAAAAAAAAAAAAAAAAAAAAAAAAAAAAAAAAAAAAAAAAGTCACGGGTTTTCATAAGTGCTTAAAAATAATGTCACAAATATGCAAGTACTTGGCATTATGCAATGTTGAGTATATTTCCGTACGTGAGTCAAGTTAAGTCGCTTTGCGCGTGAGGAATCACCGACCTGTCACCGCTGACTTGATTCTTAAAGACTTTCTCACTTTACTCACCAAATGTCTTAATCTTAGTGCTTGTCGATTGTGAGAGTGTATCTGAATATGGGGCACATAAGTTCGCAAACATGATTAAGTGACATATTAGGCTACTCGGGTTACATGGTGACTGTCCTTGACCAGGGTATGTCGAAAGTGTCACAAACCAAAAAGGAGACTGGAAGTACCGAGTGTTTAAGAGGACAAACATATTGGTAATCGTTTTTGGATCACTGTTCATAACTAATAATAAGAGAATTATTTCTCGCTAGTAGGCTTATGTAACATGCTAATCTGATCTAATCAGCAGTAACTTTAGCTCTTATATATGTGTTATTTGTTTATGTTCAGTGTATGTATGTGTGCGTGTGTGTATTATGTTTTTCGTGAAATGTTTAACTTTTGTTTGTATTGTATTGTTTAAATAAAAGTTCCTATTGCACGAGAGACAGAGTCAGAATAGAATCTAGTTTCCAAGAGGACTCAACTACGTTCTTATGGAACACTGAATAAACGAGTAGGGTAGTTAAGCGATAGTGTTGTGATCAAAAGCTAAAAGAAAGTTTGTCACATTAACAGAATATGGGTTTAAGGAAAAGAACACAGAGTTGTTGATTTTAATAAACGGATATTGAATTAATGCTTTTGCATTGATTCTTAGAAAGAAGATTTTCTTAAGAATGAACACAGAGATGTTCATAGTTTTGAATTTTATCTTTAAAAGAATCATTTTATATCTTAGAAAGAAGATTTTCATTAGAATGGACACAGAGTTGTTCATAGTTTTGAATTTGATCTTTAAAAGATTTTTGAATCAAAAAGATTTGGAACAGAGATTCTAAATAATTTTGATATGTTATGTGCGAAGATTGAAAGTGCTTGCAGTGAATTATTTGACCTTAAAGTGACCTAGGTTAATAATAGATTGCTAAGTATATTCATTTTATCTTGCTTTTTTATTCATTTCTTCAGATTGTATGTTATTACTTTGAGAAGATTTGATGTGTTTGTTGAGATGTGCAGGACATCAGACAAATATTCGTTTTTGTAGGTTGTCGAGCAAGATTCACCATGAAAGCAAGATATGGATCATGCAAATGTATCCAGAACAAAGATAAATACTAGTTTGATGAGGCTATCATAGGAGTATTTATAATTGTTTAACCAAGATGAATACTAGTTTGATGAGGCAATCATAGGAGTATTTCATATGGTTTTAGGATTTTGCATTATCAAAATTCATTTGCAAAAATATAAGAGATTAGGTTTCAGTTAGATGTTTTTACAGAGTTAAAGACAAGTGACTTTGGAAACGGAATCTATATAAGTTTGCATAATGAAGGATATTTTGTTGGAAGACCTTAGATTAGGTTATCCATAGAATAATAAGACAGGGTTCTTAAGATTTTAGATAAGTATCCATAGAATAATAAGACAGAGATCTTAAGATTTTAGATAAATATCGGTAGAATGATAAGACAGGGATCTTAAGATTCTTACTTTTGAACTAATAAGAAGTTTAAGGTTCTTGAAGATTTGTAGTTCTAGACTAAGATAATGTCATATGTTTATGACTTATGATAGTGAAGAATAACAAATTTGGAGAAGAAAATGAAGAATGTAGTTCTAGATTAAGTCGTTACTATAGTATATTATAGTGATGAAATAATGAAGAATAACATTATCATTTTTATCTCGTTTATGTGTTTTGTTAAACAGCTTCTTGTGCAGGGAATACATGTCAGTAAGCTGTATTTTATATGTTTTGTCTGAAGATGTTGATCATAATCAGAAGAAACATTTTTGGAGACAAAGAATTGCTTTTGAAACAGGTTCCATGTTCCTGAAGTTTGTGATTCAAGTTTCAAAGTTTCTGGTTTTCATGGGAGTCAACTAGTTCAGGATTGATTGTTGGAAATTTTACCTCTCTATTACATGCCGGTTAGGCAAGGCGAGCAGGGACTCGAAATATGCTTAATTCGGAGAGACTTATCGTTGAGGGGGAGAACTACAACAAGCAATGGTGTATTGGTTGATTGTTATGACGATACATAGAGTTTGAAGTTTGCTTCTCAAATCTGAAGTTTCAGAGGATCAAGTTTCGGGTATGGCAATTATATTTGTTGTCTCGAAATTGTTTTTCAGTATATTTGCAGAGAAGTCAATCCAAAGGAAGGGTTTCTAAGCAAAAGACTGAAATATTCAAGACAATGCTAAGAACATCAAGATGTTAATAGCAAGGTCATTATTAGTTGAAGATCTTAGATATAGAAATAATTTTATTTTAATATAAAAGATTATCAACTATGTTAGTAAAACCTTAGACATAGACATAATGTGAATGTAGAAGGTTAAATAAATCCTTAGATATAGACTTAATGTGATTGAAGAAGATTAAGAAAATCTTAGTCATAGACATTAAGTGAATATGAAAGGTTATTGACTATATTATGCCTTAGACATAGAAATGTCATGTTTGAATGTGAAAGGCTACATAGTTAATATTTTATGCCTTAGACATAGATATATTGTTTGAATATGAAAGGTCTTTGCTACCTTAGATATAGAAACATATATGAATGTGAAAGGTTTAAGCATTGATTATTTAGATCATATAGTTATGAAAACATGTTATAAAATGAGGAGGAGTGCCTAGTCAATTGTGTTTTCATAAGAATATGAAGTATTTAATCAATATCTTGTTCTATCATAGTTATGTATCCCAGTCATAAATTGAGGGGGAGTACATAAGAATGATGGTTGTTATTATGATTAGTCATCGTTATATTTCCTAGTCATAAAATTGAGGGGGAGATATAAGAATGAAGAATCAATTTTATAACTGGTTTGATATAAGAATTGTTGCAAGTGGTACAGTTCGGGAAAGCTAAATTCGAGAAAGTTTTGGAAAGATTGATCGTTGAAAAGTTAAAGAATTTTGTGTAAGTTTATTAACTTTTCAGGTTAAGACGAAGATCGAGGAAAAGATGAAAAGTGGAAGTCTACAGGTTTGACCTTTTAAATTTTCATATTTCCAGGAAGTTCGTGTGATAATCGTTGATCAATTATTCAGAAACTTTGACGAAATTTTGATTTTAAAGTGTGCAGGAAGTTTTACGACCTCGTAATTGGGACGGGTTGACCCAGACACATTCGGGTCAAGTGGGTATTTAAACTAAATTTACCCAAACACGACCTCACATATTAAAAATCAAAAATAGAGCATTACGACCCCGAAATACTACTTTGCTACCCCGTATTAGATTCGATATATACAATTAGATCAAGTGTTTTTGGTTGATATATTCGTCATCACCGTGAAAAACCGAATCTAGGTATACTATCTAATCGTATAGTTATCCATGCAACAAGAAAATCAAGAAAAAGGGTTTCAAAATTTTCGAATTAGGTTTCCATATTTTCTTCGATTTTGATGTTTTCTAGGTAAAACTAAGGGTTGGGGTATCTTTATCGTTTGGATACGAGTATAAAGAAACAATTTTTACCAGTTTTGGTTGGGTAAATCGCGAAATCGCGTTGGGGAAGATGAACAGTGCGACGGACTCGTAAAAGTGGGTTTGCTAGCCCAGATTTGCGACCTCGTAAATGTCAATTTATTTTGACTAGTTTGACTTTCGAAATACGATGCCGATTTACGACCTGATCAAATACGTGGCCAAATTGGAAAATACGACTTCGTATTTTAGAATTTGGTTGACCGTATTTTGACCTTGAAATACGACCTCGTACAGGGATACGACCTCGTATTTTGACTTAACAGATTTTCAAAAGTTTATTTTTATAAAAATTTGAAAATGAGTTAATTTATCCTTAACTTAATTACAGAGATAATTTAAGTTAATTTAACAGATTTTCAAAAGTTTATGTTAATAAAGATTTGAAAATGAGTTAATCTATCTATAACTAAATTACAGAGATAATTTATGTTATGTTATAAATTACAGGGATAATTTATGCTTTTGACTAAATTACCGGGATAATTTTAGTTGTTTATGTTTGCATATAAATTTTAATATCATATTGGGTAATTAATTGTTTGTTATTGATTACAGAAATGGCAAGAGAATTTGTATAAGGTCATAATTTTGTTATCAACTTGGACGAGAATCAAGATGGAACAGAATATTATCATGACATTTTCAGGTTTTTGAAGCAGTCAAGAATTCACCATATTCTTACTCATTCACCTGTGCTATATGAGTCATACCTGGTAGAGTTCTGGGAAAATGCAAGGCATAAGAAGAATGCTACTCAGGAATGGATTGAAACGGTGGTTGCGGGCAAGACCATTAAGTTCTCAGCTTCCGATCTTATTGATATCTTGAAGTTAGGTACAGTAGATCAAGAAGGAGGAGAGAATGGGCCTACTACTTTTAGTAGAGAGGTTATTGTTGGAGGATTTACTAGGATGGGATATGCTGATGACTTGAATGTGGGAACATTGAAGAAGCGCGGATTCTTTGGAAGGTGGAGATACTTAGCGCACGTATTGTTGGTTAGTTTGTGTAGTGATACAACTTCATCGATCACTTATACTCTCAAGGGAGGTACCAGATCCCTTGGTTTCATTGCTAGTCTACTCAGGTCTGTTCTACAGTTAAACTATTTTGAACAGAATGAGTTGCCTATTGAAATTCCCTCTGGTATCAATACAAGGGAAGTGTGCAGACTGATGGGGCACACAGATATCATGGATGAGCATGGCCAGCTATCCAGGAAAGGTACTATCTACATGAGCAAACTGTCAGACTCATGGAGATACTTCTTCACCCACATTGTTGAATGTCTGGGAGGCAGTTCTGGAGGGTTAGACCAGATAAATAACC